>JAVDOI010000013.1:8878178-9478178 GCA_032191485.1 Leptoclinus maculatus
ATTTTCCCTTTGAGCATATTAACGTTCCTCTCTGGATCAAGCCTACAATACCCTACAATGTGTTGGCAATACGCGCCGAATTTGTACATACGCACATGCACGCATGGCCATACAAGCAGCTATATATGGTCTGTGACTGAAAGCTTCCAGAGCAAGTTGTGTGTGTGTGTGTCTCTCTGTGTGAGTTATGTACATGTGTGGAAAAGTGTGTGTGCGTCTGTGCGTGCGTGTGTGTGTCCTCCAGCCAGCCAGAAACATGCATGCATGTCTGCCCATTAAGACACAGAGCCATCATAACACGTGCAAACACATAGAGATATGTCCATGTGCATGCAAAGATATGCACAAACATGTGATGTTCTGCACGGTACGCGAGAAGACACACACTTACTGACGTGCATGTGCATGCGCGCACGCACACACACACACACACACACACACACACACACACACACACACACACACACACACACACACACACACACACACACCTGCTGGTGAGGAGATGGGCCCACAGTGATAAATTGTGGAATGCTATCTGTTATGTGTATGAATGATGAATGTAGTAAAGTTAGCCGTGGAAAAAGCCTTCTCTGACAAGTTAATCTCCAATAAATTCTCCAGACTTCAACATTAAGGAGAGAAAGAAAGAAAGAAATGAGTGAAAAAAAGGGGGGGGGGGGGGACTTTTTAAGGGTTAGAATATCATTGTTTGGTAACAAGAATCCCGTTCCAGAGGTTTAAAAGTGAGTACATGCGATGAAAATACAGCTCCTATCATAATCTCCTTCAAACTGTGTTTGTGTTTGAAGAGATATTAACCTTTGTGTGCGCGTGTGTAATTGTCCGGTGCGCTGGTTCATTTGGGCGGTATGAAGGCCTGTGGTGGGGAGCCCGTGATGTATGGTGTAATCATGCTGTCCGATCAGCAGGCACTTCGCTCGGTTCATCTATTGCGAGCTGTCAGGCCTCCAGCCGAGGGTGAGGCCCTTTGATGGCGCTGGAGGAAACAGAGGCTCTCTCTCTCAGTCTCTCATTGTAAAGAGATATAGGCCTGGATAGATCTAATTTCTAACAATTTCCAACTTCGCCCATTGTCTGCGAGTGTATATGCACACAAATGTGCATGTTCGGTTGATGGAAACCAACAATTACTATACGCATCTCTGACCAAAGCGCAGACAAACTTCAGGATGTCCCTTACACAAGTTAAAGTTTGTGAAACCAAATACTCATGAAAGTTCTCCTTTAGTTGGTTGTGATGGCATTTATTATTAAATAAGTTTGACCTAATATTGAGAACTATGTGTTTTTAAAGCTTTACGAGTACAATGATTGAGGTCAGTAAGGCCGTCCTAAACCAACACTCGTAGGATTTTGACGACTAATCGATTACTTGATTTAAATCGACAGATCTTTCCACAAAGAGTGCAATGTAATGTACAATGAGTCAGTGTTTGATATTTTTGGCAGCGTTCAGGGGTGGGAAGTCAAAAAGGGGGGGGGGCTTATCTAGAGTAAACTATCTAACCAAGAGGATTCCTACTGCTGGTTAATGATCTTTGCTGTATTTTAAATATCTACCAACCGCTGCACATTCTGTTCATTCTTTGTCAGTGGCATTAACCCTTGAAGCTATCGATGGAGAGAGGAAGTGTTTTTTGAATTTCCTCTTGAGGTTTCCTCCACTTTCTAGGCTTTAAATGACAAGAGATCTCAACAACTACTGGATGGATTACCATGAAATCTGGTACACATGGTTCCGAGACGAAGTATCCTAAAGAATTTGGTGATCCCTCGACTTTCCCTCCAGTGCCATCTTCCAGGTCAAAATTTGTAATTTGTCCAATATTTTGTGTCATGAACAAATACCTGCAGAACGTCTCATAACACTGTGGCACATAAGTACCGACTCACACATCCCGAGCAGAGCTTTGTAGACTCTTAGACTTGTGTCCTTATGTGCTTAAGTAACTTTTCCTTTTCCTCAAATCTTAAACTGGGTCTGGACTACATACTCTAATGACACATTGTATGTGATATTGGACTATATAAATAAACATGAAGTGCTCCAAACACCAGCCAAATTCTGGCTAAAACGGCAACTTTGGCAGATCACCAAACGCCACCTGGAGGTCTTTCTTTCTTGGTGGCTTTTTGATGAAATAGTGTAAGTTCCTGGTTACTTTGGGGATTTTCCAGCAACTCCAACCCGCAGGTAGGAGAGAAAGTTGCCTGATGTGCCAGCATCAAAAGAACATCATGGCATTATCTCATTTGCGGTGATTTGGCGGAAACTGAAATAACGAGCCTCTTACAAAACAAACTGTCTATTCTCCCAGCCAGGATGTCTGTTTAGAGTGCATGTTTGTATGCATCTGTGAGTGCATGCATTCTAAAACAGGCCTAACTAATCATCCCAGGTCCCAAACTCAGAAAACGGCCTCTAATCCACTTCCTTTAGAGACAAAAGAAGCCGGAGAGTTACGCAAGGCCTGCGATTGATCGATGGCACTAACGTGGAACGACCTTTGACATCTGGCTTCTAAAGCTGGACGGCTCCTCTTCAAATGCTCCTCGAACAAAAAAAAACTAACACATGCACAAACTAAAAAGGAAATCACAGTCAAGAGTGTGCATGCGGCCATGTGTAAATTCATGTTAAGAGCACAAATATGCACGTGCACACCCACAAACGAACATGCACGCATAAGTCCGTATCATTGGGACTGTGTTACAAAATGCTGTCAAGGTAACTGCAAAAACAAACACTTGTTATGCGTGTTGTCATAAACCTGCAGTTAAAAACCACAGAACACAAGTACTGCAGCACTAAGAGCTCGATTCCAGACGAAGCCGAGCGCAGGCTGCGGAGAATCAAAGAGCACGGAAATAACTTCGACTTCACGATAATAAACAAGCGCTCTCAGCCGAGGAACGCCGTCATTGTCGGTGAGAAGCAATTAGGGGTCCAAGTCGAGCCACTTCAGTGGGGACATCAGGGGTCAAGAGTGTTTAAAGAACGCTGTTAATATACGTTTCACTTCTCCTAATGGCAGGCGGGTTCAGGACAAACAAAGCTGCCACTCTAAAAAAACTTTGAGAGCCCCCTTTGCCTGAATCGCAGAGAGAAGCCTCGAGACAATGAGATGGAGTTTGAAGGACGCCACTTCACTATCGAGAACTTCTTGGAACAGATTCTCCAGAGAAATACATGTTGAAAACAAATGCGCAGAATGACCAAAAAAAGAGAAAAGAGAAAAGACGATCCACGCATTAAATATGAAATAAGCTACTTTTAGCCACCCTAGCTTAGCTTAGCATAAAGAATGGAAACAGTGGGAGACAGCTGGCCTGGGTTTGTTCAAAGAACAATAAAATAATCCTCCTACCAGCAGCTCTAAAACTCAGTAATTAGCATGTTACAGCTTGTTTGTTTAATCTGTAGAAAAATGAAGGGTACAAATTCATGTTTCTGTGAGGTTGCTAAGCTCGGCAGATTTTGTTGTTGTTGTTGTTGTTGTTGTCTCTCTGTTGTTTCTACAGTGACTAGTGTGCAGATAATGAAGAACACTGTTTAGAATATTTTTTTTTTTTTAAAAACACACCCCGATCTCTGCATGCTGGGACCGGACTGGCACACAGCCGCTAGCACTGCCTAGTGTCGAGAATTAAATGTAACATGATCGACAGAGAACAAAAGCACGTTTAAAAAAAACAAAAAAACATTATGCTGCATATTCAAATTTGCAATATGCTGTGCTGGCACTTGAGGGTATTTGATTTAAAGGTTTGCAAATGGGCTTGATTGTGGTGTAAAAACATCATCACTCCGTTTCTTTTGCCAAACACACACACACACACACAGACACACGCACCGACACGCACACAGGGCCACCATGGAAGCAGAGAGACTGTGCGCCGAGCCAGCGCAGCATTAACGGTCTGATTTATACCACAGACAAAACTTGTTTTCGAAGATCGCTCTTCACACAAATATGCCGCGGAGCACAGCTGGAAGCCATCACCCTGCCGCAGAAATCAAACATGGTGGGATTAGCCATCCCGAAATGTATTTTCTAACACAAATCCCAGAGTAAACAGAGAGCAGAGGAATGAGACGATGACAAAGAGGTTGGAAACAAACTGTTAAGAGTCTTTGTAACGTTTGTACCAGATCAGGCGTTTGATGTTGATACAGAGAGATGAGAGTCAGCAACGGAGATCAGGAGAGGGAGGGAGGGAAAAAAGGGGAGCGTAGTAAGTGCCGGGCAGGGTACAAGGTGTAGTCGGCACCATTTGAAGCGGTTTCTTCGACACAGCCAAAGAAGGAAGCGGAGCGAGGGAAGAGCAAACAACGTGAAAGTGTGAGGAATCCTGGGAACTGCACTGAATGGATATCAACACCAGCCACCCGCCAAGGATAGTGTTTTCATTAACACGGGATTTCCAACATGGAAGTTCTGATTCCAGCACGGCCCTCCCCGTCTCTCCAAATCCATCTCCCAACTTGAAGCCCGTCCCTGGCTAGATAGCATCACTCAGCTGATCGCTATCTCTGTGGCGTTATTGAGTTTGGGATTTAGCAGGTGGACAGAACTGATCGGTACAGTAGATCCCGTTAAACCCTTCCAGACACAACATGGAATGTTATAGTACAGCGTGTGAATATTTGATCGCCGTATGCAGGAGGATATTAACAATTTCTGAAACGGTCCAATGTCCTGCGTCACTAAGAGTTAACGTACGACCCTTAGGAATGATTGACTGATTTCTGTATTTACAAAAAAAAAGGTTCCTTTTCCTGAAGACGTTTTTCAGTCATCTAGCCAAAATAAAATCAAGATAAATCCCTGACGTCTTTGTGTATACTTTCACATAAAGTCATTCTTTATGAGACAATGTTCTTTTTCGCAGTGAGAGAGTGATTTGAGACTCTGCACACATCACCAATGACACAACCTAAACTATCAAGTTACGCTTTATGCAAGTCATCAAAAAACGCTACAGGCTCCTTAAAATATCTGCTACAATACACAAAAGTGGTTCGGTCATACTTTCCATTCGCACAACCAAAACACCACCTCGGGAGGGGTGTAATTCGTATTTCGTGCTGAAAAAAAGGTGCTACTTTAACGGTACATGCCAGTATGGTTTACTGCGTTATGCACAGCAAAAAATAATGAGATCTCTGCTTCCTGCTCTGTGTCATATTGTTTTCATGCACCTTCATGATGCCTCTAATCTATACACAGTACAACCATACAGTTTAAATGTCAAGTCGACTGGTCTTCTTATTGGACTATGAAACCTTTGAAAGAAGAAATACCACTTTAATTCATCAGCATTAAAACATATTGATTCTCAATTCTATACACTCCGGCCTTACTTAGTCAGGTACGACCAGTTAGTTGGTTAACAGAGGTTGCGTTAACTGAACAGACAGACTGGAGGCCTCTATGACCACAGCGCTGCTTCAGAAGGAGCGCATGCTGCGGAATTTTTCCTCTCAGAGGTCGCAGCTACTGATTATATACAAGTAAACAAACACACACACACACACACACACACACACACACACACACACACACACACACACACACACACACACACACACACACACACACACACACACACACACACTTCCTCTCTCTCTCTCGCTCTCTCGGCCCCTTTCACTCCTCTCTTCTTTATTAACTAGCTTAACCACTAAATAAGACCACTGCCAGTCCACATTCAGAAGATGGATAAACAGAGACAGCGGCTCTGACGAACACTCTAGCCTTCCAAGAACCCAAGCAGGTTATTGGAAATGCACTGCATGAGAAAAGACCAGAAGGCACGACCGAGAATATCTGCTCAGAAGCTGCATCTGTGCGCTTAATCCAGGTGTGTATCATTAGCTTTCCATCAATCATTGGACTTCTATATGAAAAATCTTCGGCCCACTATAAAGGGAGGGAACAGTTAATAATCTAATGCCGTGGCAGTTTGTGATGACTCCATTAAGTAATGTGATGGCAGAGTGAATGGGCAGCTGGTGACTGCAATGCCGGGGTCAAACCCCTCGACTTCCTCCAACTACACTAACGGCAAATATGCCATTTCCCTGCATGGTTACGGCACGGCGCTACTCAAGTCGACTCGCACGGAAACGTTCTTTTTTTGGTTTTCCTTTTTTAAGTTGTGGATAGGAGCTTTTTTTGGTATCGCCTCGGTGGAGGTTCCAAGCGAGCTGAGCGGATACTGAAAAATACTGATTGAGCAGAAAGAATCATCACCAGCGCGACACTGGACATCCTGCAGAAACTCGCCATTTTTAAATATCCAAGCGGCCATCAACTTGAAACACAGATTTTAAAAACTCGCCAACGTACAACGATCGGCTAAAAACTGGGGGGGGGGGGGGGAAATCCATTAGAGAGAGAGAGCGAGAGAGTAGATTTGTGGAAGCAAAAGGGACGAAATAAGAAGAGAGGAAGTGATTTTGATGGAGGTGCAACACACAACAATCATTAACCAACAAAAGCAGAGAGAGAGGGAAACACAGGGACAAAGAGAAAGAGGGAGAATCTGTTACGTGGCTCTTACTCAGTGCTTCATCCGTGGTCCATGTGTTGTCTATTACCTCCCGCTTCTTTGTTTCTGCCCTACTTCCAAGCGCACATACCCGCCGTGCCAACAACACGCCAGCCAAATTAATAGGAAATACACACACACACACACACACACACACACACACACACACACACACACACACACACACACACACACACACACACACACACACACACACACACACACACACACACACACACACACACACACACACACACACACACACACACACACACACACACACACACAAACACACAAACAGTGCCAGCATCCTTGCTCCAAGCTGGCGTGAGTACAACACACTGTTGCTTATCCAGTCAGAGCTTCCACCAGAGGCTATTTTCCAATCAAATCAAAAGAAGGGCTTAGCAGGTAGGCCCGGGTCTTTGTCTGCGGAGCTGGATGGATGAAACAGACACTATGAGAATGTCCTCAGTGCTTTCTTAGTTGCTTTAATCCAGTGTTGGGCGGTCACTGTAATCCGCTCACTTGGATAACATAATTACATTACAAAAACAAAGTTACTAATCAATCAAGGAGATTATTATCAAATTACAAGGACATCAAAATAAAAATAATCTTGCGCTGGTTTGTGTGGTCGAGAGAAAGCCGACACGACACAAAGCGGTACATAACGTGTCCAGTGGAAAAGCAGGCAAGTGCACTTTTTGGCAAACACATAAAAAAAAGAAATCTGTGGTGGTTTAGCCCACAAAAACACATAAGAATACATAAACCTTATAGTCTGTCTAACATGGCTTTGTAGGCATCTCATTACAAACCCACATGATATGAAACATCCCCTCAACAGAACACATATTGTCTGCATGTCTCAATTACAGCCTGAACTCCTCGCTTAAGAAGCGCACACACACACGGCAATATGCAAAAACAATAACGATGTGTGCATTTATTTAATTAGATCAATGCAGGTAAAGATGCTTCGACAATAGATGTACTTAAATGTATCCAAAGTGGGACATAGTTTGAGCCAGTATGAGAACGACAAGGACTTAATCTTCACACACAGGCTTAGCCCAACTCCTCAATTTCCACTAAACAGAACCTGCTGTGTGCGTGCGTGCATATGTACAAGTGTATTTGGGCTTGGCCAGGCAGCAGAGCTCTCTCTCTCTCTCAGGTTACACACACACAGGAAGGCTCAGAGCAATAACAAAGGCCTTTCAAAGGAACCCTCAGCAGGTTAAGATAAAATGTTTTCGCTCAAACTGATAAAAAGCATCTGCAGCTTAAATGAACAGGCGCTGGTATCGGTGGCATGGTATGCACCGCAGATCGGCCGGCACTGATTAAAACAGACACCGGGCTGTCTCTCTTTAAAACACACACACACACACACAGACACACACACACACACACACACACACACACACACACACACACACACACACACACACACACACACACACACACACACACACACACACACACACACACACACACACACACACACACACACACACACACACACACACACACACACACACACACACACACACACACACACACACACACACACACACACACACACACACACACACACTGCCAACAGCAAGTGTGTGTGTTTCTGTTCCGTGTGTGTGTGTGTGTCCAGTCTGGTAATGACAGAAGCACCTGTGAGGTTTAGTTCCAGCTCTAAATCCATAGCCTGCCAATAATGTCCACTGTAGGAAACAGAAAACGGATTGTGTGTTCTTAAGCAGTTCTACACTCCACTGTTCCAGTTGGAGCACCACGCTCTTCTTCATCCACCTCAAATCACCTGTAACTGCTACATGAATGTTTGTTTGTGTAGAGTGCATGTGCATCGATAGAGAAAGCCTGTCTTATGAGGGTTTTAAGTGGTGCGTGTGTGTGTGTGAATGCAACTTTTCTTCTACATAACCACACAGGTTGACCAAGAGCACACTCTTATTTACAGCAAAGGCCCAGAGGGAGAAGAATCAGGGCAGAACTTTGTGTGTGTGTGTGTGTGTGTGTGTGTGTGTGTGTGTGTGTGTGTGTGTGTGTGTGTGTGTGTGTGTGTGTGTGTGTGTGTGTGTGTGTGTGTCTGTGTGTGTGGTCATATTTATGCGTGGTCATACTAACATCTGTGCTGTCAGATTTAGTTTAAATTATGACTTTTATGATCTAATTTATGGCAGTTAAAATGAAATACAAGCCTACATTCCACACGTGGAATAAATGTGAAATTGGAAACAATTGCATGCCTATCAGCACAGAGGCCTTCTTGATGGGGCTTTTAGCCAGAAGACACAAAACACCAACACAGTGCGATGTGCTACAAAAAGAAAATTCCGCCTAAATACAAGTATGGTGTCACTTCCCTAATTGTGGTCATCATTTCTATCAGTAATGATAACATTATACTCCCCAAAGTAACCGCTGATTACAACAGAGTTTTTGTGAGACATATTATTGGGCTTAAGGGAAAATTACACAGCAAAGGTCTCATATTTAATGAGTCAAACGTTGAAACCAGGGGGGGAAACCCTGTGTAAGTAATATTGGTCAAATTTGAACCAAGACGTCAGTTTGTAAACTGTGATGGGTGTTTACAATGGACAGCTTTTGGGTGCTTCTACCATTCACCTTTGTTTTCACTTCCGAATTTAAGCAAGTTAAGCAATTAACTTGGTGAGTACAATGTTACCATTTCTCACCAAAAGGGACGATTGGCAAACCTAAAGTAGACTCAGGTTGTATGATATATCAGAATTCCCATATACTGTATACATTTTAGACCCTTTTGCTTGAACTACAGACACCCTGGAAGTAGCGCGTCCGCCTTCTCGCGTCTCACCTGGAAGCCCTGGATGCGAGCCAGGTAGTCCAGCTGCTGTGCAGGCTGCACCGAGACGCCGCAGGGCAGGGCCGAGTTCTTCCCCTTCATTGGCAGGGAGGCGTCGGCTGTGGGCGACTGACCATTGAGCAGCAGCTCCCTGGCCATGGTAGCGGTCGGGCTGGGTGAGGGGCCCGAGCCGCTGTAGTACGGAGGGTGTCCTGGGGGCAGCGGGGCAGAGCAGGGCCCCATGTCTTTGGATGTCATGTAGTTGACGGAGCCGCCGCCGTTGCTACCAGGGCCTGGAGCATTGCCCCCTTGCTTCCTGCTGGCCTCCATCTCCTGGTAGACGTCCGGGCTGAGGTGGAGCAGACCCTTCTGGGCTGGAGGGATGAAGAGAGTGGGGAGGAAGGAGGGATGGAGGATGGAGATTGAGATAGTGGGGAGAGAAAAGAGGGACACAATAAGGGTCGGATAAATGGATAAATGGACAGAAATGATGAGAGTAGAAGAGCAGATAGGGATGGAATGGGCAGATATAGTGTTTAAGAATCGATGAGGTCACATGGTTTATAAAGGAGGGACAATGATGGGAGATTGGGGGACAGACAAGAGAGAAAAATGGTTATTATGGCTCTCGTTATTAACCGTTGAAATGATTTGCACACACATTCCCCTGTCAGTCTCTACCAGACAATGCCAGGATGCATGTGTGTGTGTGTGTGTGTGCCTAACCGTGTCCATTTGTGTGTGTGTGTATGTGCTGGCTTCGAAACTGACATTCCCTCACCGAACGTAGATGACAGTTTCATGTGGTTTGGCAGTTCCGAGCACTATCAAAGTGTCTTCTGGGAAACACACACACACGCAGCCTTTTTCTCTCTCGCTCTCAAACACAAACACACAGACACAAACGGAGCATCCACCAATATCAACAGAGCGACTATGACTTCATCATTGATGGGAAACAGCGCTGTCAGCTAACCGGCATCCTGCTTCACTTACGACGGCTCTTCAAACGCCGATCCAGCAGAACTCGGAAGCTGATACGGTCTCAGATCAAGGTTCTTGTGAGAATACTTTGGTGACTCCGGGGGGGAAACGTACCGAGCTATTTTCATTCGAGAGGCCAAGGCACCACTGACCAGCACCGCTTTAATAGGACGCACCTCGATCCAGATATGGTTCTATCCAGCTGAGCACAGCGGCGATCCAAGACTATGTTCCGATCCAAACTATTTAAGATAATAAGAATCTCATTCAGTTGTGTTGGCTTCCTTGCACTCGGACGTCACTGCCCTGAAATGGTCGTGACAGGTGGAAGGAGGAAACACACCAACACTTTGAGGCTGCGGTGAAAGTGAGATGAAGGAATATGAGATGTGAAAGAAGAAGAAGAAGATGAAGAGGAGATCTGAAGGGAAGGGGAAGGATGAAAGAGAAGGATGAGCTGCGAGCCAGTACAGATGGAAGAGGAGGTCGGGATGAATGGATGTGAAAACCACGCGGAGCCTCCGACGCCCAGCCAAGGTCACCAGAGACAGGAAGACCAGCTGTGTGTGTGTGTGTGTGTGTGTGTGTGTGTGTGTGTGTGCGTGCATGCGTACATCCATGTATGCTTGTTTGTGCGTACGGGTCCAACAGCTGGGAGAAAGCGCTGGAGTGAGCGCATGACTGACGGGCCACTTCCTGTTTGAGTTAACATTACCATCACACATGCACACGCACACACACACACACACACACACACACACACACACACACACACAAAGAAAGAGAGTTTTGCACACTTGTAGCTTACTCTCGTCTAAGGTTTCTTAGACCCCGCAAACAGGATTCCCCATTAGGACCAATGAAGTTCGCTTTCCTTTCCAGAGGAGCAGAAAAGCTGAAGGAAACAGCAATGAAGTCGAGGACTTATTACTCATACTACAACAAACTGGCCCACGCCAGCAAATGACACAACTGTTAGGATTTTTCTCCCCCCCCCCCTCCCAATCCTGATGACAACTTTAATTAGAATTTACGCAAGTAAAACTCGCAGGCCTGCACATTCTGAATGTTTCACAAAAAATGAAAGGTGTTAGCCAACATGACATCAGCTGTGGACAAAGAAAATTGTGTATTTCTTTTCTTTTTGGGGGGGGGTTGTTGGGAAGGGGCAGTGAATGTAAGCCATGTGAGTGTGTGTGATTGTCTGCCTGAGTGTGCGTGGGCGTGCCTGTGAGGATGTTTGCATGTTTGCATGTGATTGAGTGCTTGAGGCCGGTGTCTGATGGCGAGCAAGAGCGTGAGAGCAAAGAGTGAGACAAAGGAGGAGAGACAGTCAGAGGGAGAATACGTGAGAGTGACGGAGTGTGTTTGTGCGTGAGTACGCTGGGTAGAGATTGTGAAACTGTGTTTGTACACGAGAAGAGAGCAGGGGAGAAGCACAGTGAGGCGGAGAAGTTTTGGGGGGAACGAAACAAGCAGGAGAGAGTGCGTTTGTGGTGCTGGTTCCAGGCAGCATTGGAGGGGTCCCACCCAGACTCGACGTCCGGTGGGCCAGGGGAGAGCTGGAGGGAAGCCAGAGCCAAGCATGAGACTGATCGAAAACAGATAGGGCCAGAGCCCGCCGCTATAAATCACCACGGTGGAGCAAGACCTTCACATAGTTCACACATGCACAGACACACACACACACACACACACACGCACAGCAGGAAATGAAATGTGGCAACTCGAGTGAAAAGCCCTGCTGCAATACCCATGGGAATAGAAGGGAGAAAAATCACTCTCTTCTAACTTCTTTTTTTTTTTTACACTCCCTTCCTGTCTCTAAGCCACCCTGTTCGTTACAGCACTGCATCCCTCAGATCACTCAAGGCAAAGGACGCTTTACACAATGCAGCCATGTTCTTTATGTGGAGCACAGCTGGTCGATGACGGCTGTGTAGGGAACAGTCTGTATGTTAAGCTCAGGTACAACCAACCACTATGATACAAGTGAGGTCAATATACCACACCATTATAAACCTAAATACTTTCATCATATCATACCTATTTGTTATACTATTTATGGCTGATGTAACTGATTCTTTATTCCAGTTTTTAGCGTTACTGGCGGAGTCCGCCTTTCCCGTGCAGGATTTAAATCGCATACCCAATAACCCCATGCACAAAGCATACATGCAAAACAGAAGACAACTGGATGTCAGACTCCAAGACGGCACAATTCTCTTTTTACGAGAGAACCAGCTAAATAATATCCTGCTCTCTTAATAGGTTGCTCTTTTCATAGTGCCTTGCATAAGTATTCACTCCCCTTTGGCATTTTTCATATTTCGTTGCATTACAACCTGAACGTAAAATTGATTTGTATTTATGTAATGGACCTACACATAAAAAAACAAAAATCAAATTAAAAAAACAAAAAAAATCAGAAGTGTGCTATACTGAATCTGTAACCACACCCGACAATGATGTCACGGTGTACTGGCCCGCCCCCGAAGTACACTTTACTCTACTGCAGCAAGATGAAGTCAGCAAAAAACAAGATTGTCTGTTTTAACTTTAACGTCCGAGTAAAATTCTATTTAATAGTGAAAAGCAGCTTAGCTGTGAAACCGCTCCAGTAATTTTAACACTTGTAAAGTTTGTTAAGAGCTGACAAACAATTTCCTGCCATTTGTTTTCTCCAAAATCACGCTCAAGCACAAATAACAAATTATCACCATTTATCATATAAAAAAAAGGTTACAATCATTCTGATGCCATAGCTTATTTTTACGGCGCACGCTGCAAAATCTGCACAACTGATTCGAGTTCTTCCCACTTTTATTCAATAAAATGCAGAGTCAATCAAAACCACGGACAAACCCGAAACATCTTCCATTCGGCAATCATAGACAAAACTGAGAGCAGCTGTATCTGTTTGAATGAGCTGTAAATGGTGTTTATGCAATAAACATCATTCAGTCATTAGCGTCGTGTGAGTGTTGTGCGGTTTGGGCAACTTTATAGAGATAATTAGCAGATAGTTACGCCTCATGCTGAGTCTGAGATAAACTATGAGTGGGAATGGCACGGGGACCACAGACACGCTTCCAAACCAACAATAGGAATAATCACCAAATAAGGAAGACCGTTTCCCACGGGGCTCTGCTCTGGAGGTATTGGGTAATGCTCGAGCTTTGGGCTACCATAGAAACCACAACCTCCACAATAGTTTATCCAAGAAAACAAACATTTATCTATAAACACAATTTAGATGATGTATCTTTCAGGGAATTGGACCGAATTACACATGCGAGTGCTATAAAAGTTGTGGCAGGAGCTCAGTTCTCATCTGGATTGTGTAAATCAGAGTCTGGACCAGCAATGGGCAAACACACAAGAGGACGGAGTCTTACCAATCTTGCTTTGTGCATTTCAACACGACAAAGCTGCGATCTCACATTCATTCCCCCCCCCTCTCTAGGCTGCAGCTGGATGCCCCGTGTGAGAGCGCCGCCAGAAGCCTTCATCAGACCCGCGTGACGACAGCACATTCGAATCTAATAATAATATCTGTTTGTTTTCCACTCTGCTGCTCCGCATCTCACACGCTGCTCATTTGTCCCCCGAAACGGCTCTTTCTCAAGCTGTTGACATTTACTTTGCTGGCATCCAGGGAGAAGCTCCACACATCGCATCACAACAAATCAAGCTCAGATATTCCAATGCACGTTGATCTGCTTAAGCAACACCATGACTATGAATTCCTTGCATAACTTATTTAAACCTGTGATGAATATTAACCTACTGAACAGCCACACCATGTGGTATAAATGGGGAAAAAATAACATTGTTGCCAGACTGTGGAGATCAGGAAAACAACTGAAAATAGAAATGGCGTTTGACTTTGGTGAGAGGAAGACTTTTTCATCGTTTTTTTATTTTGAGTGCAGACAAGACGGACAACTTCACAGATACAGCTGAGAGACACCAGCTGTTTCCTACAAAATTGCATCTTTACGCTTTTCAGAGAAGGGTCACCACTCTACGAATAAAAAAACGCCCCTTAAGGCCATCGCATTCCCATGAAAATTCAGACATAAATAGTTATAAATCTATTTAGTATTAGTCTACAGTTATATATGTCCCAAATGTTTCATAACTGGTTTCATCCATGACACAGACGGATGAACAGAGACTTAGCTGCACGTTAACATGCAGTTGAATAAACAGGTTATTGTCCGTGAGCTGCAGTAAGGCGGAATATCATATGATATAACAGCATTTGTCAGTTATGAAAGGGGTCTGGTAAGCAGCTCTTTTGAGGCTACACTAAGGCACAGCGGTGCTTTTAGCTACATGCTAAGGTCAGCATTATACAATGCTCACAGTGATGATGTAAACATGCTGGTGTTCAGCAGCTATCATACAAACCGTGTTTGTCATCGTCGTTTCGCCTGATAGCACGCTAACGTTTGCTAATTAGCACTCTGCACAAAGCACAGTTAAGGGCAATGGGAAGTATTTGGTAATAAACTAAAAGTACTGGACAAGTTGGAATTGTGACCCGGTGATGGCGCTAGATGAAAAGTCACGGGATTACCAGTGTTACATGGGGGGGGACATGAACGTCTGTACCAAATGTCATGGGAATCCATCGAATAGTTGTTAACATGTTTTCACTAAAACCCAAAAATAACAGCCTCATGATGGAGCTGGGCAATGTCACGGGATCACCAAAGGATTCATCCTCCGGGGACCACAAACGCCTGCAGACAAGTCCATTGCAATCCAACTAATAGCTCACCAGATACACTTTTAAATGATTTAGTATGTTGAAGACAGCCGCCTCTAAATGTGCGACACCATATATCATGAAGTGCAAACTGCATCAACAAAGATGAAAAAAGGAAAATGATACACACTGTAAAGCATTATATATATATTACTTCATACTATATTAGTAAATGATTAACATTGTTTGTAATGATCGAGTTACTTCAAAGCTCCTGTGCTTTCTTATGAGGTCTGTATCTTATTTTGTCTACAGCTGGTATGTGGTATATCCTCATATCATCGTACAGCCTGCCTCAACGTTTTGTGTCAGTGTGTGTGCATCTGTGCTCCAGAGTGCTTGTGTGTTAATCCTGAGTGAAAGGCTAGTTTTTTTTCTGCACTGGACGGCAGTGGGGGGACTCCCCTCCCCGGAGGGCCTCAGTGTGCCGGCCCCCGTAAGCCTGTGTGAATGAGCCTGAATTCGCAGGCTCCCCACGAGGACGCACGGCCGATTAAGCTGACAGTCAGAGGCCCATTGACCAGTCACAGAGATTAAACGCCGGGCCATCTCGTCGGCTAAAACCACCTGCGGGATTGAGGGAGGGATGGAGAGCGGGAGGAGGAGGAGGAGAAGGAACTGGATGGAGACACAGGGAGACGTGCGGATACTCACTGTTACTCGTCGCTTCGGTAAATGACGCCTTTTGTCCGTTCCAGCCTTTGTTGTCCATCTGTAGTGATTGGGAGAGAAAAGGAGAAGGAGGGAGGTAAGAGAGATGTAAATTCTTGAACAGACAGCTTCTTCACGCATGTCAGACGAGTTCCTTCCTACTGTTTGGGCCACAAAGAGACGAGCGCTCACAGGAGTGGATGCTTAAGAACCTAGTGTCTGTCTAGGCCAGCTACTTAATTGGGGGGGGGGGGGGGGGGGTTGTCAGTGTTTAGTATTTAAAAAAGGTCCCTTTTCACTGTGTTATTTCTGCTGTGGTATGCGCATTGCCTCCACAAACACACGCGTGTGTGTGAAACAGAAAAACAAATAATTTCTGATGTGCGTGAGAGCTGAGGAGATGACATGGTTGTAAACAAATGCACCCCCCCCCCCCCCCCCCCTTTAACACACCTCCCAAGTCTCGTCACACTTTTGCACAGATCACCCACAATCCCACGGTGGGAATGTAGTGCAACAGAGCCCCCCCCCCCCCCCCCCCCCCCAAAAAAAAAGAAGGGGAGGCAAGGGAGGACAGAGAAAGAGAGAGATCTAAAGAGAGACATCCTATCCTACAAAACAGGAGCTTGGCAAACACGGTTCAATCATTCCATAGAGCTCTGGGTTGTCTGAGGATCTAATGAGAAGTAGGCCGTCCAACTCATTCGGATAGAGATGTTTTCGGAGTTGTCGGGCTAATGCACATGCCATGTATCAGCCACTAACTCCATTCTGTCTAAATATTCTGCCTCGAGTGTAACCAGAAAGGGCTCACCTCTTGCCAGGAATTGGATTAAACAGTGAGACTCAATGGCCTGCTTATTGCCTAGTGCAGCAGCCTATCTGAAACCTCAAGACATCAAAACATAGTAGTTTCTAGGGCGAACACATTAAAACGCGCACCGATGCAAACAGAAATTCAATACCCCGTGTGCAACATTTGACATTTCCTTGTCGACGCACGCAACTGGAGCGTGTTCAGTGTGCTTGACTGTTTAGTATCAGGATGAAGGATGAATATTGACTGCGAACTGCATGGATCTTTGGAGTAAACGAGACAACTTCTGATAAGAGCAAGTGTCGTCCTTTAGCTATATGGTATGGCTGTCTGAATACGATACATGCTGCAGCACATCTCTAACTAATGAGCTGTCGGGGGAACGATGAATATTTACAGAGCGCCCGGTTATGTAACCTCATCTCGATCTTAATCCGCTCTCTTGAGCTTAGAAAACCAACGAGGTGCATAGAGATGATGGTGATCAATGGTTGCTTGCAAAACACAGTCGGTTCAGGGGAGCTGAGCAGGTTGCATAATAGGTTGACCATGTCAGCTACACTGGGACTCGTGATGAATCTGAGAGTCTCAGGGTGTTTTGATATTCTGCACACTGCTGTACATATGCGATAGCGTGTGGACGAAATAGGATCGGTGCACAGAATTTCTTTATGTAATCCGTCAGCATTACAGCCGCACAACCGAGATCACTATCGCCGCAGCCCCTGCTGCTAGCGTGGCTGGAATACCAATGGCAACACGTCCTGTATACATCTCAATGTGTCTGCGTTTGTGGGAAAAGGTGCTTTCCTCTATGAAAACCATTCACATGGTGCTCAAATTACATTTTATAATTATTAAAAGGAACCTAGTTTGACTGACATTTTTACCAGTAAATCAAAAACATTAACGGATTAATCAATACTGTATATGTGCAATATTCTAATGTTTCCTTTCCTTTTATAATATAATATGCAAATGAAGAATGTTTAACTTCCCTCCATGATGCTAGCACCCAGAGCTTTCCTCCAGCAAAGGTCCCCTGGGTGACGCATTGTGCCGGCTCTAGGGTGTTATATGAACGATTGATTGTACTTCCGCATTTTCCGCAGTGAAAATAACTGTAAGCTGCACTCCTATGATCACTTAAGCCCCCTGAGTAGAGCACTGACAGCACACTGTTTAAAACTTGGGATAAACTATCTACACTTACAGTAATCAGGCACTTGGATAAATGAGCAGAGCGGGACACGTGTATATAAACTGGCCATCAAACATAAAAGTCGTCACGAGCAGGAGAAGATGAGTGGGGGTTAGCACCTCGGTGGGACTCTGAGGGACCGTGGAGGCCTTGTATCCCAGCTGCAGGAGCATCGCCTCGGCTGCGTTCCGCTTGGCCACCTTCTTGTTGGGTCCTGTTCCCGTGGCCACCTCGTTATTCACCTTCGCCTGCAAACACACAGACACACACACAGGTACATACACATGAGCTAGACATCCAGAATTAAATACCATGGCCGTGCAGATACACACTGTGATAGTGAATCACTGAATGACCTGCTAAAACAGTAATAAATGTGCAAAAAAAAATGTCTTTTCTCATGACTTTGCTCTTCCTGGCGCACTCTCATTCACTTTCGGGCCTCGCTCACTGGGGCCGAGTCAGCCGAGCAAATTCACGCACAAAAAAAATGCTGCGAGTGAAGTGTTTGTTTTTCAGTGATCCTAAAACATTAAATCTGTCCACGCAGAATGTAAGCAGAGAAATATCAGACGTCGTTATGCAAACAGACAATTACAGTTGTACAAATAACATTGTGGGAGCCAAAGCCTGTGAACAGCCAGACTTCAGTGCACTCACTCAAAGTGGTCTGACATGCTCACTAAGTGCTCGCCTGAATGCATCGAGTAGGACACAACATACAACGAGGAGGAAAGCCTAAAAAACAGATCCCCCAAAAGATGATCACACACTCAAAAGGCTTCCGACACAAGCTGGTGCCTTTTTTTATTTTTTTTTTTGTAACTAGTGATGGGGTCAGAAAAAAAAGATGGGAAAACAGAGACTCATTTGAGCCCCGCTACTTACTAAAAGGAAACAATGTGGAAATTTTAGAAGAGCGAGTGGACCGCACAAAAGGAACAACGCACACACTCGCGGGGGCCTAATGTGTGTATCAAAGAGGCACGGAGAATAGGTCGGAGGCTGAATTACTGCCCGACGCTAAGAGAAGCTCTGTTCTTCTCGTGAAAGAGGAGGATTACGGAAAAAAGAGAGACAAAAGAGCGAGAGTTTGACTGAGAGAGAGACGGACACAGAAAGACGAACAGGAAGAGGGAGACAAAGAGAGCTGCAGTTCAAATGTTGCGCATAAATTAAAAAAACGGACTACGCCAGCGGTGCCAGTTTGTTTTTCCTTCTCATACTCGAAACAGACTTGTTGACTGGGGTTGTAGATACACACAGATTGTAGCAACAACAACCGAAGGACAAGAAACCGACTAGCAGAGTATTCACCGAGACCGCAACCCAAGTGTTTCCCAACCAAATCTAAATCTTCACGTCACCACTTGTTACCGTCTTTCCCTTGTTTGCCGACAAACACTGTAACGTGGTTGAGAAATAATCCTGACAGATTCAATACATGGGCATGTACAGTCAGTAAATAGATTTACTGAAACAGTAACAGGGTTCACATTGAGCCGGGGGAGCAGCTCATTAGAGCACGAACGAAATCAAAATTAAGTAGAAAAATCGAATCACACGTTCTTTTTTTGAGTGATCATTAATGTCTGCAGGATGATTTACATAATCTTCTTCATTTAGATACTATGCATGTGAGTGTACTAGAGAGATGTAAAAGGTAAGTAGATAAAATAGAGACAGCCAGTGCCAGTTTCTACTCAAAACAAGGCAGATCTAATCTGAATGAGCCTGTGTCGTAATAATGTAGCTTGTTTTTAAATGCATGGCCTCAAGTGAATAGAGTAACTGTGGCTTCCCCTGCTCTGTTTACTAGATTAGTGATAAACAGCAAATCATCCATAACTTAGTTAAGGGTTAAAGGTTGTTGCTGCAGCAGGAGCATGACATTAGATTCTGTTAATGAATGCTGGCTCCTCACTTCACAAACCACACAGAGTGCTGCAGGAACGAGCCCTGAAACCAGGACATGAGTTAGCCTGTCTGTACTTCTGGTTCCCTCGTCTCAAAGTCAGTGGGTTTGTTGATTGTTTTTCTTTTTGGGGGTTAACACAAGCTCAATAGATTGCAGCCTTGTTGAATATACTCGTGGTCATGCGATTGTGATGTAGTTCGTTTATAGCCTAATATTAGCTTTTTGCTTCGGCCCGATGATCATAAAATCATAGAAGTTAAAGTTAATTTGTGAAGATTAGCTTGCTGAACACAACGTGAAGGTAGCTTGCGTTTGCCACGGAGCTTATTTTCTGCAATAATCCAAAATCCAATGCAAAAATCCCATTGGGTTGGCCTAAGAATAAAAGTCCTTTCTTATATCTTTCTGTGGAACAGAAGACAGTCTTTGTGCTTTTCTGTTAACAACAACAGCTTGAAATGTCAATTTAATAGCATAAAGCAGTCGTCTGCTTCCCTGAAGAAAACAAGGCTATAAAGATGGATGATCTATTCTGAGCTGTAAAAATAACGAATATCAAACAGAACTTTTCAAGAGGGAGAGGGGAGTGAGAGAAAGGGGGAGTGAGAGGGAGTACAGGGAGGTTCCAATTCAATTATAAATCATGTAGTACATGCTAAATGGTAGCAGAGCTAAAAGTCACTTTCTTTCATATGTAGTGCAACTTTGGTGGCTTTACGCACTAAGTGGAGACAATTTCATCTTAAAATCTGTGTTGCTTGGACACTAAGCATTAATGTTACACTTCATCCCAACATTTCTTTTCATCCTTTAAGGGAATTAAAAATCAATGACACTGGCGGCTAAGTGGCTGCTGACGATCTTTGTTATATTTGTGTACAACGCTGATAATTGGGGAGAAATTACAAAACAATTTAGAAGAAAAAGAGACAGTCTATACCTGCTCTTTGGCTCAGGACCATCCACAACAAGTTCACGAGCATCTTCTCAAGCATTTTCCTTATCCACCAACTCATAAACCCATCCTCTGATTGATGCATTACGGCGGGTCTACACAGAAGGTACCTTTCGGTCGTCTGTCTTTCCGATACAGATACACTTCTATTTGGATCAATCCAGCTGTTTCACTCATGCTATACTGGCATAGATGTGACCTGAAGCATATTCTTATGCTTCAAGTCTACTTTCTTCCATTTTACGCATACAACTATAGTGATGTGTTGGGCTGTAATCAATACAGGGCCTGAACGCATGAGATTTTTATGAGAAAAATAAAGAGAATAAGAAAGCAAAACCCTCGTTTACCTGCATGATGAACTCCCGGCGTCGGGGCATCCCCCTTTCAGAGAGCAGCAGGTACTCTGGCTCCTTCTCCTTCTTGGCCTGCTGGATCTGGGCCAGACGGCTGATCGGGTTCATGCCCTGGCCATAGTCTGGTCCTGTCTGCGAGGAAAAGGAGGAGACACGGGATGATCAATCCCAGTCATCAATTATTCAGGGGAGGGCATAATGGGCTTTTTCTTGGTGGGGCGACACAACTTTCTTGTTTTCTTTTTTGTCCGACGGCCCATAAAACAGGTCGATCGGCCCATTGTTTGTTTTGTCTTAATTGACACTGAGCTGACCCAATCACAACTTTAAACCCCTCCCCCTAAAGGACTGCCAAAACGGGTAAGACCAAACGCAAGGGAGACAAAATTATGGGCCAAAAAAAGACCTTTTAGCGACTTGCTGCTCAGAGTAAACCGAGTCAAACTGAGACTGGCAGCGTCTCCCCCCCCCCCCCCCCCCCCCGTCTCCTCTCCTGCTGTGTGCACGCAGGCAGGAGTGGTAACTATGGTTACGGGCATCGGCAAGTCATTCTGTCCGAGCCTAAGCCCACGTGAAGCTTGTGTGAACGTGTGATAGTCTCTCTGTGACATGTCTGTCTGTCAAAGTAACGGCAGGTCTGCGTGTGCAGTCTACAGAGCTTAACTGTCAGTTCAGTAAGTGTGTTATTTTGTAACCTGCAACGTTACCATTTTGCAGTCGAGTAATTGAAATAGTTCCGATGAATAACTATGCCGTGCTAAAATGTTTCATGACTGACCTGTAGCAACACTTCAAAGTTGACTGTACCTTGCAAAAAAATAAAATAAAAAAACAAACCACACAGATGCCTCGAGTACATGCCTCGGATGAAATCATCGCGTGTCTGTACACAGAGGCCACAGCTTCCCCCGGGCCATGCCCGGCCGCAGTACCTTGAGGATGGTCTTGGTGCGTTTCTTGTAGTGCGTCTTGGGTTTCTCCACGACGGGGATGAAGGGCAGCTTCTTCAGGTCCTGCAGGATGGACAGAGCGGCGCGCTTCTTGGACAGCTTCTTGCTGTTGCCCTCGCCCTCGGCGGAGAACTCCCCCACGCTGACGCAGGTCAGGAAGCTTTTCATGTGCGGGGGGCCGCTCTCCTTCAACACCTGGGAGGGAGGGGGGGGGGAATGGAGCAGGAACAGGTGGGAGATGAGTATGTAAATGAAACTTACACATACGTTTTTTTGGGGGGGGGGGGGGGGGGGTTAAATCGTGCATGATATGTGTGAAGGAGTGTGTGCAGCGCACTCTGCTACACCACCGGCTACACCAGGTGGTCCAAAACATCTGTTCTCAATGGTCACAATGCTACCCGCCCATGTGCGCGCGCATTATTCTCACACACACACACACACACACACACACACACGAAGAGGAACGTGTTCCTAGACGACAGTCTCTGGTGATGAGGGCTCAGTTTCCTTCCTCTAGCCTCTGGTCACCTGGGAGACCTAAAACAAACACCGGCTGGAGTTAGGTCATGCTTCTGCAATCACATCCACTTCCTGTGAAGTGAATGTGTGTGTGTGTGCAGCAGGTGGGGTGCTCACAATCTGATTGAGGAAAACACAGTGGAGGAAGAACTGGGTTTCACACACTGACAGAGTCTAGCGGTACATGATTGGCTTACGTGGACACCTTTTGGATTCATAGCTCTCCGTCTCTCGCTCTCCCTCAAGCTGTAGCTGCTGTGTGTAAATGTCTATTCGGACTTTCTCAAAAACCCTTCCTATCCCACCTCCCTCCTTCCTGCTCTCCTTTATTTGAGCTCAATTTGTGGTGCAGACAGCACAAATTGGAGCAATCAGATGCAATCTAGAAACAGTTCATTTGAACCTAGCGACCGATAAAACCGATTAAACTGATAAGCGGAACCTTGAGCATTCCTCAAATGCTTCACACATCAACACAGACTAATACCAGACGTTGAGGGGAACAAAGAATAACGTGTGCAAACCCTCTTCTTCTCTACTCTACATTTCTCTAAGAAATGACAAGTCTGGCGCATTAAAACCAAACAAGGTAAAGCCCAAATAGTTATTAAGGCTTCAGAAATTGATAAAACTACGCCCATAACATAGACAAAACACTCCTACGCCTATTACTGCAAAAACATATGATGTACATGAAGTAGTTAAAGTCATTTACTTGCTGTGTAATTGAATTTTGACTTTATTAAATACAGGCAATCCTGTATCCTCATCCTAACTATTCCTACTGAGGTAACTGAAGGACAGGGCTGACTCTGGCCCCCGTGTGTGCCGTCAATGTACCTGTTAGCCTCTCAGCATTCCTGCACAGTTTAACTACACAGTAGGGATGTGTGTTGTGGAGCACTAGCTGTCCAAGCTAACATCCAAACTCACTCCCGCCCCGGGGACCTGCTCTGGGGTCTTGCGCATCACCAGAAAGAGGAAATGCAACATGGCAGCTTCTTGTACGTTAAGACACGCAATGGGACCGGACACATCCAAGTTCTAAACTGGTGTTGATGATGGATCACTGGGCCCCGGTCAGCTGAGATTATGTCACGCTGTTGAAGTGAATGATGAGATTTTATAGCTGCACTCAATCACTCTTTCAAGCTTTCTCTGTCTCGTGGTCCATCCCACAAATAATCACATTCGCAATCCTGGGTAAGAGGATGTGAACGTTCCTGGCTTGATTATCATCTATTGTTTTACACTTTACGGTTTTTGGTACCGATTTAACAAATGAGTTACAGAGTGTTAATAGGTGACCTTTAGAGGTGCTGGCAAGTGATCGAGCAGGCGTTACGGAGTCCGTGCTCTTTGGGTTTAGAACTTTTATCCAAAAAAAGTGATGGACAAGTGTTGCACTGATGAGATAAGTCACTTGTGCCGTCTAAAAGTGCTAAAACATGCAGTTACCGACAGGAAGCAGAAGAAGAAATGTGGCCCGTGTATGTATGCGGTGCAGTCGACAAAGAGCATGAGACAAAGTGTGTATCTGTGCACACATGTCACACACGCACTCTTGGCCCGTGATGGCGGCAGACGAGCTGCAGTCAGTCTCCTGGCAGACGACACGGGATCTGCGCCACACCGATGGGATTTCAGCACTTCTATTCATTTACACGCACGCCCCCCCCGCCCCCCCCCCCCCACACACACACACACAAGCAAACAAACACACCCGTCCACCACCTAATCACAAGGATCAGGTTGTACACAGGAAACACTTGGTAATTCAATGTTGATTTTCTTTTTTTTTTCTCTCAATCCCCTTCTCTTCTTGTCGCTTCATCTCATCTTTTCTCTAACACGGGGCGACTTCTCCGTCGGCTTCTCAGACAGACATCGATACCCCGAGCAGTCTGAGGATCCGTGCATGTGAGACTTCAGGTACTCTGGAAGAGGAGGCTGTGGGAGCAAGGGTAGGACAATGGCGGGGACTGGTAGAGGGAAGAAAGGCTCTTTTGTGACGAGCGGGTGGATGGACAAGCCCCGAGGGAAGCCGCTTCTTGTAAGATGGGTGGTTCTTGGCCATGGACCCGCTTCTCTTGTGTCCAAGATCCAACACACAAGCTGTGATTTATAGATTGGTTCCTCTTTGATGCTGACATCTGTTTGATATTGCCTGACGGGGGGATTAAATGAGCCAACTGGCTCTCGGAGTGGCGGCGACCCTCATCGTTGCGGAGGGATGGGGAAAGCAGACACTCGCTAGCGGTGACTCACGGGTAATTTCATGCCCCAGTGAGGGCAGGGGATGAGATGATGTGAAAACATGGCGTTCACATGAGAGATGACCGTTACGGTTCTGTGTAGGATGCATGAATGTGTAACCGTGCGTGCAGGAGCGTACCATTTATTCTCAAGCGCATCAAAGCCGACGCGGTAAAGGGGATGTGACATGGCAGGGAAAGAGATGAGGCCAAACTTTGTCTAATGAGTTATAATGTAATGGACCCAAAAAAAAGAAAGACCATAGAGGCATGTGTAATTTACACTTGGTCTCCAGCCACAGCGTATGCATGCAACATGCTGATTAACCAGGGTTATGAGGGGGAGAGAAAGGCACGGGACGCCAGCAGAGGGGGGGGGGGGATAATTGCCTCGCAGCAGCCTGGCCTTCGGACAGTTTAGGTTGACTCGGCACGGGAAAACAAATGGAGCCTGACTGACGTGCAGGAATGGAGAACAAAAAGCTAATCAACAGTTACCAACAAGACTACCCTTGAGGAACCAAAACTTTTAAGTCGGGCATGTTTCCGGTACTTTAAATTGCGCGTTTATAGCCCAGAAGAGGCTGAACGAACCCAAGCAAATAGCTGTTGACGGAGATATGGATAGATGGTTGAAATGAAGACAAAGTGGAGGGAAGTTACTGATTTACTGCTCGTCACACAGCGGTAATGAACAGTCTCCGGCCTGACACTGAGCAGAACAGAGACCGTTTGGAGAAATGTGGCTGTGGTCGGCTTTTAAAAACCGCCGCTGTCAGCGTCCAATTTGGAGGGACTGAAAATGAAAGTTAAGTAATTGCTCACAGTGGAAGACATGACAGATAATGAATCACATCAATCCAGATTTAGCTGGCTGGAATTATTAATAGTAGTTCCAGGAAGGTCATGTCATGCTCTGATGAGCAAAAGCGTGTTTTTTGAGAGGGGGGGGGGGGGGGGGGGTAGAAGGGAGGCCTGGACAGCTTTCCAGATAATTTTTCCCGATGTTGTGTAAACACGTATTAGCAAGCAAAAGTTAACAGAGCGAGAAGAGTCTCCCCCCCCTCCCTTCCTTCCATCCCTGTCTCTCCATTTCCTCTCACCCCAGTGCGCCTCTCCCCCTAGCCTCAACAGGCAACCACCCTCTGTGTGATTTTTGGGAGTGATGGAAGGAGGTGGAAGGCAGGGATTCTGTGGAGGAGGAAGGGAGGGGGGCACACAGAGTAAACTGAGCCTCCCTTGTTTTTTTGGCAACTTGCAGAGTGCAGCAGAAGAAGAGAGGGCGACCGGGGAGGGAATATTGGATGAGTCAGCTGAGATACGCTGAAAGCCAAAGAGAACAGACCCTGCAGGGGTCGTTTAAGGACAAACCAGACTTCCTTGTGGATTTAGAAAAGTTGGGAACAATAACGTCAATGGTTAGAAAAGCGGTGGTAGGATTCTCTGCGATGGCAAAACTAAAAACACCCGAGCAATGCAGGTCGACCCTCGTCTTAACCAGTGGGACGCGCTAGCGGCAGCTCCCAGGTGACTTTATTCAAGTTCACCAACGCTTCTATCAGAACACAGCTGTGAACAAGAGTACGCCATCAGCAAACCGAGGCAGACGCCGCTTAAGATTCATTTCCTCTCATGGTCACTGCATGCTGGGTGTTAAACCCACGAAGAATGCACTGACGTGAAAAGGAAAATCCCAAATACCTTTTTCAACATACAGGGAGGTTTTAATATTAATATTACACACACTTTCCTGCAGCTGTTCGCCTCGACTTTGCTAAACGTTGACGAAATATATACACGTATTAGGAAAAAGAGCAGGGGTGCTATTTCACAAAGCAGACAGATTAGATTCAATCATACCGGGATTCTCTAAAAAAAAATTAATTGCAGGGTTCATATTCAACTTCTTTCATACCTTTCCTGGGTTCAGTAATACAGACTTATATTGGTTATGATGTGTAGGCGAGAGCTGTTCAAGCCCACAAAATGTCATTTTGAACTCTAGTCCAAATCCCAAGGTTCACATGTCCTTTTGAATTACACAGACATTTGTGAAAACTAATGCACAAGATAAAGATTGATGCCATAAAAAACAAATGTCTTAGGTGTGAATATCAAACAGAGGTGTGAGATCTATTTTGGTAACCATATAAAAACAAAAAATTGTTTTTTGCTGAAATTGTGTGAAAGAGGAACATTGGATGTTAAGAATTTCCACAAGCGTTCTAAGGCAGTGAGCCATCTCTGTGCACATATTTGGTGTTTCTCTTTTTAAGATAAGTGACCTCACTGATGGGAAAATTAAGCAAAACCTGGAAAACATGCATGTCCTTGCGTAGTTGTTGCTTCCTTATCATTAGGGTTGAGCATCATTGGTGTGACTCCTTCAGATTCCAGTGAGTTCTTTCGTTTTCGTCATACTTACTGAACATCGTGACTACTCATACATTCTGCGTGGCCTCTTATCCTCATAATAATAATGGCACCACGTGGCCGTATTTGTCTTTTTTTTTTCTTCTCACCTCAAAGTTGACAGATAGGTTCCTCTTCAGGGCAATTTCGTAGACCAGGCTGATCTCTGATTTGCTGGCGTCGGTGCCTTCCTCAGCTTCCCCTTTTTCCTCTGGGCTCTGGAAGAGAAGGGGAAATATCAGAGGTGAAAATGGTTACGGGGGACACACCGACTGTTGCTAAACTAAAAGCCACTTATAGGTTATAGGTTTCCAAAGGTCTATTGCTCAGTAAAAACGAGTTAAAGTAATGTATTATCTATAATTCATCAACTGTTCAGTATGTCCAGAACTCACAATTTCAAAGCTTTTTCAGTTGTTGACTGGTAGGAAAAAAAACCCGGGCTCACATAACTAGCGTCACTGATATGGTGAACTTAAAATAGAAACCAAAGCTGGAAGAGAAGCTCACATCATTTATATCCCTGTTTGGAAGCCTTTATAATCTGCCACCAAAGTAGAGCAAGACCGAAAAAAAGGAAAACTGTGACCCCCAAAACTGTGGCACATATTAAAATCGAGGATTACGCTGCACACATACAGAGTGGACGTCTGCCAAGCTGCTGCAGCGAGAAGCTGTCTGTTTTCTGGCTATGATCCTTATCTGATATCAGATCGAGAACTCAGTATCCCAGGACATGACTGGTGGTCCTCTGTCTGCACAGGAAGGGGGGTGGGGGGGGGGTCATTAAATATGATATTTTTTGGTTATTAACTCTCTGTTCTTCATAGCAAAATAATCAAGAACGGTTTCTCCCTGTAAGAAGAACAAAGGCCCAAATTAGTGTTTTCATCAGGCATGAAACATGGTTGAACCGGTTGTTTAAATATGGATAAGCCAGACTCTACACAATGATGGCTGCATTGACCTCTGAATCAAAGCGCCATTGGTCCCTTCCACTAATGAAGAAATGTAGTTCACGCTACAGAGATGACATCTTAAGCCATACAACGAGGGGGCTTTTCGGTGCCAATTGTCTGTGGGAATGCAGAGTGCCGTCTCGATCTTTATCTCCTCGTGTCCAGCTCTTTGTCTGATTACGTACGACTTGTCTGCCGTCTTTCCCTTTGGGCTTCTTCCTTTTTTCTGCATGTCTCTCATTGTGCGATCTGATATGACGCATGATTCATACTGTGAGATCTCTTGGATTTCATAGAAAACAGTCACGTGGTACAATGCACCTACCGCACCGGGCGAGAGACCTCGCATTGACGAGAGGCGCGTGATCGCCTGCTTTGTTTTGTGTGTGTGTGTGTGTGTGTGTGTGTGTGTGTGTGTGTGCGCAGACTCACATGTTCTGCATCCTGTAACGTATGCACATTTGTTTTCATAGAAATTCTAATATGTATTCATGGTTTTCATGGTTACATATCCCCCCCTGACCCTTTTTCAAGCGTTCTTAATGTGTGCGAATAACAATGCGAGTCCCCTCTCAAGGCTGCATTAACAAGCCACTGGGTGTGAAGCGTCTGCATCTGTCTGTGGGTGTGTATTAGGCTGCGAACCGGAATGACCAAGTAGATCGGAGACCTTCCCCCGTGACAAAGACAAATAGAGGGGCTAAATATGACTTTCGGTGCCGCCTCTACTTATGGATGTACTGGACAGAGAGTCCTGGGAAACGTATAAGAACAAGAGGAGACACAGTGTGTGCAAAACACTTCGCATTCACATCGATGCCCAAGGGCAATTGATTTGGTAACAGGGCAAAAGGATTCCACATCAAAGGGATGGGAAGAAGGGGCTCCCAATAGACACAACGACTTGATTCTTTAAGAAAAAAATAAAGCAACTGTTTATCAAGTGACAATTCACAGCAACCACGTGCAATCTCCTAGAAACAAATGATGCAGATTTCCACTCAACATGCTTCATTCAAGACAAGAAGCCCACTTGTTTAGCAGCAGACATCATAAC
This sequence comes from Leptoclinus maculatus, assembly GCA_032191485.1. NCBI lineage: Eukaryota > Metazoa > Chordata > Actinopteri > Perciformes > Stichaeidae > Leptoclinus > Leptoclinus maculatus. Next base: position 8,907,423 of record JAVDOI010000013.1, read on the forward strand.
TGTATTAATATCGTCAGCATCTAAACCAACCGGCAGGGATATACGAGTAAAGTCAGCAGTTTCCTTATATAATCTGTACAGCCTGAAGCCCGGTTAAGTTGGAGGAGGTCTTTGTGTTTCCTATGGTTACATATTGTTGTTCTACTCGTGTACAAAACACAACAGGAGTGTCACTGATATTTACCCGTGGTCTTCCTCAAAATAAAAAGGTTTGACAGACAATGGTTAAAGAGAAAAACTTTTAGCCCGAGGGCATCCGCACATTTACACATGTACGAGCGCGCGCACACACACACACACACACACACACACACACACACACACACACACACATACACACACACACTCGCATGGAGACAGAATGACAGACGTGTACTGGAGACACAATGTGCCTCAATTTGTAAAGCAAGACTCAGAAGCAGCAGCAAACAAAGAGCACATTTATGGAGGCCGACGCCACAAGACAGCGAGTCGGGCAGGTGAGAGGAGCCAAAGCGTTTTGAATAACCGTCGGCGATGCCAGACGGTGAGGATCGGGGTAATTTGATTTCCGGTGGGAGATGATAACAACAGTTAACAGCTATGCCGAAGGGGAAACTCTGGAATGGTAGAGTGACACAGAAAGCAAAAGGACTAAATAAAAAAAAGAGAGAAACTACACTCCCGCCAGGTGAGAAGAACTAAACCATGGAGACCTGCCGGGCTTAACTTATACATTAGAATGATTAGAGCTGACGTGGATTTGGATTCAATCGGATTGAAAGGTGGTTATGCATCCGCCTTAGTATCTGCAAAAAAAAACACCGTGTAACACTCTTAATAGAGCCTCTGCAGGGACACCATCAACAGATCAGCAGCACAAATCCTTTGACTTTTCATTAAAGCAAGAGTTTTCAAGTGCGAGGGGAGGGGGGGGCAAGCAGAGCGACAGTCAGCCAAGGTTAAAGCAGTGGGGGGGGCTAGAGGTTTCATAACGTTGAAATGCGCGCAGACAGCACATCTAAGCGTGCTTTAAAAATCTATAACAAAGCAACATATTTGCTACGATTCATGTTCTGTCACTCGAGTGGCAACAAACCGTTTATGCAAATCATTTAAGCAATTTTCAACAACAAAAATATCACAAATGTCCTGGTTACAGCCTCTCACATGTGTTAATTTGAAGTCTTTTTTTTGTCTTATGTGGTAGTGTGCCATATGCTGCGTAGAGGATGAAGTGGGCTCGGGTACGGGACAACTATAATGTGAAAGCAGAGTGTAGGGGGGGGGGGGGGGGGGCTATTGTATCCAATATGAAAACGTCCTGAGAGTTAACATGCAATTCTGTTGAGTACAAGAGAAGACACTTCTCCTAAGTACATGCTAACACATGAGTGGCTACTCGTAGATGGGTAATGAACGGTCCAAGGGGAACATTGAATTTGGAAATCCCTCACACTTAAAGGTTAAAAGCTTTTTTTTTTAGAATGATGCAACATATTTGTGACACATTATGAAAGATCATCTTCAGTACGAATGAATGAGTCGCACAGATTGGCTAGCAGCTAAGTTGAAATCATGGAAAATAAATCATGATTTATATACAATTTGTATTCATTGCAAAGTATTAATTCAATGAAACTACAGCAACATAGCACAGCAGCAGCAGCAGTCTAAAAAAAACAAAAACACAAAGTGCATTGCAGTAGTGCAAGGAAAGATCCTTCATTAGACTAATATGGTCCGTCCTACAGAAGTCCATTTAAGCTTCAGAAGTAATGGAACTGTGTTGAAGATGTCGGCAGGGATTCACTTGTTAAAACCACTACGCACCGCTAGCGTACGCCTTTCTGTTTCTAAGTGCTCGCGTGTGTGTGTGTGTGTGTGTGTGTGTGTGTGTGTGTGTGTGTGTGTGTGTGTGTGTGTGTGTGTGTGTGTGTGTTTACCTGCGGCGGCCGTTCGGGGATGGGTTCGTTGCGCAGGGCTTGCAAGGCCTTCATGGCAGCATTGTGTCTGGCTGCTTGGCGGGTGCGTCCCTCCCCGATGAACTCGTGACTCCCCACAGACAGCTGCACGTAGAAGATCTTAGGAACAGGGTAGTGGTACCTGGAATGAACAAAACAACAGAAAAACGTCTATAAATAAATATGTAGCCATAAATATATGGGGGAAAAACAAGAAGCGGGAGTAGCTCAGACATTATGAGCCAAGCCATCAATCCACACCGTTTACACTGTTCCCAAATTAAAGTCCCACCACTTCATCAGGGTCAATTACTACACAATGGCCCGCTGGCTAACCACTTGACTGATGTCTTGCTATTGAATCTCAGCACGGGGACGGCAAACAAAGCGCAGGGACACATATATCCTCTCCTCTTTCTTCTGGCCCCGAACATAGATTTTCCCCTCTTTCTTCGGGTCTTGACAGAGCGGGACCGAGCTGTCACCGAGCAGATTTAGAGGTCTGCGAGTCCGCGTGTGTGATACCCCCCTCCTGGGTCAGGGTGAGAAGGGCTGAGAATGTCTGCCGGATCCAGGACAAGGAATGAGAAATAGTGGGAACGCTAACAAGAGAGGAGAGGAATCCAAACTCTTTTTAATATCCGTCTCCCTGTCCTCTTTCTTCTCTGCCAGTAAACACATATTCACAAGGACATACAGACGCCATGTGTGGTAGACACAGATGGATAGCAGCAGATGAGATTCATGGTACCGTGTCTTGAACTAGAGTCTGGTGCCAAATGTACTCAATATTCTCATGTTTGGCCAAATCATTGAGCTTTTAATGACAGAATGAAAATAAGTAATTAGTAGTAGAGTTAGTTAACACAAATGTGGCAATCCCTTTTCCCCGTGAATATTTATCTGTTCATTTTCAGCTGGACCAAAACATCCTACTTGGCAATGCAGCGAGATGTGAGATTTAATTACTCGATTGGAATTTTGGGGAACCCAAGAAGTTGGAAAACCCAAGAGGACGGGAAAACCTCGTATGCACTGGAAACGTTCGCAGTTTCTTTCAACACCGCACATAATTAAATAAAGAGGTCTCAAGTCGTACGGCCCTGAATATACTGTATGCTAATGTTTGAAATGACTGAGATCAAATGTTTCAAGTCAATTCTCTTAAAAGTACAACAGGACTAAGAGGCTACAGCCGTGCTAGCAGGCCTGTACCTAGACACGGTAGGGTTTAGCGCAAAATGCTAACATCAGTGTGCTAGCATACTGATGTTAGCATTAAGTTTAGCAGGTATAATGTTTACCATCTTTTAGCATAAAAGCATGCTAAATTACAGCTGAGGCTGATGGAAATATCATACATATCATTACAAAGTATTGGAGAAATTAAAGTTTGACCTGATGATGGCACTCTATGAAAGTCAGGCTATCACCAAAGTTGCCTTACAATTCATCCAGAAAAGCATGTAAACAGGTGTTTAAATTGCAATTCATCCAACAGTTCATACTCAGATGTTGAAATATTTCACTGGAGAAGCGGAAAGCTTAGACTTGCTGATGGCACCGTGGATATCTGCACTAAATATCGTGGAAATAGATCCACAGCTGTCGAGACATTTCACTGAAAAACTCCAATGTTAACCCGATGTCATGTTTCCAGACCTCAGCAGTACAGAGTTATCATAACTGATACAAACTATGACCGAAACTATGACAATATGACCCAAGCTGTAATAAACAGGAAATAACCTCGAACTCGAGTAAGTTCTCCTTTTTACTGAAGTATTTTTGGTATTTTCTTAAAACCAAAATACTGGAAACACTGCCTCTTTACTAACAGTAAGTCTTACGAGATAACTCCGAAGAACACATTTGTAATTTCTCTGAATATCGCCCCTCTTCTTGCCCCTCCCTTCATGTCCTTCCTAAATCTCCTGCCCAGCAGGACTAACAATGAGTCAGCATTTCTACTCCCAGAATTCCAGCAGGTCTTTTCTCCGGCCCCACAGCCCTCCTCTCGTCAGTCTGCTCCCAGCTCCTCCTGGCCACGGGAGCCTTCCCTGGGCGGGGGCCTGCCTGGCCCTCGCACGTCAAGTGTGGCCCCAGGGTCTCAGAGGACATGCCAAGTGCAACATGGGCTCCGGCCAAACAGCGCTGAGCCGAGATGGGAGCAGCTGGGAGCTGGAGCGCCGAGTACAGGTGCAGAGAGAGAGGGATAAGAGAGAGAGAGAGAGAGAGAGACTGAAGGGGGGGGGGGGAAGAGAGAGAAAGAGAGAGAGAGAGAGAGGGGGACATGGAGGGAGGCCTGTGGGAGACCCTACTCCACAACGTGGGAAAGTAGTGGCTTACACACAAGCGAAGCCAAGAACACAGGCGAGCACACGCACACACGTCAAAATCATGCAAACAAAACAAAAAAAAGGCAGGAAAATCACGTCAGCGCTCTTTGGCCAGTACGGAAAAAAAAAAAAAAAATCAGCACATGTTGGCTTGAACTGCGTGTTCTGTGTTATCAACTGTTATTTTTGTTATTATTATTACTACAGAGAGGGACCAGGACACCTGTAGGGAGGGTGTGGAGGCCGCTGAACGGGAGAGAAAAAAATAATTTGAAGAAACATCGCTGTGTCTGTGTGATGACGTGCGTGTTCGTGTGTGTGTGTGTGTCCGCTGTGACTCGGGGATGAGTAAAAAAGTGATACCACAACTCAATCAAATGATAACTCATCTGCCTTTAGCAGCGAGTAATGAATTTGACTTTGAGGAACGAAGCTTCCCTGCAGCTCTCTTTAATGTGGGCGGCGTTAGTTAAGGTTACTCTTTCATCTTTAATCATTCAAAGACTTGTGTGTACACACACACACACACACACACACACACATTCAGAGGCATTGGAGTTTCTGAGCCCACACACAGTCATAGACTGGGAAATGGGAGATATGGCATTGCAATTATTCAATGACAGGGTGACATTTCGTCCGTCCTGGAAACTATTTTCTCCTCCGGCACGGAAACATATTTCCTTTCTAAATTGCCTGTGTAGAAAAATGCGTATCCTCCGTCACCGCATGCGTTACACTTGTTCCTAAACTGAACAAGTTACCTCTCATCCACGAGCTAGATTACACTGTAACACATTTACATTAAAGAGGCACCAGATAGTATATTACACTATGACAGGTAGATCATATCACTATTCTATTTATATTATGTCAAAAAAAACTGCGTTTTGGGGATCATTCACAGTGATGTTATTTAATAGTGACCACGCCAGATGAATTGAATAGAATAAAAAAAAAAAAGCAAAATGCAAACACATGGCGCTTGCAAGAGCTCGTGTAGTTCGACGGAAGTTAACGGAACATATTTGGCCTGTAACTTAACACATGACCTCGACCAGTTGCAGATGGTAGTGTATAGAAAGCAGTGAACATTTCAACAGCTTCAGCTGGCAAACTACTGCAGACCGCAGAAATGAAAACCAAATGCAGCACTTCCTTTTCGTCGTAAAAACCCGCCATTTTGCCCATGAGCAACACATTAAATTAAGTTTTGTTTAGAATATATCGCTTCCCGTAATCAGCCACAGTCAACCGGTGGTTGTTAGAAAGCCCATTGGTGGTCACCTAAACCACTCATTAGTCATTCCAAATCAAATGAAATGCTCATTAAGGTATGAAAGACTTTGTGCCGCAGTGCATGTACATGAGTTTTTATAATGTAGCGCAACAATATCCGATACGTGGGTGATCTTTGTATGGTTGGGCTCTTGCATTTATGGTAGAGTAGGATAGGTTGTTGGGTTCTTTTGATTATATGTCTCATGAGTTAGCATTTTCTCACTTCCGGTTCCATTGTCTCAAAGTCAGTGGGATGTTTGAATGGTTTCTGGTTAGTGGTCTGAAACACGATCTGTGGTGATTACAAGATTTTAATGTTTTGTTCTACAGCAAAGAATATGTCAGTAAATACTCGTGAATTTTGAAACTTGAAAAGTGTCTAAATGAGACAAAAAAAATTTCATCACGCTGACTAGTCCGCCTTTACAGCCTCGTTGTGTAACAAATGAAATGTATGAACTAGTTTGTTACTATTTTTAGTAACTAAACATTTTTCCTAGGAGGTGTGATTTCGGTTTTCCAGTGTGCATATATTCTATGAGATATAAACTTGTTTCTACTCAATGAGCAATGAGCCCGGTGTATTCTGGAGAAAAGGGAATATCAGAGCCCCATTTCTCTGTTTTTGCTCGTCACGCCACACTAATTTAAAAAACATATTTGTGCATGTATTCAACTACAGCAGACAGAAGACAGAAGAAAGTGGGCCAACCAAACACAACTACTGGCCACACATGCAACAATAGTTGTATGGATTAACAATTATACACACAACTGAATCAGAGCCTTGTAAAGGGCTGCGGGGCCGTGCCGTGATTAAAAGGGTGACAGATATTTGGGGGGAGAAAAGAATGCAAAAACTTGGACGGTCTCCCTCGTCCACCAGCTGCACTTTCTTCCAATCTGTTGTCAGACTTCTACTTGTTTTCTCTCCCTCCCACTTCCGCCCTTCATTCCCCGTGTCCGTCATTGATTGCTTTCCTTCCCTTTCTGCCTCACGCAACTGCTAATGTAGAAAATGCACAGTTGTGTTAGAACACAGTCAACATGTAGTCAAGTTTAACAGAGTGCTCAGAAACAGCAACTCCCATGGTGCTATGGGAGTTTGGTCTGAGGTTAGAGACCTTCATTGCGATGGCAGAGCCGTGGGTTCACATGAAATATGTATTTGAGGTAAATTGCTAATTAAGCAGCATGAAACACAGAAAGACGAGTTATGGTTGTTTCAGCCCACTAACACATACAACAGAAGCATGACGACAACGGTGAAAAGATCAGGATCAAATGTTATGATTGTGGAATGTAATAAAGTTTGTGCTTACATTATATGTGTCCTTTGTTGGCCATTCAGCCTGATACTATACTGCTAGCATCGAGCTTTTTTCAGTCTGCAAAAGTTTTGGGAGCTTTAATTCGGAGGATATTGTGAATACTCTCCATTACTCTCCAAGAGCCTTTATAGTGGCAACTGGTCAACGGCGCATACACTCACACAACTTGACTTTACGAGTGTGTGACAAGTCATAAACTATAAAACTGTATACGAACAGAACCGATGCTTTAAGTTCAATGTTTTCAAAATGTAGGCTAATTTAGGGTGTTTACGGAAGAGGGGGAGTGAGTGTGAATGTGTGTTGGAAAAGTGTAAACAAACGGGTCTAAAGTGATAATGAGAAACTGTGTGTGTGTGTGTGTGTGTGTGTGTGTGTGCGTGTGAGGCCTGTAGCCGTCTCCCTCCTGTGTAATGTACTGCTGGTGTCTCTCATACGGACTACCTTTACCGACAACGGCTATTTATCAAGAACCGCTAACATAGCTCATAAAAACAGAGGTTTCATAACGGAGATTAATTAAATTGTCCAGTCCGACAGCGTTCATTGTTTTTACCGTTTGTTGTGGGTTCAATTTTTTGAGCGAGAGATTAAAGCTCTCTTTGTGCGAGCTCCGTGTGCCCTCCTTCCACGGCCCCATGTAAACTGACCCCAACTCTCCTGTCACACTCTATTGCCGAGTCACAGATGTAAATCAAGTATTGTTTCCAAACATGATAGCTTAACAGCACTGTAACTGGCAGGTAGCAAGCTACGGAGGAAAGCATGCAAAGAGGGTTACTCGATTAAAAAAAATAAAAAGGGGCTGATTTAATGCCAGTAATAAAAGAAACCAATGGAGATTATCTGACTAAAAACAGGCATTGCATGAATAATTCCAACTCCTTAAGCACCGAAAATCAGTGAGTAATAGAAGGCTTGCCAGTGTGTGTGCATTTGTGACTTAGCAAAATAAAATCAAAAGACTTCTTAACCCTCATGCCCTGCTAGTGCCAACGTTTAAGACTTGGCTGGCTGAGGGGAATGTCTGGCAGGGGATCCGTCTAAAATCAGAGCCTGCTGCCCTCATTAAGAATGCTGCACTGTGACCTGCTGTTTCATGTTCATTGTCATTAAGAGAGCAAAATTAATTGCTTTGTTAAAGAAAATCTCCTGTGCCATTTCCCAACAAAAGAAATAACATGAATCTGTTACGGCCAAACTTGGTTTCCATGAAAGCCTTTCTGACTTTCCTTCGTCAGGCGACATTTTATACCGACTGATACAAGTTTCTTCTTAATTGTCTGTTGTCCAGATTGAATGTGTACCAGAGATGAATGCACATCTTAATATGTAACTGCTATAGTGTTTCTATAATCTTCTTGGAACAGCTTACATAGGAAAAAAATAATAATTCAGTGGCTTACAAATCAGCTAATTGGTTATTTTATGAAGAAAAGTTCAAACTAGCACACTGACACTCTTACTTACTCTGTGCATTTTCTCAGCTGAAGTGTGGTTTGCTCGCGCTGACAGCGAACCAATTACATGATGTAAAAAATACAGTTGCTCAGATTCCTGGTGAGCTCTCGAGTGGTAGGACCACCGAAGAAGAAGTACGGCGTCACTTAACAGAACAAACTTTGTTTCGACTTTCCCCTGCGTTAAAAAAGATGTTATAAAGATTCGAGAAGAGTGGTCCGCTGACAGTTACATGGCACCGCGAGAGCCGTGCATGCAGAATACAAACGGTGCGTCTGACGCTGGTGAGATTCAAAGGAAACAAAGCGTAAACATGTAATCGATTTGCGATATTTCTGTATTCCTCATTACACATCCAACCACAGGAGAGCGATTATTGATTGTTATGAAAGTACAACACAAACAGCGGGTGTGCGCAATTGTACAGGAAAATGAATACAGACAGAAAAGGGCCTGTTCAGAAATGTCTTTTGTGAAAGATACAAAAGACTTAACTGTGCAGCGTGATGCTTCTGTGCATCAGCACCCTGAGAGGCAATGCATAAGATTATCTATCAGTTAGTATTCAGAGCAAGTGCCCAGCAGAAGGGAAGTACGTTGCACTCGGCTCACAGGTGTAATAAAAAAAAGTGAAGTGATGTAAACCTATATAGGAAAAAAATGGACATGTAGGATAAAATTGCACATATGGGATGAAATATAATTGTAGGGTGAGTTGAAATGAGATCACAAACCACTATCGGAGTATCTCTGGAATTTGGGAATTTCAAAAGGAGTAGTAGTGACGGTACAGTAGCCGGGATTTGCCGGTACAGGGGATGAATGTGAGGAAAGTTGCTGCTTTTCTGCAGAGCTGATGCGCAACAACGTTGGCAAATAGAAAAGTGGCAACAAGATCCCATGCACTCTCTGAACGGCCGTTGAGTCGTGACAGAAATGACTTTGACTTTGACTCCGATGTCCTGAGAAAAGAGACGCGTGGTGTTTGTTTCTATGAAAATACAGAAGCGAGTTGTTGCGAGGAAGGTCACCCGAGTCGTCCGACTCGCCCCTGCGAAACATACCGATGGGCGGGATTACAAAAAGGTATTTCTACTGGTGTAACCTGCTTTGTACATAGTGGTCTCGGGTTCGTTTTGTTTTTTTATACATTCAATACATCAAGGCAAACACAGGGATACGCAACACAAAACTCCACTCCGAGGAGAGAAGATGAAAGGGCAGAGCGGACTTCTTTGTCGTTGAGTCTGTTGAGCACAAATCATTCGAAGCATTTGTTTGTGTTGGACCTGTATTCCACTCCTCCACCCCCACAGTCTCCTCTATAAAAACGCTGCTTTATGAGTTTACACCCATTTTCACAATTTGGACGGATTATCCTTTGTTCTGGCACGGAGCCCATGGAAACTTATGAACTATCCGAGTGAAAGCATCTGATTTACTGATCTTCACAGATGCATGATAATTAATAACAACCATAATGCAATAAATGTACCTTGTGGGCTTTGGCAGTGACGATGGGATGGATAAGAGTGAGAGAAATCATATCTGTGGAATGTCTGAGTGGACGACAGAGCACACAGTGTCCCGTTTAGGCTATACGAGAGTCTCAGGCCCAACAGGCCAGTAAGCTGTAGAAAACAAATACTAAACTTGAGTGGGAGAGAGTGAGCGAGAAAAAAAACACGGCGACTGTGTGTGTGTGTGTGTGTGTGTGTGTGTGTGTGTGTGTGTGTGTGTGTGTGTGTGTGTGTGTGTGTGTGTGTGTGTGTGTGTGAGAGAAGAGGACCTCAGAGGATATCTGATACGTCCACATAGGAAGAGATGAGAGGAAATGTTGAATATAGAAAAGCGCTCGTGGGCAGATCTGCCTTTTCAGTGAGCCAGGTTGGCCCAATTAGAGATGTAGATGACAAAGCACACCTGTGAATGTGAATGTGATTGTGTGTGTGTGTGTGTGTGTGTGCGTCCTCTTTGTGTGATGTTATTCTGATGTCCTGCAGGCATGAGAAGGGTATTCATCTTTCAAGGATAATTATCTTTCCATGGCAACTGTGTCTTCAGAGTTCTTACATGAGCGTGGACGCGCACAGGACACACAGCAGAACCGAGGCATATAGGCCGTCATTGATTTTACAAGGACACAGTCATACACTTTTAAGGCAAGTCTAGAATACAAACATTTTAACTCTTCATGTGCCGAAATCAAAAGCCAAGCTCAGCACTCAAGTATGGAACGCTGTTGATATTCGTATTTAATTCTTGATTTTTCATCGTTGTAGGTTTTGACTAGCCACCTCATGAGGGTACGTCTAATGTTTACTCTCCTTACTCTAGTTTGGTCTCCACCAACTCCTGAGGGAAACATCGGTCTCTTTAGCTCACACTGGGTACATCCCACGTCTCCTATTTGTCATTTCCTCGAGGAGCGAGGAGGGATCTCGGAGGAGGCATGAGCGAGGATGCACGAGAGCGGCCTTCCAGGAAGTGTTTTAACGGCCGACACGCCCCCTCATCGTTCATCGGTTATTTGATTGGACGCTGCAGCCGATGGGAGCGATCTGTTATTTCCCTCAACAACTTGTATTATGGATACAATTAAAGTCAGAGAGAGCCGGAGAGTCTGTCATCATTTATCATCGGGTGTCGGGTTATTTACTAATAATGACCTCACAATCACAATCACAAAACATACAGACGCAAATAATTCCCAAATAAGACAAACGCATTCCGCCGGTAGGAATGAGTCCTGCGCTCATAAGCAGGACACAGAACACAGTATAAATACTCAATGCAGTTTGTTAAACAGGTAACAGGCTACAGAGAGGAAACATCTCTACTCTGGCAGTGATGATGACTGTGTCTTTATTAGTATTAGTACAGTGCACGTGGACTCCGTCAAAAGTCTCTCCAGCTGTTAAAGCCGACTCACAGCTGATCCAGCTGTGGATGCACCCACTATGTTCACCAGCTAGTCGCTAACTGTGCCTGACTGCTGCTCTGCTGGGCAGGTAGCGTACGGTGGGCAGCCTGCTGGGGCAACAAACAAGGTTGATGAGAGCGATATAAAACGAAACGGTAAAGATATCGGCCTGAAACATCAAATCTACGATCTGGAAGATGCCAAAAAAAACAGTTCGTAGAAGAGGCGAAAATGTAGAGTTTGGTGATAATTCTATGTGGGTTCATCATTACAAGTGACACCTGAATAACAAATCATTCCATTCCATCATTTTTCCACTAAGTTAAGATGCAAAGCATTCAAAAATAAATACAAAACAAAAAACAGAAGCTCTATTTATGCTTCAATTGAAAAAATTCCAGACTGGTAATACAACATACGACCCGCTCCTCCTCTCCGTTTCCCGACAAGAGAAAGCAGCTCGGTATCAGAATACCATCGCAGGAGGAAATGTCACGGAGCAAAAGCAGCCCCAGTCTCTCGGCCCACTGCTCTTCCAGCGAACATGGTGTTACCGTCATAAACAAATGAGGGCCCGGGAGGAGGTGGGCGGCTTCCGACTGCTCTGCTTTCTGCTCTAAACAGAGAAAGTCCTATCCGAAATTTCCAGCTCTGACTGAACGCAGGATGCAGGCTACCCCCCCACCCCCCCACCGGGACCGCAGCAGCGGGAGGAAAGCTGGGAGCGCCTCGGACAGACTGGAGGAGTCCAGTATGAGTCACTGGAATCAGGTGTTCCAACGATAACACGCGAGTCGGGGATTGTCCGTGAATAAAAAGGTTGATGTCATATATTTCTTGATAACAAAAAATGTTTTTTTTTACTGATTCAATGATTGAATCATTTGGGCTAAAATGTCCGTCTAATGTTTCACCGCAGCCGAGTCACCGAGAGAATACGCTGATGAACGCGCTTGAGAATGAACAATGGTGTGGTTATGACAGCAGGATAACAGATGAATCAATGATTTAAACGTGGATTTGGACGGTAAGATATTATGCACAGGCCCTTCACCATAAATAAGATTCATGAAGACGCTGATAAATGCACATTTCATATTATCGCCATCTTTTCTCATCAGGGCACTTTCTGAATGAATCAATACTGGTCTTGGCGGTGATTAGAGCGCTGATGGATCAGAGCCGGGTTGCCCTTTTAATGGGGAGATTTTCCATCAACATGACTCCGGATCACTCTTATTCATCATAATAGGTAAGGACATGGGCATATAGAAACCTTCGTTTTACCCGCAGCGTCATTAAGGTGACCGATTGGGAGTGTGGCCTGTCACTCCGCCACATAGTCAGTCATCTGATGAAGAGGATTCATATTCAGGAGGTCTCGCCTTCATTAATCCGGGGGCTCGACTACACTGAAAGAAAGAGACCTAATGAAAACATAAGTGACCTTGGGATAATATACACCCCCATGTCTTCACACACACACACACACACACACACACACACACACACACACACACACACACACAGACATCCCCTCACCCTACTCTCTTCCTTTACAAAACGGCGTCGGAAAACAAAAACAGAAACTCATCCCTGTGACATATGACATTGACAGACAGATGCTGGGAAACACATTTTCTCCTCTACCCCACAGACATTTGTCTTCCACCTCCTGTTTGTTCCCGCGTGGATCAAATAGGAGAAGATGTGAGCCAGATGCTAGACTAGCCTGCTGACTACTACACTCACGTTACCCAACACTGCAACCGAATCACTTGACTCTCTTCTGGCAACGTAGCCACATTTAAAAAATAAATAAATCACACACATTTGGCGTCAGAATACCTTACCGTAGGACTTTAATGAGCCAAAGTTTATGCAGCAAGCAAAACAGACGTGTTCTCTTCTCCGTTTACGGCTTTTTTTGTGCGTGTTTAGCGCCTTAATGAGCAACGCTTTGCACGAAAAAGCGCTCAACATTACACTGCAGAGATCTGTGCTTATGAAAACCTTTATTAATTCACCACATTCCTACCTTGCCTGTTACAAAATGGGTGCTCGATCACCTTATAAAAGCAGTGGCTCAGGATTTTGAAAATGAGCGAACACTGCCACCTGGAGGGGATCCTGAGAATGACCCGATGCGTGGAACACACATATGCCCCGGAGGGACAGTGTGTGCTCTGGAGCCTCACAACTCTGTAGACACTGCACACAACTTATGTCACCTTGTATTTGAAATTATATAATGTGTCTACTAAACCCCAAAAAGTGACGCCCTGTCCTTTCTCAGTGTACCTGGATTTGATGCGAGGGCAAGTCAAACACGTCCCAAATAACATTCCTTCACCGAGGGGAGAGGTGATCATTAATTGCACCTCTGTGGCATTTTTATGGAGCTTTGGAAATGGCTGGACGGCTCCAGTGAAGCAACAGAAAATGAAGGGAAGAAAGAAGGAGGTTGACAGAGACTGAGTGCAAAGGGACCCCATGAGGGCACCACATTCATTTGTTCAGAAAACACATGGGAGTGGAGAGCCACGTCTGCCACACATCTGAAGCCAGTGGGATCAAAGAGACGGTGCAGTTTGAGGCCATCCATAATATATCAAGAACATGTCCACGCTGAGTCAGACAAATCTCAAAGCTCACCTTCTCCGCAGCGTTTTTAGCCACATGTCCTTTCAAAAGGAAGCTTTTCCAAAGTGGTTAAATTTAACAAAAACACTAGTCTCTCTCTGGAAAACAATAAATAAGGGACAGTGACTAGTTTAAAGAATGAGTTAACAAAGATGCACTTGATTTGATTTCACTGGAATAGCTCCTCATGACACCTCACCCTCATTGCTTAGACAATAAGTGTCACTGGTTCAGTTTGTGGAGCTCACCTTTGGTTGAACATCCCTCTGAAGTTGTAGTTGGCTCTGTAGTTGGGCATGGGTTTGGGGTCCAAAGGCCTGTAGATAGCTGGCTCTCCTCTCTTCATGGCCAGACCATTCAGCTCCACTGTGGGTGTTATACTGCCTGTATGTGACCGGAAATATGACAGATTAATACATTTGTTGTGAACATTACATACCAAGCATCGACAGAATAATTTATAACGTCAGCAAATCAAACTGAAGCTCCAAATTCAGTTTTTAGAATATATATCCCAAATGTTCCCACTGATGTTGCATAACATCTCCATGGTTTTCTTTATTAATTAAACTAAATTAAAGAGCTGGCTTTGAGGTCTTCCACTACTTCAATGCCACAGAGGGACACAGAGGTAAGAGGGGGTAGTGGTGTTACTCTGGCCAGAAATAAAAACACAAGTCTGCACTTAGGCTTCATGGAGTGGGTCTGTACTGTCAGTCATGGCTTATTTAAATATATCCAGCGCCTGGAAGCCAAACTCCTGCAAGTGAAAAACCAAACTACTGAAACTTTCCATTAATAATGGAGACAGAATAGCGCCGACCCTAATCCATCGTGACGTATTCCCCCTTCACCGTTAGCCTCAGCCCTCTTCGTCGTGATTTCACTAGAACAAGAAAAGGAAAACGCTGCTCTCGGACTTTTGAGGCCTCTCGATCTCCCTCCGAATGAATTGTCCATAGTTCACTAATGCACTCTGCTCCAGAACGAAATGAACACAAGAGGGCACCAACGCAACCTCACTGGTAAAATAATGCAATCTGCCATTCAGCCACATAAGGAAGAGAAGACAGGAAAAGAGTCCCTCCTACTCCTCCATACCGTCACGTACCGTCACATTGTTTAGCCATTTGTTATGCCGTCAGCTCTAAATAATGCAAACACAGAATGTTACAACAAAGGTGTTCCAGAGTTCATGTATTTTACAACTACCTCCACTGCCACACATTTAATTGACGGCATTAAATAAATAATGTGCTCCATGTTCAATTTAGAATAACATTTTATTTTTTTTAAACGGTTACAAAACAAACAGTGAGATGTTAACATGCTCATGAATTTATAAATGATTGAACATTTGAGTAAATAAACTGATAAACAAATGAACAACAAATGTAGTTTCACATCAAATTGGGAACTGGTTGCTTAAGGTTAAGTGTGTGGAAGCTTGAGAGCAAATTAAAAACACCATCTTCCTACAAATATAACATATACTTTGAAAAGGTCAAATACAGTACAAATAAGAGGAGACACAAGCATCTGTCTCGCTCTGAAAAAATAAGCTCAGTATTGACAAACTAATGAGAAGCTTAACAGGTCCACTTTCTTTCTGACCGGTCATTATCCCGTCTTACTTTGTCTGGCTGCTGCAGCCAGCATCTGTTTATCTGCTGCTGAAGCTGAGGCACCGGCAAAATAAAAAAAAAAGTGGTTCGATTGTGTGTATATTTGTATTGAATAAAGTATTGAACATAAATTAGACTTGGATTAGTCTTTGCACTAAGGACTGTTTCCAATTACTTGAAATATTTCAGTTGGGGAAAAAAACACTTTCTGCATTCAGGGCTGATGACAGACATTAAACTTGCTTTCACCAAATGATTCTGCCTTACTTAAAATAGACATTTTGCACCTGTATAATACCAGCTATTCCGGGCGTAACACGTTAGTAGCAAGTGGGTTTGAACGTCATCCTTCACTGACACATTCTTAGTAAACAGTACGATGACATGTGGTTGTGGCTGCAGTACCTGGGTTGCTGTTGATGTCCACTTTAGGGGAGCGGGGCGCCGGCCTGGGAAGGACACTCTCGTCCAGTGCTTTAGCGGCTGTGGAGTGCTGGGCCTTTTTAATGCTGGTGCCCTCAGCCTCCCACAGCTGCTCCCCAAGAGTCAGCTGCACGGTGAAGATCTGAAGCAGTGACACCCAGAGGGAGAGAAATAAACCGACGGCAGCTATTTATTCTTTTAACAACATCCCTCTTCTGGATCCCGTACAGTATGAGATATATTTAAAAATCATCACAGGAGGAAATGCCATAAATGAGTATGTATTACCTCAGCATGAATGGGTATTACGAAGGATGAAAGACGATCAGAGATTTCTTTAAGTTAGTAAAACCTTCATCTACACTGCTTTAGACGTCAGAGTCATGTCCCCATTCCTTACCTTAGCATGTGCAGGGCCTCTCTCGTTGAGGAGCTTGTACTGTGGTTGGATCCTATTGAAACGGGCTAACTCATTCACCAAACACATTGGAGTTTTCTCTTTAGGGTTTGCCATGTTCTCCTGGGGCGGGCCTGAAACAGAGCACAGCAGAACACACAGTGTACTGAGTAACGTGCTTACAGCACCAGAGACAGAACTATATAGAAGTCAAATTAGCTAATTATCGTGAATAACAAACTATTCTGTTGGCGTTTTTACCTGGCGATGTAGCAGACACAGGGGCGTCCCCATATCCGACTGCAGGAGCAGGGCAGGCGGGTGTGGGGGCCGGGCCTGTGCCATTGACGGAGGGCTGCAGACCCAGGGGTCCTGGGCTGGCCATGGCCGTCGGGGAAACTCCGGGGGAGAGGCCAGGACCAGCCAGGGGTGCTGAGGTCTGTACTTTCACTTGAGCCATGCTCTATTCCTGAAAGCAGACGGCAACTTTGAAGTATTTTTTTTTTTTTTAGAAACACACTGATCATTATCAACTTTAATCTCACGTATAACAGACTGGCGCTTTGAATTGTTTGATAAAAAAGATGTCGATTAATGAAGTGCGCGTCATTATTTCACACCAGTTGTCGCGCAATCTCGATCTGCTCGCTGTCACTTGACAGATTTCCTGCGTGCAAAGCCTGTGGAACCGACTTCAAACTGAGCAGCCCTAGGCCTATCTCACATTCTGATCCACTGGCAGCTAATACACCCAGACAATGAAGCTCTATTTGAAGGAGCTTTGCTCATGTTACTGCTGCTAAGCTCCCCGGAAAAAGGAGAGAATCCTGTGATAGCAGCCTGAAAAAGACAAAAAGGGAAGTTGAATCACATTTTATTTGGGACTAAAGTGAGGTACGAAGGCCTACATAGGAAGTAGGTTAACACAGCAGAGCAACGGGTCAGACGCAGACCTGAACCCCTGGAGTGTGGACACAGTCAGTGCCTTGCACTTGGGACACTTTGTGAAATGCTGGCTTTGAACCTGGCACCTCGAAGTGATGGACAACATCTCCCATGAAATGAGCTGTAACCCTGATACATTCAGGCTTCACCCTGAAATCAGGAATACAGGTGTTACCTATGTCCATTGTGTACAGTTGAGGGCCATGATTTGATTGGTGTAGAGACAACAAAGCAGTGGCATGTCCATAAAACAACTGATATAGACTGTTTACACAAAATAAAATGGATTTTGGACATTGCTGTCTGTTTATATTTTCGGTACATCTTGCCTGCTGCCCCTGAGGTTCTCGGGGGTCCCGATCTTTCTCGCTTTTCTTCACCTCTCCGGACAGCAACATGCATAAATAGCAACCCGACTGCACAGTAACTTGAACGCGGAGGTGGTGTTACGTTAGGGTCGACTGACAGAGCTACAGGGCTGTCTTGCAACCCCTGAACCTAACGTTACACTACAGCTTCGGCTGTGGCCAGCTTAGCATGAAGCTAACGTTGCCAGCGAGAAAACGGCATTTCCTACAAATGTCAGCTCCTAAGAACAAACCAACGGAATTGGCAAGCACACGTGCTGTCGTATACATGTCGCTGTGGTTTTTGTCCTGATGAATATACACTATTTAACCACCTCCAGTAACGCTAGTTTAGCCGGTTAACGCTCATCATGGCTGATCGGCCGAGCACCCCCTCTTGCTAGCATCTCCACACCGCCCCATCCTCCACGAAAGTCTGGGGGATTTCAGTCCATTGCAACATGATATACGGACTGGCAACAGCGTGAGCAATCATCCAGAGACTATCCGACAGAAAAGGGACAAATATCTTAGTGTATTTTTTACCTTTGTCCAGGGCCAGACCCCAGTTACACCTCCGACATTGGCAAACACTAAAGAGAACTGGATGGAAGAGGGAACAGACCACGTTATTTGTCTGGGTAAATGTTTTTAAATATGTCCCATTAGAGACGAATGACCGGTCATTTTGATGTTTCTCGCATAGAGTTTGTGTTTCGTTTATGTCGTGAGTGTTAAGCATTGCGTATTACTAACGTATCATCTTTGCAGTTTGAGGTGAAGCTTGAATGAATCATGGACTGTATCAGCCACCCCCGCGACGATGTGAATGGTTCAGTCCTGGTTTGCTTCCTCGGAGCCTGAAGCGTTGCAACTTTGATTCAGAGCAAAAAATGAACCTTTTTAAACTTGTTTTCTGCAAACAGTATGCATGCAGGTTGGTTTAGTTGAATATTTGTACTTTTATATTATACATTTTAAAGGCAAAAGTGAAATAAAGGTATTTTTTATACGGTAGGGTGATACAAATGATTTGGCCTATTTTCTTTTCACAGGGAAGCTTCTTCATTGACTTTAATTATAAAGTTAATTACAAAACTTAGAGCTGGACTGTTTTTAGTTTTTTTACCAGAGAGCATATAACCACCTACAGAACAGCACTCCATGATGCTGGTAGGGTTTACTTCCTTTGCTCAAGGGCACTTCGGAGGACAGGGGTTTACCTTGGTCTTGAATATGAAGAGGCCTACAGTTGAGTGTCTCACAAACAAGACCACCATGTCTGGACTCTTTGCCTCCAAGCTCTTGGTGCGAGAAACCACATCCAGTCAGCTGACAGGTGGTGATTCTGGGGTCCCACAGCTGGAGAGGGCCCGCGTGAATTACAGTATGAATCTTTTTTTTTCCAAGAAAATTAAGTGTGAATCAGAGATTTGACATGGAAACTATGTAACGTCACGTGACCACTAGATGGCGCAACTAACCCACTTTTCTTGTGTCATGGTGAGTTTTGTGCAGGTTGTGTGTCATAGAGGGATATTCTACTGTGTCCGATTGTGCTTAAATAGTTGTAACATAGACAAAACTCAATAAAGTTCATGAAGACTAACTGATGATGAACACTCTTTCAAGCTTAGCAAACATGCATACACAGAAAACAGTTAAGGAAGAAATACATGACGTTTGGCCAATGTTGAAAACATGTTGGAGGATAACGAATGCACTCTTCAACTTGGTGTACCTGTACTTAGATATAAGAATTAATATTTCGGAAAGAAAGTTTTCTTATGCGTCTGGCTTACAGAAATGATACGCATGAAATGCTATATATGCCAGATGTAATTTTACATGCTTGATGATGTGCATGACATTCTTAAAATGAGAAGTTTTTATGTGTTACAGTGCAGATTTCTTAATAGATTTGATTGTTTGACCATTACCGTGACTGAGCATCAGCTTTCTGCTACACTGTCAAGTGTTATGACATTCTTGATGAGACTTCTGTGTCCTCAAACATATGTTTGGCAAACGCAATATGATTTTTCCCCTTTGGTCGTAAACATCCTCATACCCACCACTGAACCACACTGAATTCATCGTAAAACCATAAAAAGGCTTTGAGGCAGCAAACCAAGGTTGAATAAAAGTTAATCTTTTATTATTGATTATGAAAATGAACAGGCACCTTTTACATGGAGCTTGCACATTCCAAAACAAAATTTCAAAAATAAATAACACACCCTCATTAGTGTTGAACACTCACAACAACCTGCAAGCTAAGAGTTCAAACCACATTGAAAAGAAAAGAAATAATAATAAACCTAGCAAGAAAAATAAAAACATGTCTCATCCAAAACCTTGTAACATTTTCAAATCTCCTCCGATCTACTGCCAACTGGGTGACGGCTTCTTGTCCCCCCCCCCCCTCCCCCCGCCACTCAAATGCTGTTGTGACTGCATCTACACAATCATTTTCTCACAGCAGTGACAACAGACAAATCCTGTACAATGGAGCTAAAAAAAAAAAAAAATCATTGGTTAAATAGATGTCTTTTAAGTTATCAATATAGTTTTTGAGATAGCGGTGTGCCGTGGTAATCTCCTCTACTGTATAGAGTATCATAACATTCACTCGAAGTCCATTCAAGAAACTCAGCTAGACCCTGGAAAAAGCAAGAAAAATGCAATACAAACAACCCAAGATGGAAAATTCAAGTATCTCTGACTGAGTGGTGATAAACATTTCTTTCGGAATGGAGTGATTACAGTCTGAAATGACAAAAGAGCCACACAGCCTCTGGATACCCATCACATGAACCATTACCTAAAGTTATGGAAAGACAATGTCTGATGCCAATAAGAAAAAGTAGGGTTTAAAATCACATGCATCCCCACTGTAAAACTACTAAACCTTTTATATTTTGTTTTATTTTTTTTACCAACAGTAGTGTTTGTTGCCGACTGTACACATCCTAATGAGCAAAAGATGCAGACTAACCTCCAATGAAATAAAGCACTCCTAATATCATTCTGCTAGTAGGTAAATGCATCCTTCACATCACCCAACCATTTAAAGACTTATATACAATAGTTTCAGACGTGTTATATACGTTTACAACACAACAGTCTCTTTTGGTGAAAATATAGTTAACTTCAAAATATCTGATAGGTTTGTTTTTAGAGGTGATCTCTTTATTGAAAAAAAGTACCTGAGCCAAAACTCTGAGCAGGGGGAATCGCAAAAGCCTTAAGGCTTCTGTAAAGACTCTCCTTTTTCGTCATTCATTACCATTCTGGAGATCTAATTAAATAACAAACACAAAAAAAAAAAAAAAAATCTAAAATATACTGGCCCATCAAAAATAACCCCCCTTTTCATAGTATCAGCTAGTTGAAAAGTACCCCAAAAAAAAAAAAAACTCAACACATTTAAAATCAAAGATTTTAGAAGATCAACGCATGAAATTATAAATCCGTATCATACAAATAAAAAATGGATCATGCGACAATGTTCTCTTACAGACATTCGTTAAAACGGAAGAGAGGCCGCTGCACGTCTTCAAGGCTGGACTCCGTGAACACGACACGAGTTCAGCCCAACTTTACGAGGTGGTGTACTCTCGAGATCTATCGTCATATATTACCAATACGTCTGATTAATCTCTCTACCGACATATCGTCCAACGGCAGGAAGAGCTGCAGCCGGGTCTCAAGTTGGAAGATGGAGAAGAAAGCGGTTTCCTCCTGACAGAGTGGTTACAAACTAAAAACCCTTTAAACCTGATAAATAAGTGGAGTTGGGGGTTAACGTACTAATAGGGCCTTTATGATCTAGACACTTTCACAGTGCATATAATTTAAAGAATAAACAAAACAGATGAAGCATTTCCTTGGGGTTATTGATGGTCAGGTCCCTTCACAGAAAACGAGCAGATTTGGATTTCTCTTTGTAGGCCCAAGCATGCATCCATCAGTTATTATTGCACAACACAAGGACCTTAAAATGCACCCACACACAAACAAAAAAGTAACAATCTTAAAACAGGAATTATAATATTATCTCACTACAAATCCACCTTGCTTGCTGCATCACTACCTTTTTGCCAAAAAAACTATCCATCTTGGGTGCGTCTAAAACGTTCCATTATTTTCGTTCTCTATATTACATTTTGACTAAAACATGCATCCAACTGCCAACGGAGGGGGGGGGGGGGGGGGGGGGGGGGGGGGGGGGGGATGCAGTGAAGAGCATCCAGCGCATGGTGTCCATTGTTCCAGTCAAAGGTCAGAGTTCAAAGACTGAATGATTAAAAAGTGCTTTACGTAGGTCAGTAGGACTTCTTCCTTCTACGATTATTACAAAGTTTGTACATTAGCATGTATCATCTGTGAAGGCAAACAAAAACAAAACAAAAATAGATTTAAATGACGTCACCTTTACGAGCAATTACTTCTACAATGTGTCCTCCCCGTGAGGCGGAAAGTACTCACCATGATACCACCATTTTGTCTTCTTTGGATTTTTGTTACACGTTCTTACATAAAAGGAGTTATCAGGCGGTCGTCTCTGCACGAAAAGAAAAACAAACAAACCGGCATTTAGATTTAAGGTTTAACAAGCATAATATTGACATATTCATCATTACGGGTTGCCTACCTTTTCTTTGCAGCTGGACAACAT
The DNA here is from genome assembly GCA_032191485.1 of Leptoclinus maculatus. Taxonomy (NCBI): domain Eukaryota; kingdom Metazoa; phylum Chordata; class Actinopteri; order Perciformes; family Stichaeidae; genus Leptoclinus; species Leptoclinus maculatus. The sequence goes on from JAVDOI010000013.1 coordinate 8,929,762, forward strand.
GCTGATAATGCTAAGACAAACTGATTGCACTGAGAGGGCTGGCGACCAATCCTCCGTTAGAATAGATAGACAGATGTGACCGTTGCTATACACATGAGGGTGGACAGGTATATTCTCTCCTGTGAACATTACCTGCAACAGGAAAACAAAGAAGAAATCAGAGGTTATTAAGATTAATCATTGGATATGAGATTTAAAAAAAATAAGGCTATAAAAGGCAGCGCCAAAATGATGGATGACCATTTCTATATTTTTAAACATTTACGCATCACAAAGTTGAGATTCTTTTTCATTAATGACAGAAAATAATGAGGATTGCAGTATAAGCTCAGGCTTAGCCTTAGACAGCGACATGAGGCTCTGGGATTAGGACAGAGGGGGCCGGTGATGGTGTGAGAGAGGGTAAGGGAGAATGGGGGAGACTAAGAGAAGAGAACATGTTTTTACAAAATAAAGAAGACATGTTCTATAAATAGGACGGGACGGGACGGGGGAGGGGGACGGGGGAGGGGGACGGGGGAGGGGGACGGGGGGGGATACCAGCCAGCAGAAGGGTGCAGGAGTCGTGGCTAAACGGGGAGATACAGGAAGTGTGAGGCGCTGGAGTAGAGAGAAGGGGGGAGTCAGAGTGGCCAAAGAGGGTAATGAAGGCTAACAATGGGTTGAGGCAGTCTGGCACCAGACAGGGGCCTCACAGGAGAGTGCATCACAGTGCTATGGGGGGGGGGGGTTACAGATAGGGGCAGAAAGTAAAGCTGGCACTGTACTCAAAACATCACGACAACCCGAAAGCTCCTCGCTTACGGAATGTTCAAATATTTACTGAAACATCAGATACACACAGAGTGCAGGAGGTCTGAATATGAGCTTTGAGCAGGCCGGTACTGCAGGCAATCGACCTGTTTTTTTTTTTGCAATAGAAACTATATTTACGATAGATATAATTATATTGTTTGATAATACATATCGTCATATCGCCCAGCCACAAGCTGTTAAAGCAAAAAGTTATCAACTGAGTTCCAGTAGGCCAATGGTCAGTGTTTGTTTAAGCTCCTCACACAACCAGTAATACACTGTAGCAGTCAACACTGAAGATCCCCGAGGGGCCCCGAGAGATCCGACAGAGGGCCGCTTTGACAGCTTGTCCTTCCTATTTGACAGGATGCTGTCTTAAGTAGTTTATCTGGTTTTCTCTACACCTACTCGTCCTCTATTTTTAGGCTCCTAATGAGTGAAACGATATTGTTGAAATAAACTAATCCCCCATCAACTGTGGCTTCAGAGGGAGCTCCGTGCTGGTGTCTCTGTCGGTGATTCCTGGCTCCAATGTTTCCAAGCCGAGATTCATTCCACTAACAGCCGCAGAGCCAAAGTGTTTCATGTGATTATTGCAGGCATCCAGTGGATATAGAGGACTGTTTACACAGCTCTCCAGCTTTTGATTTGGTTTTTGGAAAAGAGAATCCATGTACGGTACTTTACCTGCGAACCAGCAGTCTGAATCAGTTTTGGGAGCCACTTTAACAGTAAAAGAACTTCATTCTTTGATCAAACGGTCACGGAAAAATGGATATTGGACATTTAGTCGGGAAAGCCAACAGAATCGGTGAAACTGAATGGAACCAGACTCCGGGTCAGTTCATTCATTGGTGTCAACACCAAGCGGAAACCTCCGGGGCTGAAAGCCAAAGTGGAAGGCCAAAAACTGCAGTTCTTCCAATAACCACTTGAGGCAGGCTCCGAAAGAGAGTCAATCCCCATTGAGCCTAATGTTAAAATCAACATCAACACGTTTACAGCCTGGTACAAAAAAAGTTGTTGGTCTCTGTAGCTGATTTCCCTGTTCATCACAACTGTACTGTGAATTTCTCTAAAATTATATTAAAGTTATGCATAATTAAGGGCGTGGCCGATTTGAGTGACAGACGGGCGTCGTCACAGGCTAGCTACTAGCTCGGCCGTGTTTGTTGTGTTGGTACCTTTTAAAGAATTCTTCGTGCAAATATCGGACAAATAATATGGCTCGCTATGCGGTTAATTGTACTAGCAGTACAATTAAGTACTAGCAGTACAATCAAGTTATTTTACACGTTAGCACTAACTAGCAGGTATTGGAGTCTGCGCTCACCATACCTAGTTTGTTAGCTTAGCTTGTTGTACAAAAATACACTAAGAAGTCTGCTGTTCATGTTAACCTGTTTTCACTAGCCAAAATTAGCATGCAAATTAATATCACAGTTTCTAACCAAACTAGCTTTTTAGCGCTAGCGTTGGCTGGTAACTTAGCATATCTTATGCTAATGGTGCATGGCCCTGCAATTCCTCTACACAGTCTACAGTCCACATCCAGCTAAGCAGCTTGTGCATCATGGTTAAAGCAGAAAGAACTTTCTAGATCCTTGAGACGAGATTTAAATGGACTACACTTACATGAGCCAGACAAAGAGCCTCACACATACGCACAAACAAACATACACTGATGGCTGCAGGCCAACTCGTGCTTACCTGAGGTGAATCAAATGGATATCGACTACTGAATTTGAAAAGCAGCTGAAATTTCTCTCCTTCATACTGTGTGCCAGATGCTCCCTCCATGTCTACAATCCACCTAAAAGAAAAGGCACAATATTAAAACAGTTGAAACATTTCACTCAAACAAAAAGGAGTAGAAAACATTTACTGATCACCAAACACATAATAAAAAAAACAAAAAGGAATATATATTTTGGTTTATAGCTCAGATTGAAACAGTTTAAGCTATTAAACTGTTCATGACCTCATAGAACGGCTCTGTTCTGAGTCCCAAACTCAAAGGATAGTTTCCTTTCTGAGCCACTGGTACATCTTAAAATGTGGATTTCTAAGAAGTTTCATTTACACTCAGTTTTTTTATACTCTGACATTTAAATAACCGAAGCATCCAGCAGTGTGAAAAGACCAACAGAGAGATGGGCCAGTGATTTTCCACTGTTGCTTCACCTTTATACAACGTTAAGGCTGTTTCAAAACATGTCTAAGATAATAGAGTGAGTAACACTTGAATTCCTCCTGTCGAGCCACGATATCAGGTCAACACTTCCTTGAACAAACCTTTACTATGCTTTAGGAGGAAATGGGTTTAGGCAATGCAATACAGGTTTGTTTAACATGCGAGATGGCAATATCGGTTAGTCTGACCCGATCTAATGGGAGGGCGTATAAATAGCACAACATTTCCCTCTGTCCTTCGAACACATTTTAGGCTTTTCTTGGTCATTTATTCACCACTTCACACGTGTCACTTAACGCCACAAACTTACGAGAAGAGGTCCAGTTATGTTCAGGCAACAAAACAACGCTACCGGCCACAGTTAGGTTTAGAGAAAACATCATCGTAAAGCTTTAAATAAATTTCCCTCTAACATCAGGTCAACATTTCAGTTTGACCGGATGTTAGACTTTTGTTTATGATCAAATACCTGCAAAACGAATGGCATTCCCATCAGCTGCACTTTGTATTAGCTACTTATCAGGGTTGTCAAAATTGACCAAAAAGGACGTACACATATTCCTTCTTTAGGTCCAAACTATTCAAATGTTTATTTTGGGGCATTCATTTGAGCTGAACTTTTGTCAGCCCCCGTTTCTATTTATTTTGTCGCTCGCTTTGAAAGCGCCACAATGGACGGGGAACCGCTGATTGGTGGAGTTGAAATGATCTCTACAACACCTGCTCATACCACTACAAAAACCTAAATAAGGTGACATTGTGTTACTGCGGTCATGCAGTGCATTCAGTGTGCGCAAGGCAAACAGCTGCTGCTTTTTTCCCCCCACAATCAAATATTAATTTTCATATTTGAGCATGTTTTCCTTTAATATTCACCTATATATTCAAATGTAGAATATTGTTGACAGTCCTGCTAATTAGCAAACGTTAGTTTACTTCATTAAGATGGTGAGTATGGCGAAGGCCTCACAGACTAGCATGTTCTTTGCTAATGACTAATAACATGCTGTATGTTAGATCTCATAACTGGAGTAGGTCAGTTGGAAACTCGCATGGATCACATCTCATTATCTATCTATAGAAAAGGATCCTACATAATGTGAGCAGCCAATGCTGCAGTAGCTGTGTAATCAAAAGCTTTTAGTCTGCCTCATTCAAGTGACATTCAATCTTCAGCTGGGTTACGACAGCGGTTTAGTAATAATGTGATACTCTATTGATCTAGTGGACACAATCCATTTTCGCCTATGTGGCCTGGCTACAGGACTGTGCTGACTGAGCTGGGAGGGATTCAATGACTTGCTCGGAATGGAAGTCGATCGCAAACACAAGGGCTTGATCCTGAGTCTTTGGGATGAAGGGCAGTCTACCTGCTTAATGTACCTCTATGGCTATAATACAGACACTTCGCTGGCAAAACGTCAAACATTTAAGTCCAGTCCAGATCATTAATTGGGATTGCCTGAGCCATAAGAGAAGGAAATGGAACACTGACATCAGCATCACAATCTCTGGCCTAATTTCTTTCTAGATAGGTCAACGAAGAGACTTGCGGTTGTTGTTCGGGTTTATAGCCTCGTCTCTTTCAGATCTAGCCTCGAGTGCATAATCATTCACGCCTACATACGAGGTCAGCCCCGTTTAAAACGCCCTAAGAGAAAAGTGATCATCTGAAAATAGGCTCCATTTTTCCTCAGGAAGTAAAGAGGGAGGCAGTATCATTGTACATGATGCAGAGTTACACCTGATGCAACCCACGCTGATCACAGGCAGTGCCTCCAAGGACATTATGCTGCCCATTTCCTGGTGATCATCCAATCCAGTCAACAAAAACGACACTGAGCCATTTAGTAAGAGAGTGTGTGTGTGTGTGTGGGGGGGACAAAGTACAAATATAAGAGACTTCTCGTGCTTTAAAGCAGTAGTTTGCTTGTTTGCAATGGCCGCTGACTCATTTCTGCAACTGCACTATCACAGAGTCAACTGAAAGACATTGTAATCTAATGAGCAGCACGGAGAGACAACTTGTACTACAAACAAAAGCTATGAAACTAAAAACACATGGTCACCTTATCACTGTCACACACACACACACACACACACACACACACACACACACACACACACACACACACACACACACACACACACACACACACACACACACACACACACAGCATTGTCACTAGTGGGGTTTTTCCATGCCTGTTCAAAAAAAGGATACGGTTCACTTGAATGTCAAGCAGGAACAGACTATTTGTATCTTACTCCTCGAGGACAGGCTGGATAAAAACATGTAAATCCCTACTACTGTCAGTCAGTCACTATGACAAAAACAAAGCCAGGCCAAACAAACCTTCATCATAGCTGAAGACAAAAGGGCACACCCATACATATCATCTCAGACCTGGGACGCAATGAACGAGGAAAGCTAGTGGAACTGGTTGGTAGACTTGTCAGTCATACAAATCAAAACACGTTCATAGTTAGCGATTGCTATTTAAGGAGGTAGATGCCATTGTAATGGATCTTTCATTGTTACATAACTAACCACGAGCTCTGTAACATGTATTGTATGTATGGCTAGAAATTGGTCTTAGATCCATTTACAGGACTACAACTCAGTTCATCATTCCTTACTGCTTCTAAGACACAGTGTCATTTATAATAACTTAATCGTGGGCGTTTATGTTATTATACACCTAGACAGGAAGGTCAGCTAAGCAGCCTCTGTTTGTTGCTACCCTAGCCCAACTCCTGCATGCCAACCGTTACATATTTTATAAGGATGAATAATAAGTGACAGTGTGCATTAGAAACACTCTACTGAGGGGCAGAGCTGCCAGTCACCGGAATGACCCCGATTCTTCCTCACCACCGGTCACAGCTTTGCCTCTTAGTACAACCTCCTGCCACTGTTTTTTTTCTCTGTTGCATGTGTGGCACCAGACACCGGAACATCATGGTGATCAAACGTCGACATTCTACAAAGCCACGTTGGATTGGTGTTCATTTATAGATGAAAAACGTTTTCAATGACTGTGTGCTAGTGGCCCCCAAAAACGCGGCCACATAGAAACTAACTAATCGCGCGAAATAAATAAAAATAAATACTTACTGCGTAATGGTGTTCTGTACACTTTTTTCGTTGAGCGTCATTCCAGGGGGTGGATCATTTTGCATGGCTAATAATTCCTTTTGTAGCCTTTTCTGTTGGGAGACAATGAGTTTGTGTTTTGTACCACACCCACTTCAATGTTGAAACACACATCACAACAATAAACAAACCATAATAATAATAATTAAAGAGGCAAAGAAAAGGGGAAAAAAGCGTATAGCAAATACCTTTTCCTTTATTTTACAAATACATTAATAACCAAGACAACGTGGAATATGTTTGGGTGATTAATTATCGATTATAGTTTATATAAATGTAAATGTAAGTAAACGTCAACACGAAAACAAAACTCCACCCCGACAGATATGACTCGTTTACCGTGTACATTAGCCAAACTATGTGTTAAAGAAGAAACGTTACACAACAGCAACAGACCAGGGTCATCAGTAGATTGATTTACGAAATTGGATTTATGTTTGTTTTTTTAAGATAAGGCAAATGTCACCACGGCGATCTCCAGATAGTGATGCTCCTATTCAGATCGAGAGGAAACTAGAACTGGTCAATCTACTGCGTACCGTCTCGTTAGCTAGCTAACGTCAACGTCAGCCAAATAGCAACTAGCACTCGGTTAAAAACATCAGAACCAGTTTAAACTCATAACATCACATTCCTTGAATTATCTTCTATGTGTTGTTGCGATACAAACGCGTCGCCAGTCATCGATGTATTTTCAGGAAGCTGGTTTCTAGCCTCGACTCGGTGCTGGTGGTGGTGATGATGCTAGCTAGCTAGCCTAGTTGTAATGCTAGCAAACACTAAGCGCTAAACCGGAACAGTTTAGGATAAATCTCATCGCTTTTTACTTCAACATCATCACCACTTCGAACACGTACATGTGCGTGAATTAAATGGTTAATAAACTCCAAGGAAAGACCGGACTGAAGGTCAGGTAAATTATAAATATGCGATCGCTGTCAATGTATTCCTACCTGCATCGACGCCATGATGGAAACCCCCCTCCACCCCTGCTCCAGCGCAGAAGGACTGTACGTCAGGCTGTCACGTGACAGAAGTTGTTTTGACAGAGCCGAACACAACCCACCGATGTGCACCGTCAGGTCACCTTCTGTCGTTCACTGACAAATATATACGCGTATATATAATAATATAAGTGTGGTGTTAAAATTCACGTAGGTCACGTGAGTCAATAACCTCTGCTCAACGTGGGATGACCTGCCTGACATCCCTGATACCAAATATCGTTCTCATGTGTGTCTTTTAGTTATCACAACCATGAAAATGATTTGAAGTAATTTATTAAAAACACACACTCCGATTTGTCATGTTATCATGCAGTTGAATATCCATCTTAAATCACACTACAGATGGATTATGCTTTTGCAAAAAAAAAGAAAACCTCAGTAGCCAATGTCGACTGAGATGTGCTATGAGCTCCCACCGGATATGGTTTTCCCTAGGAGCGAGTAAATAAGCCAGATACCAGGGTAAGAGACTCATTATCAGCAATAACATTAAGATATATCATGCAGTAACACGTAACCACATCGAAAATTTGCTGATCGCTTAAGGACATATGTGTATGTTTGCAGCAATATATATTCTGAATTATAGGAATGTGTAAATGTATCTTATTTTATTGATCATATAGCCATTTTATCCCACTTTCTCGAGTGTAAATCAGAAAAGCGCACACCTGAAATATCATGTGTCCATAGCTTTCTGTAACATGTCCCATTTACCCCCTAACCAGCCAATCAGAGAAATCTAAGCATGTACTGTATCATCACTCCTTAATCTATTAGCGTACAGTATCAGCACTGACTGGTTGTTTGGTATATGATCACTTTAAACAAAGCTAGCTGTCCTGCCTCATTAGGCATGCAATAATAATCAAAACTTGTTTCTCAATAACTGCAAGTGTACAACAGTATTGAATGATTACACTTGGTCTCCAATTGAGTTCATAATCTACTTTACACATCCATCTATCCTCCCAAACCCAGAGATGCTCGCAAATCATTTTTCAAATCAAGTGTCAAGTCCCTGTGTGACCTTAAAATGACATGTTTATGAGAGTATCGACCGTTTCCCAAAATCTATTTCTATCCAACATTTGGAATTCTATTGGGAAGAACATGTCCTAATTATATAAAAGTATAAGCCATCATATTTGAGGCGTAACATCCTTTTAAAAAGGATACAGTGTAGAATGAAACACGTTAAGTTAATATAAAGCAAAAGTAATATATAACAAAAACATGTACAAAATATGCCTGCTGTTCTTTGTGGTCTTTCAAACATTCTGTATTGTTTTACTTGAGCTAGACCAAAATACACATTAAAGTATGATGCCGTTTTTTGATAAACGGGTATTTAAAGTCAGCGGTACGTCATATGGAACATGCATTTTGAGGTAGCAACTTACAAATAAACTGTGCTCACCAAACTGGTCTTTATTAATCTGGAGAGGTGAGGGAACATGTATGGGGTGGGGGCATATTCATCACATTCTGGGGCAAGTAATGCAGCCTGCCATATCCATGTATTACATTAAAACGAATCCTTTAATACTAATACAATTATGACAGAATGCCAGGTGCAAAAAGAAGTAGAACATGGTGACATACATACTTATATTCAGGTTTCATATAAGTAAATGGCAAAACAATTTAAATATTCAAAAAAAAAAAAATCTAAAAATGTTTTAAGCTTCAACATTGTTTCTGTAACTTTAACAATCCAAAAAGTTTGCAGCCATGAGCAGTTCCAGTGCGATCTCCGGCGCGATGGGGAATTCAGGTATTTCTGTGGAGCTGTTGGTGTAACGGACCTTGTAGGTGAAGTACATGCAGACCTTGGACAGGACGTGAGAGGGAATCTCCCTGAAGTTCACTTCGTTGGTTTCATTTTCAGCAAACTGTCCTGTAGATGGAGGGTTACAGTAGGTGTCATGAGCCAGAAATGATGAACATAAGACACACAACTCTGAATTTATGCAATGTCAGAAATACAACTACGAGTATCCTATCCTGGATAAAGCTATCAAACTGTACATCTGCAAAATACTACCCACGAGCATAAAAAAAAGGCACTAAACATTTACTAGGAGGTATCAAAACCACTGTATGGAGGGAGCATAGTGCCACCAACTGGACACTACTCTACACTTTGATCCCAGCATGTGATAGAGTATATTGTTAATGTAAACTAGGCTAACAAGTTTAACAAGGGGAGATGAGGTTATCTAAGTATTCAAAGAGGATCAACGCTGATTTATATTTGGTCCAAAGTGGAAAAGTGAGTATTTTTTTTTTTCAGACTGCACAGGCCTGAATCAGTAAAGATTCCAGTATATTTGAGCTACTTTTAAATGCCAAGTAAAATAATCCCAGGTTACCCAACTCTACAGTTTGATGAGTCTTAAAACAGTACTGCCTCAAAATATCCACGCAACTGTTTTTTGTTCAACCGTACCCTCACAGCTGTAAGCAGCACTAACTACCAAAAAGCGCAATGCTCCGACACTACTTTCTTAATTTATTGTACAGTCTCTCATTAGGCTCTTGGAAGAGCAAACCATGTCTGACTGCTAACATTTAGTAAATCTCAGATGCAAGCTACTTCTTCCCAGAAATATCGACACTCACGATATACATCATGATGGTAAAGCATAGACTGTCATGTGGAGTAAGCAATTCCATAAAACATCTTTCATTTCAGGCAAATTCTACCTGGGCAAAATTTATTATTAAAATCTAATCTCCATTTAAACAGGTTAAAGAGAATGACAGGAACCCAGCAGTCTGGATAGACACTGAGCTTATCCCCTACTTATTTCTGACAGCTCTTCTCAGAGTACCACTGAATGTGCTGATAATTCTGTTATGAATGGATTATTATTAGTCTACAATATCTTTTAGTTTAAGTAAAGTCTGTATGCTAATTATAACAGAAGAAAATACAGCTATACTTTCACCAATTTGCACAAATCCTCACCTGGTCCGCTTAACATGGCTTTGATAGTCCCAGATGTCAAAGCATGTTCTCTTTTCACAATAAATTCATGGCCATCTGAAGAGATCAGCTTCACATACATGGCATCTGGCCCTTCACAGCCACCGTAGGTTCTCTCTTCACCGTCTGTGAAGCAACACACACACTGATAATCTAAAACAGGTGGAAGCCAAGTGCTGCAGTACCACACACACATTTTACCAACTGTAATAACAGTAGTGATACTCTCATGTGAACCGACATGTAATGAATTGGAAAACATTAATTTCTGGCAAGGTACAGGATAATATGTAGCCTAGGTCAGTTCATTACTTACCCATTCTGTTTCGTAATTTCTGTTAACCCTGAAAGGAAACATGGACAAATAAGATACAAAACATCACTCGTATGAACGACTCTTAAATTAGGACACCAAGACCCCCGAACACACAATATAAAGTCGCCTTAGGCTGGACACTGGCTGTAATGCCGTTATGTAGAATAATCACTCCTAAATGACCGTTTTCGTTTGCTAACGTTAGGCCTTGGTTTTTTTGTGAATTTCTGACAATCAGTGTAACGTTGAGACGGATCAAACAAATAGTTGAAGCTAACGTTATAAGTAATGTACCACAATCTAACGTAGATATCGTTTAAATAAATCGCAATAAGTAACGTACAGTTGTAAAATACCTAATCTAAAATTGGATTAGTGGTAATTTCTTTCTCTTCTTTAGGTGACTCCGCAGCCGTTAGTGTTAGCCAGCAAGCTAACACCTTGCCAAACGAAGGATAACGTTATAATTTATTTCCTCGATTATTTAGTGTTTAAAATTCATATCGGAAAACAGTCCGAAACACGGCAACACAAAAAGAGCATGTAATCACAGACAAAACACTGTTTCTTACCACTTTGTTGTAGAATGCGGAGTGACGGACTGCGTTCAGTTTCAGCTAACGTTAGCCACCAGGTTGTTACCCGGAACTAGTTTGTGTGAACACTGGTCCGCGATAAATGTCTTCCGTAGAACAGATTTTCGGGAGAAGCGGACCCATGCCGTCTAAATCCTGCCCAACGCAAAAATGTCCATTTCAAAATTAAAATGTAGTTTAATTTTTTAGCAAACACCCTTCTTACATTTTCCTAAGAGAAAAACGTTTTGATAAAATTATAACTGTTGTAACGATAATCGCAAAAAACGCAAGTGATCGAATAATGTGCAAAGCAGAGTCTATTTCTGGATAATGATTATTTACACGTCCACCGCCCAATATAAGTCACTGTCACTAGATAATACATTTAGATAAGAGAGGGGAAATAAGATTATACATTTTTAATTTTAATGAAGAGCTGAGATTGTCCTGTGAAGCCTAAGGGGGGCGCCTGTGTGTCAGGTTACCCTCCCTGACTGTCTCCATTAGCTATGATAGGGGAGAGCAGGTGCTGATTGGACATGACAGAGATATTTTACAGGCCCATAACTCTGGATTTAAGAAAGAATGAGAGAGGGAGAGAAAGAGAGAGAGACGGCATGCACTCTGCACTACATACTTTCTAAAGTCCAGTTAGTAGAAATTAATCAATTCACCATATTGTGCATTATTTTGATTACAAAAGTAAAAGTATTCAACTCTTTGAATAGTATTATAAACTTACAGGGCCGCCCAAAAAGCACACATTTTCAAAACTAGATTATAAAGTTTGTTGTTTGTATCAACAGACAACCATTACAGTTCATAAAGTCTGTACAGTGTGTCTGCAATAGATCAGACAGTTGGGCACATACTGTAGTCACGGTCAGATTCAGAATGTGACTTTGGCCTGATCCTGCCTGGAGTTCTGCTCATGGGGGAAAAGTGATGACTGTTGAAATCTGAGACCTCCATATGGACGCAGAGTTATCTGAGCTGTGACACGAAGAGCAGACCAGCACAGTTAATACTCCTCATGGAAGACGGTAAAGAATTCCTTATACTGTTGCTCATTTACACACAGATATTAAGGTACTTCTTCAACTGGTGGGATAACGGAGACATTTTATTCCCAGACTTGTTTGACTGTGCTCATTGCTACAACAGATGTCAATGGTGACTTCTGCAGAGGTGACACCTGACCTGATATTTGTCTTACAGTAATACCAGGCTTAGCTATGCTGTCAGTTTGTGTTCCAGAAAGTTCCAGTAGCCTCCTGCCTGTTGACTGCCAGTGTTGCCTGTTGACTCTCTAACACACACACACACACACACACACGCACACACACACACACACACACACACACACACACACACACACACACACACACACACACACACACACACACACACTCACACTCACACACACTCACACACACAACCAAAAACAATCACTGACCTTCCAGTCCCCCATTACACCATTAGTGCTTATGATCAGAGCGTGCGGGTGGCGGCAAGCGCTTTGATGTGTCTCTGATACGACTCACCCCGCTGCAGCTGCTCTCAGCTCTATTTCGGGGAGGCTGCTGTGGGCCCTTAGAACAGGGCTTCCTTACACGCACACCCATACACACACAATACATTCAAACAATCTTGTCACACCAAGGGATATCATCCATCCCTTTAACACATCAACCGTATACTCTCTCAGATCACACTTTCTTGCACACACCCAGGCAATTCTGAAATGGTGGGATGCAGTTAACTTGCTAGAAAAGGCACTTGTCCATCTTTATGCTTGTTAGTGTAATTACCTGTTGATGTTTGTTTGACATCTTAGACAGTCAAATGGGTCACATTCAGCACGGCTTACATTCTTATTGGCTTGGGAATGTGCTTAATGTTCACTTGGTTTATATGTGTTTTAAACATTTCTCTCATCATTAAAGATAAAACGTTATGTAAAGGTGGGTATGGTACGGTAGATAAGTAGACTAGGCCTTATTTTGACTTCCTCATTTTCCACTTCTTTTCACCACCAGTTTCAATATGAGCTGATCAAATGTCAATGCACAGGATAATTTACGAACAGAACAATAGCTTAGTTGAAGAGGCCCTGAATGAAACCAGGTCAGAATTTTAGTCATTGTAGGGAAAGATGGGGGGAGGAATGTCTTTGGGCATATCTTTTCTGAAAAGAGGGAAAGGCCTGTCACAATGAATTGGAGGGTACAGTCCCTTTGGCCTGCAGCGAGTCACGGTGCCCTGCAATCCTCGCGTTGCTCCGAATCTCAAGAACCTTTGCAAAGGAGGAGCATCATCAGCAACCCATGGCACGTCAGAAACAATTATATCTCACTGGATGAAAGGTAAAATGACTACATGTGTAATGTAATTAAGAATATGCATTCATTTAAAAGAGCTCTGTTTCTATTTTTGTATAATGGAATTTGGTTCATGTAGCATCTTCACTAAGAAAATCAGCTGTAGTTATATTGTGTCATAATGTGAAAAAACAAACACATTAGTCTCTGGCTTTATTGCGTGATTTCAGGTTCAGACATACTGAAGGCGCATCAGCTCCTGTTGCTATTACAACACCACGTATACAGTAATATCATGACACACGTCTGTCCTGTGTGATTCCTGGATGGACAATCATTCAATAATGCAGGGTTAGCAATGTTATTTCAAACTGACTGTTGACAGTGGCATTACAAAAGGGCTCACACAAAGACAGCTCAACAAAAAAGTGATACCCTTATGTACCCAAACACAGTGGTTGAGTCTCTTTGTCAAGGGTTTCTTGGATAAATAGATGCAGGTAGTGCAGGCAGCAGAGCCGTTAACAGACATAGAGTCTGAAAAACCTTCCTGAACAGGTTCAGCAGAGGGAATACTAACACAATGCATTCTTACCAAAGCAACACTGTTATGATCGTCATTTACAGCGCACCCTGCAATACAATGAATATTCAAAGCCGCCAACTTATGCAACCATTAAGACAAAGGGGTTTGCACATAATACTGAGTCACAAGCAGAGAATGCTGCATAAGAAAAATGACTTCCAAAGTCATAACATGACCCTTTACATGTTTGTTTTCTACAAAACAGTGTTAGTTTATTGTTCACACAGAATGAACGTCTCAAATGGCATAACAGACGGATAAATGGACCTGACAAGCATTTACTCTCAATAGCTTGAGGCTAATGCACCGTGTTGTTTGTTTGAACTATGACTCACCCTACGGACCCCTATGATAAAACCCTCACCATAGCTCACATGTCTTTAGATAAACAGGACATGACAAGTCTTATACTGTATCAAAAATGGCATGTGGGATCATTAGCATATGACAAAAAAAGAAAGTACTGCATTTCTATTTTATAATCGTTTACTTTAGATGAGTGATAGCTTTATGGTTTTATGACAGATGAAGTGATGCTAAGCTAAGCTAGTTATGCAAGGCATGGAAAGGGGATCTGTTTACTGATGTCTGTGCAACAGTTTTTAAAAACACACCGGGCACCGATATCCCCTCACTGCTTACAAGTCTTAATCCAATTTTAGAAGCACTAGCAAGTTGCGTTGTTAGTCAGAAGATGAAGGCTCGGTCTCAGAGGGGGGAGTTAAATATACACATGAGAAAATCTTGCTTTCATCTTAGTGGGTATATTCCAGACTTGTCTGTCCAAGCCAATCCTTACAGACACAGATATATACACCTTTATATCATGTTAATAACATTATTAATAATGTTATGACAGATTACACTCCATAACAAATGTTACAGTGCGTTGAAGAGCATTTGGTAACTGTTTATTCACATGTACTAATTATTTACTGTGGTCTAAAACTCATGAAGACAATTCATTATGATTGGAACTATGTGATATTATATTTTATAGCATTCATTAACTGTTTATACCAGTTATGGAGGAGTTAAGAAGAAGTTATAGTTGTTGACAAATATTAGTCTATAAATTGCCATTCATCTACTTATAACTACATTATTATGTGTTACGAACACCTTTCTTTATTGTTAATCTTGCTTTAAAATGCCAAAAAGTGTGTATTGATTTGGCTGAAAAATATTTGAATATTTCTGTCTGTAGATTGTTACTTTTTAAGAGATTGTCATCTCTTGAATGTTTCATCATCAATATCTAAAAATCATTGGTAACAAATTCAGCGGTTTCAAAATCAGGTTATTACTGTGTCCAAACTGGTAACGTAATGTGGAGGACCAGAAGTGTAATGGAAATTGTTATTAAGCATTCCATTGATTGATATTGTCCAATTAGGAAAATACAAACTGAAATTGATATGATATATTACAAATAAATGAATTAGTCTATAAATAAAGAACCTAATTGGTGAATTGAAAAAAATGAATCAAAAACAAATGTAATTGATTTACAAATGAATATATTATTCCATTGATGAATAGGTCTAATTAAAACAAATTTCAGATTTTCCACCCTGGTCCGGATCGTAGCTGTCACTGGAATGAGTTATAAGGCTTCTATAGAGGTAGGATGTGCGTATAAGGTTTTGGTTTATATTCGTCCAGGACTGCTTGTGCTACCAAAATCTTGTCCAGCATGCTGTGCCATATCAGAATAGTAACAGAGATATTGTATACTATTACTGACAAGTTAGGCTTCATATGGAGGTTGTAAGTACCAGGATTACACACTCTGCTGAGTATTCCTTAAGGCAAAATGTCTATGATACTATAATTATCAGTTGCAATGACACCTGATATTGTAATCTGTGGGACAATGTAAACAAATAGCAATATGAGTGAGTTAGGATCTGCAATGTAGCCCAATCATCTCCAACATTTACACTATGTAACAGTTTGAGATGAGGGAGCGCTGCAGGTTTTGCACTATCTGCCTGGCGTCGGGGCAGAGGGCACAGCAAGTGCAAGACATGGCGTTGCTGATTCCAGGAAGGTGCCATTGCTGGTGTAACACTACACTAATCCAAGGCTGATCAGCAGTGGAAACAGTACAATCTCACCCGAGACAAACTGGGGCACCTGCCTGCGCCTGCACCGCTAATGCGAGACCCCGACGAAGGCTTTGATTTTGCGCCTACTCTTTTCCCCCCCGGATCTCATTATGAGAAGGTCATCATGAGGCCATCATTGCTGGGAGGCATAAGCACAGATGAGACGATGAACTTCGGCGATACATAGACGTGAACAAGTGGAAATCCTTGCATCCATCAATTCCAATCCATCTGTTAATTAACGTCAGTGTAATACATTACGTTCCATTGATGTTTTGTTGTAGAATATATGGGGTGCTGGAGAGTTTGTATTTCAGCGGTAATCAAAAATATGAGAAATACGCAACATGTAGTTTAACAAGGCATAACATCTTTATTGTTATACACATAACTTCATCTCCAAAGACTTTGCACAAATCAGTGGGGTAACATGAACCTTGAGATATCAAAAGTCTCGAGCAGTTCCTCGTCATATCCTAAAATACTCAAACAAGTACATCTGCCTTTTACATCCCCAAATGGTACATACAGTACAACCAATTAGAAATACAGTTGTTGTTTTTTTTCCACTGTCAAACATTATCATGTGCATTACATTACCAATTACAAACAAGTTATATTCATTGTCAAAATACAGGTGTGCAAATTGTTAGAAAAATACCAACTCATACCAGATTCTGGATTGTGCTCTGTAAAAATCCTTACAAATAGTATATAATAATCTATATATAAATGACTCCAACATGCAATGTTGCATTTCAAAAACTATCCCATAAACAGGCTGTTCTGTTAAACCCTCGGAAAACTCCAGTCTTCACCGTGCTCGTGTGAAGACAGTTAAAACAAGAAAAGAGGGTGTAGCAAAGACAGGGTGAAAAATCGTTATTTAATACATCACATTTGTAATATAACAATGTTTTTTCTTTTTTAATAATATAGTGTCTTGATCTGCTTTCATTGTCTATTCCACAGTTTGAATATATTCTGATAGTTAGTTATGTGGACAGTTTGCAAACATCTAACAGACTGAAGCATTCTCAAAATGCAATGTGCTGCTCATTGTATCACAGACAGTCAAGTTTAAACTTCCAAAACTGAATTGCAGCAAAGAAAACCGAGACATAGTAAAGCCCTTTGTATGATGACCAATGCTCACAAACACTTTGAATAAATAATTAACCTTGGTAGTGATGACAGTATATGTCAACCATATAAATAACCACTTTTAAAATCAAAAGAAACTCATGCCATACCTGCAACAAAGACTACGCACAGCTACGATGAGGCAAGTCAAAAGCATGATTCAGGTGATGACAACAGTCGAAGTATCCCCCCACAAGACAAAGTTAAGACAAGGATGGCATCTCCCAACCCCCCACCCCCCTCCCACTCCTCATCTTTTTCTGAGGTAAACAGTACTACTGTTAAAGACTTATAAAGGCATCTCTCAGTCTCCCTGGTGCCACATTTACCATGGCCTCAACCTGAATAAATTCAACTTCCACTGTCCACAAGACTGTCTTGATCCAGTCTCACGAGCACTCACGCACTGCTGGGCCGACGGAAGCAGCTTGCGTGAACCGCCTCTTTGCATTTCAGTGGTATGCTGAAACATTGAAAGCAAAGAATAGAATGAAGGAATTCAAGCAAAAGGGTTCATTGACATGTGCAATGAAACCGTTTTCCTTCTGATTTAATAAATAACATAAGACATTTGTTACTTCACTCTCGCAGAGCTAGGTAGCTTTTAAAGTGTGAATCTCCTTCATAAATACAATGCTGGCTGATAAGCAACGCCCTCCCCCTTAAAACCAGCCTATTATAATTTTGAGAGTCTGTCAAAAATAAATGGAACATAGGATTTCTGTAATGGTACACCCCCCCCCCCCCCCCCTTTTTGGCAAAATATACTATAAGCTTTTCTTTGAAAAAAAAACATATTGCACTTTCAGTAACATGAATGTGTAATGTCAAATTACAACTCAATTATTAGAAATGAGTAAAATGTCAAAATAAAAAGGGAAAATAAATGTATTCGCTCATTTTGAGAGGAGAAGAAATTTCCTTTTCAACTACAAGACTGCAGGTAACCGACATTCAGAGAACAACATTGAACAAAAAAAAAAACAGAAAACAAACTGTACCATGCACGGGGAGTGTTTCAAAACAGTGTATCCTGGGTTACTCGAGAAAAATGGGGTGATGATTGGGCGAACAGAGTAAGACCGGCTAGTGACCGTGCTAGCACTGACTGCTGGCAACGGCCGTGCCCAGTTTCCTGTTGCAAGAGTGGCGTGAACCCCAAAAAACGCCCCGAACGCCCGAGCACGCTCCCGCTGCGACTGTCGCCCCCCCACCCCCACCCCACCCCCACCCCCGGCCGCCGGGCTCACATCTCCCCATCAAAACGTCAGATGGCAAAATAGAAAGGCAGCTGTTTGCTCCCGTCATCTAAAAGTGCATCTCCACACTCTTCCAGCAAAGTCCATCGGCCCACCGCTACCTCTGCCAAGGCAGTGGCCTACAGAGACCAGTGCTTGGATCAGCACGCGCGTGGGTTTCAATTACTTCTTTTTTTTTCAGACTGTGTATGTTTTGGTTGTATTTTTAAACTTTTTTTTAATCTTTTTTTTAAAATCTCACTAGACACAACATTTCACCTCAGCTTTCAGAGAAGCCAAAGGAGTGCTAATTCACAGAGCTGGCCCTTAAGAAGGCCCAATGACAGGTTGGTGGTAGTGATGCGTTCCTCCTGATTCTCGTCGGTGTCACGCTGATTCCTCAACACCTACGGCCACCCCCCGTGTCTCACTGGCGCCATTTTCGTTTTTCAAGGCCGGTGATGCAACTGTAACCGGTTGCCATGGTATCACTGCAACATAAAACAGTTTTTCTTTGGCTGCTTGTCACAATTGTGGCACACTGGACACACAAGACATGGAGTAGAGAGCGCAGATTCCTCTTTAGAAATACATTTATTCATCCGCTCCATATTCATTTTTATAATAAAAGTGTCTAGAAAGATGAACTCACCTGAGAAACAGCATCATCATGTCAGAAAATGGACAAATATAATTGCAAGGCCAATATTCAGCAGCATTACCATAGCAACAAGGACCGAGTTAGGACCCTGCAAAAAAATGACATTATGATAAAGATCAGACATCACATAATAATCTACAACAACAATCAAATGATATGAACATGCAGTACATCCATATCCACATACAAGAGTGTTAACCATCTGGGTATGAAGAAGTAGGCAGTATTAAAGGAATAGCTATAGATATTTTGGGAAAGTTAGATGAGAAAATTGATACCAGTCTTATGTTTAAGGGTGGTAGCAATCTTTTTAGCAAACACTCGGCAAGGAAGCAAATAAGCGTATTTCCCAAAATGTCTAAACTATTCCTTCCAAAACTCGTTTTTCTATCCTTTCACTGATACGTACTGTTTCTTCCGTGTTTTCTGCAATATCCATACTGGATTTCTTTGTGTCTGCGAGGCTCTTTGGCTTTTGGGAATCCTGCTTCCTGAGTTTCGGGTCGCTCTTGTTCTCCCGTATGGAGGCTGGCTTAGGAGTGGGGATACCATAGGACTTAGGGGGTTGTGGGGGCATACGTGCCAAGTCCAGGATAGTAGGCTCTTCTTCTCTACCCTCCTCAGGGTCCGGTGGTCGTTGGACCCTTGTAGGGGTCTTCACGTAGTAACTGTGGTACTCGCTGTGGACCTCGCCATTGACTGGCATTGCCGGATGATGTGGAGCAGATGCTGGGGTAGGCTGCTGAATATTAGTGGGTCTGTTTGAAGCCTCGACGTGCACATGATAACTTTTAGGGCCATCGGTGACGGACGGCCTCTCCTCTTTACTCAGCTTCCGACTAGACCGCTCATCCTTGCTGGTCTTATGACTTGACTTCTCTTCTTTGCTTGTCTTGCGGGACGGTTTTTCCTCTTTGCTGGTTTTGCGGCTGGTGCTGTTGGCGACCTGATTTTTCTTCTTGCTGGAGTGAGGCGAGGGGGGAGGCGTGGCTACAGGACTGGTCACAGGGGAGTGGGGAGGAGTGGTACCTTTGCGGTAAAAGTGGGGAGAATCTTTATGGGAGTTTTCCTTCTTTTCAACAGGGACCTCTTTAATCTCCACAGGCTCCTTCAGTGGTTGTTTTAAGTAGTCAGGTCCTGCAGAGGTGAGAGAGGTGACACACATTAACATAATAAATACATGCCTAAACCATAAGCGTTCTTCTTACTATTCTTCGAAAGGATTTTGGAAAAAGTTTAAAAACTGTGTAGCTTTTCAACATACAGGCCCACCAAGATTCAAATGCCACCTTATCTGAGGTTCAGACAATTCAATGTTGAGACTGGAGATTCAGCAAAATCATGACATTTTTGCTCAGGCCACTGTCCAAGAAGCCAGATTAGGAGAACAGAGCACTATCGCTGCACTATCGCAATATGGCCTATACTGCAATTTTCAAATCGCAAGAGGCGCAATATTTGTTAAAGGCAAAATGTGTGTTGAAGGCAAGGCAAGGCAAGTTTATTTGTATAGCACATTTCAACAACAAGGTAATTCAAAGTGCTTCACATAAAACCATTAAAAGCATCAAAACATAAGGCAAAAGAAAAGGAGATTTAAAAACAATTAAGAACATTCATTAAAACATTAAAAAGCAGTGTAAGAAATAAAATACAGTAGTAAATTGATTAATATCCTTGAATCTGGTTTAATTAAAGGCAGCAGCAAACAGAAAAGTCTTCAATCTGGATTTAAAGGAGCTGAGGGTCTCAGCAGACCTGCAGCTTTCTGGGACTTTGTTCCAGATATGTGGGAGCAGAAAAACTGAACGCTGCTTCTCCACGTTTAGTTCTGACTCTGGGAACAGAATGTAGACCAGTCCCAGACGACCTAAGGGGTCGGGATGGCTCATAAGGTAGCAGCAGATCAGAGATGTATTTTGGCCCTAAACCAGTCAGTGCTTTATAAACCAACAGCAGGATTTTAAAGTAAATTCTTTGTTGGATAGGAAGCCAGTGTAAAGACCTCAGAACTGGAGTGATGTGATCCACTTTCTTGGTCTTAGTGAGGACTCGAGCTGCAGCTTTCTGATTGACTTGTTACAGAGACCTGTAAACACACCGTTACAGTAGTCCAGTCTACTGAAGATAAATGCATGGACAAGTTTTTCCAAATCCTGTTGAGACATAAGTCCTCTAACCCTTGATATATTCTTCAGGTGATAGGAGGCTGATTTAGTAATTGTCTTGATATGGCTGTTCAGGTTGAGGTCTGAATCCATAACTACACCTAGATTTCTTGCTTGGTTTGAGGTTTTTAACATCAGTGATGAAGTATAACATTTTTTTTTTTTAAAGAAAATGAGAATAAAGATGTAAAAATGATCATTCCCGCTAATATTGTGATTCATATCACAATTGTAAAATCAGTCAAAAATAATCACAATTAGATATCTCTTCAAAATTGTTCAGCCGTACAGAGAACTCTTGATTTGCGATCCATCCTGCCTGACTGGAGAGTTCCACCGAAAGCTACATTTAAATCAGAGCTGGCCCTAAGCACAGTTGAACTTTCAATTAAAATATTCATGAATCAACATTATATATGCAATCATTCTGCAAAGACTGGGCGAGAGAGGGGAAAATAGACTGATTAATGCAGGGTCACAGACACCATTTCACTAAGTAAGCCTCCTCTGCAGGCTCATTTGTTTTTTCATCAGCAGTTATCTTTTATCAGCATGTTGTTTTCCGGGAAAGGCCCTTGTCACATCCATTCTCAACATCCAACCAACACGGCTGTAAAGATAAAGAGAAGCGACCTTAAGGTGCAGTGAGGACTCGTTTTTTGGTCTGGTGAAGCTCCTACTGTTGGCTACTTCTTTTTTCTCCCTTAGGAGAAATGGACTGAGGTCCTGGGCTCGTGGACACAGTATAGTCTAAATGCGCACTGGTCTTTTACTATATGTTTAGAATTTTCCTTATAGACATTATGTCCTCTAATGTGTGGACACAAGGGCCTGAATTTGAATGTAAATGCCTTTTGCATGTGAGAAAAATGACACTTTATCTGTCCCTTTGTTCTGTCCTGAATTCATATATATATATATATATTAGAGACATCAGGCTCTTTGTTTGCCTGTTTTTTTTTTCCACTTTGCCGAAATGAAATGGTGTCAGAGTGACTAAGAAAGAGACATTGCTGCTTTGTTTGATGGCATGAGCAGAGAGGAATCGTGCACATCCCCATAAAGACAATTTCAGATAGAAATATAGATAGAAGAAAGAAATAATAAAATATAGATAGAAATAATATTCTTAAGACTATCTTGCTTGTCTTTCACTCTTGTTCACCCTAACCAGATACTATATCCTGAGTCAGTGTATGGTGATGTGATTCTAATGTTGGTGAGTTCAGTATTGAGCTATTGTGTTTAAAATGTTTATCTCAGAGAGCAATCCAAAGTATTTACGAGACGCCTCTTATATGCATGCCCCCTATTAAGTTTACACGCTGTAATTCAGTGGAAAATTGGACACGTATCCTCTCTAGGAGCAGTTGTACAAACATCAAATACTAAAAGGGAACAAGTGTAGCCAATCCCATATCAGAGTAAACGGCCTTATCGCAGAATCTTTTGGGCCTCGGTACTCATAAGCCCGAAGTATTCTTTAGCTACATGGCATTCCTAATTTGTTTCATGACGGCCACAACCAATAAGACCTAGTACAAAGAGACTAGAGGGGGGACATTTCAACATCAGCGAGGCTTAATATATCCGCCGCGCTTAATTTCACACCATAACTCAATAAGAGTTAGGGCTTCGTGGGCGGGCCGGAGCAGTTTCACTCTGTTTGGGGACAGATTCCTGCGAGGGGTTCCAGGCATTTTCTGAATGGTTCTCGGCTCTAAAATGACCCACAGCCTCACACCAACATAGAAGTGCAACAACGGCAGTCATTTAAAACTGCTTCCACTACACTTCTGAACAATGCTGGATTCCAAAATATGCTGAACATGCTTTTTTGTTTGTGTTTTAAACACTAGAAAGCTGCTGAAGAACCTTTTGGACATTTTACTTTGATAAATCGCACTACTTGTGGTTGTTTTGTAGATGCTTTAGCGTGTTGTAGATCTTACTGTGATGAGTGAGGGAAGATTATTCTTCCAGGTCAGCTGGAACATGTACTGGGACTCAATTACCCAAACGGCTGTGGTGTTTCTTTCATCTGAACAACACGCTGAGGCTGCAGCCTCCTAAGGAGGGCCATTAAAACGGGCCATGGTATTAGTCACGACCGAGACAAAAATACTTATTTGCACAATACGCACAAATAAAATGTAAGTTAAGTGCATTTTATTCTTTTTTCAGAACTGTAATATATACTGTCTTTTTACCTCATCGTTGTCTCTTTGGGGTTACTAGAATACACGCTTTTGGTTAAGCTGTGGTTGACAGTTTGCCTCATGTTAATCCACAGCACATTTTCTGCTCCGGTGCACTGTTGGCAAAACACACACGCTGACACATGCGATCATATACTCTCACAAAAAACACAACAGAACGGCTCTTTAAGACCCAGCCTAACCCCTACTGACCTGAACATGAGATGAAGAGCAGCAGCAGGAGGGGACCTTCGGTATGCGTGTGCATGCATGTACAGTATGTGTGTAAATGGGGGGGGGGGGGGGGGGGGGGGAGAGTACAGCATGTGCTGCAATCACCATTGTGCATCATTTTTTTTTCACCATCTGAATCTTGTTTATCATGACAATCAAACACTGACCCAAGGCTGTTGCTACTTTGAATGATGACAGGTTACTTGGTTACTGCCTTGCCTTTTCATCTTTGTCAGATGCACAGAGCAGTCAACAGAGACAGAACAATATAAATATCCCAAGGCAAACTGTTTGCTTAAGTGTTTCCTTGTCAAATGTAATAGCATGTCTAATAGTGGCAGTGAAGGGCATTTTCCTGGTTTACATTTGGTGATGTTCTATTCTACACTGTTGTATATGTATAAGTCTGTTCAGTGGGTTGTGATCTCAGCATGTCCTCCACACTGTTATATTTAATATTCATGACTCAATTTGTAGCTTTTTAGATCTTCTCTTTCTTCCTCCTACTCACACTGGCAGATGGGCAGGGGGAGCTGTCATTGTTCAGCCAGATTACTTCCGCTACTGTTACATAGGGTACAAGCACACTAGTATCTTTATTATCAGATTAAAAGATAAGGCTCAAAACTGGGATACCAATGAGCATGTTAGCACACTTACTCGCATTTGCACTCATACACACACACATGCAAATAAAGTAGGCCCATTGGTCTGTAGCGACTGGCTGTGTATAATCAGCGTCTTCCTGTGCTTTGTTTGTAAGTGGCTTCATGCAAAGAAGGACATGGGAGGCCTCACGTTCACGTGAACTGACATGCGGCTGATGGAAACAGGGCGTGCTGGACGACACTGAATGAAAAGAGTCAAATCCGGACGTTGAAACGAACACGAACTTTACGGCTATAAATACGTCCCAATATTTGAGAACCATGTATGTTTTTGGGAAATTTGCCCTTTCATACTATTCTGATGCACTTTTTAAAAATACTTTAGGAATTTGTTTGGAAAAGGATCCGTTCATCGGTATCGTCAAATAATGAATATGCTGTATCCTTGAAAGAAGTTGCTGCATAACTTTGAAGTTCAGCTGAACTGTCATGAAACTTGCTCCGCGGCACCTGCTGCAATGAATATAAAGCAGCACCTGCTCATGTCTGGTTTTCAGCCCTGACAGGTCCAGGCTTTTATGGTTTCACCTGGTCAAAGTGTACCTTGACTGGGTCAAACAGGGCGAAGCGGGATCCCTGCTCCCCTTCCAACCCCCCCCCCCCCAGCGCCCTGGCGACTGGCTGAAGGAAGGGACAGCTGCTCTGCGTCAGCCTAGGAGAGTGGCGAGTGCGGGGCCGAGCTCCTCTCAGTGCATAAGGATTTCAGCTATGTCTCCATTAGACCCCAGTGAGCACACATCGGCACCAAATATAGCCCAATTAACGTCACCACTCAGGCCACGCCTTGCTAACCCTTGCTGCTCCCCCTCCAGGGTGCTGTGTGTGAACCAATCATAAAGGTCAGGGTCCCATTCCCTGTGACCCTCTCTTCCCTTTTGAAGTACACACTCCCAATCTGGGTGATAATCTGCTATGAGTCTGAAATGCCAATTACAAACAACAAGGGGTTTAGACCCCGGTTGTTACCCTTAGAGGACTTATTAGAAGCTGTGGGTAAGTGAGAATATCTCCACTGTAGAGGTAGACATCGAGGAAGCAAAGCGGAATAGTTTGGGAAAGTCACACAAATTCGGTCAAATGCTTGGTAGTCAGATTGAGCGGCTTTGTCTCACTGTAGCATCGAGATAGACAAATCGACAAATACAAACATTTATTCTACACCTACTTGGAATATTTTTTAAAAAGTGCATTTTTTTCTTTGAAGTTAACAACAGTGATGGTCATTTTGCCAGGAAGCTGCACATAGGGGAAACTGTTTGCACTCAAACATGGTATAACCTGCCAAAGCACAAAGTAGGCCATTCCAGATTCCCAAAACTGCTCTTATGTTCTGGAAGATACAAACTTATTTAATAACTTTCATAAACTAAAAATATAATTTATGTATAAGAAATGTGTTTTCTTTTTTTTTGCCTGTCTGTCTTTCGGCTGGGCTTACCAGACACGCTTACGTAACTGAACTGAACACTGCAGCTCATTATTATGACATCGCCTGCTTTCTCATTCATGATCTGACTTATAAGGCAAGGACACTCTCCGCGCAGACCTGCGAACCCGGAGATAACCCCCGGCCTTGCCAAGCATGATCGCCGTTTTCCACAACACAAACAAGCCGCAGGATGTCTCTGGCCCGGGCTGGCCATTTCTGCGGCTTAGTGGAGGGACGTGCTTGAATGGGTCCCATTGTCAATCTATGTGTCACCCACTATTTTATGGTGGCTGCTTTGGCAAGGGCCCAAGGTCGGCTAGCTCATAGGCCTAAATATATTACAAACATTGGTTGATCTGGATGGTAGACGAATGCTTACTAGAGGTTTTTTTGTCAAGTTTTTAATCTATTATGTTGTATTTAAGCAAAGATAAAAATCCTGCTCCCAGAAAATACCAGAATTAATCAAGAAGGTGGGAAAAAAATAAGGTAATGCTACATTAAAAACTCAATTTTGATTCACTCTTTTCTGATGTTGCCCTCTTTGTGCCCTTGTGTTCCACCGCTGATCCCACGTCTTTGACCAAAAAAGATTTGTACCCCTCACTATTTGTGTAGTATTATATGTCTGGCATTGCCTTGTAAAACTCTGCTTACTTTGTAAATTAACTAAACAGAGTTCAGTCGACACCCCCCTGTGAGCTGCCGTATACTATGGCAGTGTGCTTGTTAAACCTCCACGCAGGGGGAAAGATGAGAACTACTTGGTGCTGGGAGCAGTCGGTATCATTGACCTTCACGTACATACCGTACCTGTTAGACAACTCCACAATTCACTAATGTTTAGCGAGCATCTCCGAACTGTAACAACATGCCTTTGAGAGCAAAGAGGTTTCCATCCAGAATACACATACACAGGCCCCCATTGTGGCGTTAGAAGTCATCCTCAATACCTCTCTAGTCTTTGATTACAGTCCTGGAACTGTGATCTGGAACTGGGTAAATGTCCCACTGTCGGGGGTGCAACAACTCATGTGTTAAACCCGGCTACTGTGATAATCTGCAACTTCATCTCTGGATCAGTCACGTCTTGTCTAAAATGTCAGAAAACCTTGTTTGCGTTCGCAGCCTGCCAAGGGTTTATGGAAATGTAGCCACTTGAAATATAGTCAAAGTATTGTATTTCATCACACACGCTGACCTCCCTAACCCCTCGGTGCACCTGCAGTCCAAGTGTTTCTTTCACATTCAGAGAGTGGGAAAGTATCTAGTATCTCCGTATGCGATGTCCACACTTTGCCTCTAAGGAACACACTTTAAAGGTGCTGTGTATGAAGACTTGTTGTTAAAGGTTACCTGGCTGGTAGAAGTTGGGGGCGAGCTCCCTAGCAACCGCCCTGGCAATTTCCGAGTCGTGCACAGCGGAGATGGCGGCCTGGTCCGCAGCCTCGCTTTTTGTCCTGGCATGGGCCGTTCTGGAAAAAGCACATATAGACAATAGACTATATTAGAGTTGCTCGGTAACTCCAAAGTAAAGACATAAAGAGGATGTGTGGCACCATGTTTGAAGGAACTGCGATAGATATCGAGAAACATACACAAACTATTGTCTGGTCTGCGACTGTGCCTGCATGCTGCCATGTCATCCATGACACTTACATCATCATCGGCTTTCCCCCCTACTATCTTTTTCTCTTTTCTCGCTCCTCCTCTCCTTCCATACCTCCCTCTTTCTCCTCATCTTTGAGCTGTATCACTCAGCCTGTCCCTCTTGGGGATAACATAACACCTCCCCTTGTGCTTCTATCGCAAATCCAAATCCTGATTTTCCAAATGGAGCGCAGCCACATCCAAGCAAGACCGTAATCCTGTCTGGAGCACTGCACTGCTGCTGAACCAGTGCACCGCTGCTGAACCACACTGGAGCAGAGCCCAAAAGGCACGCGCACGGACACACACACACACACACACACACACACACACACACACACACACACACACACACACACACACACACACACACAATCACATGATATGGTATGACATGGTATTATATATATGGAAATTCTTTATTAGGAATAACCCTTTGAAATGTCATTCATGGCGGTCCTCAACGACAAGTAGACAATACAAGCGCAAATATTAAATAATAAGACAAAATCAGGAGGTCATACTCAAACAGAGCATGACAATGGACAACTGATCCGATAATAAGAAGACGGGAAAGATGATATTTATTTACAGGTAGATTATTCCAATCAGTGAGAGCTTTAAACATAAAGGCGTTCTTAGCTGTTGACTTGAACAAATATAAACGTATACAAACAGCAGGTGGTGTAGTGACGGCTAAGTTTCAATCCCATGCCAGTCAGCAGCAAAATAAATATACATATTTCTTTACAACATTTCAAAGACCGTGGGGATCCTAAGGAAGGTGTTAAAAAAGTAATGACAATACGTAGCAGTGCCTTAACACCAGCAGCCTGCATCCACGTGTACTATACTATGCTGATGCTCAAAAACCAAAAGGCAGAAGAGTAATACATTCTGGAATCAATGTGAGCTTAGCATTAGCACTGAGAGATATTATGGGAGTGTAGCATGGTGAGACAGACAGAGGCCCGAGGGGGTGACCTGCTTAACAAATCCCCTGAAAAGTCAACCGCAAGATACTGTACATGTAAACGTGGTTGTGCACACACAGAGCCATTATTATAGGAGGGCGTATTCACTGGCAAGGAGGATGTTACAGTTACAACACACTGCCGCCACCAGACTCCCTTCAAAAAACACCTAAATATGCAAAAATATGCATCAGTTAAAGCTAGTGGATTAGTCTCTTACAGTACGAGCAGCGAATACATGACAGTGCAACATGGAATGCAAGGATCCAGATGGACTGTCCAAGTATCACTGTAAGTATTGACAGCTGTGCCTTGTGCCCTGCTTAACCCCACTCATCCATCTTCCTCTCCCTCTTTCTTTCAATCAATGCTTCTGTTTTTTATTTTTCCGATTCCTTTTTCATCTGTCTATTGACGCTGCATCCCCTCATACTCATCACTCCCCCCCCTCCCTCCCTCCCTCTGTCTTTCTGTCAGAGTGACCCCAACGGACAGATGTCTCTATTTCAGACTACTTCTCTGTCCTTGGACTCTGGGCTGTCCTGTTTTTTTTTGTTTCATGCGCTGGGACAGTAAGCCATTAAAATGCATTAGGAGCCATATGCTGGCTGGAGAGAGAGTCCCTGCTTCACCCACGGACAAAGGACACACTCATGGTGTGTTAACAGCCTCTTGAAAACACTGACCAGCTGCAGATAAAAATAAGATTTAAGAAATTATAACATATCCGACAATGCTTTGCTTCTTTCTATGAGTTATTACAAACACATAGGAATTTCACTGGCGTGGCTAAAAGCAGCTTACTTCTACAGTCTTAATAAAGAGCACTTCCCTGTTTAAAACTGACATTGAAGCATTCCAGTTACATCACACCACTGACATGTATACCGTAGACATCCACTTGCCACGCATGCTGCCACAAGGACATACATGCTTCTATTTCTGAAATGTGTCAAATGTGCAGGCAAATTAAAGGAGGCATGAATGCGTCATGAATGTATACGGCGTGCCCGGGACATATCCTATGGATTTTAACAGTTCCCTTTAGGTACCAGTGGGCATGAAGTCACGGGCAGACCCAGGAAGCCATGCCGACTGTTCACAGACAGGATGTCTGGTCGTGGGAGGTGACAGGCAGAGAATGATGGGAGTAGAGGTGTGATCGAGCAGTGGAACAAGAGTGAAATAAGAGGCGAGAAAACATGGGCATGTGGAGCGTAGAGACGAAAGGGTTGGTTGGTTTTCTTCCAGGCATCGGAAAAATTTCATCTCACGCTCACTTTTAATCAAACTAGCGAGCGACACCAGCACCTTCCACAATGCATGGACTGTTAAACCTGCAATGGTTGGTTTTTTTTTGTCCACTTGAGGGCAGCGCAACAAGCGGTAAACACAACGTTTGAAATGTTATAGTCCAATATTCACTGACGCGCTCTTTAGCCGCTATAAGCTCCACTATGCTCACCAGCTAGTCTCTGACTTTGTCCGTCAGCCATAAAGTGCTTGGCAGGTAAGATTGAGAGAGATTAAGTAACAGTGAGATTTCCAGAGCTTCTGCATCAACAACAGCTGCTTCAAATAGTTAAAAGCAAAGGACATGAGAGCGGTGAGAGTGAATCCAAAAGAGGCTTTTTAAACCGAAACAATGAGAAAGATGATGAAATGCGTAGTAAGGGTTCGTCACTTCGAGCAAACCCCTTTCAAACTGCACACATTCCTCTGTTAATGTTAAAATATTGCTTGCAAGCAGCTTTAATATATGCATTACCCTGCGAGCTTGTGGGCTTGAAATGCCCATCGACAATGTGCAGGAGCAAGCATGAAGACAGACACACTTTTTTTCAGGCCAAATTATGTAATGCACTGTCACACATACAAAGGCGAAACAAAGTCTGGGTAAACAACAATATGCAAGCTCACGATTGACCTTTGAAAAAGTTTGAGGTTCTATTACTTGTCGTCAGTCTGCAGCCTCCCCGCTAGAAGCAGATCTGCCTCTGAATATGAAGCAACACCTGTTCATGTCTAGTTTTGGGCTCTCCTGTCAGGTTGAGCGCTGGGGATGGGTCCAAGCAAATCAAAGTATTTAAATACGTAAATGCACCTGCTGGCACAAATGCAAATATCACAGAAACACACACACACACACACACCAGTTTGTAGAAATGTGGACAAAGTGTAGAAAGGAGCAAATACTTTGAAGCAATTGCTTTGGACTGAAGCCCCGCTCGGGAGATGATATCGATGAAGGCCTAGTGAGGTTGTTTCATTACTGTGACAAATGAATTGCTTGTTCAAGTGTTGAGTCAGTTTGGCAGTCAGTGTGGCGGGTGCGGCTCTTTGTCTCTGTGGATTGTGTGTCTATGTGTGTGTGTGCGTTTGAGATAAAGAATGTGTGAGAGAAAGGTAAAAACACAGGCCAAGTAAAAGGTATGGAAATGGAAAGAAGAGACGGAGCTGCAGAGAGAAAGAGAATGACACCCGGGTATTTAGAACTGCTGAGTTATGCATCTCAGTTCCTCTAATTTTACTGTAGGGTTACATTTCAAACCCAAGCTCACATGCTCCT
The DNA here is from genome assembly GCA_032191485.1 of Leptoclinus maculatus. Lineage (NCBI taxonomy): Eukaryota > Metazoa > Chordata > Actinopteri > Perciformes > Stichaeidae > Leptoclinus > Leptoclinus maculatus. Next base: position 8,960,751 of record JAVDOI010000013.1, read on the forward strand.
TTAAGGTTTTTCACAACTAGGCCTCCCGCAGAATACCATATGTGTGTATCTATATTATGTTTGTGTGTGCATATTCCCCCGAGTGAAGCTTCAGTCCATCACTCCCCAGGCTGTGGCCTATTTGAGAAATCTCCCTCACATATGCTGACACAGTTCTGCTCCCCCCTTCCCTTCCTCCCCCCTTTTGCTTCTTCCAATAACGCCCCCCCCCCCCCCCTTTGCCTCATCCATCTTTGCTCCCTCCATCACGGTCTCTTCCCCCCCCCCCCAAGGCGTCCAAGCTTGGTAACTGGAATGCTGACTTGTACAGTATATAATAAGATAGAAGATCAGTCTTGACCTCGCCCGTGGTAAACACCAGTACTCAACAATCTTCCTTTAAAACTTCATCACTCTCTTTCGTCGCCCACGACTAAGAGAAAACTGCTGCCGTACAGCAGGAGTCATATTTCAAGACTGTGCTCCATTTGATGCTCCTGTTCCGAGTGAGCAAATCTGCTCATGAAAGGATATTATACGGCAACATAAATGACTGCCCTGTATCTTACCCAAACAGTCCCCAGGTCCAAAAGAGCAGCACCGCACATCACAGAAAGTCTGCACAAATTAGCACTTAGTTTGCCCTGCACATATCTCTTTTATCCGTGCAGGCCTGCTATTGAATTCCCGGCTGGTGCTAATTCAGGATTACTCAAGCGTGACTAACACCATTAGTGGTTAGCTAAAACCAACTCTGAAATTATTCAGGAATTATTCCTGGGTTGAGGTCTGGGCTCACATTACCAGGGTCTGCAGTGGTGGGGGACAATGACTACAGCAAATGAGGCTTTAAATGGGAGACGGAGTGGCTGTTATTATGAGATAAGCTAACTTTATCCTGAAGAGAGAGCTATGGAGCAGTACGATGAGAGTATTTGGGCATGGCTTGGCTACTGTACTTGAAGCATTTTAGATCTCAGGACATCCTGGTGGTTTGGCAGGCTGGGGCTCTGGGAACGTTCCCCGTCTTTCTCTTTTTCTACCCTGTTACTCTTTTCAGTAGAGATATGCAAGCCCAACATAGAAAAGCAGCATCTAAGATCAATTCTTATGACTGGCCCAACAGAATCATATTTCTTTGTGAATAAGGAAATGTTTTTCTTTACAATAAAGACACAAGGTTTGTTCAAGGTAGCATGGCACAGTATGCAAACACACATGCATAGAGCACTGCAGCAGCAAAAAAAACATAAAAACAGGCATTTGAATAATGTACATGGCGCGACAATATGAAAAACGCTTGCAAGGGTGAAAGCATAAGGCAGGGTGCAGGGAAACGGATCAATGAAGCAGGGATATAACGTGGCTGTGTCCAGCAATGAAAACACCTTTGTCTACAGCAGAATATTGTAGAATGAAGGGGTACGCGAGAAAAACACACTGACCATCTCGAGAATCCCTTATGGAAAACAATAATCTTGACTAAAAGCACAGCACTGGAGATGATGCAATAATAATTTGTGAAATTTGTGAAAACTTAACTATAATATAATTGAATGCCTTGTAGTATTTTTTTTATCTGTATCTTCATGATTCAGGATCCATTTTTATTTAGTCCCATATAATAGTGTTATTCATGATAACAAAGGATAAACTGGCCGGTGGAGACATTTCTAGGAAGAAGAATGAGAAGAATCCGTTTTGATTAAACTGGAAAAAAAAAATCCCCAAACTCGACTGACATTTTGGGCTGTGGATTACAAACACACCTAATCTTCTCTCACTGGTGTTCTCTATTCAGTAGCTCTGCACTGAACCCTCCACTGAGACTCCAACTGGCCTTCGTCCAAAAACACATGGTACAGGTATGTGTGTGTGTGTGTGTGTGTGTGTGTGTGTGTGTGTGTGTGTGTGTGCCTCTGTATCAGGATTTTAGTGTGTGAATGTGTCAAGGTGCTTCTCAGAAACTACTGTGAATATGCGTATACCTTACCCTAATAAATACTGTGCATGCGTTTGTGTGGTACATGTTTAGAGCTCTGTTATGTTTGAAGGTCTGATACGCACTCCTCTGACTGCAATGTGAGACCTCATTGGCGCGTTGAGAGAGTGACACAGAATCCCTTGCTGAGATGATCCCTCTGGTTTTGGTGAAGGGCAATGGCAGGGATTCAGACCTCAGCTCTGTGCTCTTTGTGTCAACACTGCTAGTGAAACCTGGCCACAGCTGATACAGCTAATGACACAAAAGGGGGGAGGAGGGCGATTGGTGGCCAAACCATATACTGCAAGGAAAACAGGGATGTTGTAGCCTAAAGGTGACGTTTTGAAGCTTGGATTTGATTTTACTGTCGCTTTGAGGCTGACAACTTTAAGGAGGGATGAGGAAACAGACACTATTAAAGCTGAGACACCTGTCAATCAAGCCAACATGGCCTGAAATATCTACCGTTTTGTAAGCCTGGATGTTATCCGAACAAAACCCATATTTCAAATCACCAACAAGAAACATGTCGAAAACATGAAATAAAACATGAATGGACCCCTTACTGTAAAGTAAAGGACACTTAAATACAGTGCGAGAGGAACTGCATCCCAACGCACCTGAGCGGAGTGTGTGCTCCTGGATCTTTATGATATACAGTAGATTTAACTCACATGTAACTCTGTCACTAATATGAGGAATTGGCCATTAATGTAATTGTTGGAAATTAAGATAACTAAGTATAGTATAGTTGTCTGAAGCGCACGTCCCTGAATGCAACGGTTACTGATGAAAGGACGGTTGAAAATATTATTTCCATTATTGATTATTTCTCTGATTCTCTCATAATTGTTTTGTATAAAATGTTAGGGTTCTCAAATCTGTATTAAACTGATCGGGTCAGATGACCAATCCACGCTAAATACAGATTATTTGAAATCATTATGAAATGTATTGTCTCCGCTACATTTGTTAAGTAATGGCGAGCTACTCAATACATTTTTAGCACCACAGCAATCCCTGAGCCTTGTTCATTTAAAAAAATGTACACATAAGACTTAATAAAATCCCGATAGTTAAAAAAGATAAGAATGTAATAGGAGAGGCCAAGAGGCCACGGGCTTATACAACGGACCTCCCTCAATATAAAGACAAAAACAAACAATAACAAAAAAGGAAAAGAAAAAACTGAAAACTAAGCTAACATAATTTAGAAAAATACAACAAAAAAATTAAAACAACAAGAAGCACACAAAATAAGCAGAAAAACTAACCAATAAGTAAACAAAAATCCCCAAAAAACAAATAACTACATGACACAATACGGGTGAAATAAAGAATAATCATGATGATAAACAATTTCCCCGAGCTAAAAATACACACAGAGAGGGATATTTGGTATCCTTGCTTGACTTAAACAATTCATCTATTATCAAAATTGTGATTCACTCTCTGTCGCTTGGCTGATTGACACACTGATGAATTTTTTTTTTTTCAGCACCAAAATGAAATGGAGCAAAACATTAACTGGAAAAAAACATCACTTAAGTCAACATTCTGAGCTCAAGATGAATCTCAGGACTGGATCTACAGGTTTTGTGTTTGAGTCAGGCAACATTTGTGTGTTTCCACACAAACGCAGACACACACAGGGCCCTGCTGATGCAAATCAAGACTTGTTGTCACACGACTATGCAGCCATTAAACACCTGCAACATTTACACAACGCAGACATGCATGAATGCAAAAGCTTTTAAACAGAACCTTAGAAAAATGGGCTACCTCTCTTGCAAATGACTGTGTTCACTCTGATTCACACACACACACACCAAATCTGCATGAGAAGTTGAAAAGGACCATTAGTTAGACGTGCCATAATGAGACCCACTGGGAACGAGTATGAATAAAGGACACACTGAGGTGACTTCAGAGCGCTGTATCTAGTCTTTTAATCTTTTGTAAATCTCCAGCTGGAACCAGACACGTTGCTCAAAGCCTTAGAGGATGAATAAACACAATGTAAAACCAACAACGCCTCTTCACTCCACTACTTCATAAAGAAAATCAACAAATGGCTGACACGATGATGACGGCGGTGAGGCAGTAACCATGGTAACCACCCGAGACACTTGAGCAAGCTGTCCAACCAGGCATCTGGTCTGTATTAATGAATTTGCAAATGAACAAACCCACACTACAGCCTACTGTATGGGTAAAGTGTTGCACACACACACACACACACACACACACACACACACACACACACACACACACACACACACACACACACACACACACACAAACGTTTTTTGAAAACGTGACAAATCTAAAGTGTGCTTTGGCAAAGTGAATACGCTGTAAAAGGTTTACAACTTGCAAAACAGGCGCACACAGACACACACAGACAGACACTCCAACGGTGTGTCTCATTGAACTACGAGGCTCAACATCCGAAGCTGGACCTGTGCGAGTGAAGGTCACATTGCCTGGTAACCACTTGAGCTTAAGGAATAGTTTTAATTAATGGTCTGTGCTCTCTCTCCTCCAATCTCCTGCCACCACTCACCCCACGGTCTGCGCACACAAACACAAGCACACACACTTTAATGTACACACAAACCATCAATTTCCTCTTCAGTGCAAAGCCAAGAGGAGCATTAGCATTAGGTTACATCTGCCCACAGCTGAACAATTATGATCATGCAATCTATCTTTTAATGCTATTTCATGAGCTAAATAGAAGACATGTGACTGAAAAGGCAAACTACTATGAAAAACACATATATACAACACATGTACAATAATGCCTCACTATGATTGACTGTAACTGTTAACTGTATGTGTCAGCGTCTGCATCATTACAATAACATAATGAAATGGATTATTGTGACAGTGAGTAGATGATATATTCAAATCCTAAAGAAAATGCATCACAGACTCACACATGACAGAGTCATCTATGTGTGTGATTACAAGAGCGGTTGCATGCTTCAACGAAGGGATTCAAAGCGGAAAAGCAATACTCCGAATCAACAAGAGACGCGATGATTCCATAATCCAATCCGTGAACATCTGGAGTGAAAGCGGCCTAGCAAGCCAATCAGAGCGGCTGAACAGATTTAGCGGGGCACGTTAGTATCCAGAGGTCAAAGACACACACGACTGCGTTAGCAGGTACAACAAAAACCCAGACAGATTTTAAGAGTTGCTTCAGGCAACACGAACTGGAATGACCCGACTCACTTTGTGCCGCAGAGAAGAGGATGCCTATACTATTATGGCTGAATTGTTGCTGCCATCCTTTATCTGTGCACTTTAAAGACATGACAGGTGATAGTTCACGACTCTTGACTCTGGATTCATGTATGTGATGTTATGTATGAAATATGGTTGGATGATATCACAATATATACAGTGAGACAAATGTTTTTGCCTCACAAGCAAGCAAGACCTTTGAAGAATGATTAATCAATAATGAAATAAATTGCTACTTGCAGCCCCATTTAAAATAGAATACAATATTGCAATATAAAAATTACAAATACTGTGATAGAAGATGTCAACCATATAAAGCATCTCTATAATATATATGCAACGGTCTAAATAGCAAAAATCAGGTCACCAAAATACAAAACACACAGTTAGGACGATATGTCCTGCATATCTACTTTAAGTCACAGTCTGCAAGCTGTGGACACTATTTTGAGGAGTTAACAGGTTTATTCCCTACCAATGTTGCTGCCTCTGGAGAGGGTTTAGCATCACAATAACGTGCACTAAATTGACAGTTACTAAGGATCTCTTTGTGATATTGAGCTGCAGAGCCCACAACTCATCATAATGTAATTGTTATGGACTTGTAAATCAATGACTTTTATCTGGATTCACCTCAGCAGTAGACTTAAGAGCCATTGATCCATGTTGCACACGAGTATTGACATACAGTACATAATGAACCAATGTAAAGTAACAAACACATAATAACAGTTCTTGAACAGGTGCATGTAGTTAGACCCGATTGCACATTGACATTTGGGATTTTTTTACGTAATGTCTTGTCACGTCATGGGAAATTGTCGGGAGGATCGCACACACACATGAACACACACACGGGGAAATCCTGGGAGAACGAGCTCGCTGAACAGAAACGCTATTTGCTTGTACTGGTTATTTCTGTACATTTCAAATCACAGTGTGTCGAATACAATATCTAACTCACTCCACCGACTAAGGTTCTTATTGTCCACTGTTACATAAACATAAATTCAGAGACAAGTAGATACGCTACAATCACATTCACTGTTTAATAATGGAGGGAGTACAGTGAGCAATGATTACAGATAGAATGGAGGAGTGGGTAAACCATCAGTATAAGGAGTACTTTTACATTTTCTAATGATTGCAGGTGAACCACTACACGAGTTAACCTCTTCATAACAGCCTCGGACTCCCCGTGACTCCCCCCCCTCTGACCACCCGCCTGCCTGACTCATCCTACTCCTTCTTGAGAAGCTGCAGACTTAAGTGCCATTCTCAGAGAGATTACAAGCCACGGCCGCACAGTGTAATGGCAATTTGGTGAAACCCAATCCTATCACGGCTGCTATCGGCTCAGGCCAGCGCTCCACTCACATTTACACACAGCCACTCCCCACGGGCTTTCTCCTCTACTCCCCCCAGAAGCAAAGCTTTCATACAGTGTTAGTGTAAGTCAGAGAACACATCTATCTCAGACAATGAGTCCAGCCGTCATCGACACTTTCTTTCCCAGAGCCATGCTGTAAGTAAGGCTATAATATATGTTTTTCCTTATGCATAGGAAGACTTTAATACTTTAAACATAAGGGATTATTCTATTATTGTGCATCATAAAATATATAAATGTGAAAACGTTTCCCTTTTACCAAGCCCTAATAGCTTAGCGCAACATCGCCCCTTTCCTTATATCTATTCCTCTAACACTCCTTCCGTGGTTCCATCGACTGTCATCTTTCTGCTAACTCTGATTTACCATAACGATAACACGGCGGAGTACAGAAGAAGAGTACATTACACAATGTAATTGTTTCACTGTGGGTCATTTCACTGTGGGTCATTTGAAAACTGCTCAACTAACTCCCCCATGCATGCCCCATTGCATCAGCTACATTATTAATAGCTCTTTCGTATGTACAAGCTGCCAGTGACGTTGGTCATTAATGTCACTGATACAGATAATATGAGGCACATGTGGCCGGGTATTTCTTGTGTGTGTGTGCATCATTTGATACGGTCAGCAATAAATTGTTATGTTACCTCACACCATCACATCGCCATAAATACGAGACATAAATATACTGTATCGTGTGGCATGACTCTGACGACTGGCAGTCCCTTCCACACTTACAGTTACTGTAAGCTTTGTGCCTCATTGCTACTGTACATATTGCCACTTCATAAAGTTAAAAAACTTGACAAACTTTTGAAAGGTGTGTGGCGGCACTAATGACAAGAGGTGGCACCGGCACTAAGATCAAACATACACGCCCACACACACACACACACAAATGTACTCAATTGCACCTCTGCCCCTATTTGGAGCAGAAGAAGTCATCCCCATCGAGGACAGCCAACATGGAATCTTACATGATGTACTGTGGGTTGGGATTATTTCGCTCACATTTTGAAACACTGACGCTGATCTATAACTCTCTCCAAAAAGGGCAGGTGGTGAGTGGCTGAGGTCATCACACAGCAGGTGATAAACAAACACCCCTGGATACAAACGCACCACACACAACCACACACACACACACACACACACACACACACACACACACACACACACCGCACACACACTTTCTCTGTTCTCTTTGCCAAATGATAGCATCCTTATCTCATCTCTCACATCCAAACACACAGTTTCTCCCATTCTCTTCTCTTCTGCCATTTATGTGAACACACACACACACACACACACGCGCGCACACACACACGCACGGACATTCAGGAGAGATGATAGTGTGAGTGAGATGGCGGGATGCTATATCAGTGGTGGGACGGGTATATATTCCTGGCTGGTGCTGATAAGCCAACTGATGCCTTGCCTTATTTAGTCAGTACTCACTGCTGACACGCTAGCAGAGTAGCACACACCGCATGCACTATATGTATGTGTTTGTCTTGTGCGTGTGTGAGGTGTTCCTGTGTGGAGAGAGGTGAGTTCTGATTAAATGAATGCATATAGATCGTCTCTGTGTGTGTGTGTGTGTGTGTGTGTGATAGTGTTTGTAAGAGCGGGTGTGTGACAGAGAGAGAGAGAAAGAGAGACAGAGTGGATGGATACACATGCGTAATGTTTTACTACTGATTAAAATGGCAATTGCAATATAATGTATTAGAAGTTTAAAATCTGTTTTTGGTACGGCCATCTCCTGGGACACCTATCAACCTACAGTCAGGTGTGCAAAAGCTATACTTATTTTGGATCGCCACCAAAATCTATCCAATTTCTTAACCAAACAAAATCTATTTACATGTGGGACTTAAGGACACGCAAAACAAAGCCAAAAACAGCCTCGCTTTGCAGAGGTGATGATGGTTAACACTTAACACATATTAGTCTCAACTTTTTGCTGATTGCAGTGAAGAAAAAATAAGCATCATATAAATATCTTTGCTACTGCAGTGGACCTGCATATTTGGTGTTGGTTAACTTTCCACTAGAGCGTGCAGAGCAAATAGTGCTATCAAATGGACACACACCCTTGGCCTCTACCACGGACTGGATTACACTTTGTTTGTTTTGGCTTTTCTTTTAGCAGTCTTAGCATTGGAAAGGCAGTGTGCTTTATCAACTGACACTACGAAAAAGAAGCAGAGAGAAGAAGAAAGAAGCTGTGTAGAAATGTAAACCAATATGCAACTCTGTAGCTTTGGTAAGGTCATTTTAACACTACACACACACACACACACACACACACACACACACACACACACACACACACACACACACACACACACACACACAATTCCTTTTAAGACTTCTGCTCTTATGAGATAGCATAGCGAGTTTATGTGGAACAAAGGCCATTACGGTAGATTACACAGCGTATAGACTGACACACCACTGAGCCACCAGGATACCTAAATTGCTGATCTGTAACAAAAAGGCTTTGTGGGAGAAGCATCATGACACGGTAAACTCTTCAATGGCACTTATCTCAGTTCACAGGCCTCTGAAACACACACACAAACACACACACACACACACACACACACACTGAGCGCTGGTTGTGCAGAAGTGCATATTACATAGATAAGGCTGACTACAGTGAATGGGGGTCACAGACACAGAACTCCACTCCACTTCAGCGCACTAGCTCTCTATCGATTGGCCGATCGCAAGCATGACGTCATTAGCTCCACCCCAGAGGCTGATGGGATAGCTCTTCTGTACAGTAATTCACAGGGGAGGGGTGGGTGTGCCCCCTCTGTACCCTTTTTTAAAAAAATTCTGCTCTTTTCATTTCTGTCCACTCCAGACCTCAAACCCTCTTGCTCAGCACAGTCGCTGCATCTCCCATCTTATCCAATCACCATTTATCCCCTGGCTCTCTCGCTTCAATCCATTCCTACTCCGTCCGTCTCCTCCACCAGCTCTGTCTCCCTCCCCTCCCCTCCCCTCCCCTCCCTTTGGGTACGCTCCACATTCAAAGACAGAGAGTCATGTGACGAGAGCTGGATCGATACGAGCGCATCTTTTGCCATGCACTGTATAATGAGACTTGCGTAACCTGCTTACATGCAACCGTCGCAGTCTGCCATTCTAGCTGTTCGCTACACAAATACAGTCTTAAAAAGATTTCAGTCAGGGGAACGGAGGAGCCGGCTGTGAGATTTCCAGCAGCACACGATGGAGCGGCACGTACCAGGCAGTAATTTGATCACTTACTACAGTACAGGGGACCTCGTTTGCTGCCATAAACACTTTGTATCAGCTTGAATGCTTTTACTGTTGTTGCTTTAGCGCTATGCATCAGGTCATGTGTTTCCGTCTGCTGAACATTGTTGCTCTAGTGCACAGGCAAATAGGAGATCAGATGAATCTTTCTTTCGACAATGTGTTGATCCATTTTTCTCTTTTCCCGGTGGGTTTGTCACAACCTTCGCTGGCCTTCGCTGAGACAGACACAGACTCATAATATTATGGGTGTTATCTGTGGAGCAAACAGTACGCAGTCCTTTTTTACACTAAGCATGTTAAATCCACCTTATGTAATCTTTATCTTACATCCCTGAAATCTGCAGAATAAAGCCTTTTCTCTTCCCCGCTCGCTGGAGAGGAATTATTAGATTTTAAAAGAATGTCTGGATATTATAATAAAGCCTGCTATTCATACAGCCTGCTAATACTGAGCCCTGAGTTGAAATACTGTTATTCATTGTCTCCATCATATTGAGTGTGTTCTTTTATTTTATCAGCTAAAATAAATATTGATAATCCTTCAGACTAAAAAAAATGTTGAAATAATGAAAGCCATTACAAATGACCAGAGCACAAAGTACCCATTTACTTTTGTTTAGCTAGTCTGAGCAGCAGCCCCCAAATCCTTTAAAATCTCATTTCTTTAGCCACGCTAGTGTCGTGACTCTAAAGATGGCTATGTCAACAAATATTGGATGGATTGCCAGAAAATGTGGTACCGATATTCATGGAGCACAGAGGATGAATCCTAAAGACTTTGGTGATCCCCTAATTCTTATTGTAGTGCCACCCAGCAGGTCACTCATCCTGAAAAAGACATTCATGGTTACCAGATGATACATCGTAATAACTTTGACGATTCCCTGACGTTTCCTGTAGCGCCAACATGAGATGGACAGTTTTGGTTTTGAGTGAAATGTCTCAACAACCATTAGTTGGATTGTCATAAAATTGAGTTCCCAACAGGATGAAACGTAAGAACTTTGGTGATCCCTAAACATTTCATCCACTGCCTTCGTCAGGTCAAATGTGACTGAGAGGACATTTAGGTATTTGTGACCAAATAGCAAATGTGTTTAAGGATGAATGGCAGCAAATGGCAGCATGCTTACAACATAAACCCTAATAGTGAACAAGGCAAATATTTACCTGTGAAACATCCGCATAGCATCCGTTAGCATTGTCACTGTGAATGTTAGCATGCTGACGTTAGCGTTCAGCTCAAAGCACTGCTGCGTACAGCCTCACAGAATCCCGTGGATGTAAAGTCTTCGTCTTGTATAGTTATACGAAACATAAAAGAAAAAATCGGGAAATTTGTGAAGCTGTGCACAGCAGGATTAAACTGATTAACCGGTTAAAGTTCAATCATAGCTTATTACGTTTCTTTAATTATTTGATTGACTTAACAATTGTTTTGGAATTACCAGTGAGTGTGTGTGTGTGTGAGTACGAGTGTACATTTCCTCTGTGCCGGGTGTGTGTCTGAGACAGAAATAAAATAAACATGTGTTTGGCTTTGTTTGTATTACACAAGCTTGTCACTATGTTTTCATGCATGCAAATTCACGTGCACCTCTGGAGACAAAGACAAAAAAAAATAAAAATAAAAATGTATTATTGCATAGAGACCCTTTCACAGCTTGTACACATCCTCACAGTCTTCAGTCCAATGATTCCCTGATGCTGTGAAACCATAGGATGTCAAAGTGATGCTGCGTATGCTGAACTGTGTCCCAGTAGGAGGGATGCTTCAAATGAAAAGGTCACATCTCATCCACCTGTTAAAGAGCAGATGCCACAACAGAGCAATACTTGGCAGGAGGAGCAGGTATCGTTATTGGGCACACGAGACGGGCTTGGCCCGGGCGCAGGTATGGCTATACTGCTCACACACATGAACTTACAGGCACACACGTCTCTCTCTCCCACATTCACAGACCAATCACACACACACACACACACACACACACACACACACAAGATGCCCGACCCCTCTCCCTGGGAATGAAAGATATGGGCAGAGAATAGTAACAGAATGATCACACTGGCTACACAAAAGCCTTGACTGTTGATGATGTATAAAGGTCGGCGCTGTTGTCATGGGACTCCACTTACACAAGACTGAGCCTTCTATCAGACCCGGAGACATTTGTCAGGCCACTGCTCTGGCTGAAAGTCCTGAGGATGTTTTAGGTGTGTACACAGTATACACCCACATGCACATGCAGAAGCATGAATGAACACATACATAAACACAGTACCTGGAAGCTGCTATTTCCACTTTACTCCTGGCAATGGCTGCAGCCCTCTGTGCCGCCTCCACAGCCCGGTCCACCTTCTCTTTGGTTTTGGGGTTCTTAAGCGGAATCAACTGCTTCCTTATTCCACGCACCAGCACGTTATTTTTGTACTTCCCTTCTTCTTTGGTGCCATCTGGGAAAACTGTGCACCCGTAACCATGGCGCTTGTTGTTAAGCCACTCTCCCTCGTACTTCATCCCATTGGATCTCTCCGAAACGCCAAATCCATTGCGCTTGTCGTTCTTCCATTCCCCCATGTAGGTCTCAGTGGTGGTGGCATCCACATGGTCCTCGAGAGGCAGGTCCTCGTCTGGCAGCTCGCCATCGCCGATGGATATGGTAGAGTTGGCGTCGCTGGAGCTGATGCGGCTCATGGCGGCATCACTGCGCGCAGAGCTGCGCTTGCTGGAGATTGAGGTCCGAGAGTCAGACTTGCGCAGCTGCCGAAGGCTGCCAAAGAGTGAGCCTCGGCGGAACAGGCCCTTCTTCTTACCTGTGACAACCTCGCTGTCTGAGTGGAAGTTCAGGACGAAGCCACCACGACTGCCTGACGGCATGTCTGCGGGGGAGGAGAGGTCCTGGAGCACTGTGCCGTTGCTCTGCTCAGAGCGCAGGGAGGCCAGAGACGTGCGGAGAGGAGAGCGGATGACTGTGGCCATGCCATAGGGAACACTCTGACGCACTCCATAGCCATGTCGCATCCCACCCATCCACTGGCCTTGATAGGTACCTGAAGAACCAAGAGAGGTCAGAGTCACTGAATCAGATTAGTTACAACTACTGCTGCTACATCAGATCCTAGTGGGTCCCAACTGTTTTACAACCGCTTAATAGGATGAAACAATGCAACACGGTATTGAAATGTACTTTAATACAAAAATGGCGTTTTCCACACATGATGTTTAAAAATGTTATTGCTTTTACAGTCCCTAATTTGAAATCCTGTATTTACCAGGTACATATTTTTGTTTTGTTTGTTTAAATCAAGGCTCATTCTCTGAAAAACTCTCTCTATTACCCATCGAATCCAAGAAGAGACAGTTAGCATCGGCTGGTATGATAGAAAAGTGGTCTCGCAATGATTTTAAGAAGCAATGCTGCTTGTGTGTGTGTGTGTGTGTGTGTGTGTGTGTGTTTGCTTGTGTCTTAATGGGCCCACTTCCGAAAAGAGTCTCTCTTTTATCAAAAATCAATTGAAATAGTGTACAAGCTCAGAAAATGCCTGCAGTGAGGGATTTCTATAAACTATCTAAAGTGCTCATCTAGATGATTAAGTCTTTACGGGGAGTGTTTGCACCAACGCTGATGATAACAGAAGAGTATTATAAGATATGTATGGTCTGAATAGCTTAACCTATATTTTCTAGTCATACCAGGGTAACATTTACCGTCATAGTCACAGTGAGTTTGGATTTATCTTGGTACTAGTGGGGACAGCAACAAGACGGTTTATCTGTTTCCTCTGCAATTTTCTGGCCAGATATTCTCTATATCAGCACTAAGAAACAGCGTTACACGTGGGAGCACAGAGGAGCCTTGCTGTAGGGGTGCAGAGTATGTCAGCTAATGAAATGTTTTCTCTCCTTCCCCTCAGATCTGGGACTGTGAGCATAACTAACTCAATCACAGAGATTTGATTAAGGCACTGATACCGAGGATCACTTGGGATGAATGTGAATCACTCAGCTAGGAGCCTATTTTCAGGCGGCCAATAACTCCCCCACTGACAGTAGGCACATTCACCACCATCCGTTTGTCTCTGACGACAGGGAGTTGCTATGAGTCACATAATGAGAGGAATACTTCATTAATCCCATTTGGTGCTGCTGAGCGTCCTACAGTAGCTTCTTCAGAGCATCATATTGCAATACTGATCCTAATAATAAGAAAGGCTTGTTAAGCCAGCCCTCGAATCTCATTGAGCGATACAATTAGATAAGCCATAATGGTCAGATTCGAAGAGAAAATGATATACTAGCCCGGGCAGGAATTTAGATGGATAAACAGTGTGAGATTAACAGGCTGGCTCTGCACTACAGTTGAAATCGGTGACCCTGCAGATCAAGTTATCAGGATGTTGCAGGGTCAGACGGCCAGATGTTCTGTAGATCCTAGGATCAGCTGATTTCCCAAGCCCAGCCCTCTGTAACCATCAATTTGAGAGGCATTTATTCTGCACCGTACGGCCGCCGTTAGTGGAGATGATGCTCACACATGTTTCACGTGTTTCATAACCAGAAAGGACCGTCTGTAATAGGCCTTCTGCATTGCTTGCAAGCACTTGTGTTTGTGGGCCTGTCAGGATGTTTCCTCCCTGATCACACAGGTCTCTAGACAATCTGTGAACACACCCCTGATTAGTGAGATCAAAGCTCTGACAAGGGGGCTTGCACTGACCTCTCACTTTCAAAGTCCAAAAGAATGTCCTGTGTATGACTTGGCTGAAGGCATTTGTTCATTTCCAATTCATGAAGTTGATTAGAAAATGTATCCAATGTGGAAAAACATTTTCATTATTTATTCTTTTAAACGTGTCAGGTTTAACTGTATTACAAGTTCATTGTCATCGGGAAAGCTGGCATTTATGCAAAAGATATACCTGAAGAAGAGGTGTGTTATTGCCGTTAAGAGTGGTAAAGAAGTAGGTGATCGACTGGCTATAAATGGCACCAAACAGACTGCTTTGCTCTGATTTCCAAACTCCTTCTAGCTGGGGCATGGTGCCACTGAGCTGGCAACAGGAGTCACTCTCCTCCCACAGTCATATGAGGAGCAACTGGTAGTTGCCAAATGAGATGTGCATTTGGAATAAGAGGGGAACTATCAACCTAAACTGTATCCAGCAAGTTAACATCACAAGCGTGATAAGTCATTGTTTTTGTTTTTTTGGGGGGGGGGGGGGTAAATGATGCGCGCTGACCACGGTGCGCAGTGCGCAATATCAGCTTCAACTCAGATCATATCAGATGGAGATTCATGCACTGGTGTATTTCCAATAGCCTCCATCAGTTTCAGTCTGAGCATCCTCTCACACACACACACACACACACACGCACACACACGCACACACAGGCTATAAAGCGCATTATCAGTCACGGACGTTAAAGCGACACTACACGTTAAACAAACACTGGGCCATGTTTACAAGACAGGGTTTCTTACCGCCATCGCCATAGGTTTCGATCCCATATCCATCCTGCAGCCCGTTGCTCCAGGTGCCGTCGTATCTCGCGGGCGTGTTGTGGCTTTGCCGGATACCGTAACGACCCTTAAAACCGTGACTCCACTCTCCGCGGTACATCCACTTCCCTTTATTCTCCACGCCGAGCCCATGCCGCTTCCCCTGGGACCAGTAGCCCCTGTAGGTATTCCCGCTGGGCCAGGTGTACACCCCCACTATCTCAAAGCCGTGCGACCAGGACCCGGCGTACTCGCCCTGGCCCTTGGGTCCGGTGCAGATGCCGTGTCCGTGGGCTTTGCCATCCTCCCACCCCCCGCAGTAAGTGCCACCGTCGTCGAAGTCAAACCTTCCGCCCGTCATTCAGATATAGGCTGAAAATAAAGCAGATCGTGCGCTGCTGCAGACTCAGGCGTCTCCAGGACCGTGGTTTGGGGGATCCAGGACCGGTGGTGTGATGAAAGGATGAGCCAACGAGATGATGACTAAAGAAACATAAAATAGCAGGGTGAGGATAGTAGGCTGGTACTTCCAGACACTGACATGCAATAGAAAAGGCATGCGTAACGGTAAGTGGAAAGGTATGAATGGTGGGCGTCATTTACCGGAGGCGCACGCCGGATTCTCCGTTCTGTGTCGCTGGTCTCCCCCCTCTCACCCACTGATCACAGAGGGAGAGAGAGGCGTCGAGTCCCTGCTGAGGAAAGACACTGGGCCAATCGTAACGTCACGCCACAGGGACCTCCCACTCTCCCATCTCTCCCTCTCTCTCTCTCTCTCTCTCTCTCTCTCTCTCTCTCTCTCTCTCTCTCTCTCTCTCTCTCTCTCTCTCTCTCTCTCTCTCTCTCTCTCTCTCTCTCTCAGTAAAGAGTCTGGACTCCACTCAACCTCTACAGCCAAACTGCTACACATTTGAAAGACGTCTCACTTTACACATATCTGAATACCCACATTACTATTCCCCCCATTATACACCCATGTAATTGTACCAATTGTCTGTTATTATCATTAGTGAGTTTAAGATTATACTTGTTTATCTAACTGTCCAGTTACACAATACTATCAAATACTATGACCTACTTTATGAGACTTAAAATATAATCTATATATATATATATATATATATACATGTATATGCAGGCTAAGTATTTTAGAGAACATTTGTAATAGCCTTATTATTGTTTGATTGTATACTCTAGTCTATGCTATATATTTCTCAAATTATTAATTAATTAATTTAATAGTGTCTTATTATTACTGCTATATATATATATATATCAGAGCTTAAACACAGTTATTGTTTGATTTGAGTGGATGTGAGAAGTGTTTTTGGTAATGATTGCAACGACCCATGTGACTTCAAAATGACTCCGTAAAAAAAATAAAACATTTGTCAGAAACATAATTTTTGTCAATGAATCAGGTAGGTCATTCCACCTCTAAAACTGATATCAAATATATGTGACACTAGTGGCCTTTAATATTATCACTTTCTGCATTGGGCTGATCAAAAACAGGTTGTGTCCACCAACAGTTTAGACATTGAAGGAATAGATAACAGCGACCTCTGCTGTCCAAATGCTTTTATTGCATTGCTGGAATGATATGATCGAGTTAAGTGTTGAACCATTTGCTGCCTTTATTTCTTACATTGTGAATTCGTCTAAAGCCTTGTATTTCTTGGTCATAATGTATGCATATGAAACATTAGTTAGAACATTTGAATTTGAATGGCCTATGGGTGAAATATACTGTAGCTCCTAAAACTACTACTACTTCCGGAACTGATAGCAACAACATGTAGCCCTCGACGACAACGAGAAGGAGAGAGAAATGAAGAAGGAAGAAAAATAACAAGATGGGGAAGAACATGTGTAAACTGTAAACATATAAATAGCCTCGACATTCTATCAAATTGAAGAAGAGGATTAATGTTCCACTCCGAGCCAGGAGGGGGCGCATTATTTAAGCGTTGACTGTGATAAGGTGTGCTGCCCTCACTTGTCCCCTAACACACTAACAGATAAAATGGCGTCGGAAAACAGCCCGCAATCCCAAGATGAGAAAACGGCTCTTATAGAGAAGGACCCAGAACAAGATGTACATCAAGAATGTGGCACAATCGCAAAAGAAAGGGAATCAAAACTTACGCTTTATCACTGGACGCAGTCTTTCAATTCTCAGAAGGTGAGCGTCTTTACGTTTCAGCACCACAGCCCAGTGGACAGCTCCTCACCACAGATTTGAATAGATCCCAAGACAAATCTTTCTAATGTTATGTTTGTTATGAAGTCAGTGAATATTTAGACAATCGAGTTGCCTGTGGACACTGCCATTAGATCTGTTGTTAAAATGTGTACTTTAATGCAAAATTGTATCTTTCATTTGGTCACAACTGGACGAAAACCTGGAATTAAAAGTGTCTTTTATGATCATTCTTCTGTATTCCTCCAAAGAACAGTCCCTTACTTATAGAAAGTATTTGATCATTATTTATAGTACCACAAGTAGATGTCTAAAGTTGTTTTTCAGGTGCGTCTGGCTATAGCAGAGAAAGGTTTGCTCTGTGAGCAGTATGATGTGAGCCTTCCTCTCAGTGAACACAACGAGCCCTGGTTCATGCATCTGAATCCCACTGGTGAGGTTCCAGTTCTGGTCCACAATGACGAAGTCATCTGTGACCCGACTCAGATCATGGACTACCTGGAGCAGAGTTTCAATGATGGTGAGACTAAGTAAAGACTTTGTGGTAACTATTATAGCAGAGCTGGATATAGGTACAAGGCGCGCTCCATTCAACAGACGTTACTGCTTGTTTTCATACATTGTTTTCTTCTTTCAGTATTTATGTTTAATCTTTGATTTCAAATTTTAATTTGTCGAAAATTTCATATTGATTTTTCGATCTTTCATTCCATATATTTTTTTTTTAATTTCCCATTTTTTCTTTGTTTGCATTGATCCGTGATACCTTTGTTCTAAGAGTCTCATCCAGTCGCCTTAAAAGGAGAGAAAACCTGGTAAGCATGCAACTAATCACGCTAATTTTCCCAACCCTTGCATAGTCGTTCCAAGGCAAGCTTGCAGTGTATAAAACCACTTTGAGTCTCTTCTGAGAAAAGTTGTAAGGAAACGAAGTGACAGCATTGTTTGTCTCCAGAAGGCACACCCAAGCTGATCCCTGAAGAGGGCAGTACATACTACCTCAGAGTGCAGCACTACAGAGAGCTGCTGGACTCACTACAGATGGATGCCTACACCCATGGCTGCATCCTTCACCCTGAGATCACAATGGACTCGCACATACCAGCATATGCTGCTTCCTGTATACGAAGTAAGACTCACTGTGATGCTTTTGAGTAGTGTTATACAGCTTTGGTCCTACAGCAATTATGCACATAACAGTGTCTAATTTGCCAAATTATTTTTCTGTTGTACTCAATGAGACCCCAATTCTACAGAGACCTCACACTGTGTCAAGATGGTATCATGAAAGAGTACACTCATACTGCTCAATCTACTCAAATTCCAAATGTGCTATTTAGTTAAACACCTTTAATTCTTGTCTGCAAGAAAGACACACACTGGCACGCGTCTGATATTAGCAGACTTTTCTCTAAAAGTCTTAAAAGTGTCTCTAACATGATGCTGTGTTTTTGTGTGACAGCACAGATCGGAAACACACAGTCTGAGCTGAAGAAACTGGCAGAGCAGAACCCAGAGCTTAAAGATGCTTATATAGCAAAACAGAGGCGGTTGAAAGTAAGTTATTCAAGTTAGTAGAGCGCCAAGTCAGCAAAACTGTTGTTTTTTTGTGATTCCCACTGGACCACGACACAGATGGGGGGGTGGGGGTGGGGGGGCAACTAACGTATTTACAGAGTCATCGCCCAATCTAGTCATGTTGGAAACTAAACAAACACACTAATCCCCTGCTAAAGCTGACTATAAGTAAAGTAGCTGTAACTGAAAACTCTGATTTTAATAGTGAAATCCATGTGTTTTGATGTGGCCACCTACATTTAAATGTATTAAATTGTACATTCATGTATTATATTAATTTAACTAATAGTATCTGCTGTAAATAACCAAAACTTTTTTTCTTTTCTTTAACAAACTATAGCTGAAAGAGTGCATTATGGGTTTTTGTATTAGTATTATGTAGGTTTTATGGCAATTATTTTTAGGGAAACTAACCGGCCTAAAAGGCATAAACTGAAGGCATAGTAACATAGTAATGTGTCAAGCAGTTTGGCGGCCTGTACAATTCTCTGTCTAAAATGTGTCATAAGGTAAATGTGCACTAATGCATTTCTATATGAAAACGTTTTTGCAGTCCAAGTTGTTTGACCATGACAACATGAAGCACCTGAAGAAGCTTCTGGATGAATTGGAGAGTGTGATGGACCAGGTCGAGACAGAGCTACAGAGGAGGGTGGAGGAAACACCAGGTACACAACCACAATAGCTCGTCACTTATCAACCAATTTACCATTAAGAGACAAACAATAAATTACACAATTACATTTTATGGCAGTAGCGTTTTGAATATCATGTTATCTGTTGCCTTTTGTACTTCTTGCCTCCTTGTCTTCCACTTGTAGAAGAAGGCAGTCAGTCCTGGCTGTGTGGTGATTTCTTCAGCATGGCCGACGTCTCTCTGGCAGTCACCTTGCACCGCCTCAAGTTCATCGGCCTCTCCCGCCGCTTCTGGGGCGACGGTAACCGCGTGAACCTGGAGACATACTACGAGCGTGTGGTGGAGCGCCCGGCCTTCAGGAGAGTGCTGGGCCATGTCAACAACATCCTAATCTCTGCTGTTCTTCCTGTGGCGTTTCGCGTGGCCAGGAAGAACGCACCGGTTATTCTTGGCACCACCCTGTTGATAGGTGTTCTAGGCGGAGCTACGTACCTCGCTTTTCTTTACATGAAGAAGAGGCTGACTGTGTCCTTCTGAGGGAGTGTTTGAGTTGCTTGAGTTGAGTACAGAACAATTGTCGCCAAAATAATTTAAAAAAGTGTGTAAAGTGAAAGTATATTGCACATAATGCGCTCCCCCCCCCCCCAATTCCCAATGCTGCATTACACATAAAAGGATAACACTGGTAGTTATTCATGTTTTTGCCATTTTTCCTAAATCACATATATCATACACATGGCTTTGAAGCTCTACATGCGAAGAGTCAGATTCCAAACAGAATTGTATTCACAAGCTATGTTATTGTAACAAGTATGAATACATTAGATGTTAAAAGATGAAAAATTATAAAATTAAAGTTGTCTGACTGTCTTTTGGACCCATATAATCAAATAAAATAAGGTAGAACTGTATTTATCCCAAGCGACATTGGGATAGCAGCAGTTGCAGAACAAAGTAGGAAAGAGTGCAAATATAAATATATACATTAAATCAAATCTATAAACATAAAATCTATAGAACATATATTTTGTCAAAAGAGCAGATGCATGTACCATTCCTCTCTGAAAAAAAGTGATAATACATGTCTAAATATTGGAACCTTTGACTGTAAGCCATGCAATTGTAGCATACCTTTGAGACAGTACCAGCAGCTTCTCATACTGTATGCCGACTGTAATTTTTCAGTACCAACATAATGCAGACAGTATCTGATTTTAAGGAAAACCCCCAGCATGGTCAGACATCTTTATGTGAACTTAAATCACTATGGGCCTATGTTTTGCCCAAAATGTTCTTTTCTTAACTTATTTTTTGAATATAGTCCATATTTGCCTGTTAGAAATGAAACATTAGAAGCCCGCAGCCTGCTTTCTGTGACCCAGTCTGTCAGCATATAACAAACTGATCAGCTCAGCAGTTAACACACTGTCAAATGCAGACACAAGTTTAATTGTACAAACGCTCTGTGGGATCTTCCTGTTATCACACATGCACCGACGTTTTACTGTATTACTTATATAATTGTTTGAAATATTCTCTATGTAACAATATCTGAATTGATGCTTTTTTCCAATCTCATCTACATCTTCTTCAGACCATCATATTCAAAATCTGCGTGAAATTAAACTGCTCCCAAACAATCTGCAGAGTTTCCTGTTATTCGAATATAATTGAGAACGACAGAAAAAAATCATTTAACAGACTATCATATAGGTCTTGGACATTTTAGGATTCTCCCATTTTAGGGAAACACCTGAAAGGCTACTCACATTCCCAGGGTCTGGATGTAAATCAACATCTTTAGTAATTTGTTCGCCCAGTCAGAAAAAACACTGACATTTAACATATGCTCAGCTTTGATTTGAACTCCTCCTCACGTGAGCTTGGCTTCACACAACACAGGCAACACGCTAGAGCTTTCAACAAAGTCTGGCCTTTGTTTTCAGTGTCCAGAGGGCTGGGTAGTGTAGCTGTCAAAGAAATGCCTCACACGTGTTAAAGCCACATGCGAGCCAAGCTGTCAAAGGACCATAGCCTCATACTAGTGTGTTAGCTCTGGAAAATCCTACCCCTGCAAATGGCAACCAAAATGACATCATTTTTTTTGCCACAAAGCTATATCACAAAGGTGCCATTTGAATGGATAAGGGTCAAAGTCATTAAGGAAGTGCAAATGTGCATTTCAGATACAAAGTGACCTACATTTCAATTGTGTTCCTTGTTATAAACTAAATTTACTATGACTTATTTATGACTTCATTCGACATACTATACTTGTGCCTCCACTTACAACGTACGGTATGAGAGAAATGGATGCCACAGTGAAGCCATTTAGTGTGAATGTGAACATGTGTCTGCAAAAAGCTTGTAAACCAGGTCTATTTCATTAAAAATGATCAGCGCCCTACCGCTCTCCCACCCCCCCCGTCCCCATCTCCAGTGCCTTTCTGTTCAGTGGTCTCTCCCTCTGGTGTTGGACCGCTGGGACTTGCCTGTCGCAGTGTTTCCCTTCAACATCATCATTTTCCTCTACGTCCTTTGTACCGGAGCACAATGGCACCGAACTCATTGCAGTAGAGGTGAGGCGTTCCAACGTTTAATTAAATGTTTGTGGATAGGTTGAGTTATACTACACAGAAGCCAGGAGGTTGCTGTTCAGAAGCAGACTCTTAAATCATGATTGTCTCTCAGATCTTGAAGCTTGGTAAAACTTCCAAAATCAACACAAGGATTGTTTTCCTACTTTTTTTCATAACCAGTGTAAGCCTAGAAAACACACCTAAAAGATTTGACTCTACTATATTTTTCGAGTTTTACGGTAAGTAACTGTTCTTTGTATATAAGACACATTTTACCAACAAAGACCACGCTTCTTATGATTGCATATTAGTTTGAAATTATATAACAAATATGAAAACTGAAACAAACGTGAGACACACTTATACAGGTAGGTAAAGGTTTTTCAATCAGGACACACTTAATTTACAGTGAACAAATACATTTATTAAATTGATGATGGCATGTGGCGTGGGACTCAGTATTTTACCACAGCATCCTACATCGGACGCACCGGAAGCCTGAAGTGAGCTCTGAGGCAGACTGGCACGCAGACTTCCTGCCCCCAGGTAGCATTGAAGACTGGCCGACCATCTTTACACAATGCTGACGGCAGCCTGCGGCTTGCCCCACTCAGTGACTCCTGTCACCTTTAAGGGCTCAAGAGCGCGACTGTGTCCGCTCCACAGTTCAAACACTCACCGTCAGCATTGGCTCAGAGAAGCCAGGGCTACTACCTGGTGGGTGTTGAGTGGTTGAAGATACTGAGGTTAATTGGCACAAGCCACCTGGCTTCATACATAAGATGACACGTCAACATTCTAATGTTGTAACATTCTAACACACGTGTTCCATCCAGCATTCTATTCTGTTCTCAAGGGCAGATAATGTCTCCTTTTATGAATTCACTATTTGCTAGTCCAGCGTTCACCATGGCACAGTTTTCACAAAACTCCACACATTATGACCCATTAGCAGTAATGACATAACACTGTATATTACAAAAAAACATTTTTGTCTATTGCTTTGCAGATTGCAGATATTTTAAATCATACATACAACAAAAGTTCAAGCTGTTGCAAATAACTCCACAATTTATCCTTTTAACATTGTTAAGCTGTCTATGTTTGCGAATTCATATTCAAATGCTAATATATTGCATCCCGTGTACTGTATGGTAACTATAGCCACACCCAAATCTCACCTGCACCTGAGTTTGGGAATTAGTCAATTGATGGATTTAAGACCTTAAAACTGTTTTGAACTGAATTATTTGGTGTATAATAGTTTTTAAAACAAATAATAAGTCTTTCTATTAATTATTTTTTGTTTGCGTGGCACGTTTCACTGCTCTGATTGGAAGAAACCCAATTTGCATTTTACTATGACTTTTTTTTGACATACTATGACTTTTTTATGACTTTTTTCGACATGCTAAACTGACTTTGTTATGGCTGTATTCAACATGCTATACTATGACTTTTTTATGACTATTCGACATAATCCATGACAAAGTACCATCTAATTCATCTCTCCTGATCATTCACTGAAGACTGGATCAGTGGTGTTGTTTCACAACAGAAACACGATCAACATTTAGTGACACACTAGGGAATGTATTGCGAATATGAACAAAACCTATAAAAAGACATATTTAGTTGATTTCAAAACTCAATAACTATGTTACACAATCTTAAAAACTAATATGTATCATTGACACTATACATTTGTTGTCATTTCAAATAGGAAATGAACTAATTCTGCTTCTGCCATTAAATGAAAGCTTGAAAATGCATTTTTCTGTCTGATGAATATAAAGAAGTAAACATGTCCCCACTAGGGGACAGTGTTTCCTAAAACAACACTAACCTCTGTGAATAAATGTGAGAATACCATTCATCCCATCATTTACTGGGATAGTCCCTAAACCTCTGTGTGTTTGTATTTTAACATTCTTTTAGAAAGCTACTAATCTGTACAACATGTTGAGTGATATGCATCCCATTTAAGGAGCACCTTTATTTTTATTTATGTATGTATAATTGAAATGTATTTTTTTGTGGACTGCTACATATTTAGACCGCAGTTGCAGCCAAAAGTAAAAATATATACCTCTTGTTGGAACTGGACGTGGTCACGTATTGTTTAAATGATTAGTACTGACATCAGAGTCAATGTCATGTAATATAACAAGAAGCCATCAGCTTATTACTGTTTCATTTCACAGTCCTAAACCCCTTAGCCCGATACATACAATGACATATTTAAAATGGCTCTTACCAGTGTTTATAGGCGCTGTTGGCAGGTATGATAAAATACCTAAAAGACTTTTAAAGGATATGTTTCCGATATTTAAAATAAATGCTCACTTCCAGGACACTTACTAATATGGGGATCAAAGACAATGAGAAACTTTAGACAAACATGTCAATTTCCTCATTGAACCTGAACTATCAAACATATTAATTTACCTGCCAAACGAAGTTTATTATGAAAACACCAAATTAAAATGTGCAGAGCAAAGATGAATCAGGGATTTAGGGACAGATTAAAATGAAACATAAAAAATTAAAAACATGATTAAGTGCCCTCTAGGGTGCAACTTCCAATGGGGAAAGCATGATTAAGTGCCCTAGTGGGTGCCCTTAAATGGAGAAAGCATTATAAAGTGCACTCCAGGGTGCCCTTCCAGTGGAGAAAATGTGATAAAGTGCCGAATAGGGTGGCCTCAAAATGAAGAAAACACGATGCCATATAGGCTGCCCTACATGCTAGAAAACTTCCTGTGTGCTGGTGCCCCCCCCCCCCCCCCCCCCCCCCCGCATGCAGCTGGTGCCCTTTTTATCTTTCTGGCCCCTGCCCTTCAGACAGCATTAGTTTGGCAGCTTCCAGGGACATGTACAGATGCTTCAACAGACCCATCAAATGTGTACACTGCACTATACATAAGGCTTGCAAAGCCATGTGTAAGCAGTGTCAAAGGTGCTGCGATGAAAGCTAATGTGTAAATGATGAGAAACCAAACACTGGCTGACATCCTCGATGATGTGGCATTAGAGTTGAGTCACATTTGCACCAAAGCTTCTGTTGTACTGTAATGCTTAGTCCAACTGGTGGATTATTTGTTTTCCCATTTAGAGCGCCTTTAAACCCCCCCCGGTGTACGTTAGAGATGGTGACTGGCGTCAGGTCAGACCACTAACAGAGAGTTGCATGCAGTTTCTTCGCTGCCATTCAAATAAACAAAAACCAACTGCATCACAGACCTCTATTTCTTTCTCCCTTTGACTCCCTTTTCTCTGAACACAGCTCTCCTCTTTTACTTTTCCCAGTAGGGAATGTCTACGTCAGAGGGGATGGGTGGGGTAGTGCAGGTGTCTGTTTTGGGAAACGGAGAGTTACATGGAAACCCCCAGCAGACATGCATGCCCACAGACGGACAAACAGAAAGTGGAGTGAAAGAGAGAGAGAGAGAGAGAGAGAGAGAGAGAGAGAGAGGTGGATGGAGGCCTGTGGAAAAGTGTGGTATGGGTTACTGTGAGTGATGGATGGAAATATGCATGTGATGTAAGCGGAAATGGGGGAGCCAAGGAGTGGAATTGATTTGCAAAAGTAAGAATTTTCAATAATAGTAATTCTTTCAGTGTGGGGATTTCTTGCTTGATTGAAACTCTGTTTTTAGTGAGCGAGGCAAGTGGACGGTGGGGTGACGATGTGTGAGCTATGTTGGACGTCCACAGACAGGCAGGCTGGGTAAACAGAAACCCACGCAGCAGTAACTGACAGCTAAGTCCACTTGATGTGGCTCTTTCTCCGGCAACTAAGTGAGTGGGAGCATGGAAACTTCCACAGACACTTGTTGCAACCGAAAGCTGTGAGCTGCATGGGTAGTGGTAGATTTAGGGGAAAGATGGGATACTGGTGGAGCAGAAGGTAAAGTGTGATATAAACCAGAGAAACAATGAAGCGATCGGGAGAGAGGAACAAAGAGGATGCGTCATCCAATAGTCTACATCACATCTGTAAAAACCAATTATTCTTGCCCTCTGACTGGTCAAGACAAATGGAAAAGATGTTGGAGAAGATATAGAGCTTTAGTTGTTCCTGTGTCTAAAGTGACATTACGTAATGTGATATTACGTAACGTCACTGTAGACACAGGAAAGACATGGCAAGATGAACTACCTCAGTGAATGGAGCAGCAGCTGTTTTGCTCTTTGAATAGTGTCAACAGCAGTTTTTTGTCAGCATTGTCCAATGAGCATTTTGGTTGCATCAGTCGTCAATCTTACTCTCTTATATGTCACTGTTATTTTTCCTCTCATGGTTACTTTGGCAACGCCGTTTGGACTCAATGAGGGAAGATGTCCAAAGCCTGTTGGCACAATCAAAGGTGTTCTGAGAAAACCTCCGGGCCTTTCCAGAAAGCAGCCGTCACCGCCTTTCAGAGCGTCTGCTACATACTGTTTGCTGAGTCGACAGAGGTGGGATCTCACAATGTTGACACTACTTTTAAAATGACCCCCCGTCGGCTTGCCCTTCACAGCTTTATGATGAAATCCTGTGCCACCATTCATCCCCACATGTGCTCCTCAAATATTTAAACGTGTCCTACATAAACACGGCGGGGCAGGAGAGATGATACCCAACGCAGTTTGGCGCGAACCTACTGCGTTATAAATCTCTTTTCAATCGGCCAGATGTGGCCAAGTCAAACTCACCATTAGCTTTTTATTGTGATCTCACCGGGAATCTAAGGTGATGGGAGGAATTATCTTCCCAACTTTTTGAGATCTTCTTTGCATGAAAAGTGTACAGATTTAACAGGTAGTGCCATTAAGGAGATACTGTACAATGTCAGGACAACTGAGTCACTGCAAAAGTAAGGTATATAGAAAATAAGAAAAGAAAAGAGACTACGTGTTAGGAGGTAAGTGTGTGTCTGGGTGTGTGAATTCTTGTATCCATACATCAACTTGATGATTAATGTCGCTGTTTCTTTAATGTGTCGTCTGTCTCGTATCAGAGGTCAGTGAACGTCGCTCCACCTGCTGTGACTGTGAAAGCGAACACACCCTGTGAGGGGGCAGCCGAGGACATTCAAACGGATATCCTCATGTAAATACTGAGCTTACCTCACGCTTTGAGAACATGTCCTGTCCTATGATTTCGCGAGGCAATAATGCCCGAGCTTCTATGGAATAATAATAATAATAATAGAAGTGTCCTAAAAAAAGGGAAAGTCATGAAAAATGTTGTACTAACAAAAGTGAATTGAAATAACCATACATTATGAGACCAGATACTGCATGTATCTTGGATCCACCTGCCATTAAAGCTTTAGTAGTTTTTGCCCATTTCTCCTCATCAAACGAGACAATTCCCAAAATATCAAATAAATGGTTCTGGGATGCAATACTGCTAAATAATTGCCGTATTATCCATATTGGATAACCCAGATCACCCTCTCCACCATCTACTGCAGGGACAGCGGAGCACTTTCTCCAACAGACTGATCCAGCTCCGCTGTCACAAGGAAAGATACAGGAGGACATTCCTGCCCTCTGCTATAGCACTTTATAACAAATCACCTCTGGCCAGATCATCATCCTTCAAATGACTACAACACTTGCTTGCAGTGAGAACGGCTTAATCTACCCGCATGAACAGTTTTCTTACCTCACTACTGGTTGTCGAGGTAGTATTGTACCTCCCGACATGTTATGTCATGTGTAGCCCCTTCCTATGAGGTGAAAAGAAGCTGCTGGAGTCTCCAGGGAGATGGAGGATACACCTAGGGATTTACACTCGTGCCCACATGGACTATGAGTTACCAGCAACAGCCCCTCAAAATGTCTGCACAGCTTCCCGAGTTTCTCACATATTTAGGTACAATTTATAGGTTAAATTTGTGCTATCCAGTTAGTGTAGCTATTACAAACCTGGCTTGCAACTAGCAACATTCTGAAATAGCATTTCAAAGCTTATCAGACAGGAAGAGAGACTTAATGGTTCTGTAATGGCTTTATGGAGTGAACTGTCTACATAGCTTGTCCTTCTGGCACATGCAGACAGAGGAAATATAGGCTACAATGGTCCAACTTCCTATGAGATATCCAGGACACTGAACTCTCAACGAATCGTCTTCCTGAAGGATTGTTGCTTTATAGTTTGATTTTGACACTGCGGACACACCAGTAGCATGCAACTACATATACGGTATACCATGATATAATTAAATACAGATGATCAAAATGAGAGTGTGGTCTAGGTTAAATCAAAATTCTAAATATTACACACGACTATCAATATGTCTTTGTATATGCCCAGTTATGATCATTTGACAACATTTGCTCGGAGCTTCAATACTAAAACAGCACTCGTTGTGGTTTAAAAAAGTAATAAGTTGCTGCTGACAATTCATTTTTGGTGAAACCACATGCTGTTTGACTTTTCATTTCTTAGAAAAAGGCTGTATTTACTGGAGGAGGAAAAACATGAAATCTGGACTTGTAACTTGTATTTGTAAGTGGTGTTCTTGATTACAGTGAATCCAGAGTGGCCAATCTGATATCCCATTGCTGAATATGCAAGATGGACACAAACAGGAAAATAAGTTATTAATTTGTTGCTGACTTTGATTCTACAGGAAAGGCAAGTCTCAACCATCACAGATCAATGAGTTAATGCCACTCATAACATAAACAGCTAAGGCTTGCTGCACAAATGCATGCAAGCACCCTCACTGCTTATTAGCCTTTGTTAGTTGATTGATTTTGTTTTAGTCTTATGTTTCTTGTCAAAAATATACACAAGTGTCAGGAACTGAATTGATCAAAGTCAGCTGAGTCATACAACTTGTCCTCTATGACCTGACTGAACACAACAATATAAGTTGCAAAAATTCTTTCCTGGGAGGAATTTTCTGTGACAATATG
The DNA here is from genome assembly GCA_032191485.1 of Leptoclinus maculatus. NCBI lineage: Eukaryota > Metazoa > Chordata > Actinopteri > Perciformes > Stichaeidae > Leptoclinus > Leptoclinus maculatus. The sequence goes on from JAVDOI010000013.1 coordinate 8,990,075, forward strand.
AAGATTTGAAAACAAATCCACTTTGAGGAGGGTTGTGCATTGTGCGTGTGTTTTAGTGTGAGTCATGCTTAGATTGTTGCCTGTGTGAGCAGATGCCTCGACACCGATATCGGGTCATTTTCTAGTGCAACCTTTGAACTGGTGTTATAGTTCTCTAAATGTCTACATATCTTCAAAGAGACGTTCAATTTACAGAGATGGGTCAAAACTGGAATATTCTCGTCAGTGTGTCACAGATTCCACGTCTATGTTACAAACCAACATGCCATTTCCAAGATAGTTGCCAGAAAAGAGAGTTTGTTGGTAGCAGAGCAAATTAATATTGCCATTGATTCAATTTCAAGACCAACTTTAGGCTCAAAATGATTAAAAAAAACATTGAATGCACATTCTGCTGTTGCACTTTTTCCCATAATAATAACAAATCATAAAACTGAAAAATAATTATTGTTCGTTAGGGCCCGCCCAGCATTTCTACCCGATGTTCCATGTATGGTTCTGCTTTCTCCAAAGTGCAAAGTAAGGTCAAACAATAATACCTTTAGTACCAACAATTTGTAGATGTCATTCAGGACAAATTAATCTAATAGTTAATTAGATTAACTATACTCATATGAAACACTTCATCAGCCATAACATACTTCTAAAAACTTAACAAAGGCATGAGAACATGCTGACTGTGTGGATTATCTCGAAGAATTGAGCAGGATAACAGGTGAAACTATATATGGTATTCTAAGCAGGCATTGGCAAGCAGATTTTGCTTTGGCAGGGTTTAAGTGGCCTCCTTGCCAAGCACAACACTCAGCATAATGAGAAACACTTGTTTCAAAATGAACAATCCACCGAGCCTCGCAGCATTCAAAAGCAACCGAGGGAGCTCATATTTCATTGTATATCGTGAACATTGATTATATTTGGTAGCCTTGGCTCAGAGCCATAGAAATATATCCATAAAAATGAAAGGTCCCTCTGCTTTAAAGATGACTGAGAGGTGTAGATCATGACTGGAGAACAGCAGGGTGTGCGATAACGTGGGAAAAAACGTGTTTGTGGGAATAAACAAAGTTTGCAAACACTTTCTCTTCTGAACTCTTTCACAGTCCGACAGACGTGCCCAAAGTTACATAACGTTATGGATAGAAGAAATTGATAAACAAGTTATTGTGTGAGGCCAAAAACAAATTAAACATTAATCAATCGAAATAACAAAATCACAACTGCATCTCTCCGAGCATAATGGCCTCCGCATTTTGAGTATGGTGGCAAAAGGGCCTGCAAAGCCTTCTCTGCTGGCCTAAACAGAATCACAAAGTTATAGTTATTTTATAATTTAATAATTTTTCTTAAATACACTACATGTATTATAATTTATACAAATATTTGTCCTATTATCTTATTTTCTCATTGCACAGCTACTGTCTTCCTCAGTTGCTCTGCTTCCAGTGCAGCTTGTTTTAAGTAGAGCTTTTATCCAATCAGATTTCACCTCTGTGTCTCTAGGTAAGAAGAGAGGCCCGAGGCCTGCAGACTCACAAGTGAATCCCTTTGCAGTTTAAGTGAATGGGGACGATATTGATGATTGTCATAATGTTCAACCAATCAGATCTTTAGTTTGACATGTTGGGCATATTCTTTGACGTGCCAGAGCCTGCTAGCTGGCCTAGCCATACATGATTGGTCAGTGGGCTAGCCTGACATGTTGGGCGGTGACAATCCCAATATCTGCTGCCTCTGTCGAGCGGACATTTTGAGCCCTCAAACACATTAAAACGTATTCAGGAAATACAACTGGGGAGGCTCGACTGTCTTCACTGGCGTCCATGAATCGAGAAGGACTTCTTACTGGAACTAAAACGCACGGATGTACTGAACAACCGTGAGATTAAACTCTTTGTTAACAAAGAAAGGAGGATGGACTTTGTCTTTAAGTGAACAGCAGCTCTGGTTAAGTTAAATGCATTTGTTTTTACATCTGCAGTAGCTTTAATATGCTTGTTTGTATATTATGATTTGTACAACTTTTTGATTTGTTTGGTTTTATATGTGATAGGAACCATTGTTACGTCCTATGTTGCTCTGGGGACATATTTAGCGGTGCCAGTGTTGCCAACTTGCCGACTTTCTCGCTGCAGTCAGAGCAGAAAGGAGACGCAGTCTCTGCGTATTCTCTGCAGTTAGAGTATTTACAGGTGTTGGCTTCATTTTTACACTAAACAAATAATAACCGTAGCTGTGTTTCAGCTGCAGGACAGCAGTGAAGGCCCAGGTATAAAATGCACGGCCTGCCACTGCAAAATGGTAAATGGAAGAAATAACATAAGCACAATCGCTCTGTCAATGGGTTTGTGTGGTGCCAAAGGTCAGTGCTTACCATTTCTGGAACAGTTTACAACACTGGTCTTTCAAAGCTAATGCATCTGTGCGAGACAGATGAGGAAAATTGCCCTGTATTATTCATTCGTCCAGAAATTAAGGGATCCATACACAGTGCGTCTTTGTTTGTTCATTCAATGCCAATTTCAATTCTGTTGACTTGTAAAAGAAAAAAAAGAAGAAAGAAATGCTGCCTCAACATAAAATAAAATGGCCTTTTAAAGTTTCTTGTTTGGCTGCGTATCTCAGCAGTATTTCAGTGTAACAAAGAGAGGCATTAAAGGGTTTAAGAGGGTTTTATTGACATGGCTGTATCCATGGAGGATTAGAGAGGTCGGTTTTCTCTAAGTAGCCTGAACCCATTCACACCAGCCAAGTGGAGAGAGACTTTTCTTTCCACTGTTTGGAGTTCTCAATTTTGAGACTACAGCAAGAGAGTTAGAGTGCTAGCTGTGACCTACGAGGACAAGGGAAGTGATGGTAATGATTTTGCAGTTAACCTCTTCCTGTAAGGTGCTTTCAGGGAGATTGTGCATATTAGACTAAGCTTGTTGCATATTATCACTTCCTCGGAACAATGGACAGGAGTCTCTTAGTCGGTTAATGTGAGAGAAAACAGTTGTCGAGGTTAGTCTAACTGGGCTTTGAGATGCATCATCCAGGAGCCTGTAGAATACTGTCCAAACTCTAGGCAGAGAGAGTGTAGGAGCCAAACTACATGGTGGTTTAGACCGGACTGAAGCCTACTGATTCTGATTTCAACCACAGAAGCTGAAGTGCTACTAACAGATCACTCTAGATTAGATCCACTGTATGCATCTTTGAGCTGTCGAGTTAACATCATCACATTCTCATTCATAATGAAAAGGTGACGGGCTGACAAACATCACAGTTGACTCTCATTTTTTACAAACGGCAGCGACTGCTAAGTGAGGATTTTGAACTTTGGCAAGTCAGTGAACCCCACACTGCCAGCTCATTTTCTACAACCAAGCCATTGGATAATACCAAAGGATACCACAGGTTTGAGGAGGTGATGTGATGTAGAGACCCCCGATGGGCTCCAAACAGCTTCCAGCAAGGAGCAACTGCTGCTGTGTGGAACTTCACGGCCAAATCACATACTGCTACTGCACTGCCCTCCATTGGTTGAAACGTGTTAAGCATGTGACACTTTGGCCTCTACACAGACGGTGATGTCACAGGCGCATAGCAGGTGTGTTCCATCAGTTGTCAATGACAAGGCATATGCTGTGACAGCAATTTTTAAACTGATCAAATTAGGTTCGACAAAATGGTACTGTACAGAATGGACAAAATGGAAGTAAGAAGAGGAAATGACATGTGTCCCAAGCTGGACTTCTATCTCTGAGATGTCTCGGTCACATGAGACACACCTTAACCAGCAGAGCCAGCAGGACAGTAGTCCCAAGAAGTACTTGTAGTCGTCCCATTCATCAGATACTTTTGACAATCTCTCACAACATTAACCACTTATCGATCTTCCACTTTTTATAGCTGTCCTCCAGAGAAAATGAGCTGAGCTGAGCTATTTCTTCTTTCCACTCTTATCTGCCAGAAGGAAGCATGGGATACTTCAAGCTGTATGGAGATGGTGACTGGGCATTGGGAAGGCTGTGCAATGGGTGTCATATGGCTTTTAAAGTGAGATAGTACAGCAATTGCCAGATATGAATTAACGTTTAACGATTGACAGAAATCATTTGTCCGTAAATCCTATTAGTGTAGCTCTGTGTTATCACCATGGCGTCTGAGGTGAGAAGTGGAGGGCCACAGCGGGGGATTTATGCTTTTGGAGGTTTGGTGTGAGGGCTCAGTTTCTGAATGGCAGTACTGTACTAACAAACATTTGCACCGATGTGGATTTGCACTCACACCAACAAACTGCAAATGCAAGCGTTTCAGTCCTGTGAGTCAGACCTCTCTGAAAATGATACAGCGCTGCCATCGAAGTCATGTCTCCACACGCTGTTGTATTATTCGGCCTGCAAATTGGCAAGATTAGCCGAATTTAAACACTGGGTGAAACTGAAACTCACTCAGAGATGATATTTAGAAAATGTCATGCTCTGGAATTTCTGAATTGTATAAACAGAATACAGCTGTTAAATGTTAATGGAAGAAAAGCAATTTACATTGTCCTTCAACAACACACATTTGAGCATACATAATGCTGCAATGCAGCTATTCCCCATTCTTAAAAGTAAAAGAGTCAGAAGGGACCAAACAAAGCCCTAAAAGGTAAGCACTAAAGGTGAAAAGCGAGACAAGAAAATGCCAAAAATAGGGATAATGGACGTTAGAGTGGGTAAGAGCCAAGAAGTGAAATACAGTAAAATTAACCACTGTCTTCTCGTTCCCTCTCCTTCGTTCAGAATGGGGCAATTGTGATGATTCCTGTTCTGACTTGCGACACAGAAAGAGTGTGCACGACTGATAAAAAGAGCTTTTGTGTGGAAGAGCATTCATGAAAAAGATATTTCAATGAATCAAAATCAACCCTCATGCAGACAGGGAAGGAGCAAAGAAATAGGGCTTGTTCACTGTAATGGATATCTCACGAAAACCTCACGCTCCGGCTTTTAACTTTTAAGTTCAGTCGTGCAGACAGATTGTTTTTCTGACCACTGCTTGTTCCAGCCCTGCCCTGCTCTGTCCATCCCCGGCCAATCCAGACTAGACTCAACCCAACATAGGCCGTGACCGTGTCCTGAAGCTCACCTAGAATGCAGCGACAGGCAAACCAGCAGCAGGAGCTGTGCCCATGGGCACAAGCCAAAGCAAGATAAACCCCATCATCAACTGAATGAGGTGAAACAAAACGAATCGCCGTTTGGTGTTGTTGGACAGTATTTTTATCTTAGAGGTTGAATCCACATCTTATTGAGGAAAGTAAAAGTGGACATCCAAAGGGTAAAATTAGGTAAGGGAGGGATTGTATATCAGGCAGTTGTGTTTGGCTCTAATTGGCCTAAAATGTGGGTAACCATTACTTTGATTTGGGGGTTGGATGATGTTCTGTGCTGGATCATTTTATTTCCATTCTACTCAAGCACACTGGTTTAGTGAATTAATTATTTATGTACATATAACCATAACCTGAGCAACAACCTGCTTTCACTTTCTCTCAGAGAAGAGTTCATACTGCTACTGGAGAGGTCACAGGGGTCAGACTGTGTAAAGAGGCCACCACATTACTTAAAAGGTATTATGCGCTTCAATGGAGAGTCTGTGGCACACGACTGAATTGTTGCAATAAAGGCTGATAAATGACCAAATCCAATAACAATAATGTTGAGAATATTTTCACTTTTGGTTCACAAAAATGAATTGGTTTGAACTGTAAACTTTAAAAATTGAAAGGTGTTTTAAACAAGAATTAATTCTGCCAGTGAGGGGAGATGACACTGAACCTCTTCAAATGCTGAGTCATGTGACAAAGTGCATCCAAAAATAAAAGAGGTTTACAAGTAAAGTGTTAAACAGATAATTATTTTATCCCTTTCAAAGATCTTTTTCCTCTCAGAAATGTATGTTCACGTCATCCCCTATCAACTACATATGTGTAGCAAGCAAGACTTGCTCATCTCCATTGAGTATTCATTTACAGTATGCATTCACTTAGTCTCAGTTTCCACAACTAAATTATCATTTTACTTTGTGTACACATATGAACATAACATGTTACTGATGAAATATATTCAAACTTTGCCATGACAAAACAAACATGGCGACTGAGTTAGTCGGAAACTCTGAAACAGTACACAAAACACAAAGTTCTTTCTCTACAACAATAACAAAAATGACAAATGATTAACAATGTGTTATAATAACTTTGAGCACCTTAATGACCCAAAAGAGAGGTAATTGTGAGGGGAGAGGGATGAAAAAACCAGCAGCACTCAGCTGTCACCTTCACAATTATTCTCATCTGTCATAATTACAAAATCATGAATCCACTAATTCATTACACACAATGTGTTATTTCTCACACTTGCACAGCAGTCTGTACATGCTAATATGGGCACTTGCACACACACACACACACACACACACACACACACACACACACACACACACACACACACACACACACACACACACACACACACACACACACACACACACACACACACACACACACATACACCTATCGTCTGACACGTAATCCATTGTTTTTAATTCTCCTTCTGCTTAATAGAGTTCTGCCAACAATCCCCACAGGCCTATTTAACAATCTATCTTCCTCACTGTACATAATATGCCCTGGTGTATGTGTATGTGTGTGTTAACCCCTCTGTGAATTGCACGCATTTTACTTCACCAGCATTTGTGCCAGGCTGCGTCATCTCTCTAATGACTCTTTGCAATAACACTGGCAGAGTTACGTCAGTTACATCCGTGGGGAAACACGCAGATTTGGGAAAACAACCAGTCCTGGGCACACTTGGGTTCATTAAAAGCTCTTTACCAGACAATGTGATGCAGTTGTTGTAGTTAATATTCATGCAAAGAAACATTATTTGTATCATCTTTCAAAGTATTATTCTAACTGGGAAAAAGACTAAATCATGATCTTGATTTTATCTGCAGTGAAACTATATGTGATGCGGTATACTGGAAAGAACACTGAGCTGATGTGAGCACATGTTTCCCACCCGTGATGTTCATCCTGTTTAGTTTCTCTGAGACATTTCCCTGAAACAGACACATAAGAGCAGATAACACAAATTGCACAACTGAACAGAAAAGATACAAATCTTGACAAACTAATATTCTTCACATGTCAGCTTACCCAAACACGAGTAAACCAATTTTTATTGCCATTTTATGCTTAAAATGCTTCCCGATATGTCCAACCTGTCCGACGAGGCGGGGATGAGCGGGAAGGCAGAGAAGAAGGGAATGTTGTTTGGGAGTCTTAATAGTATTTTCTTTGAGCATGTTTTACGTCACTACCACCCACGGCTTTTCCTCCACATATGGTGGAGTTCCAGGAATGTGTTTCCTTAGCCTGTTCTTGATGACATGGGTCACCTCACAGACGCTGCACATGCCGGACCGGCAACTCGAGGCTTAGAGCACTTGAAGGGTGGATACCGCTTTCAATGTTGTTCGATGATAACCTTGAATTTGCGAAAGTCCGGTTTTCTGTTGACAATGTACTTTCTAGGCTATACAAAGCAAACATTTGTTATGGTTTTAGTGTTAGAAAAGAGATGACAATACATATTGCAAAATGCATTATTTCACACTGTTTGTAAATGTAGTGCATCATTAATACTGACAGTTTAAATTGAACAACACTAGAGCTAATGTATCATATTTATTAGCTGCAAAACATCATTTTTTTTAGTGGCAGAGCCATTTAAAGAATGCACGCATTCACTTTTTGGCCAAAAGCCCGATGAGATGATTGATACCAATCTCATCTCTGTCTGTTACATAAAGACAGCGGCCATTTAGCTCATCTGTTTAGCATAAAGACTGGACAGCAGGGGGAAACAGCTAGCCTGGCTCTGTCCAAAGGTAACAAAAGCCGCCTAAAGCTCAGTAATTAACACTAACACAATACATTGTTTATTTAATCCAAACAAAAAATGAAGTGTACAACTAAAAGCTGTTGTTTAATAAAGTCTTGTTGTCACTTTGAGGTTGCAAGGCATCTAGCAGACACTTCACTGCACCCAACCACAATAGTCTGCCACATAATCCCCTGTAAAACCACACCGTGTCATTTATACACGTATACACCGTGTACAGATTGACAAAGGAGATATAACTTGGTGATTAGTGAGCTTTAGAGGTGTCGATTTTATTACCTTTGGACAGCTGTTTCCCCCTGTTTACAATTCGTATGCTAAGCTAAGCTACAGTCTCCTGGCTCCAGTTTCATATTTACCTTAAACTCTCTGTAAGAGAGTGAATAAGCCAATATCCTAAAATGTCAAACGATACCTTTAAAACTCTGTATTCAAGATGAATAAATGAAACAGCAAAAATGGAATTTGTATTCAAGTCTTCATCTCAGGGCAGTGATGTGACAGAAGCAGTATGTTAGTTCTGGGGTTCAAACAGATTTACTATTTCAGTTTTTTTTTCCATGACAGCTCAATAAATGAGAATGATGGAGGAAGACCAAGCCAAGTACGTCTTCTGCTGGCAGGGTGGCTGACTTAACGGTCTTTGGCTGGACATCTACTGTTTTTTCACTCCATAAGATGAATATTTTACACTCTGTAAAAATAACTAAAAGTCCCAAAATGAGGGACACTGACACAATAAAACTCACACATTCTGGAAGGCTGGAAATCCCCAATTTAGTGTACTTTAAACTAAATCCAAATATGCCACGATGTCCTTTTAACTCTTTCCCATACTGCAGCATTATCTCTGAGCCTGGAAGAATCTTGGGCAGAAAGCCTATGTAAAGCAAAGAAATCTTTATTAAATAATCCATTTCACACCCGGTGGTGCTTGGTGTTCTGCGTCCAGATGGAGGAGATTTGAGGCAAATCTGGAGCTCAAAGTCTGCCAGTTAAAACAGAGAGCAGCAGGCTGTGGATTCCCACTTAGATGCCACTTGGATGCAGCTGAATGCTAAGTTGAGATATTTATGTACAGTTGGTCTGTGTTTACATACTGTGGTGTCTGCACTTTTCCAAGATTTTGCACCACATTTGTAGGATCAACTAATATGAGAGGCAAGTGTTCAAAAAACGTAACTTCTTTCTGGTGGTATACAATTTGGAATATATATATATATATATATATATATATATATATATATATATATATATATATTACTTTGGTGATCCCTTGACCTTTCCTCTGGTGCCACCATGAGGTTGACATTTGTTTTGTTTTTTTGTAAAATGTCTCAGCAACTATTGAATGGATTGCCATTAAATCTGGTGCGGATATTCATGAGGCCCAGAGGATGAATCTTAATGACTCAAGTGATAACCTTAGCATGTCAGCATAGTCATTGTGAACATGTTAGCATTTAGCTCAAAGCATCACTGTGCCTTAACAGTTTCATAGAGCCGCTAGTGTGGCTCCCTGGAATAAATCTCATCAAAATGTCTACTGACGCCACTAATTATTTGACAATTTCAATACATTATTCAAGTTCTTGTGCTGGATCTTGATGGAACACATCAATGAAACATGACCTGCTGTTTCTGTCACTACATCTCCACACTGCATGGACTAGGCTCACACTAATGTTTCAAAATCAACTAAGCCATATGCCCTTTGCACAATTAAATTTTTTACATTTTAACAGAGAAATTAGCATACCACGCAACTTTTTTCATCCTCAAGATGGATGGGGTAATTAAAAAAAGGGTTGTTGACTCCATCATGTGCTCAAAGCAGTGTGCAGACAAACGTCCACAGTCTAACTCTAAAGGAATAGTTTGACATTTTGGGAGAAACAATTATTTCTTTTCTTTTCAAAAGTTAGAACATTGATACTATTATCTGTAGGATAAATAATAAGCGACAGCCAGCAGCCGATTAAATTAGCTCAGCATAAAGCCTTGAAACGGGGAAACAGCTATAGCCTTGCTCTGTCTGAAGATGAAAAATATGTCTACCAAGACCTTGAAAACCTATTAATTAACACACTTTTGTCTTGTTTTTGTATTACAGACATAAACAAACCTGACAAAATGACATGTAAAAGTTTTAACGGCTTAGCTGAGCTAACTTGCTGCTGGCTGTAACTTCGTATGTGTAGACAAAAAAGCTGTATTGATCTTCTCATTTAAAACTTGGAAAGAAAGCAAATAGAACTTATTCCTTTAACCCAGAAGACAATCTTCAACTTCAACTTCTCTTCAACTTTTACCTCATGTGTATATACAATCTAGCCGGCTCAGCCCGCCTAGAAGAAAAACAACCTAGCTGGTGTCTGAATTAAATGATGGAAACACTGGTAACTCAGAGTGCATTAAGAAAAAACTTTGAGAAAGAAAAGATATTTTGCCAACAGTTCTCATTGACAAATTTTAAGAGAAGGTAATATTTCATGATTTGTTGAGCATATGCGTCCTCACAGCAGTTGACACCATGTGGATCTGATTAAGACCACCTTCTCCCAAGGATTTCTCCCGCCAATGATGAGAGAACGAGAGCGAGAACGGGGCTGCCCCAGATTCAATGATCACTCTCGAGACCGTCATTAGTTTTTTATACGGACTAAAGCTTTTTTGGATACGTCTCTTCCTCCCAAAGGTCGCCAGGGACCACCTCTTCCTCCTACCGACCAAAAAATCATGGCAGCTGAAGTGCATTCTGACATGTGAATGAGTGTTGTCGAGAGAGCACCTTTAGCGTTTACCATTAGCGTAACACTACTTGGACTGGATTTTGAGAAAAGGTTCACAGACTGTGTTATTGGCACAGAGGAAATGTAACTGGGTGAGAAGTCATTTGATAGTGTGGACTCAGTAGCCTTAAGCACACACTGTATTGCACATTGATTTGAATGATTTTCACAGAAGCTATGAAGCTTTGAGAGAGGAAAAGGAAAATTGTCTCTCCTAAATGCAACACCTGGTAGTGTTTTAAGGAATGGATTTGATTGTCAGCAAATCTGCATCGATCATACAGACACCGTCAAATGCAAGTTGGGGCATAGCACTAAATAATCTCAATGCATACTCATAACTTGGAACCCAAAATTGAGACGATGACGTTCTAACAGCGCCGCCTTTTTCTTCTACAGACTCCCTTCATCTGGAATCACTCTGCTACTGTGTGTCTGGGGACTGAACTCTATGGGTCAGGGGGCAGAGAAAGGTTTGTCTTTACAACAGTGCTGAGAAATGCCTCGGCAGGACACTGCTACTCTGCTGAGCCATGATCCATCCAATAACAACAATAGACATAGAGGAGGAGGTGCAACACTAGCTGATGGGAATGGGATTCGGGGGAAATTTCTCACTAAAATATTGATTTTAGCCGCTTTTAAACTTCAAGAAGAGGTGACTTAGTTGCCTAAACTTGCCTGCTAAACTTTGGACGGAATGAACTGGTAGACATTGGGAGTTATATTTATGCTGCTGCTGTGTGGAGGAATAAAACGCTCATTCCTGTCAACATTTAATTTGAATTTCAAGTCAAGGGAAGTCAAGTTTATTCATAGACCACATCAAATAAAGTGGGCTTTACAGGCCTACAACAGCGACAGTTCCCAAACCAGCACAAGCTGTCTAAGAGGACAAGGAAAATCTATACAAAGCACCTGACAAAAACATTCTGGTGAGATAAAGTAAACGGTAAGTGCATGAGCGCATAAGGGAAAAAACTGGGGTAGAACTCAAAGGAAGGACAAATTTAAAATGAGTCCAATAAAATGCGTCCAAGGAACGATCAATTTTTCACATTGTACCAAGTCCAAGGTGCCAGGAAGTGGGCTAGAGCTTGGAGTCAGGGGCTGGGAAACTTAAAATATGGAGGAGGCCCAACACTTCCTGATGCAGAGGAGCAGCACAGGGTCCTCTAAAGTGAGGAGGAGCCATGAGCGCACATGGCAGACCAGCTGATCTTCACTACCTTGATATAAAGTGTATATCAAGTTGTGACAGCTGGGGGGTTGTTCCAAAGAAAACAAGCACAAATTAAAGGATTTTATATTACCTCTGGATCTAATGTAAAGGAGCTTAAGGCATGAGATAGAACATAAGAGGTTAACAGTTTGTTATAGCACAGTAAGATCATGTCATATTTTGTGTGTGTGTGTGTGTGTGTGTGTGTTGTAGGGTGGTGCCTGGGCAGTCATAGCATCAGACGTCTTGATGAGCTGTGAGTACAGTTGTGGATATTTTGGCTGGAAGAAGAGTAAATCACTGTTTCACATCTGTCAACCAAATAACTGTATGTTTTGTCATTTTTGGACAAATATCAGCTCATAAAATGACAGACACGGTTTGATTTAGTGCAGGGAAAAATGAGCATGGCTTTGCATTCTCTGCCTTTTCATATTTCATTGAATCCTACCACTGTGAATTTGCTCTCATTCAACTGACAGCTGTAGGTTTTTTAATACATTCCCTCCGCTGTTCCAAGCACTACAAATCCTTCCTTCACCAGCAGTCCCAGAAAGTATCTGCAGTTTAGGTTTGCTCTATTTTCATTCCTCTTGTGGCCTCAATTTCAGTCTTATATTCTGAGATGATGCTCATCTGGCTAAAAAAAAAAAGATAAAAAATGTACAATAAGACGAGAAAAGACCTTGCACTAATTGTAACCATGTGCAGCTTGTGGGAACACTGACCACTTGTGCAGCAGCAGAGTTTCTTGATGAGTCTCTATAGCACTTTGATATTCAGGAGACAGGAACAGGAAATGTGCATTGTCTTGGGGATGCTGGGATACATACGCACTCCCCGACGAACAAACCAGAGCAGGAATCCAGCAGCTGGTTGGATTTGTTTTGGCCCAGGGCTGACCAATCCATGGCCTCACAAGACCTAGACAAATTTCCTGGTTGATAACAAGCAATTTCTGTCACAACAAGCAGCACATCTTTGGGAAGATTGACTATGAATGCTATTTAAACATTTCAGAAGGGTGTGTAAAGATAAAGTCCACCCTTAAACACTGAAGACATGGATGGGACTTTTTCCAGCTACTGCTACAAGTTACTACAAGGTGCTCTAATTTATATTTTTTTATATTGCAATGGATCAAATGACTATGCGTAATGTTAAAGGAGACGCTCGTACAAACCCACAGACAACTGCGGTTCCCCTCAGCTCTATGGAGCGTTTTAGCATCTTTCAACTTTTTCAATTGGTTTCACGGCTCCCAATTTTACTATTTTGATTCACTCTCATGGCTCTCATCAGCATCACCTTCAGCTATGGCAGTTTTCAGCAACAACAACAATGGGAAACCGACTTTGCGTTTCCTTTCCAGCACTAAACAACAACCAGAAGAACCGAATTACCGAAAAGAGATCTTAGCTGCTAAAGAGCCAGGTATTACTATATGCTCACCAGCTAGTCGCAAACCAACTACACTCTGCTAATTTCATCATGTGGGAGCAGCAAAGTGTATCTAGAGCTACAGAAGTCTCATAAGAGAGAAGTAGCTAGAACATATAAGACTAAATTGCACAACTTGTTCTGAAAATAACACATGGAATAAATGTTACATCCCATTCGGAGGACATATGATAGTTTAAACCCAACCGAGTCTGGGACTTTCCTTTAACAGCAATAACACAGTAAAAAGGTTCAAACTCTTGCCAAGCACATCAAAGGCAGAAAGCGATACATTAAGAATAACTGAACACGCTGCTCAGGTCAGGTAGAGAGTAAAATTATAGGAGCGGTTTTCAGTTTTACAACAATGATGTGGAAAACAATGATGACCTTTGGATGGTCCTCGTAGTAATTTAGTTTTATACGAACTTTGGATGTTCAGTCCTACTGCAAAGAAACATGTGAATATCGGCCAGTCTAGTAAATAGGAAGTAAAGTAATGCGTTGTTTCCGAGAAACTTAGTGATCGTTTGCATACACCGCAGACAGTATGTCAGTGGAGGGGCCAATCATGGGATAATACATATACATGTGCCTGCATGATTGGAGATTGGAACGGTGTTTTCAGATGATTAATCCTCAATTAGTAAGATGTGAAACTATTTGGCAGATAGGGTTATCGTGAGACGAATGGTAAAGCTACGAAGCAGCGGAGGTTAAAACCACCACAGCAATTCACAACAGCCAGACAGGCATATTTACGCAACATGGGTTGAAGGCTTATGGAAACAAAGAGAAGGTTTACTATGTGGAAAGATCCAAAAGGATAGAATTACAAAACAGTCCTCGTATGATGTAAGGTTTTGAATGAAAATTTGACAGAGCTCATTAATATTAGAATTTTAACCCAGGTTCAAGACGATGTTGATGCTACTATCGTTAGCATTCATGTAAACAGCAGACATGGGAAGGGGGAAGGAACCGTCAACACGACATGACAAATGAAAGGGAAAATACAAAAAACAGCACACTATAAACTGCACTGGATACCATTTTCCTTCATTACATTCTAAATACACTTCTGTGATGGCTGTTCCTGCTGCCACACAGCTGATTTAAATGTCGATAAGCGTCCTGCACACACACACCTTAGTTTTCTATAATCTACACTTACAGTCATAGTTTGTTTTCTCCTCATAGAGTATGTTGACCTTTGAACCTCATCACATCAGCAGGATTTTATTTCATGCATCACACTCATTATTTAGTATTGTTGGCAGTAGATACGTTTTAATTTGTATTACACGCATTTAGTCACCCTTTAGTTGTTTACTAGTCATTATACTTTGATTTACCAGTGCAGAGGGTATCTCTGCTGGTTGCTGCTGCTGAAGGAGCAAAAGATGGCCTCCTAAAGCAGACATCCTAAATACAGGAAGTGGCCAATCAGAATGTACCTAATTGTCCTGTTTCGTTTTATTTGCAGTGTACGTGGAAGTGTTTGTCTTTTCTCAAAAACGGTCTGATCAGCCATTATGTATGTTTCCCTTTGTGTTCAGTTTGTTAGGTCACACTCCAGTTCAGTGGGTGGCGGTAATGCACCCGAAAGCTGTTTATGTTAAGTCAGCGGTTAAGTTCTGTTTACCTGTCCTCTTTTATGGGCCAAGAACTATATTACATATTTTCTCAATTGTTTGCTTAATTTTTGAGTGAATAAAAGCTTATTTTTTTTCAATCCACCTGTGACTCCTCATGCCTGCCAGCTCAGTCTCTCACATCTTCCAAAGTGCACCAAATGCGTATTAACCGAGAGCAGAAAAAGTGCCTTAAAAATGCACCATGAAATTGTGTCTTTAGAAAGAACCGCCAATTTTTGGGCCTTCAAGGACTCCACAGCAATCATTTGATTTTGGCTTCTACTTTACAGTACGTCTTTACAACATCCAGTATATAAGGGGCAAATATGTCGTAAACATGATTATTTTCATGACGCACCGAATTAAAATGCCTGGACAACAGTAGTTGCGCATTTCTGAAAACATCTCACAGGTGCCACAGGATATATGAAGCCAGGTTTCTCTGTCATGGTGCAATCAAACTGCAGGGACCATGACCTCTCAGTATTTGCTCCATAAAACTTGGTTTGTTTGCATTGAACCAGAAGAAGAAAGCCGTAAATTCTTATGAGAGATGCCACCTGCCGCAGCGGGTTGAAGCCTCACAAGGGGTGCAAAACATCTGAGGTCACCTTGTTTGGACCAAAACAGTCTGAGAGAGAGGAAGATCCAGTATCCAGTCTTAAGCCACCACTAAACCCCTAAATGGTTATTTTCAATAATAATTTTGACCGATCAAATAAACACAAAAGTCTCTGACAACCATGTCTCCAGCCTTCACCCCAAACAACAAGTGGAAACTGCACAAGGCCAACTGCAAGGATGATGAAGACAAGAGGCCAAAGGGGGGGATTCACAGAAACAGGGTCTTTGCTTCATCTTAACTTAAAATCCATCAATTCCCTGGAACACAGAGCACAAGAAAGCTCGAGCTTCTCTGATAAGCCGGATCCAACAAAAGCACTGACGTCATCATAAAGACCGCCAGGGCAAGAGCCTGCTAGTGGACAGATTGATGATTATTCCTTCGACGTCACTGACCCAAACTCATTTGAGATACATACGTAAGAAGCCTGTCTGATTCTGAACATCTTATGTTCTTTTTATGATTTCATTAGAGTCAAATAGAACATTAATCTGTTTTTTATTCCAGCATCATTGCTGTGTCAGTACATAGCTTTCTGAACTCTCCTTGAACTTCGAGTCTTGATTCCCAGATTCCTATCATCCTCAAGGCCAAACTCAAGAGAGAGAACAACAACTGTGGAAGAATGGTGGAAACAAAAAAAGATTTAAAAATTCAGAATAACACATTTTGTTTTGACTCTGTTTCAGGTCTAATTGAGGCCTCATCTGCTTCTGAGCTAACAGAGATTAGATTAGCACACAGCATCACACCAAACTCTATACAGGAAGGAACACATTTATTTCCATCACTCTGAAACACGTTGGAGCTGGACAATGTCTCAGTTAGGTTTGGCATGTCCAATGTCCATGTCCATGTCTTACATCACACTTAAATCAAACATCTTGTTGAATCTACTGTACCAAATCCATAGCGCAGCAATCTACTTTAAACCTAACTAATGTTAGATGAAGGTTTCTCTAACAATAGTGTTTACTTAGACCATGAAAGGAGCAACCATGAGTGTAACAATGGTATCACTTGTGTCATTGTACTTTGTTGCATGGTCTTCTGGCAGGTAGCCGCTTGAACGGCTCTAATAGGATCAAGGAAGAAAAATAATCCAACATAACAATTTGCATATTCTTTAACGATGAATGGTACAGTTCACCAGATGTCACCGCTGCACTCTGGACGCAAATTCTGCAAGCTGCAGTCCTCGCCTGTGATTTCCAGCCACACAAAAGCTCTTACCAGGTGCCAAGTGAGCAAAGATCAAGTCTTAAACCACCCACGTAGGGATCGGGACTGAACCTTTTCTTTCACTTTGTGATAATGGCCACTTCTTCAGGAGGAGTAGTGTAAGCTTCAGTTGAATCATAAATCTTGGGCAAAATTTTGATTATAGGAAAAACATACTTTAGCAGCTAATGATTTCAGTACAGGGATCAGAAGCTAGGTATACGTATAAAAGTGGACTGACGCATTAGCTGGTTTCAGTTTTATCCTATAAAATGTTTTATTCAATCAATTATAAGCATGCATTAGAGTTACAAAGGCTAGGGTGTCTCACCTCAGAACAGACCAGTGCATTTATCATATCTGCCAGGGACAAGAGTCCTAGAGGCCCTGCCATGCCCAAGAGAGTCCCAGCCACAGGGCCTGTCTGCCAGAGCCCAGCTCATTGCTCATCTGCTGTCTAGACTGCCTCCAGGCCTACCCAGCCACAACCTGATCCAGCCAGCCGGCCGGTCAGCCAGCATGCATCTGACCCTCTCTTGTGCTCCCAACTGGCCAAGGCTTCAAGAAATCCACCTTCATCAGAATAATCAGCAACCAATCTGCATTCATTAGAGTGCTAAATGTGTGTGCCGGCAATTTGCTTGAGCAGACTGCAGGACAACTTTAAAACAACACTTTTGCAATTAGGGAAAAGCTCTTACTCATTTTCTTGCAAAGAGTTAGACACCACTCTCATACTGAATGTGTTTGCTAAATATAACGATAGAGTCAGGACTCTTAGAGACTACAAGTGTAGCTTAGCAGAAAGTTAGTGAGCATGGGGAAACAGCTAGCTAGCTAAGTTTGTAGTAGCATCTAGGGGGAATCTATTGGCAGAAATTAAATATAATATTTAAAAGTATGTTGTCTTTACTGTATAATCACCTCAAAATAAGGATTGTTGTGTTTTCGTTACCTTTCAATGAGGCGTCTATTTCTACATACGGAGCGGGTCCTCTTCACCATGTTTCTACAGTATCCCACAATGGACAAACCACTCGCTCTTGATAGGGCCATTTGTTTTTTTTGCGTTTTTCCTCCTACATGCTTGGCTCATGAGAAAAGTTTCCGTTGGTTGCAATCTGCAACCTCACTGCAAAATAAAGCCAAATCCTTCACACTCTCCCCTGTTAAACCAAAGCATGTCGTTTTTTGTGCTTCGGTCTTTGTACGGATAAGCTAACTGTCTCCTGGCTATAGCTTCATTTAGTGTACAGATGAGTGGCATTGATCATCTAACTCTCTGCAAGAAAGTAAATAGGTGCATTTCCCAAAATGTCAAACTATTCCCTTAAGAATTCAAATATAATGTCAATCCATGAAGTGGCTTGTAAATCACATAAAAATCAATAATGACACATAATCTCCTGACACAAAAGTAAAGGTATGTCACAGCTTTCCAGAAAACTATGTATAGGTTGCTTTGGTTTTGGCAGCTCACTCCTGAGTCCCAGGTGATATTTTTGGTTACCTGCTGTCATGAAGATACATCATAAAACGCCTCAGCTCTAACTTTAGGTCCTGCTGGATTTTTCATGTTTGCCTGTCTCTCTCTCTCAGCTGACATCTGAACCTCTTGAGAAATGTCTGTGTGTGACCACAGCCCTGTCTCTGTGCAGTCTTACAAGGCCTGAGCATCAAAGATGGTTGTAAATGTCTTATAGATGGGTGAGAATATCTGGGGGCAAAGGAATGTAACATGTCAAAAATAGATCTACAAAACTGAGCGACTTATTCCTGACGAAAGAGCCACCCCTCTAGTAATCCCTTAGGTTTTATTCCCACACTCTAAACAGTGTTTCGGGGAAAAGGGTTTTTAATTGTGTATGTTCTGCCGACATTACGTTTGTTAAGATTGTTTAAAGCACTTTACAGGCCTTTGCATAAAGCTTATGGTGCGGCCAATTGCTAGTTTACTCCATTGTCTCTTATCTTTTGTCATTTTCTTTTAGCCATTTCATCTGAAAATAAAAACTGTTTTTAAAATCTGCTGAATCTGAACCTCAAACTGTTGTTTGCTTTTTACGCTTGCTATAAATGGTCTTTATAGTCTGTTTTTTTTTCCTGTGACCGAGGTTGAGGACAAAGTCACCTTAGATTCCACTGAGCAGCCAGACTTGTATCTAGACAACAGGGAGAAAACATCCCGTCTGGGGCAGATTTTCTACGGTCATGTTTGTGGAGGTCACACAAGACAATGTGGCGTTGGGTTATATTGGGTAATATTTCAGCAATAAGCCTTACAGTACCAGCTGGCATTGCAGGCAGTCTCTTGTAAGTTGGATTCTATGTAAAAAAAAAGGATTTTATTGGTGATTAGCACCTTGGTGTATATTCAGTCTAAACACAAATGGAATTTAATTTTGAATCAAATTGAAGCTCAGCAAGGGCACTCTTTGATCAGAAGACTCAGATATTTATTGACTCAATTACTGTGCTTGTTACTCTTTGGATAAAGGAGGAGTAATAATCCACCCCTGAACTTCTGATGGGGACACAGGGTTGAAACTTTCTCACCCGCAGGTTTTTTCAGTGTCAACAAGCCTTCGACCTGTCGTAAGTTAGCAGACTGTGTGAAACATACAGTATTTGCTATGTAACTGTATATTGCACTGATACAATGTTTAACAGCTGTGTGTGGAAGAAAGCAGCCTGGACAGCTTGAAGTTAGAGACTGGGCTTCTTACCAATGTAAACCACTCTTGAAATGTCACTTTTTCTTTTTGCCCCCTGGCCAACAAAAACCAACTCATGATATAACAACGTCCAAGCTGCCCCAATACAATCGCCTTTTAATATTCCAATAGACAAAAAGACTTACTTTCATATCAATAAGTATTCTCTTGTATCAGATCTATATTTGCATTACTTGGCATGGCTGGTTAAAAGAACCGTCCAATAGTTTGGGAAGTGCGATTTGCTTCCTTGCCGAGAATCGGCGAGAAGATTGATGCCACTAACTCTCAGCGAGGATGCAAATAAGGGGATTTCCCAAAATGTCGAGCTACTCCTTTAAATCAAATTGAAAAAGTAACAGAATAAATGCTACATCCAAATGCAAACCACCACGACCACCCTGTGAACAACTTGATACACTCTACTGTCTCATCTTTCAAACTCCTAAAAGTTTTAGTCTCCTTAAAATCACACGAGAGCTCTTTTTTCATTCGTCCTCTCACATGCTACTGATCTGTTAGTGACTTTCCCATGCACCGTGGATGCTGCCAGCGCAGTAACAATAGCCTTGGGTGGAGCGCACAGCTGAGCTGGAGTTTACAGCGTGTGCTTTGATTGCTCGAATACTGGACAGAGCGAGGAGCCATCCTTTAGAGATTTAGTTACTTATTGAATTGTCTAGGTCAGGTCGCTATGCTCCAGACATGGGCCAAGAACTGTCCAAGAACACTTTAACTTGCATGAAAAACAAACAATCGGTTGTTTTGATCTTGGATTTATTCTTCACATGATGTTCTGTACTTGTCAAAACCCTGCAAATTCTATTTACTCAAAATCTTTTAGTTTTGAATTCTTCTGCCTTCATTGGATGAATCTAGAATCATAACCAATGCAACCCTTGTTGAATCTGTCTGTTATCTCTATGCTATTCCTCTTTCTTGCTTTCCCTCTTGCTCACCACTGCACCTCATTCTCTCTGCTGCCCTGGCATCAACACTGGGCTTCGAGAGGCCTCCGGAGAGGGGGGAAAGCATGGGGGAAACTTGGAACAATATATTGTAGGTAAATAAATGCTCCGTCTGAAAAAGAATGCCTTTCCAAAAC
This sequence comes from Leptoclinus maculatus, assembly GCA_032191485.1. Lineage (NCBI taxonomy): Eukaryota > Metazoa > Chordata > Actinopteri > Perciformes > Stichaeidae > Leptoclinus > Leptoclinus maculatus. Next base: position 9,010,771 of record JAVDOI010000013.1, read on the forward strand.
AGACCCAAGGCCCCTTCGTAGTACGTGCCCCAAATAATGCCCTAATTACTCTGATAATATGATAATAAAGCTTCAACCTTATTCGAAGTCACTGGGTTCACTGCACAAACAAGAACCAGCACTCTGAGACTGAGGGAATATCATCTGGGGCCTTGAGGAGACTGCACGTGAGGAAACTGTGTGTGTGTATATGTGTGTGTGTGTGTGTGTGTGTGTGTGTGTGTGTGTGTGTGTGTGTGTGAGAGAGAGAGAGAGAGAGAGAAAGAGGGAGCAAGAAAGATACAGCGAAAGAACAGTATTCTATAAAATCCTGGTTTTCCACAATGAATCAGAACGTTTGACTCAATTGTTAAGTCTTTGATCAGAGGCCTTTGGCCAAATAAACATAAAGATAGTGTGAAATGCTGTGAAACAGGTGTATGTTAAGCTAATCTGATAACCCTGACAACAATATCGCTCTAAACCCGGGGATAGGATCTCAGTGCTGTGCTGATCCGAATCTTTGGCTGGCGGGCCGTGCTGGCTGGAGAGTGGCCTGACTATTGATACCAGATGAGAGGATGAGTCAAAATACTGAGCAGATGGTGCATAACAGAAAAAAACAAAACAAAACCAAGTCATATGTCAAAAGATATGCCAGGGATTAAATAAATATATTGGTGGTTGGGTATAGTTTGATAACAACTTTAAAATATAACAAAGCGCAGTTTAAAAAAATAAAGTATGCTAAACAGTTGCTCTGTTAAAATCTCATCTTTCACTACAAGTATGCAAAGTCACCAGAGCCGATGGTCTAGTTGAGATCTTCAATCCTCTTGCGCACCAATACCTTTACATTATTTTAATTTTTCCTGACAAAGTGTCCTGGCATTAATTAAGCAGAGCCCTGGATCAGGTCTAGAAAAGTAGAAATATTCAACTAATCTGTCATGATTTATCTGACAACTTTCCATCCCGGTGAAACCTCCAGTCTGTCGAGGAAAAGCAGCAGTGGAGAGAAGGAGCTGAAATGCATAGATGGAGTGAAACGGAGGAGAAAATCTTGAGTGATATATCCCTTCCACCAGTTCCAGCACCTGAAAAGTCCATCACTTCCAAGACGACTCTTTCTGGGAAAGCGCCAGTTGTCTGCAACAAGAGAGAAGGAGTGAGAGAGAGAGAGAGAGAGCTAGAGAGAGAGAAGAAAAAAGGGAAGGGAAATTGTTCCTGCGTCACGTTTCTTTAATTTGTTCACCAGCTGCCAATGAAAAGACCTGCAGCGCCCCCCTCTTTTGGCTCTGCATCTGTCCTGGCAAACCACACAGCTGGAGCTACGCACTGAACAAGTGTAATCTTTATAGTATAATGAATATGACAAAGAAGACTGACATGACACATGGACCCAGCTCTGATTTGAGTAATAAAACTGCTGGCTTCCTCCCACCCATGAGTTTATGTGGCTGTCCTGACCGGTGACCAGTGACCAGTGGAGCTTGCGGGAAGTTCAAATGTTATCAGCAGCAAATGTAGCTGTGATGTGACAAAGATTGTCAAAAACTTCAATCAAGTCACTTCCAACAATATTATGAGATTTGGAGTTTATAAAGTTTCAACTATGAACATAAATCACATCCACATTTGCAACATACTTCAAACCCTGATACAGACTTGCTTTTGAGAACCCAGATAAAGTCATATGCTCTAAATACCTTGATGTACTTTATGAAATCAAGAGTTGTCCTTCAACATCCAGCAGCTTCACAAACCTAAAGCAGATGTCATGATAACATTGAGATTGGCCACGAATGGGTTAGGATAGACCAAACATATAATGTGTTTCAGGTGACCTGTGCGTCTACCTCCGAGACAGACGCACTTCCTGCGTCGTCCACTTAGCCTATATAAACCCCCATAGACGGACTTCTGCTGAAGCACTCACACAGTTTGCAAAGCGCAAAAGCTCCAGACTTCCCCTCCCTCTCTCCAATCCGTTACTGAGGCTCTCGAGGTGACACAGCCTTGGCAACGCAGGCACAGGGTACCGCTGCGCAAGAAAAGGTAGGACCAAATTACCGTATGAAGGAATGTCACTGGTATTTCTGTATTATAAAGTAGTACGTCTAAAGCATGTCTTTTTTTTTTGTAATTGCAATGCATCTTATTTGTGCGCACCACAACAACACTTTACAGTTTGTCCTCTTGTTTTCTTTTCAGATCACTCCGAGACCCGGGATATTGCGCCTGCAGTTTCCTAAAACCGAACATGAAACCTGAGTTATTTGCAGTAGACTTAATACTGCTGTGCTTATCTTGCGGAGCAAGTGCATTGGCAACGACTATTCCTGCTGTCTCCACGTTCTTGCCTGCCGCCAATTTCACCAATATTGGCGCAGCGCACAGCTATGGGTCCGATATCACGTCTATTTCTAAAACCAGGAGGAAGCGTTATATTAGTCAGAACGACATGCTCGCCATTCTTGACTACCATAACAAAGTAAGAGGGAAGGTGTTTCCCCCAGCGTCCAATATGGAATACATGGTGAGTGAAAGCTTTCCTTCAAACTGAATTATTTTTTTAATTTTCATCAATGTGCATATACTTCCTCTAATGTTTTATTATTATGTGCATGTTATGGAAGTGACCAAAGTGCATGCATTAAGTATCATTTTTAATGATGGAGAATCAGATTTTTATAGCTGCAGTTTTGCACAGAAGTAAAGTGACAAATTTCTTGAAGTTTCTTGCCACCTTGAGCTGTTAAGCAGATTGCAATACAGGAGACCACCAAAGTAGTCACTTCCAAAGGAAGAGGGGTCATGTATAATACCAGTAGCCTGCTGGCGAGTAATATGGAGAGAGCTGTCATGATGGAAACGTCTAAATCAGACTTTTAATTTCACCATATTTCAGCTCCAAAATAAACTGGCGAGGTGTGAAGCAGTATAATGCTCGTTTTCCTTTGAATGGTTGTTCCAGCAACTGTTTCAGATGAATGAGCTGACATATTTCCGTTCATAAAATTGGCAGTGTCTCCATCCTCTATAGCTGAACTGGCAATAAGATGACAAAATTACTGTAGAATGAAGTAATCGGAGGCAGTCTCTCCTCATTTCTCCAGTCACGGTCCATTCCCAACGAAACCATGCATGAGTGTGACTGTTGACAAGTTTGGGTATCTGGTATTCTTAAAGCGATGCTGTCCAACTCCCCGTCTATTCGGTGAAAGAGTGACATCGGACACGAGGAAACTAACTCTGATTTGATGGATGACTTTTGTGTCTTGCCATGGCAACACCTCAAGTGCCGACTCTTATGTCACATCTCACTGCTGAATGATAATCTAGTGGTGATATTTTCAGTTATGTGATGGGTTTCCATGTTCCCTGTGTGTGTGTAGGTGTGGGACGACACCCTGGCTAAGACGGCCGAGGACTGGGCTCATGCCTGCATGTGGGAGCACGGGCCACCTCACCTCCTCAGGTTCCTGGGTCAAAACCTCTCCGTCAGGACAGGACGGTGAGTGACCTTTGACTACCCCCCCCCCTCCCCGACATCTGCTGCTCCTCTCAGGGATGACTCTCTCTCTCTCAGCAGTCATGGTCGTTGCCTTGCCGCCCGCTTCTTCTTTCTCCTAAAGGTTTTTTGCACTGTGACCCAGTGACTGCTTGAGGAATGCTCCTGTGACCCTTCAAATAAACACAAGTTGTGTTTTCAGCCATGACCCCTGAGGACAAAGGCGCATCCCTTTAGTGGGTCTTGACTTTCCATTTGGAAACACAGGGCACCTTCACATGTTCCTACACTTTTAGATTTTATTGAGGAACAACATGAGACTCAAGGGAATACAGCTTATTCTGACTATTCCTTGTGACTCGCTGACAGAGTTCTACAGTGAGGTCTACTGGATCTAAGTAATACCATTTTGTTGACTTACCTAAATGTAGAAACAATTATTTAATTAGTAGGAAATAGTTTATATAGTTTGACTAACTTTTCTGTGAATTGGAATTCACTGAATGCACTGCACTGTCAGCATTTTCCAGTGCAGAGCGTGTTTGAATATCTTACAAATAAACCTTGAAATCATTGCTGTTTGGCTGCAAACCCTGAAGCTCTGGGGCATCTTCAAAATGCCCATGTTGATGTGCTGAAATGTGGCCAGTTTGTCAATCTTTAATGTGGTTTTGATAGTGCAGACAGTCCATATTGTATTTCAGAACCTCAGGTGATTTCATTGTTATTGTGGTCAGAGTAGCGTGACAAATGTAGCAGATGTTCTAAAAACCATAACAACGACCATTCATAGTAAGTCTCAGTACACAATGTGACAATGCGTATCCTGAAACACCGTAATGACTCTGAAATTTGAAAGAAAAAAAAATCCAATTAAATTCACAAGATATATTAAAACAAAGTTCGTGGCAAGTTACTAGATTTCAATGACTGTTTGAGGAAACAGAAGCACCTGAAGGGTATTGAAAACTGCAAACGCTTCACCCACAGAAACAGGGTTGAGATTAGAACCTAAAAGCTTCTTAATTCAAGCTCCAAGTCAGCGTCTAAAGGTTTTTTTGTTCCCTAAATCCTGAATGCACCTGCAGCTGAACTGCACAACGACCTCTTACTAATTTTTTTCAAAATTACCACGTAATCAAGGTTTGAATCTCAGCCTGTATTAGTTCCTTATCACCAGTTGTGACAAGTTGTGCAGTGTAGTTTTCTGAACATGTCTTTGTCTTCTGTTCACAGCTATCGATCCATTCTCCAGCTGGTGAAGCCATGGTACGACGAGGTCAAAGATTATTCTTTTCCATACCCCCGTGACTGCAACCCTCGATGCCCTCTCAAATGCTACGGGCCCATGTGCACCCATTATACACAGGTACAAAGACAACAATCAGCATTACATGTAGCACTGTTGAGCTGGTGTAACAATGGCATTAACTGGCTGTCTTTTTTTTTTTTTTTTGGCAGATGGTGTGGGCAACATCCAACAAAGTTGGCTGTGCTGTTCACACGTGCCATAACATGAATGTATGGGGTTCAGTGTGGAAACGGGCAACGTATTTAGTTTGCAACTACTCACCCAAGTAAGTATGGCCGATCTTGTATGGTGTTAATTACATGCTGTTAGGAAGCCCGTTGTTTCTAATGAACCTGTTAACCTGATGACGATATGGTGACGGCAGGCTTAATGCCGACACAGGCGGCTCTGTTCTGTGCCGGGTTGTGAAATGCCACCCATGTTGCTGGGAGATTCAGATAACCTCGATACAAGCCTGTGAACCGGTACCGCATTACCAAAGCTCAGAAGAGCCACGAAACAGAAGAATCAAAGGCTGTTTGGACTTGTGACTGACTTGTGACCTAGGTTCTTTAATCCCACTGGTTTGAGACATATGTAAGAGTAACAGGCTCGGGACATTGATGACCTATTTTAGTTTGCCAACTGAAAAAAAAGCCACAAGTCTGTGAGTTTGGATCAGGCTGTCTGCTCTGCAAAGGTCACTGTATGTGAATAACTTGATGCAGCTATGAAACCAGCTGTTTTGGAGCTTTCGATCACATCAAATGATCGTCATCAGCAGATAGCTTGTCATTGGATTCCAGATGTTTGGATTTACTTTTTTTCTAAGCACTGTAAGGGCTTCAGATGAAGATCATGTGATATGAGTTAGAACCCCAGAACCGCTACTAAATGGACATTAGGATGGGACTGCACTGCTGTATCCAAATGTCTAGAATGACAACCCACATTCATTCATTCATCATCTTTTACGCCTGCATTTTAGGCATTTTTAGGCAGGACAGCTATTATATAAAAGTTGAATTTGTGTTCTAAAACACGCTCTCTTGTCACCGCTAACTCCATTGACACTGTACATGTTTCTTGTCTTCCAGGGGTAACTGGATTGGAGAGGCTCCCTACAAAGTAGGAGTACCCTGCTCCGCCTGCCCCCCCAGCTACGGGGGCTCCTGCAGCAACAACATGTGCTTCCCCGCTCTCAAGACAAACTACCTGCACTGGTTCAAATAAACACAGGTTTCCTCTTGACATAAGCTGACAACCTACAGTACCACAGAGACATTATTTTAATCCCGTAAGGATTTGCACAAAAAGTCTTGGACCACACTATTTTGTATATATGGGCTTATTTAAAGACACAAACATACATTTGAAGGCAGCAAACGATTTTGATGACTTGTACATAAACTGTAAATTAATTTGTTACATGGCTATTTTCTAATTGATGAAATAATAATTTATGTATAGAATGGGTCCTTAAACACAGAATATGCTATATGCGGTGCTGCAAATTTCACTGTTCGTTTACCATTGACAATGTGGTAATTAAGGACATAACACGATCATAGCTGCTCATACCTGCTCACTTTGGTGCTATGGGCATCACACCTTCATGTTGTGTGCTCTGCCTTCACAGGAATGTTGTGATATAAAGATCAAAGCTTCTGACCTCAGAGGGTAAAACCTACACTGTCAGTGTCAACTGTGTCGCTGCTGTAGGTACAACAAACATCATACTCGACGCTATTGCAATTTCCACTTGTGTCCTGCAACACATTGTTGCCCGAAAAGTGCACTTACTGTTAAATTAAAGTATGTGAGAAAAGGAATATACATCAGTAGGAGGTCTTTATTCGAAGGCCTTATGCTAGCATGCTGTTTGTCTGAACAGTTTAAATCCGTGCAGATTGGTTTTGTTACATTACAAATGTTTCACAGGTTTCATTTATACTTGTATTATTATTCATACAATAATATTCATGCTGAAGAGAGCACATGCAATACATCTGGCCCACATATCTGTTTTATAGTCATATTTGTACGCGGCGTATTGGTATATTTTATACCAATATATTGATTTATAGGACAAATCCATTGTTTATATTTTGTTATGATCACTGATGTAGTTTGGTTTTAGGAGTTAGGCACTCAAGTGCACCTTAATTTTGAAAGAAATTCCGAAATACCAGGATTTTTTGTTTTGTTTTGTACATGTAGATAATCATTATACCTTGACTATCCTAAAAAAAGTATACTGTAAGTTATTCATTTTTATATATGGGAAAATATTTAATTGATATCAATTTTGTATTGTTTGTAAAAGGATTGTAAATATATCTGAACGATTAAAAAGTACTGAATATGGTTCATTTGCATGTCAGCTTTTATAACGTTGAAGGAGATTTACTATAATGTTTTGTAACTTGGTACATTTGAACTAAGCACTAGCGTCATGTCGACAAGCGAATGCCTCAACACTTTTAATTTTGGCAAATGTATCAGAATCTCTTTTTCGAATCGGGACAGTTTGTGAGAAGGACATGATCCAAACTTAAGTGGGAGATGATGCTTTACAAAATGGGAACATTTACCGCACTGACTGTATTTAAATCAACAACAAGCTATTTATGCAATGAACTGAGCTTTCCCTGTTGTGACTTGTATTTTTAATAAAATGGTGTATTTTGATTGTGTCCTTTTATATTCTTTAGAGCTGGTCTAAACAATAAACTTATCAAACCTTTTCCCTTCACCGTGCACTTTGAGTTGTACTAGACACCCCCACATCATTGCCCTTTGTCTGTCGCTGTGTTGTCTTAGCTTCTTCCTAATGTCTGATATTGATTAGAGGTTCTGGCCACAGTTTCAATCCAGCTCTTTGATTCTCAGCTTTCATTTTCAGGAAAAACGGTGCACATGGTGCGACAACATCTGAATCCTAATAAGCAAAGGTTGACTTTGGCCCCGTCGGTCCATGTCTACACAAATGAACAGACAACTGACAGGGTTTCAGGGGACCGTCTTGTCTGAGTTTGTGCAATGAAACCACTGACCTCAGAGGGAGAGACAGGGAGCAGAGTATAATGCTTAGAAGCAGAGAGAGGGAGAATGTGTGACACCATCATACATAGAGACTAAATCAAATGAGGCCAAGTTGAAAGACTGTCTGACAGAATTAGATATTTTCTTGCTCTACAGCTTTACATTTTGTGTGCAGAGGATGATGGAGAAGTAGGTAAGAGGTAGGAATAAACAAAAAAAAGGGGAACCATACTGTTCTGATGTGCTGGGCAGATGCTGAAGTTTCTATTTCTCCAGCTGGGATTGCAGGATATGGTTCTTGGATCAGCCTGAATCAAAGTTATATGCATGAGATTTACAGGTTTCCAAACAATCAAATTAAACCCTGCGTTAGTTCAAGCAGAAAATGTCTTTGAAACATTTTGCTGCACTGCAATGCGCTTTGGCAGGTTTGGAATACAACGCCTCACATTTTTCATGTCAAACTTTGTGAAGCGGGACGATTTTATTAAACCATTTCCTGCACTTTTTTTAAGAAGCGTCATCTACGCAAACCAGCACAGTCCCTGGAAACAACCACCAGAGAGGTTTTGAGGAACATATTAGTATGCATGGGAAAAATCCTTCTGTCTGAGCAAATGCCTGAGCCAGAGCCAAACAGATGATTGGTGGGTGTTTAAAAAGGCACACCATGAGCAGGATGATGCTGCTGACATTTACCTGGCTTATCCATCAGTGGCCGAGGCAGAGCAAAGGTTAAAGATATGGATTTGGGTTGAGATGAAAGTAGCCTGTGATGGTACCCTGTCACCACAATGTCAACTGAAACTTGTTCTTTTTTCTTCAGCTGACACTTCTTTCAGATCTCATATTTCCCCTTAATTTCAACTACATACTCTTACTTCTCCAACTCACACAACCTCCACAGTTCATACACAACTGGTTCCAACAGCTTTTCAGCCCACGCACTTGAACTGTCTTCAACACTTGCACATCAACTGCCTTGTCAACTGCTTTCCTCTCCTACTCATCAAATGATAATCCAACTGCTTTAATTTCATTCTTTACGAAATGACATTTCAACTGCTTTTACAATGCAACACTAGAATGACATTTCAAACCCGTTCAGATTTCATAAAACCTTTTAACTTCCACAACTTCCAACCTTCCAAGAGGGAGAGAGGAACGCAATCAGAAAGACAGGAAGAAGAAACAGAGATTTCCAGTCTCCAGTTGCTGCAGCAATAAATCCTATTCAACTAGTTTATGTTATCAGCCAGTGCCAACACCCACTGAGGCCACGATGACGCATCTGCAGCTCATCCGAATGTGTACCACTTTTCCTAATAACACACGTGAATTACTGACCTGTCGGATAAACTGTTATTGCTAAAAGAGTTTCGCCTCCCTCAAGTGTGAAGGTGGTGAATCGTTTATTTGGAAAGAAGATGGAGACTTCACGAGGACTACGGCAGGGTGATAGATTACTAACAGGGAGAGGGTGAGGTTGGGGGAGTCAGTTTCCAAAATGTGCAAGCAGCCATCCAATTCCAATAATGGTGAGAAGTGTGAGATCGAGTTTGAGTGAGTACAATGCTGAAAAAGGGGGATAAATCTTTTGTAGAGGGAGCTTGTTAATAGTTTAGAGGCTCGCTGATGTTTGCTGTGCAGCTGCAGACAAATCTCCTCTCCTCTCCTCTCCTCTCCTCTCCTCTCCTCTCCTCTCCTCCATCGTCTATGTACTCTACAACCTCTCTGCCCTCCCTGACTTAAAGCACTGAATGGTTGAAAACTTGGCCTCTCTGTACCTCGAGGGAGATATTGGGACTCAATGTAGAAAAGAGCTGCAATGCTATAGGCTGCTGTGCATAGCACACACAATAACAAATTACCTTTACAAAACAATATCAACTCATGGTACACCTGTTTGCTTTTTCTGGAGCTTTTGGCCACACACCGCATGCCCTTTATCAGCAGATAGTGTTGTCACGAAACAATTATTGAAACTATCCATTATTGTGTGAACTTTTAGGCCTTGAAATGAACCTTGAGAGTTCGTTCTTCATCTTGGAAATAGCTGTTGACAATACAGTCTCAACACAAAAGTTCACTTACTTGCTTGTTTCTGAGCTTTTGATCAGATCACACAGTATCACATGTCCTTAAATTGAATAATTAATCATTTGCAGTTCCACAGCAGTGGGGCAAACTACATAACCTGGTAAAGTGACACTGTCGAAAGCATCAAACTAACCCTTTTTTTGTTGACTACTCGTTCCAAGGCCAAGACATTCAAACTCACCAAATTACCTTCATATTTATTTTTTATTTGGATGAAAGAGAACATATGGGATGTGTATTTAATATCATTTAAAATAGAATCTTTATGTATTGGCAGGATGTTTAATAGAAGACAGTTGCATCAAACATGTATGCATGTACATGTATCAGTATTTTATGTTATCATAATCGTCATTATTATGGCCACTTGGCCACTTTTTTTACATATTGCAGTGAAAACATCCACAGATATTTGTGATATCACTTGTTTTGGGATCTCCTCAAATGTTAATGTGTTCGCAATCATGAATCTCTCGGGGCAGCAGAGTTAACTGCAGGGCTCGTTTTCTGCACTGCTTCTTTTGAGTTGGATTCCCTTACTTCAAACAAGGAGTACAAAATAAGGTTTTTTAGGTACACAAATCATTTGCGGTGTCTCATGTGACTATTTTGGTTCTATAATAGTGTTTATTTAGGAGAGTGCCGCCATAACATGTGGGGGAATATTCATTTCTCCCAGGTTTTCATGGTGGAATTTACATGTATTCCCTATGCTAGCAACGTGCTGATGCTTCATCCATAAGCCACAATGAAACAAGACTTTTCAGTTTATGTTATGGTCACTTTTCTCGTCTAGTGACTTTTCCGTGGCAAAGTAAGTTCATCACATGCTCTAGTAAAATACATATCTGTCATACTTCAGTGTAGATATTCCATTTCATGACGAAGGACGTAAGCTGGTGCAACGTAGTAAAATTGTATAGTCTGTATTCACCTCATAATTGACATTAAAAGTAATGACATGCTTTCGATCCAAAATGTCCGACCCTGGCACTGTTTATCTCCACCACAGTGGATATAAGAATAAGTCTACAGTATGTCCAACCCTGAGACAGACTAGACTTGACCCTTCTGTTGAAGTCCAAGAATATAAACTGAGGCAAAGGTGGCTCGTGTTCGGTGTTTGACCTCCATATCCTGTCGTCTTTGTCTTGGATGGAGCCACGTTTGCCTCCTTGCGGGGCCTAGCGGGGACTTCAGACGAGCGACATCCTGCAGCTGCAGGCCAAAATCAATGTCCTCAGAAGCACAGCGCTGCATAATCAGATGGGCTTTTCTCCTTCACTCTCTTCTCTCTTTTATACCTGTAGTCCACAAGCTCACAGGGGCTTTGATGCTCGACTGGCTTATAGAACATTTACCTCTTTGTACTCATGGTGTATTGCAGCATTACATGATTCCTTCTAATGGGATATTCTGTACGAGTTACCTTAACTCATAAAAACAAAGTTCATTTTCATATTCATGACAAAGTCAAAGGAAAAGTGTTAAACCAGCCCACATATCAAATCCAAGAGAGAGCTTGGTTTTTTCATTCTCTCCAGAAGACGGAAAGAAGGAAATTTCTTGGTTAGCACCACCAGCAGCTATCCATTCAGCATAGAGAAGCAAAGAACACTCTGAAATAAGGTGATAGGAGCTTCTGATAGAGTTACTTAATTGTAACATCTGCTAAATATGACATAAAACAGGAGGAGTTTGGTACTGAAGGTTCCAGCAAGCTGAACCTGACATCTAGTGGTTATGTGAACAGTGTGCTACAGTAGTCTGAATCTATTAACAGTCACTTCTGTTCAGGAGGACAAACACAAGTGTAATTCATGCACGTCATATGATGATACTGTAGATTAGATTATCTTCAACACTGTGGAAAACACACAGAAGTATACACACAATAATACTTGCAGGTAAATTATGTTTCATGAGGAGGATATTGAGGTGATAGAAGGAGAAAGTGTGAACGTGCAGGTAAAATTAAACATGACAGATTTTACATACAAAGATCAACTTCATATCAAGATGAACATTACAGTTGATGCATTGTTCAAGATCGAACAATCAAGCAGTATATAAAATAATAACAATAAGCTCCTTCACCATCTACAACGTAAAAACACATTTTACTCATTAATGAATTAGTAACAATAATCCAGTGACATAATTTATCATTAATCAGGGTCACTTTCCCACAAAATGAGTACTTTTGATGTTTTGATCAACTTTTACCAAAGCACAATTTAGAATTTCATTTTTAATGGCGTATATTTACATCGTGGTATTTGTACTTTGACTTGAGTTAATGCATCCTTTACTTAAGTAAAAGTACAAATACCCCTTCAATATTGAACATCGTGAACATTAACAGGGAGACAAGACATTTGAACCCAAGCCAACAATAGATTAATAGGATTTTTTTATTTTAAAGGGAACATTCAATGTTGTGGTATTAACTGTATACAGTAACACATGTGAACCAAACACAGGGCAACTTACTGCACATTTTCCTCACAGATGCATTGGCATCTCTTCACCACAAGGGGGTAGAGGCAGACAAACTAAGCCAAACAGACCTGAAGTAGATATCTGAGGCAACCTTCTGCTGAACACTGCTGATAATGCCACAAAAAGCAATGAATGATGTAGAACGTCTGCCAAATGACCCTGATGCTCTTCATTCCCATTCTCACCCCGGCGCCGTTCCAACTCGGTGACCTCAATCCAGCTCAACCAGAACCATTAGGGAGCGACGTGCCAGATAACGTGGGCCAACAAAAAGTGTTCTTCAAGTGTGTTTGTGTGGTTCGCTGTTGAGTCCAGAGGCTACTGTTGTGTGGATGCCGAGTCTGGCTCGGTCGATGCATTCTGCTGGGTTCATGGGGTTTCTCGCAGAACCAAATACTGAATAGAGGATGTACCAAATGGAGCATCTGGACCTGTGGCTCAACAATGACTGTGTGGGTAAGATAGAAAGATCAAGGGAGGGGGATAACAGTGAGAGAGGGAGAGGGGGAAAGTGTGTGTAGACAGGTAGAGAGGTCAGGTATCAAAGACATGAAAAATGTGAAATATTAAGTGTGACAGCAAAGAAATAGAAATAGAAGGGATGAAAGTGAGAACTCTCAAGAAAGGCTGTTAACACGAGAAGCTCAAGCATGAAATCATTTATATTGCTCTACCGCAGGCACAAATAGTGTATATTTACTGGCAGGCATTGTAATAAACATTAATCAGAGAACGTCTTGTCTATTACAGATGGCTTGACCTAAATTACCACACTGTAAATCATCGAAATCCCTGAGCAGTTGGTAAATATTTCCTGATCCACACAATTTCATTTTATAGTCAGGGTCAGAGACATGCTCGTACAGTCAGTCTTTGTGTATTTCAGCCTTAACCTTAATGTAATATAAGTCATGTCATATCCCAAGCCCATAAAACTTATTTTGAGTCTTTAAAATAATTGCATGTTTTATGTATTTATGTCATGATGGCATACCAACACACACACACACATGCACCATGTCACTCACCTCTCCTCTCACTCTTACTGTCAAACAGAGACACACACACACACACACACACACACACACACACACCTACACACACACACACACACACACACACACACACACACACACACACACACACACACACACACACACACACACACACACACACACACACACACACACACACACACACACACACACACACACACTCTCTTCCTCCCTGTCACACACACATCTAAATGTAGAGCAGCATTAATTCTGTAGCAGATGAATGAGTTTTTTCAGGGGTGCTTCCCTCATGGGATTTACAGCGTTGCTATTTCAGCTGTAGGGTAAGTTGGAGGGGGGGGCGGGGGGGGGGGGGGGGGGTTGCCGGGTCTGACCGCAGAGAGAGGGCCGCTGCTGGGCCTGTGGCCGAGGCCCCTGCTACTGACCCAGGGAGCAGACAGTAAACCCGAGGTTTATGGACGTTCAGAATGCGGTGGGTCCTCAATGTGAGAGCTCTTGTATCACATTCTGTACGTATTCAGAAGTAGGTTAGACAACAGAGGCCCCCTGGAAGACAGTGTTTTATGTACATCTACGGTGCTCGGTACACACTGGGGCATCTTAACTAAGGGCAGTGGTAGAATGTAAATGATCAAGTACTGTACCTTTTGAGGCACTTGTGCCTGTTATTCCCATTTTATGTTACTTAATACTACTTTGATATATTTCAGAGGATGATATTGAAGATTTTCCTACATTTAACTGACAGTTGGTTACTTTTTAGATTTGACATAAAAACAACATAATGATGAGCTTATGAAATACAATGCATTGTTAAAGATTAAACGAGTGGTTCCCAACCTTTGTGGCTTGTGACTCTTTACAAACAGACCAACACATAAGAAGTTAGCAATTCCACAAAAGAGACCCCCACTGGGCCACCTGATGGGACCCACAGGTTGGGAACCACTGGACTAACTGAAGTAGGTAAAACTAACTTCTTCTTTTCTTTTCTCCTCACAATCTACCAAACAATGTTTTCCCAGCTTTCCGGGACCGTGCTGAATGTGAAATGTGGCACAGATCACAAAACTCAAATATATCCATAACTGAGTGACAGAGCTAACCATTCAGTCCCTGACTCACCTAATGGGTATACGGCATGAAAACATAAGGGAGTCATGGAAACAAGGGGATATTTACTGAAAAATACAGAGCAAAGGTACTGCCGGCCACATGGTCAGCTTGGCTAGCGTTTGGTTTATTATATTTGTCAGGTAAAAGACAAGATTGTGTCGCCCCCAGTGGAAAGTAAGTCTGTACAGGGGGCAAACACACAGAGGCCTGGTGATTTGCTACTGTTTCCACATGTGCAACAGCCACCGGTGAAAATGACCAGATGACAAAAGACAAAACCTGCCTGTTTTCATTATGGATATTGTACGGTGTTGCAGCGGGAACGGAAACAGTGACGATGACTTTGGGGATTGGACTTAACAGAGAGTCGGTTTGTGTTTTAATCCCCCTAAGAAGTCACCTGTGAACAGTCAGAATGGGGCCACTTTTGCTTGCAGGCCCCACAGAGGAGGAAGATCTGGTTTAAATTAATGTATTTTTAACCAAAGCCAGTCAGTCAACAACCTTTAAGTACAAGTTACTGTTCTGAGGATGAACCACTATCATTAAAAGGATTGTCATATAAACTACAAATGTTATATTATTATAATACTTGAGAAAAAGAAAAGATTGGAATATTATAGACATATTTAAGATCTATTACTACAGACTTTGTGGTGGTTTTGCCTCTTTTTTGTTCTTGTTTTGTGTCGTAATGCATCTTTTTTGTGGTGTTGTGTCGACTTGTAGTTGTTTTGCATCTCTTTGTAGTTGTTTTATGTTTATTTGTGGTAATGTTGCATCTCTCCCTGGTTGGTACACGTCTCCCAAGACATGTTTGCATGTAAAGGAGGGGGGGGGGGGGGGGTTGCATGTAATAGGTAGTTTGTGGGCATTTGAGAGTCAAACTTGTCCAACATCTTCTTACAGGCCTTTCTTTACGCACGCACGACCACGGACGCGCACGGAGGTCTTGGCAGGACCGAGTGGGCCGTTTCCAACCTTTTTTTTGAGGGGCGTGGTCAGGGGCGGCACTCTCGAAGCGCAGCCAAGTTAAGGATAAAATGTGGATAAGTGATGCTTTAGCAGCTTTGGTGCAAGAATCCCGAAAGAGGAAAGACCCTCTCTCTCTCTCTCTCTCTCTCTCTCTCTTTTCAAACGGAGTGAAGCGACCACATCACATCTTTGATTTATGTCATAGCCTATGGCAGCCAGCGACAGTCATCACCGCTCCACCTGAGCTCTGCTCAACTTACTTTGAAGGCGGACTTTTTTTTTTTCCTTCCTCTTGCGGCTGAAGTTTTCTCACAGCCAGATCTCTGTCAGGATCTCAAGAAGCGGGCTGCTTTCCAATTCATTAAAGGTAAATTATTTCCCAAGTCTACGTTAAATCACACCACTCCATTTCCATTTCAATATACATTAGCCGACTCTTCACGTTTTCCATTAGCTATTGGCACGTTGTATCAGCTTCTGTCAGCATCGCAGCATGCATACCAAAAACGGGAAATATATGTATGAGTATTGTGAATTCATTAGCTGCATTGTGCATTCTGTGCACTAAACTACATACAGCTGCACTGCTAAATGTGATTCAATGCTGTATTTATTTTTGAGCAACTCCCAAGCTGTCTTTTTATTTTTTATTAAGGAAAAAAGTCCTCAGGGAAGTTCAACACTAGTAGTCATTTCTTTAATTCACACCTTCACTAGTCATTCCCAGTCTGCCAGCTTTCCCCCAGTGAACTCCATGAGGTTACCAGTGGCGCTGCACCAAACCATGTGTCTGCAAGCCAATGCGGTGTCCTCACCAAGTTCAATATTGACCCAAGTTATTCAGCAAATTTGATACACCAGTGCCAATCCTTCCAATAATCCTGTTTTGTTCTCTCCTCTCGACTTCTTTTGCCAGCTCACACTGTAGACGGAGTGTCTTTCTGTGCCGGCTCGCTCCCTGGTCCTCGCCATCCACCCTGCCTGAGTTTGAGAGGATAACCATCACACCATCATCACAGTCTCCAGGATGAGGCATGTATCTCCGCGCTGGTTTAGGGACGTGTCCCTGCTTCTGCTGCTCCAGACGGCCACTTCCATGGTGATGCTTCCTAACTCCAGCTGGGAGCAGATTCTGGACAAGTATCTGGACGAGGAGGGGGACTGGTGGGAGGCCAAGCAGAGGGGGAAGAGGGCCATTACCGACGGTGACGCTCAGCTCATCCTGGACCTTCACAACAAGCTCAGAGGCCAGGTTTACCCTCCTTCTTCCAACATGGAGCACATGGTAGGTGGACGGAGGATGCGGAGGTTTTGTCTGTGGACATTGATTCCCATGAAATAGTGCATATATCTTCATGCTGTTTATGTGTGTTAAAACGCTTTGGCCCTATTCTGAACTCCTTAAGAGTCTTGCACACTTGTTGGACCATGTAGCTTAGTGAACTGACCCAGTCACCAGACCGGCTGGCACTTGTCCCTCTTGGCTCACACACAAGCAGCATGCCAGCATCTAAGCATCTAAGCACCTTCAAAGATGAGGACAGCCCCCCACCACCACACACACACACACACATACACGTCTGTACCCATGTGACTTTGGTTGTTTTGCCAGAAGAAAAGAATTCCACCAACTTGCCAATGATCACATTACTACTGCGTTTTTCTTTTACTCATGCTGAGAGATTTGTTTGACTTTATCCTTTGGCCATCACGTGTGTGTACAGCGCCAGATCACTTTTCACAGTGCAATTAGAATCAGAGCACGGCACCGGGGCTTGTTTTACCAGCTGTCTACCCCCCACTAAACACACCCATACACACACACACACACACACACACAGGCACACCACACCTTCTGTAAGTCAGCGCTCCACAGATCTGGAACTTTTCCAAATACACTACATGTGTAGGCACTGCTTGACCGCCACAGTGCATTGCCACCAACAGTACTTAGGAGGTTGAAAATCAATACACTGTGCAGAAAGTAATGAGGTTTTATAATCCTTTCATCTCCACTTAAAGAGCTACAGAACAAAAGGCAGTATTATTCGACGGTTAAGGCAAATAAACAGTTCCTGCTGGGGGCAATTGCTGGACTGTGTAATTGTATAATTGAGAGGTTGGACTTGAGGACCCCGTGTGTGTGTGTGTGTGTGTGTGTGTGTGTGTGTGTGTGTGTGCGCGCGTACATGTACGTGTGCCTGGCAGACTTCTGGTTGAGGCACACTGTAGTGGAGAAATGCTGAGCCAGCAGCGCACAGCTCCTTTCTACTGTCTCCTGTTACAGTTTGCAGTTTT
Organism: Leptoclinus maculatus; assembly: GCA_032191485.1. NCBI lineage: Eukaryota > Metazoa > Chordata > Actinopteri > Perciformes > Stichaeidae > Leptoclinus > Leptoclinus maculatus. The sequence goes on from JAVDOI010000013.1 coordinate 9,028,607, forward strand.
TCTTTTAGCTCCTGGGGCACCCAGGGGTGAAGAGGCATGCAACAAGAGGACGTTAGGTGAGAGAAAGAGAGTGAGAGCTGGCAAGGAATACCGTAGGTACATAAAAATAGAGGCGTAAACGTGATAAAGGAGTTGCTCATAGAAAAGCAAAGCAATGAGAGAAAAAGAGTCAAAATAATTTTAAAAAGACGAGATGGTTGAATAGGAGTAACGACAGAGTAAAAGAAAGATGGAGACATTTGGAAGGGGCACAAAGTTAAAAGAGACTTTTAAAGATACGTGCGTAAATCTTATTTGCAGTTCTGTAGATGTCAAAATCTGTCAGGCGAAACACTGCTCAGGTCACAGGGATTGCCAATGATTTTCTGCGCTTTATTTTGAAAGGGGCTCCCCTATTTCTCAGATTTTCCTCCAGTCTGTGTTGAACTGCTGTCACCTTTCAGAAACCTCACAGCTTCACTGTACTGGAAGACTTCATAGACATGCTTCCCTGCTCTCCCTACACACCCATGCATGCAGATGCACACACACATATACACACACACACACACACACACACACACACACACACACACACTCACACAAATACCCAAGCGCACATTCATAACAATTTCGCCATCAGCTCTCTTATTGTCTGCCATTGTATTAAACCATAACCGGGCTGACCCTCTGTGGCAATCTTCACAGAAACTCTGCGATAGCATCAATTCAAATCCCCATCTTTCCTCCCCCCTTCATCTGTTTCCTTTTCTTGCCCCCTTTCTCTGCCTCCCTCTCCCTTATCCCTGTGGCTCCGTTCCCATTCTGTCATTATCCAACACAGAGGCCCAAAAAATTCCCTGGATAAGCATTCACACTCCATAGTGATCCACAAAGCTTTCAATGCACCTTTAGAAGGGGGGAGAGCGGTTCTGCCTCTCACTCAAATGTTGACCCACAGGTATAAACAGAGAAGTGTCAGTGTTTGAAGCGCTGCAAGACAAACAGATGGCATCATGGGAGAAATGGCCCCACCTGCATTGATGTTTAACTTGGCCTTGCCGCGCTGCGCTCAGGTCTGAGGTGGCAGTGATGTTTGTGGTTTAAGATAAAGCTGTATTGACAGTTTTCTGTTTGGGATGAGTCAGAGTTTTGCTTGAAAGTGCCGGCCATTTTAATTTATTGTTCAATAATTTGGCTGTTCAATCAGACAATAATTAAGGTCTAGACTAATAAATTAGCCTTGCATTAACACAAGATGTTTAATTATGGTAATGTAGAAGAGCGTGTGAAATAGACAGCTTAAATGTTAAGAGAAAGTGCTTCAGATTAATAAGATTGCCAAATAAAAAGTCATTACCAGACTCTAGTGGCAAAAAGAAATGAAGGAGAGCTGTCTAAACTTCTTTTATCCCCGCAACTTTCTCCTGCAGATTACCTCAGAGCTCACACAGGCCAGCTGGGAGATTGAATCTCTCCAGTGGGTCTTAGGTTTGTCCCTGGGTCTGGTCAGCTGGTTACACCCAGGAAAAACTCTCTAGATTTTAAGAGCTGAATATCATAGTAAGAAAAAAATGTTCTCAAAGACCGTACTGTAGTTCCTACGTGTGCTCAATTCCACATCCAAGGTCATGCTCCAGTGAAGCAAAAGGGACAACACTATCCCAAAATAGCAAAGATGCCACCCCGAAAGCTGGAAACTCTCTTGGCCTCACCTGCACCGGCTGTATCCTGTCCACGGATATCATGAACAGAAGAGGCAAGTGTCCACATTGAACTTGCTTGATGTAATGCCAAGAATGTAAACAGATGCTCTTGCGCCGAAACGCACTTATAAAGAACACCTTCTACGAATACTTCAGGGAGCGTTGGTCATACAACTTTGCAGAGATGCAAAAACACATGGAGATGGAATTAGCAAATTCCAATGATCCCACAAATATCTGCGAAGCTTTATGCCCAAGAGGACAACACCCTCAACCTGCATCCTGTCCAGACTGCAGACAGTCTTTTGGGTTTAGGAGTGACTCAGCTACTTTCTTGGGTTGCCGCCATGAGCACCAACCACCATTATTGGTCAATGAAAAGTGAAAGGGAACTGTGGAAAAAACGACTGCTTTGTGTAAAGCTATACTCTGGAGGATTTATTTTTGCTGATAGGCTGATATTGTTTATTATTAAGAATGCTGAAGCTGTTATTATTTCCAAGACATTATAAATCCCAATAGCAGACCAAATCAAGATATCAGGCTACCATTACTGGCTCACTTATGATGCCCAGTAAGTGAGGCAGCTTCCTGATTCAACTCTACAATAATTGGCTACGCTGTTCTGGTCAAACTATGCTCCTGTTATAACATGATAATGGGAGATAATGGTATTCACTGGTTGACAAGATTCAGACAATGGTCAGCCCCAGGACCTCTGAAGTGAGTTGATGTGGGCTGGAATGTGCTGCATGAAACACTGTGTACTCTATATTGCTGTGGGAAATTAAAGTAGTAGTTTGGGAAGACAATATAGACAATATATATATATATATCATTTTCCCGAGTCACCCCTTTGCCTTTTTGTTTTCTCTCTCTTACACCATCTTATCACATCTCCTCCTCCACTCTCTGCCAGGTTTCTCATAGAATTTATTTATTTTGTACTCAACGTCACCTCCTCCAATTCCCATATCTTTCCCCCTGCTTTCTTAGTATTTCTCTGCATGCACCATCGACTATGAACAGGAAAGTCAGACTTTGCAAAGGAAGTACACCTCTGTACCCTTTGGAATGCAACCAGATGACCAAGGAAGAGAAAAAAAAATAACCAAAAAAACCTGCAAATGAAGTGTCAAGCGAAATACACAATGTTGTGTGCACTGTGCTGAAAGACTTCAGCAGGGGAGGTGTTTTTCTTTTCGGGCCCCAGCAGAAGTGTGGTCAGGGTGTGTGGAGTGTGTGTGTGTGTAGGGGGGGGGTTACACGGCCTCCCCTGCTGGGCTAACTGTGCAAGCAACAGCAGCTTGACAAGCCGACTGCACTCTGCATCAGGTTCAACAGCTGAAACATATGTGTCTCGGCCTTTTTTTTTTTTCAGTTCAGTTTTGGGACGATGGAATGAGTTCCTCAGCTGCAAGGGTGCTGACAGGCTTCGAGAGCATCACAGATCATATAAACTGTAATCAGCTCAAACCTCTTCCGATGTTTCCGTTTTAGCATCGTACGCTCTTGTACTGGCAAAAAGGGATAACTCGGGACAAAACAAAACAGATCTGACAATACTGACACACTGACATTTATTTTCAGCTCACTGCCCACAAAGATAGAGATGGAGTTTCAGGTAAACACATTCTCATTCCTGTTTTACGCCTGGCTCTGTCAGTCATCATTTAGCCTTATTATGCAAGACAGACTACAGGCAACTGCAGACAAGGTTGCTGTAACACCAGTATGCTCCCTCTTTGCACATGTAGAAATGACTGAAAAATACACTCCACACCTCCAACAGCTTATTCTATATGTCAGTTATGTAACATTTCTACGAGGCTTTGTGTTGAAATCTAACATAGAACACTGTGCCAATATGGAAGAGTCAGACAATATTACCCTAGCGTTGTTAATTTAAACAAACAGGTCCTCTCAACAGCAAGCTGGATTCCCAGAAATAGCTGAAGTTAAGAGTTAATTTGCAGCGCTGCCAGACATCCTGTTGTTAGGTAAGGGTGTGTTTCGGGAGTAATGCAGAGAACAGCAGTTGTTTCTGGTGAGACTGTAAGTGGGTGACGGACGAAGGAGGTAGTGGAGGAAGCGGGGGAGTTATTTTAGTGTTTGTTATCGGATGAGATTTCAGTGAGGGTAAGCCATTACTTCCAGGGCCCAAAGTGTGAGATGTGAAAACTTTTGACACCTCCGCTGGTATGCTAAGGCTAACGCACCCAAACACATTCGTATGCGCACACACACACACACACACACACACACACACACACACACACACACACACACGCACACACACACACACACGCACACACACACACACACACACAAACTAATTGTATTTCTTGTAGAAACCAGTTAAGTTAGATAACCCACACTGAAGGTGAAAGTGAAGGTGTGCAATTAAAGGCACATACAGTGTCCTTCAGAGGAATTACAGCTGGAGTTTTTTTTTCATGGAAGAATGTAGGTCAGCAGAGAGGAAGGACACTCTTCGCATTCCCAGAAAACCCCAGAGTAGGAATATGATCCCTTAGTATCCAACCAGAGCCAAACTTCACTGAGAGGGCAATTCAGAGAGAGGTAAAGTGAAACAAAAGCTTGCACCCAGACATCTCACCAGAGACATATGGAAGGTATTACTTAAGAAAAAAACAGCTTTTGCATTTTTTGAATAACAGCAGATCCTACGGGAAAACCCATTTGGGGAAAGTCAGCTGAGCAGCAATAAGAGAGTCAAAAAGCTCTTTTTAGCAGCAGGAACACATCAACATAGTTCTGCACTTAGTTTAGAGATTAGTGCAGTTACTTAGCCATAGCCGCTCCTTGTCCTTATTACTTATCATGACATATGATAACTAATCCTTGTTCAGCATGGGTTTGAATACCACCACACATCATTGACAGCTGAACAAACCCAGTGAAAAGCCAGTGAGTTTCTCCAGTTTCTCACTAGCCCTTCTATGACCTGACATCGCTATGTCTTATGGCTGATTAGTTGCGATATAAGCAGCCTTGTGTTGCGCTGAGTCGCTTTATTTTATTATTTTCGGGTTTATTAAACATAATCCTGAAAACTTCCTATTGTTTTTCCATCTCATCACCTTGTGTAGGTGTGGGACACAGAGTTGGAGCGTACGGCAGAGGAGTGGGCAGAAACCTGCCTGTGGGAGCACGGCCCTGCCAGTTTACTGCCACAGATCGGACAGAACCTGGGAGCACACTGGGGAAGGTAAACAAGAATTGAGTATACGCAGTTTCTGCATACGCAGACTTTTCATTTATCCAAGGTTGAGGGTGAAAGGGTTGCTTTGCTGAAAACATTAAACATGTGTGCGTTTGTGACGGAGGCTTGCGGCTAATTCTGTGGATAGGAACATCGATAAGAACAGAATTGTCGTATAATTTGATTTTACAGACACGGTAACATACAAATGTGAACTTGGATAGGGTCAAAATATGAGTCTTTTAGGCTGCCATGTTGGCCAGGAACCCATTGGAAAATTCAAAATCACAATATGACTAATCCTGGATAAATAGTTGGCCATATTTGACTCAGACTGTTTTTTTAAATAGTAAGGAATAGGTAACTTATTCTGTGGAGCTTTAGTTTACCACAACTGCTAGTTAGCTTTTCTGCCACTTCCTTCACAACACTAACACGTTCACACAAGACATATAATTTGCTACACTTGTACACTCAGCCTCCCATAGAGGCACTGCTTCACATAAGAGACTCTTGTTCCACATCTAATCATATCACTTCACAGTAAATATGTTCACTTGATTCTAATCAGATTGACTAACCACACATGCTGCTAAAATTAGTGGCAATCTTTTGGTCACTGCTGTCTTTTCAGAGAGCACAAATGTTTGATTGAAAGCTAGATTCTTAATGGCAGCAGATGCGTTTTACATCGCTGTGCTAACCAATGGGTGCTTACTACAAATGGTAACTACATATGTACAGTGTTGTGTAAATTACTTTATCTTTTGATTGGGTCTTGAGACACCTTGCCAGGCTTAAATGTTGAAGTTATGAGATGCTTGCTGTATGTTATCTCTTTAGCTACCACCTGTATCTTGGAAACATTTTTGACAAACAACTTCGGGTTTTTGTAAATCCAAGAGTTGCTTTGTTTTGCACTAATAAACTGTAGACTATGGGTATCATGCATATGCATATCGGTTCTTGAAAGAGGACTCTTGCAGTAAACAGAAAAGAGCTTTGATGCATAATACCAACTCCCACACCAAAAGAGACACAAGACAATAGAAATGTTTTTTTGGAACATTGTCATCAAAGGTACATACGCTTACTCATCTCCCCAGGTATCGCCCACCCACGTTCCATGTGCAGGCCTGGTATGATGAAGTGAAAGACTACTCCTTCCCTTACCCTCAGGAGTGTGACCCCTATTGCCCCTTCAGATGCTCCGGCCCAGTTTGTACTCATTATACACAGGTAGCTAGGTCTGGATCATACCATTTCTTTACCCTTTTTTCCTCTTCATCCTTTAGTGATTTATGACTTAATAATCTGTTTTTCATGGCCTGTCTTGTTTCTCTTTTTTGCAGCTGGTATGGGCCACCAGCAGTCGAATTGGGTGTGCCATCAACATGTGTTACAACATGAATGTGTGGGGACAGATTTGGGCCAAAGCCGTCTATCTTGTCTGCAACTATTCACCAAAGTAAGCACTTTTTGTTGTGAGGTCCGTTCACAGCTGCATGACTGATATACAGGTTGAAACAAGATTTTGAACGTTTCTTTCACTCACAGTTGAAGTTCAAAATCGTCACACGCAAAGGGGTTTGGACGGGAATATGGTTTATTCATTTTAAAGTAGTATGTGTTTTGTGCAATCATTTCTGTTATACTACCTGAACAGGGGAAACTGGTGGGGGCATTCGCCTTACAAACATGGGACCTCATGCTCTGCCTGTCCTCCCAGCTATGGAGGAGTCTGTAAGGACAACCTCTGCTACAAAGGTATGTGTCTGAAAAAAAAAGAAATAAAGATATTGCTAGAAAGCCTGAGGAAAAATAAGCTTAATATACCCTGTTTTTGTGACTTTACTTGAAGATGACAGCTCTAACCCTCCACAAGAGGAAACAGAAGAAAACAATTTCATTGAGCCGGAGGCCCCCCATACTCCACAGAAGCCCCGGTCTAGGGCCTCCAAGCCCGAGCCTCCCAGTCTCCCCGCTCCAGCCCCCACCAAGCCCCCCACAGCGGACCTGCAGAAGAATGAAGTGGTCAACACACAGCAGATGTGTAAGCTGTCATTTAACTGTTTATTCTGGATCTAGTTTTTCATCTTAAAAGGGAGAGTGTAGATCTGGTTTAGGATTGGGAGGTGGCAAGAAATTTAGGACATGATCTAAAAGAAAAAAATTGGGACAAAACCAAATAATTTAGTGTTTACCCCGCAATCATTTTTAGACAACAAGCACAAAAAATGTGCTTGATCGGAAATATTTTTCTTGCAATATATCTTAAATTGCCTTGATGTTCTGCAGTCATCTCCCTGATTAACCTTGACAGTTTCTGAAGTGTACTTAATATTGCAAGTCACTTTTTGGAGCAGAGAGGGGAGGTCTATTTCAGCATGATCCACCGAGTGTGTGTTTGCTTTTGGCCGGCTGAGAGGGGTTGAGGGGTGAGAGGGGCTCCCATGCGGTTTTTAAATGTCTTCCTCTCTGCAGTGAAACGGGCCTGTGCTTGTAAACTGAGATGCTTCCTCTAGAATTGCTGACCACCCTGAACCTTGTTGCAGGAATTCTTCTCTTTGCTTCTTGAAGCATCAGAACAATGTTCCTCACTGGGTGTCTCTCAACTCAGCCTTTAAGAAACCAGTCGTCTGCATCAGAGCCGCCACTTCTTGCATGTTGGTTCCTGTACGAGCACTGAAAGGCCTTTATGTTTATGTTTTTCAGCTCAGTTTGTGACCTGTGACACTAAGCTCCGAGATCAGTGTAAAGGAACACCATGTAATAGGTACAGTTCATATTAAATATAATAAAAACAACACTACAAAAACACTACAAACTACAACACTACAAAATGGAGTATACGGTTCACTTCACCTTATTTTCCCCATATTATTCACACAGATATGAGTGTCCAGCTGGGTGCCTAGATGCTACAGGAAAAGTAGTTGGGACAGTACACTATGAAATGGTGAGTACTTCAGTTCCTCGGGCTGAGTAATGCAAATGATGTGCTCAATATTAAGCCAATTAACAGCCGTGTGACCTGTCAAAGTGTACTAGAGACATCGAAGTGCTACTTGCATACAACTGTGTCAGCAGAAAGCCATCAATATTATGTTGTAAATCAAATATTCGATTTGCAGCAATCCAGTGTGTGCAGAGCTGGTCTACATGCTGGTGTCATAGATAATGACGGAGGATGGATGGATGTAACACGACAAGGCAGAAAAGACTTTTTCATCAAATCCAACAAGAACGGAGTTCAATCTCTTGGGTGAGACACTAATATTAGAAACATCACCATGATTTATACTGATGATATTTGATAAGCAAGATTGGTAAAATATTCTCACAATAAGTGAAAATAATGTAGTCTCATGTCATTGTTTGTGTTTCCTCGTGACAGAAAATATCTGAGTGCTAATTCCTTCATAGTTTCCAGAGTAGCAGGTTAGTCTGACAAAAAATGTGACACTGTTCTTAGAGATATGTAACATTTTGCATGAAATTACTCATTATAAGCTGTGCCGCAACTGTGTGTGTTGACACACCCTGTAATTCTTTCTTACAGTCAAAGCCATCACATGTGAAACCACAGTTGCACCGATGTGTTCATACCAAAAGCCTGCGAAACATTGTCCAAGGTATGAACCCGACTTTATGTCTGGCTGCATGCATACGTTTAGTTCTCCAGCATCAGGTACGTTTAAGTTATTAACCATGTCCAACTGTTCTATTTTTTAGGTTATACTGCCCGAGAAACTGTTTAGAAGAAAATCCTCACATATCCAGAGTAATCGGCACCAAAATATACTCTGATGTAAGTCAAGCTATTGAAGCTGAATTCTTCACTTGGGTAACCGATGTCCAATGTCAATATTTCTTACGTGAACTTTCCTCTTGCATACCTCCGTAGAAGTCCAGTATATGCCGAGCAGCGATCCACACTGGAGTAATCAGGAATGATGTGGGCGGCTATATCGATGTAATGCCAGTGGACAAGCGGAAACACTACATTGCCTCATACCAAAATGGCATTTCCTCAGAGAGGTATGGGACGCCTAATCTAGCCCAAGCTGACCTCAGTGGCTAGTATGCGTGTGCAAATATAAATAAAGTGTAAAAAACTAACAAAGTCAAAATCAGAGGGTGGTTAGCATTCTATTATAGATTTCATTTTTTAGGGAGATAACTGGTCCTATTTCAGTATTATGTCTTAAACTTTGGTTGGACAGTGAAGGGGTTACTCTTCTGAGGCTCAAAGAAAAGGAATGAGAAATCAATGGCTCCCAGGTAAAGAGAAATGTATCCACTCTGCCTTCCCTTGTGGATCGAGTCTTTTCAATATGCAGGCAGTTCATTACATCTCTCATGCAGTGTGCATGGGAGGGTGATTAACATGCCTCCAGTTTAAAATAATGAATAGCTTGGCAATTAGTGCCGAGGAGGTGAGTGCATCTTAATGTGGTTCTGGGAGAGGTTTGTTTTTTGGTAGTAAGATAAACAAAAAAACAAGAATGCAAAGCAGTGACAAGCAAAAGCAAATGCATTGAGTTGAAAGGCATCAAGCACAAAGGGGATCAATAGAGGGGTTAGACCGCTTGAGCTTAGTTCCACCACTTTGTTGGATACATTTGAAAAAGTGCATGTAAAGAAGGACTTTCCATTCTTTTTGTGAAAACCTGCCTTTCAAATCAGTGCCTTACTGCTATCTCACCAAACAATGGTGGCGAATTTATACAAGTGGAAAAGCAGGCCATGCACAATAGAGGCAACATCTTTTGCATTACCATTATAGTCTGACTTTGGTCTTGGTAGGCTTAGGTGGAATATCCTGGACTGGGAGCTTGTTACCTTAGCCTTGTTAAGAAGCAATTTAAAAGGTAAGGATTTAACAGAAGGTGTCGGCATTAGGTTTGTTCTTCTAAAACAGTACAAGTTGGTCAACAAAAGTGGGAAACACTACAGACTTTCTGCATCTGAACTCTTAAAGGGACCAAATCACTGCAGCTGTAGAGGCCGTGTGGATAATTTACAGTCTGGGAATATTTGCAAGTAAACTCACATGGAATATAAGGAGAGGTAAGCTTCGTGAGGATTGAAAAAGATAAAACATATGCAACACACCCAGCTTCACAGACATAGTAGTTTAAGTCTTGTTTAACAATGTGACGCTCAGTGTCAAAGGCATCCCAAAACGTACTTTTAGGATAAAGGATGTCACGTAGGAAAGAGCAGGTTAGCAAGAACACTGCATCGTCCTCATAGAAGTATATTTTTGCTTATATTGCCCCGTTATTTTCCCATTTCTACTCTGAAGAGGAGGGGTGACAATCTTTGAAACCACCTGCTAACTCAGAGCAGCAAACAAGATTGGTTTGTCATTGGTTGTACGGTGGATATTGGTGTGTTAGGAAGCATAAGCCAGGCAATAAAATACCTGATCAATTCAAAAATCCCCTATAGGAGATAATACAGCTGTTCTGCATCAAGAGGACCGAGAAGGTATAAGCTATTGACCAGGATACATTTTAATAATGTCCGATGCCTCTCTGATATTTAACAACGTTCTGTTTTAATGAATCCTTTGTTATGTGTGCGTTGTTTCATAATTATAATAACAATGATAGTTGTTTGTCACCATCTTTCTCCATAATGGGTCCTCCGAGGGCCTGAAAGGGAATTGCAAAGAAGGGAGCTTGTGTTTCAATAGGAAAAGAAAGTGAGAGCATGTGTTGAATCATGCTGCAACACTTTACAACAGCATTAATGTTACAGCTCTGTACCAGCCTCTGTTCAAAGCTAAAAGAGTGACCCACATACTGTATAGTATGTTCTAGATGAGTTTTTTTATATAAAATTGCACCACCTTTGGGTTGTTTTATGGTCTGCAGAATGACTATTGTTAACATGACCTGCGTAGAGGACAAACACACACTCATTTATTCTATGGCCTCCCCCCTCTCTTTCTGTCCTCCCCCTCTCTTCCCTTGCCTCTCTCTCCACCACATTATTCTTTGTCACTTCACTGAGATGCCTGACGTCTGTTAGTATCTGCCCATCATTTATCTGTCTCCTTTAACTTCACAACATGTCTGTCTTTGTTGGATTAACACATGAAGGTCCCCCTGTGTTTGTCTAAAAATGGCTGGTTTATCTGTTTTCTCAGGGAGCCCCAACCTCTATCTGTTTGTGTCCTATCTGTCATTAAAGTGTCAGACAACACTGATGTGGACGCTTCTCCGTAAAAAAACCTGAAGTCTATTTGCTTGTGTGTGCATGTCATCTACGTCTCTCTGCAAAAGGCTGGGACATGGTTTTGTATCTGACAGATGCTGCAATCCAGACTGACTCTCCCTCTTCTTTCTCTTTTTCCCCTGTAGCCTTCAAAACCCTCCTGGAGGAAAGGCGTTCCGGGTGTTTGCTGTGATTTGAGTGCCCCAGAGGGCGGCTTCACCAAAAACAGAAAGCACACTCGGGCTGTTGAATAGGCAGTAATCAAGCCCCGTTGTCAAACTCAATGACTGAAATGTTTCTGGCTTTGCTACACTCCAAGGGGTTAGAGGTCGTCTCCATGACGGCGTAAACCGAGCAACAAAAAACTTGACACATACACAATGAGATACTGTCAGTATTCACTCGCACTGAGTGTACAATTTGTCATCTTTAGCAGGAAATTGATATCTGAACATTTTGTAAATATCTCTGAAAATGTTGTACATATTTGTAAATAGTATCACTCTTGTGTCTTTGTGCCATTTACCTTGCCCTCTTAACAAATAGCTGTGTATGATTCAGTATAACACTGATTCTAGAAATCCTATGATATAACATTATAATGGCACTTAAGGATGAATCATTTGTATTGTATTAAGTCTGGCACATTTTTACTGGTGCTCTGGAGAGGTCTCTTGTCCTATTTTGTACGTTTTTTTTAATGATTGGGGAACAAATTGTTTTGCATTTATTTTTATATGATTATGCTCTATATCAATATGATTTATAAAGGATGCTGCTATATGTTTAAAAAAAAAAAATGTTTTATTGCTGTTGCAATTGCCAGTGTGATGGGTTTTGTTTGTTTGGTTATTTTTTCCAGATGATGTGGTTCAGTTAAAACTCCCTGCGGGTCGGGAAGTATACTCATCCCTCAGAGTTGTCATTCTCTAAACAAAACCTATACAGCATGTGCCAAACTTTATCATGCATTGCATTTTTACTGGATGTTGTTACCCCATATATGTTGTCCTGTTTGACATAGATAAACAGAAGCAATACCATGCAACAATTATATTTCATACAGTGTACAATGTAGAAGAATCAACCGATATATTTGCTCATATTTCTTACCAGCTCTCAGCTTTCTTACAAGCTGCAATCAATATAATGGTCAATTCATTGTATTTTTGTCACTGTTTCTTTCTGCGTCGTACATATTTTCCTACCTCAGGTTTTTAGGGAAAGTCCATTTTGCAATAAAATACTCCAACCAACACCGTTCTCTCTCAGGCATTGGCTTCTGATATTTAAATCAAAAAATATATTTACATTTGGACTATATACACACCTAAAAATGGCAGAAATCTGATTGTATTATAATTGGCCTTTGTTGTTATTATCAATACCTTTAAAACTAAACATCTAAAGCACCTTATTCCATAATTCAAGTGTTTAAAAACACTAATTATTGAGTTTTGGAGGCACTGCCCCAAAAATTGCAATTCCTACATTTTTTAGCTTAGAAATTGCCAAACGTCTCTTCCAGACTTATGTTAATGTTAGATGTCCTGCTGGCAGTGATTTTAGGGCGGTGTGCCATGTTCATTCCTATTCTTGAAGATTTATTGAAAGTAACATTATTGTGACTCATGTTTGCTCAACCAACAAACACCACACTGACTCACTTTACCTCAAACATAGTCAAAGAGAAATCTGGGATGAGTATTCTAAAGTATTCAACAAAATACTCACTTAATAGTCTAAAAGTAAAACAGCTTTAACATATCTTAAAATGATCAAATGTTGGCATTCTGGGAAGCCATGTTCACAGAAAGCTGCCAGTGGTCCTGGAACAGTTCATCTGATATGGGTCATGATGCCCGCACATTAAAGCTGACAATCTGCTCTAAAAACCTCCTTGGCAATCAGTCGTTTTACATTTGCTCTTACCCAGTGGATAAGTATGCAGAGTCAAAGATCAAAGTACTGCAGGGAGTCACTGAAGTGGTAGGTTTTGTGGGTTGAATGACAACTAAACCCAATCCCCTGGACGTCCAGATCCATTGCTGCGTTTGAGGGAGAAGCCTGCACTACCAACGTCAAAGTCTCACAGGATGTGGCAACCCCCCTCCCTGATATCCATCCTGTTTATTCATCCAAACCTTGGAGAGCGGAAGCATTTGATTTTAAATGTCCCAGCTTTCCTCTTAAGGGTCCGTCACCGGGGGAGCTGAGTCGTCGCTCCTCATTTGCTTTTGAGCAGCAATGGAGCGAAATGACCAATCTGTAATGGGTTCCACCATATCCTTGTCTGGCGGCGTTATGATGTCTGGAGGGCTGCAATAGGTTGTAACTCAGGCTGCCAGTCTTTGTTATCGCCCAGACAAGTGCTATGTAATCTTACACGATGCCACCGGGTGAGTGACACAATATGAATGCCACCTTCTGAAATACATTTTGTATGAGTTTTATGGGTTTACATTAGTGGGTATCGCATTCACGTATCTATCTGCATTGGCAGATTTAATTGCGCATGTGATGGAGTACATGCTACATGCACTCTGACCCTCACAACATATGGAAAACAACTTATTGGTCGTGAAGCATGGGGAGATAAATGTGTGTGTGTGCGTCTCTGCATGAGGTTGAAAACTTGTATTCCTTCATTCAGACCGTACAGTTGCCCAAAAAACATGCACACAACATCATGTTCAAATATGTGTGCAAGCATTCACTCATTTACGCTCTGACACGTCACGTTTAGATCAAACCCAATCACTTGTGATTGGCTGAGCTCTGCAGGAGAAAGGGCTGCGGAGTGATTGATAGGCTGTCCGTGTGTGCGCCCAGGTCCTGTGAGAGAAAAGAGAGGCATACATCAGACATGTGTCAAAACTCACAGCAGGGTGTGGTGATAGGTGGCGGGGCTCTGAAGAATGAAAGGTAAGAGGATGACGAGCGTAGTGAAAGGGAGAAAGAGGGGGACATAGGAAAGGGCAGAGAGAAAACTTGAAGGCTAGAGAAAGCAGCGTGATGTTTTGACACCTTCGTGAGCATGACATTGGGATAGCATCTGCAGAATTTTTCATCTTTTCCTAACTTTTAGAGTTTATAAGAACAACACGAGATTCAAGTTTCCCGAAAATAAAAATTCGCAGGAGCAGTTTTATAGCATTGTTGGACACTATTAGTTTAAAAAAACAAAAACTGCATGATTTCAAAGAATTAAGGAAGAGGTGCAGCACATCAATTGATGGTGATACATCGTTGTGTTCCTTCATCTGCGACCCACCAGACAGACAAGGGTGTGTTTGGGAGCAAACTGACAGAGCGACAGCCACAGGCCCATTAGGGCCAAGGAGACTGAGCGCCGTGAAGACAGATGGGATGAAAGACAAGCTTGCAGCTCGCAGGGTCTGCATGGTGCCACCGGTGTTTTCAGACTGTCGTTTAAAATAAGGAAGGCCATTAATAACCTCCTCACTGTGCTCTGCTCAGCTGCAGAGTCTGGTGCTTCTTGCAGGGCTAAATGTGGCGCTGCATGGCAGCAGACTGGCAGACTTTGTCAAAGAGACCATATACACCTGAGGAAAGGGGGGGGGGGGGGGGGGGGGAGGCAGACAGACAGTTTGAATGTGCTTGTGCATTTGTTTGTGCTGTATATGTGTGTGTGTGTGTGTGTGTGTGTGTGTGCATGTGCTATATATTTGGATTTAGTTGTATTTTTTTCACTCGCTCACCTGTTTGTTTTTGTGCTATGTCTGTGCTGCCTGTCCCACTATGGTTGGATGGGAATCAGATAGCAGTGATGCAGTCAGGGAAGCCGTCAGCACCAAGGTGAAAAAATATGGTTGCCAGTGGTAATGACTGTGTACCTTCTTGTCAAACCTTTACTTTGGCAGACGAACAAAACATAAAATCTGACAGGGAGTGGGTTTTTTCCCCTCACGATCCAAAAATATTACATGTACATAGCCACACTGTGAATGTGCTTTTTCAAAGATGGAGTGGGTACTTTGGTGGAGAGCAAGCTTTTCCTGAGTGGCAAGGTGACTCATATAATTATCGAGTTATTTTAGGCCTCTGTGCTTTTAAAACAAACCTCTGACAAATCTTAGACATTTGATTTATAATAAACATTCATCGCCAACCCACCTAACTACTTGACTGAAATTGAAAATCTTATAACATGCAGTCAAATTGGTGCTCAAGACCATTCAGTTGTTCAGTTCTACTGAAATACAAGCTATTAAATGTAATACTTTAAAATCAATCAGGATGACTGAAGATGTGTTAAATGTTTTTGTGTATCTAGCCTGTGCTCATGTGAAGCATGGAAACAAGTAATATTAAAACCTCTCAAACTGTTGGTCTGTTTTACTGAGGTGTGACCAGTGTGACCTAACACTGTGAAACCAATGGTTACCTTCACTTGAATGGTTATAGTATTCTGGTATAATCTGCAATGTGAGCTTTAGTGCTGCACATTCAATCCTGGAACAAAATAGTGCCGTTGGAGAGCGCTGAAGCTACAGCAGCTGCACGATGTCAGCAACTCAGACTTTGCCAATGTGTTGTATCAGGTTAATTGCAAGAGGCTTCAACAGATCAAAAACTCCCTCTTTTCTTCGGCCCAGCACAAATACATTAGGCTTTCCGAGAGAAAAGGCTCTTTTGTTTGATAGGAAATTAAGAAACATGTGAGCTTTTGGTCCTGCGAGATTATTTTGGTCAAAAAACCCAATCGAGAACATCTGGCAAAGTAACTCCTGACAGATTATGCTAAACACAATAATGTGCATCTATATATTTACACGTTAGCTATTGTGCTGTCTCTCACTGTCTTCGTCCCACTTGTACACAGACATATCTGTATGCATACAATGATGAGCATACACATTCATCTTACTTCTGTCAGACAGGACAACAGCCATATTTTCCAACACTTTATTACCATGGGAGGGGGGGGGGGGGGGACCTGTTCATCAGATGATTTATTGTCAACAATTTTTGCTCACATAAGACACTAACACTGATATTTGTTCCTGTATAAATGGGTGTCAGTGAAGCAGTTGTATGCTCTGGATGCAGATGTGGGCCACATGTAAAAAAAAACTTTCCAAAAACAGGCACTGTGGAGAAGGGAAAGTTGTGCTTACAGTACCTCTCCAGGAGGGGCTGGCTGCCTCCCAGACTGGACTGCTGTTAGATCTGTCCAGTCTGAATAAATAATGTCTGTCCACAGCATCTGGACACTTGCAAAAAACAATTCATATCTCCTCTTTGAAGGCATGTAAGTGCCTTGGACCAAATTTTAAGCCTCGTTAGACCCGTATAATTCATCAATGTTTCATAGAAGTCTTACTTTTACAGGACACATTTCTACAAGTGAGCTGTCTAGCAGAGGTGTCCTGTTCATGCTCCAGATGTGATTGCATTAATGACAATAATAAAAGCAAAACTAGCTCAGGAATGTGGCATCAATCTTCACACAACGCCATGAATAACAGAGGAAATGGATTGAGTTTCAAAGAGCCCTGCCTATCCGAGACACAATCAGACGACCTGCGAGTCAAACAAACACTTGTTTGCAAAGGAAAAACAAATGTTGAGGAAGAACAGAAACAGAGTATGAGATGCCTGGCAAGGCAACAAGGAACACTCTGAAAAAGCTACATACAGTCGAGGTGAGGGTCATGGCTGAACAATAAGGCCATGCATGGTGGATGGGCACACTTCTTTGCCGTCAGTCATAATAGAGGAAAAATGAAGTGGGAGAGTCTTTGGGCCTAAGCCTAGAGGGCCCATGGGTAGTGGGAGAAGAGCACATCGTGAAAACAGTCATGAGAAACGACAGTTAATAGTAAACTACATCAAAAGAAGTCCCAGAATATGTTTGTTTTCAAGATTTTGTACGAGTCAGCAAAAAATAGCCCCCTTTGTAGCCGCCCGCACTACATAGTTCAGTTTGCCAGACTTATGAGCAGTGGGTGATGCAGCAAACACAATTATAACAGAAGTGTTCTGGTGCAATTAAATTGGGATCATCAGGGAGCAAAGAGAGCAAAATATAAAGAGCTGCAACGAATCAGCCGTCGGAGACAGGCCGCAAAATCACGGAGGAGGCTGTCCCCGGACTCTGACGTCATCGCTGACCTTTCGTGTATTTACAGAGGAGGTTTGATTTCCACACTTTTTCCATGCTCACACATGAGCCGTTGTGAAGCAGGGCCCTGGAGGTAAAAGAGTAGCTTTGTCCCGACCTGGACGGAGAGCACGGGAGTCATGTGCTTCTGCCAATCCCGAAGAAGGGCCCACAAGCCACGGCCATTGAGAGAAGCACAAGCATCACCTGTTTTATATTAAATCTGTCAGATTAAATAAGGAAGCCAATAACCTGCAGCTCTCAGGGAGCAGGTTTAGCCAAATCTGACCCTCTGCTACTCTGATCATACTTGTCCAAACTGTTTTCACACTGAGTTGAGGGACAGGACACATTTTGCAGAAGAAATCCATGAAACTGCACCTGATCATTTGTTGACATATTAAATGAGATGCACGGTGATAAAGGCATCTTCTTCTGTATTTCAGCAACAACAAAGTATCTGGGTTTCTATTTGGGATAATGCAGCTTGGGTTTAAATCCCCAGCACTTAAACTGATTGATTTTCGGGGTTTTTTTTGCAGCAAAATAGAACGTCTATTATACAACTATATATGTTGCTCATTCATCACCTTGTTAAATGATTGAACAAGTACAGAGATCTCATTGTCATAGAGTAGAAACATGAAGACATTTAAAGAGCCCATTCAAAGTACTCCCCCCTAACGCAGCAGACAATATTGCCCTCTACAGGGCATACACATTAGTCACGCTTGTCTGTCTCCAATCTTTTTTTGGGGGGGGGGAGGGAGGAGAGACTGTGATGAGTTAAAGAGACACAGCACCACACGTGTGTTGATGAATGTATAATTACCCAATGTTTAGAGACCTTGAGATTCAGGGGGGTTGCAGGTTAGCACCTTGAGATCAAGGACCCTGGATTGCACCCTCTTGACATTTAGCATCTGCCTTGCTGTGGTGTCCTTCAGCATGAGTCCCTACTAGCTTCATGTCAGGTTCACCCTCACTGTAGAGGCCACAGGAGAAAGAATGACAGCGAGGAACTCAATAATTGCCAAATTGCATTTATAAAAAGGATAACAGAAATGATGTCTTATGAATTCAAAATAATGTGTTGACAAAGGACCATGGGCTCTAATTCATCAAGTCTCTCTGACTATGAAAGATGATTAAAATGAATGAGATGGTCACATGAAAGACCTGGTCAGCGATCCAGGACCAGTCCCTCCTTCACTTGATGATACACAGTCTATAAATTCTGCCTCTGGTCTCCAAATTAGCTGCGTGGCATGAAAAAAGAGGAAGAGGAAGAAGAAAGAAAGAGGTGTCTCATCACTCTTGAGGTAGTGGGGGGGGGGAGGTCACCTTACTCCTCTTGTCCTCCAAGAGGAGCTGAGTGGGATGGATTCAGCCTCCCCCGGTCTATGAGAAACACCAAAGCAACAGAACAGTCACGGCTCCAGAGATCCAACCCTGGGTTCAGCCTAACTGTGGCATGAGATGGACCCCAATTTAGGACACAAAGACAGGTCAAACCAGCAGGAGGTATAGCCTTTCCCTGAGAATGAGCCAGTCCTTTTCTATTCATTGCGACCATGCTCTGTCCTCTCTTCTTCCTATTTTTGTGTCTTCCCCTCTGCTTCACCCTCATCCGTCTGCATCTCTTACCTGCTTTCCCTCACTCGCTTTCCTCTCCCTTCATCCTCCGTCATTACCATACCGATCGTTAGTGTACCTGCACAGTTTACCTCTGAAGCTAATTTTGTCAGTCCCGCGCTCATTTACAATTACAAACGCACACTTTATCTCATTGTAGATAAGCCAGAGTTTAGAACGGACAATCATGAAAGGTGTATCTGCCAGCCATGAATTTGAACAAGCAGACACGCGCTGCCGCAAATTAAATCTTATCCTCAGCTCTTCTGATAAAATGTTTCGGTTGATTTGGCAACGCGAGGAACCCTTGTAATAGGTTTATACGCTCCACTCATACGCACATCTGAGATTGTCGTAAAGGACCCTCTTTGAATCTCCCACTCTCACGACTCACCTTCTAGAGAAGGACAGAGAGGCCCTCCAACCACTTCTAGCTGTTATGGAGTAAATCACAAACATGTCATAGCTTGATCCTCTGGGACTATACACAACCTTAGCTGTCCTATATTGTGTGACTAACCAATGCCCTCCTTGGATGCATACCAAGGACCCAGAACAGCCCACATCTCTTATTCTGAGAAATGGGCTTTTTTTACCCCTCTCTTTCCACACTTGCTTTTTTTTCTTTTCCTTCAGGCATTGACATTTAATCAAACCCAAATCCCATTGTGCCTATTAACATATCAGGCTGATACGGGTTGCTGTAAAAAGCTTGAGTACAAGAACCCGGAGCACATCATTACCATAACTCTGCCTGTGTGATCTCTATTTTCACTCCTCCGCCCACATGTAAAAATGCTTACCTGGCAAACAACTAAGCGTGGAATAATTTCTCTCTCTCTCTCTCTCTCGCTCTCCCCCTTCTTCCACCTCACCCCCCCCCCTGCTTATCTTTTTAGAAGGTGTTAATTATTTAGCTGCTTGTGCTCGTGAATGTTCGCCAAATAGCACTGAGACAAAACTAAGCATCCAATGCAAAAGGACATTTTAGTATTTCACCAGACCATCAAAGCCATCTAAAGTTTGCTTTGCTCTGCTGTGACTAAATAAACTATTCAGGGGTACTTGTTTTTGGAATGCTTTAAGTGCTTTTAATGGATGATATGGTTTCTCTATGAGCAGCTCGGTCTTCCCAGTATAAATCATCAGAGACGTGGAGGGACTTGGATATGTGATGCGGAACGTCTCTGAAAAATGGTGATGATTATGAGGTCAATACCTGATAAATTGCCCCGTATTTGAGAGGAGTTGTTTTCCGCAGCTCAGCAGATATCGGCTGCTTTTGCTCTTCACCTTGATGAAGGTCCCGCTGCTCTTGAGTGGCTCTCCACACATTTGACCCTGTTGGCGGCCGCTCGTGTATGTCGGAGCCATATGTTGGTTTGTGAGGCGGCCCTGCACGCTGAGCCTCTCTACCTGCGACCAACTGAGGCCAAACTTGCACCCACAGCAGGCAATTACTCCCCCCCCCCAAAACTAGGACAGCTCTCCGTAATGACACAATTGTGACACACAGCACAGTATTTAGTGCAATCAAACAGAGATTGTCGCTGTCAGCGTTGGTTTTCGTAGAGGGAGGATGACAAGGCAGCGTGAATGGAACGGGGCCATGTTGTACAAAGAGGATTATGAAGACAAAACAACTTTGGCAAGTCTGAAATTTGAGGACACTTCCGGGGAGATATGAAAACTATCAAAGTCAAGCTGTTTGTCGGAGGGGCGGCAGCTCGCTGAATGTGATGAACAGACAGGACAGAAAATTGAGCTTTGCATTCAAAAAGCTGACACTTGACAGGATAGCACTTCTCAGAGCGGCAGCCATCTACATGCGCTGAACAAAGCCCCACTGTTTCTCAGCGGATTACATTTCCTTTCAGTGCAACACAACAAATAATACATTAGTGTGAGCAATAGGGTAATTGTGCAGAGCTATAGGAGAGATAAAACATATTTGTGTCCTCCTTTATCTGTTTTTCTGATACTGACACATTCATTTATGGTGCTTTCCTATTGTTAGATTAAAGAGTGAAAAATAAAGGAAAAATAATTCCTGAAGTGATCAGTTGTTTATATAACTCTGTTACATAAGCCATCTCTCTTCTCCACATTCTAATCAACATAAGTAATGGTAGACCCTCATATCAATATACCTGAGCCATCTGCTCCCTATACCAAGGATTTCACTCTCTGCGATTGCACAACCGGAGTTACGCCTCTCACTACATCCCGATCAGGATTATAGCTTTGGCAGGGATCAAAGTGTGTTTTTTTGCTCTTATTTTCAGCGATTTTTGATTGCCAATCTGCAGCATTGTAGCAACAATATACAAGCTGCAGACGGTGGCTGTATGCTTTTTACAGTCTGGTTCGCTTACAATTTATTTGATCCTTTACTGAACTAGCCGGTTTTATTATTCAACAAACAAAACAACATCAAGTCAAGTCAAGGCCACCTAATAATGACAAAACACGGTGCTCACACACTGGCAATTGTATTTCCTTATTAGCGGGCTGTCTAGTGGAAAATATGGAAATTATATTCATACTCAGACAGGTAATAACGACCAAATGGCAATGTAAAAAACTGTTTTGCAAATTAGTCTTAACACTAGGCTCTGTTGTACATTTGCATATTGTCTTTGAACATATTGGGGGAGGGGTGGGGGGGGAGGGGAGGCCGGAAGTTGAATGGTTACTCGAAACGTCACATTTGAAATTCACTAGACAAGTAGTCTTATAAAACATGTTGAGTGTTACAAATGACCAAGCGGAGCACATTAATCTTGACCTTGAGCATTTTTATTTTAGTGATCAATATGAGCAATGACCACACCTGCCAGAACACAGTGGCCTGTATAGGTTATGGAAGAACATTAAAATATGCTGATACAGGTCGGCCTATGTGTCCTGTTAACCCTTCACTACCATGCAAAATAAAAGGGTTAGTCAACTCATTGTTGCAATGTATAGTCACCACCTGCCTGGTGTCTAAATATAGTACGGCTTCAATCAATGGTTATTTTCATTATTGATACTATAATATTGATCTGCTGATTTTATTTTCACTAATGATCTATTAATTGTTTGTGCATTTATTAATTGTGACATCTTTAACAAAAATAAACTCTCTCTCTATATATATATATATATAATTTGTGGAATATCATGGTCACATCTATTGAATATATATATATATAATTCATTCCATAGATGTGACCATGATAACCTGACTGAGCACATTCCTTATAAATATTAAGCATTTTGTAGGCCTTATTTGGACGACTAAATGCCTATAGGCAACCCTAATAAAAAATATATATATCTGAAAAAATGGGTGAATTAATGGTGATCCGCTATAGTAGGCCCTTCTCACAATGTTTGAGTAATAAGTCAACAATGGTGCAAAAACATATTTTTAAAAGTCTGAATCCCCGCTTGAATTAAAGACATGCCTCCTCCCTCTCTCCCTGCACAGCCGTTATCCCCCACCCCCCTCACTGTTTCGGGGATGGTGTGGTCCAGGAAGCGCGCCTCTCCTGCGCTCTCCTCCTCTGCTCTCCTCTCCGGCTGAAGTGAATCAGCTGACGAATGGTATCAGCTGACGAATGGTATCTCCCTCCTCTCGCGCGGATGGATCGCGCCGCTGAAGCCGGGCAGCCTGAGCGCTGACACAGGAGCAGGTTGCCCACCGCCCCGCTCTCCTGCCGCTGGATGTCTCCCCGACCGACCCTCAAGTAACATATTTTCGCTGCCCGCAAAAAAAAAAGAGAGGTTACTTTGTTATTATTTTTCACCTCGAGCAGGAAGCCTCACCATGGCTTCCAACTTCAACGACATAGTCAAACAGGGATACGTGAGGATACGGAGTAAGAAACTGGGGGTGAGTACTGTTGCACTTGCTGTCTAGCGCCGTGGAGGAGGAGGAGGAGGAGGAGGAGGAGTTCCAGTTGTTTGCTGTCTTTAAGCATCAGGGGCGGCTGGATTAAGAAAGAGGCTTTAATTGCTCCATAGGCAGCCGTCCTGCTGCGAGCTCTTCAAGAGGAAAGATTAGAGCAGCGGCCAAGCTTCTCTCAGTTCATTGTGCAAAGAAACATACTTCTTCTGCACATACTGAGATGTTGGTAAAGTCCACATGATTGACGGCTGGTGTCATGTGGATGTAGTTGTAAATCACATTTCCCACCTTTTGTTATCAACCTCTAGCCTGTGACTTTATTTTCATTGAGAACATTGTTGTAGTTTGTTGTACCGGTAGTTTTCTCACAAACAGATAACACGCTTTTCAACCAGAGCTGTAGTTATATCAGAGAACTACCAATCTTAAGGATCTAAAAATGCTGTGAGATAAGGCTAACTGAGATACTTTGTACATTAACCACACCATAACTGACTCTCATAAGGTCACTTACATTTGAGCACCACAGGCTATAAGTGTCTCCATCATGAGGCACGGGGCCAATTAACACCGTGCTTTATGGATTCTAGGATGTACAACATAATAGGAATTCCGGGAATGCCATTCATCACTATACACATTGTCATCAGGCTATTACCGGTCAGAGCCGTACTGTACTCTAACTCTCTTTTCAGTAATGATGAATTATTATCCCAGCAATGACAAGTCTCATTGAAATCCAGCTGATTTTGGTGTGATGGGCAGCCCTTCAATGTGCCTTGATAATGGATTTCCATTGAGGTACGGCATGGGGGGGGATGGCGAGACTGCTTAAAGTGAAATGAATGATATATATTCAATCACGAGCGCCTTATTGTCTGACTCATAAAGCCATCTGCTTTTGTTCATGCTTCCAGCTCATTACGCCAACAGAGCGGGGCACACTCCCTCTCCTTTTGATGAAGTGTGATGATGGAGGCTAATGATGTCTGCCTCCTCACATCATCACCTGGCTTCATCAACATTATTCCACTATTGTTCGCTGCATTCAAGGTTGTCTTTGATTGCTGTTCAAGAGTAATTGTTGTCGAGTAAGAGCAACCTTTACCGCCCCTATAAAGGAACTTGCACAACACAAGCTTGATGTGACAAAACGAAAAGCGCAAGACGTTTGTTGTTGTTAACATGCTAATTAGTTTGCTCACATACAGTTGGCTCGGGTTTATTTACTTCTTGCGTATGCCGTTAGCTAGATGCATTCAGAGAAAGCGGGAGTGCGTGTGTTTTGACTTTGCAAAAAGCAACCGAGGACGCACGCTGCGTTGGCTGTGCCCGAGGTATATGGATGCCATATCTCTGCCAGCTCCACATCTCATGCTGCTGTTTTGTGGAGAATAACAGTTTGTATCCCGATCGCCCACTCCCTCAGCCCTCCACCGCTCGCTGCTGTTTCATCATAGAAAAAGCCATGCTGTGATGGCCTCAGAGGACCCTGGTGTGGGAAGACAGAAAGTATTTATCTGGCCACGCTAGGGTTAGTTATTCCAGGCAGATACTCATTCAAACGACAAACATGGAGCAGGAATAAGGCGTTTGTGTGCCTGAATCAACAGGCACCAATAGAGTACATCGCTGTGATTATTCCTGTTTGTTTTTTTTCCTCATCGTTGCTAAATGGCTTAATTTCAAGTGTGTCGAGGGAGATGAAAATCCAAATGTGTGACACATGCGTGGGCTCACCGGAAAAAATACACATCTGGAACGACGGGGATGATATTTAGAGTTGTGAGCGCTATTTTGTAGCGTGATCTCAAACAGCTATTTTTACTTTATTTCATCTAACTAATGTTTATGGGTGCGAAGAGACACTTGATATGCTGAACGGAGAGTCATAACAGAAGGAGACGCAGATTTAGTATCATGGACAAGGAGATGCACAGACCTCTTCACTGCTCATCACTAAAATGCAGCCAAACGTACAACATAGTGTAGACCTCCAGCCAGCGGTCCATCATGCCGCTGGGGGCTGATTAAAGTTTAACATATCATACTTATAGAAATATAATATTTATTCATTCCTACTGAGCAAAAAAGAGCCATAACTAAAGATTATTTTCATTAACTATTCATCTATTAAAATGTGTTAATTAATTGATTACATCTTTGATCTATAAAATTTACCACCAAAAGTTCCCACATTCCAGGATGACATCTTCATATTGTTTGTTGTATCCAAAAAAACTGCCCAATACCATGAAATAATGAAATATACTCTTCTATAAAAGGCGAATCTTCACATTTGACATTCTGAAACCAGTGTATTTTTGGCATTTTTGCTGACCAAATGATGAAGTTATCATCAAAATGTGTTGCAGATGAATTTTCCGTCTCTCTACGGATCAACATATTGATTAATCCAGTCAGCTCTGAAATAGAAGTTCTTGAATGTTTAATATAGACATGTCGCCTGAATCAAAAACAGTTCCTTATTTGAACCAGAATCATTTTGGGAATTTTAGACTATCTCTTCAAAGGATGAGTAAGCAAGATCAGAAATGCGATGCCAGTAGAGCTGGAACTATCGATTATTTGATTTACAGATTAATCGGCTGATTAATGGACACAATTTCTTAAAGCCCAAGGTGATCTTCAAGTCACTCGTCTTGCCCATCAACAGTCTAAAACCCAGAGACATTCCATTTACAACAGGAGAAAACTGAGCTTTAGAGGCGAGCGTTCAGTTTTCTGACAGTTTTTGATATTAAGCTCTACCGACACATTTCATAAAAGTACTAAGAGTCGAAACCCAGCCCTACCTGTCAGGTTGAACCTGGGTGTTTTCCACCTCATTTGATGTTTTTTTTACGTTTTCTTTTTTAGTGCTTTAAAGGTCTTTCAAATATCACATATCAAGACTTTGCATCACAGTTGACCTTCTAGTGCTCCCACCCACTATTCTAATGCTGTGCCATTTAAAATGCATTATACATTATTTTTTTTATTCAAAAGTGGTACAGTTGAATGGTTCTCCTTATGCGATATTAAAGTGGCCAGACCAACAGCTTCGCCTGCACTCATCAGCATCTGTCAATATGATTGGCTCATTTCCAAACCCCATCAAGTGTGAAGGTTGAGGCCACGAGGTCAGGTCTGTGTTCTTCCGAGTGATCAAAACTACCAGGCGGGGCACTTTCTCTTCAGGTTTTTTTTTTTTTTTTTTTTTACTGGGACATTTGTTTTCTTTTTTCCACTGACGTGAATGGCAACGATTTCCTACATTAGCCAACTTCTTTGTCTCTTTGTTGGCTGAAGAGACAACGGTGCAGTGTTCTTGAATACACAAGTAGTCTCTCTCTCTCTCTCTCCTTTCCTTTCTCACATTCCCCTCCTCTTCCTCACCTCTCCACCCATTCTCTCACCTCACGTCTCACCTGTGCTCCCCACCCTACAGTGTCTCTCTCACCCCCCTCCCCCATTTTGTCTGGCTATCTCCCTCACCTCATCCCCGCCTTTTCTCTCTCTCACTATTCTCTCCTTCACTGGTTTGCAGACAGTTGAGAGACTGAGCACAAAAGCATCCTATTCATCACCCCACACTGCACCCTCCATAACCCCAACAGACTATTCCCCCTGACACAGTGCAAAGGCACGTACACACACACACACACACACACACACAGGCTCGGTTCAACAGTGAAGAACTGGCACACACATGCACCCGACAAACAAGTAAACAATCTGCTGCCAGAGAAACAGTGTGTGGATTCTCAATTAATTGTAATCTCGTGGTTTTGGACCATACAGTATTTTTTTTACACGACATAAAGATAAACTAAATGCCGAAAAGCGCCCAAAACAAGTGTCTCTGCACTTGGAGGGAGCTGCATGGGTGACGGCAAAGATAGTTTTCTCTCTTTCTCCCTTTCAGTGATGCTATCATGGTCGCCTCTTTGACGAGCTGAATAACATGACCTTTGAGTAATTTGCACGTCAGTCTCAGACCAGGTACATGTTTCCCAGGTTAAGCGTCCCTGTGGTAAATAGAAAAGGTCAGCTGTTGTATGAATATTTTCCCCTCGTCTGTCCAACGTTTTCTTCCAAGCCTTAAATGGTCAATTTCAGCTTGCTGCAGGTGAGTCGGTGAATGGCGAGACTGAATGGCAGACAAACTCGTTTTGACACTTCAAAAAGGAGCTGTGGATTCGATGTTGGCCCAGAGGTAAAATATGTAATATTTTAGGAGAACGCAGAGCACTTCACACACCGACTTCACACTCAGGTTATTCTTGTTAAATTTCCCACCACATCAATGCCAAAGGAATTTCACCAAAGCAAATAGTACCTGCAAAAAAACTCACCATTCATTTCTTTTACATACAAACAAATGTGCATTAAGAATAGAACCAGATGATTATGATTTTACTTCATGCCAGATATTTAAAGTGTCCATAATTAACATTTGCCTATAAACAAATTACTCATATGGGAATGGGGTTGCATGTAGTAACAAAGCCACAGAGAACTATCGCCTAACTCTTGCGGGTATAGCAGCTTTAATCTTGTTTTGGTTTTTACGGCCTACAACTTTATTATTTTGGTTCATTTTCACCTCTCATGTTGTTTTCAGACACAGCTGGCAGAAAAAAACAGCTTTGAAAACCCACTGTGCACTACCTGCCTAGCACCAAACAGCAGACAGACACAGTTAGCATTTAGCTGGTGATGAAAGTGGAGGATTTAGCAGCTAGAGAGCCAGATATTTCCCACAGGAATTGGTGGAGATCAAAATCAGAGCTAAAAAGGAGAGCTGTGAGCTGGAAATTAGCTGAAAGACGCTAGCTGGGGACAGCTGCAGAGTCGGGTGATATTTCTCTGTGGGTACATGACAACATGTGATACCTTTTCATGTTGCAAACAGTCATTGGATCAGTTGTTGTAAAACATATTTGTTATAGCAGCTGTGAAGTCATATTTTTGAGGCTAGACCGCCTTACCTTGCACTCTCCCTGATTTTGTTTTGGTGCCCAAAAACAGACCAAATCCCCAAATTCCCCTTCCTGCACACTGTTGATGTTTTGAAACTTGGACTTGATTTTTTTTTAAATCGTATGTTTTTCAGATCCAGATGTGCTGTCGGCATCTTAAAATTACAAGTGTACTGTGAACTGTACAGTTGGTCAAACACTCAAGCCCAAAAAAGTTGAAAAAACAACAAACTAACGTAGATCTTAAAAAGATACATACTGTATAATATATTTAATAGACCGCTAATGTAATTCATAATAGCAAGAATACAATTGAAAATCACAAAGCTGTACTCTACTGCCATCAGAGTGCAGTTATGAGAGCGCCTTGGTCAAACCACAAATCTCAAAGCAGAAAACACATTAAAAATGCATTATGTCTGGTCCAGAATGAGGAGGAGTGAAATACAATCAGCCAAAAGTGTGGTTGTAAACAAATAATCAGTAACCCAATAATCAGGGCTGCAGACTGAGACTTTAAGTTATTCATCATCCAAACACAAAAGGATATCATTCGCAAAAAAAGATGGGTTACTCCCCCGTTTATAGATTTACAGAAGTGATTTGGGGTCCTAAAATTACTTTTTTACGAGATAACAATTTCACAATCTTGGGAATGCATACCGTTTGTTTTGGGGCAAATAACCCTCTGTAATTTAAGGACTGCTGTAGCTCAGTACTTATTGGAACATTGCCACCTTTGGTCTTGTAGGAACGTTTTGAGGGAAGTTTAATGTGTGACAATCTACAGTACTTGTGTTACAGTGGCCCTTGCCACAATACAGCAAACACTGACAGTAGGTAATGTAATTTGTGATGAGTGTTGGACACATCTAGTTACACTGTGTAGTGCTCCTACCAGGTGTTACGACTCTGTGAATGTTTGCTCATGAGATGAATGTGAAATGCACGCATCCTTCCATGTTTGCTCTATTTGGGGAAGAAGTTAAGTATGCAAACACTACAGTTGAAGAATAATTCAATTTAGAGCAATATTTAGCCAATTATCCTCTGGTTCCAGCTTCTCAAATGTGAGGATTTTTATATATGTGTTTAAACTGAATATATTTTGGGTTTTAGACTCCTAGTATATTCAAAATGTTATGTTTTGCAGACCTTTGATATCTGAGTCCGATGCTTAGCTTGCACTTTACGCCGATAAAGATGTTCATTTTGCAAATGAAGCCTTTTTCTAACCTTTATATAAGAGGACAAAATCAAGAGTTATTACTCGCAATAAAGTACTTTTTTGGACCCAATGGTGCTCTCCGCCCATCTCTGTCCACGAATACGACAGTTAATAAGTGCTTTGTCTCACTCAGCGGTTTTTGTCTTACAAGTGGGTGGTTGTGTTCAGTGACCAGTGGCCGTTACGTGGACAGCGTGTGTTGTAATGGTGTGTGGTGGGTGTGTTCCCCCCCCCCCTGGTTGCCGCGCAAGCATCCACCAAAGCAGGGTCGCAAAGAAGTGCAGAACAATGGATCTATTGTCCAAGATATTAAGATAGGATCTTGTCACTTCCATGCACTCACTATTAACAGTGACAGGCCGTCCAGAATGGTGGATGTCAGGAGATTTCTCACCCCAGGAACTGTACTTGTCAGTGGAGCGTAGAAACGACACAGTCAGCTATGTTACACTCTGTAGCAGTTGAGACTTCCAAGCAACATGGATAAATATGACCGGGCTTGTGCGGGACAAAAAAAAATCTGATTGCATCAATTAACAAATCTTTAGATTCTTACATCCAGTGGTCACAATTAGCCGTGTCCTCCTCTCCATCTTTCAGATTGCCAAATATAAATAGAAACTGTGGCAGATAGAGGCTTTTTAACAAGCCTTGTATTGTTTATGATTTTATTTTTTGCCTTGTGGGTGCATGTAGCCTACTCTCAGCTCTCCTTGTGATGGATGCTTTTTCGACTGCATTAATTCACAGATATGCAGGGCTATACATCGTGTGGTCACTTCCTTTGGTTTTCATCAGCTTCCTCCATCAGACAAAGACCTGAAGACAAATTACCAGCTCTTATTGGCCCTGATGAATTGCATCTCCAGCAGGATATGGGAACAACAGTCCAACAGTCGTTACTCATGGTGAAAAATGTGCCTCTATTATATAGTCGCTTTCATAAATAAATCTCTGCCCGGACCCCACTTGAACATTTCACATCATTGATTTCCCCGTTGTTACTAATTATCAAAAAGGCTTTTTGTCATGACAGAATGTTGTTATTACTAGTTCGTAATGTCTAAAACCCAATTGATTAAGTAATGCACCATGAAAAGACCAATAATGCCCTAAACACTCTTTCCTTGCCCTCACTCAGTGTCATGCTCTCCAAAATAATAATCCCAGCAACTTTTCCCGTCTCTCGCTGTCTCCTCTGTACACAAACAAATCCGTACACAAACCCATGTCACACCAAGCCGGCGCTGTCCACAAACGGCTTTGTGCTCCCAATGTTTTCTGATGAGCTGCTTTGTAAAGTGCAAAGTTCTCTAATCCCATTGAGGGAGAAGTCACAGCTCAATGGAAAAAAAGGACTCTCTTCATGGCTATTTAATCTTTCCAATCCCCGCAGACCCCGCCCCCCCCTCCCCCGACAGCAGGCGAGACACTCGATTCAACACCACGAATCGAAGACGAGAGAACAAGCATATTATCCAGCCGCATTTAAATCTTTGTTCCACTTTCAAGTCATTATTCTTTCTATATAAAGTGCAGAAAACATAACAGAGCATATTATTTAAAGCAGCTTTAACACGATTTATACAATCAATCACATAAGGATTTGTGTGTGAAAGGGGTCGCTATAATAGCATTGAACCCACAGGGAATTATCACCCGGCTCATTGTCTTTGTGGCAACTTGTTTTCGGTTCACTCTCACTGCTTTCATCACCAGCGTTGGCAGCTAATTTCTATCTAAAATCTAAAAAAAAACGACAGCATGCTAACTGCCCACCGCTAAACGATGGACAAACAAAGTTAGCAAGTAGCTGTAGAGTGGAGCATTTCCTTCAGGAGGTGGTAGAGACCAAAATCAGAGCTAAAAGGATATATTGGTCTTGCAATGACTACAAATGAATACAAATGTGGCCACCTATCAGCAGTGTGTAAATAGCCAACTGTATGCTAACAAGTTTTATACATCAACTTCAAAAGGTGCCTCCAAGTGGCCCAACACGTTATTGCAGACATATCAACAGTAACTTTATTAATCAAAGGGCGTACTTTCAGCTACATGATATCTATTTTGTTATTCATAGATACATTTTGTAGCCAAAAGACCATTTCTAAAGACTATTTCGACACTATCTGTGATGTGATGTCACTTAGAGATTTTCCTCCACCTGTTGTTGACTGTTGACTCAGCATATTTAGTCAAGCTGTTAAATATTACCCTTCAGCGATGTGACAGTCGCGAACAAATTAGATTTCCCTGTAAGATCGTGCCGTCACTGTTCGTCACAAAGTTGGTAAGCTGCAGCGAATGTCTCTCAGCAGTGTTTTACAAGAGAGGCTTTGCTCCCTAATTCAAAATGTTGTAAAAGATATTTTCAATTAAGCCGTGTGATATTGAAAAGGTAAATGTATCTTTCTCCATATTCAAGTCCATCTTGTTCACATATTTCCACCCTCCCACGCAAGGCTTGTGCTTTGCAGTTCTCTGTGGTACTGTAATGCTAGATTGTGCGGATACACTGGAGGCTCACCTATAAAACACCATGCCTAGAGGAATCTATCATAGCTCCATTAACACTTCTGCTTCATCCTCCTCTCCTCGCCTTCCTCCCCTCATTAATCAACCGACCAGCCCTCGGGGCTCTACTCTGCAGCTAAGCTCACTCTCACTTTGTGTGTCTGTGTGTGTGTGTGCCCATACAGTATGTGGGCATTGTGTTAATGTGTGTTGGCGTATGCGTTTTTTAATGTGTCAGATATGTAAAAAATACTATTTCCAGAGCAATTTTCTTTCTGTACTGTTAAGTGCAGGACTAAAAAAAAAAAAAAATCATAGAAAGATCCATCAGAAAATCCTTCAGATGTCGTTATCAGTATGTATGGTCTTATGATAAGAGTCAGTCGTCCCTCTCACACTGCTTCCAAATTCAATTCAGAGAAATTGCATCGGGTCTTCAAGGATGAGTTGACAGACATGACAATCAGATTTGTAAATACCGTCTCAAAAGGGGACCAGATTAAGTTATTCTTCGATAAAAAAATAAAAGTCCCACCTATCTTTTTAGATTTGAATCACGATCTATAATGAGTTCTTCTCCTGCTGTTACCTTTCATCAGCCGGCTTGCCAAGCACATTCAGTACAGTGCACAGCCAAAGATAGCCTCAGCTGTGTCTATGTGTGTTAAGGGGCTTGTCTTTGTCTGTGTTCTTAATTTACTCAACGCGGCGCATAGGTAAACATTGTTATGGCCTTGCTAAAAAAAAATATATATAATGAAATATTACACCTGATCTGCTTTTAATTGCAAGCAAATAGCCTTGTTGAATAATGTAAATTAGCCCTAGCTGTGGAGTAAACAAGGCTTTTTTATGTGGCACTAATTGTCAGGCTCTGTATTATTAATGTGTTGTTAAAAAAAAAAAAACGACCTTGTGTAAGAAAAAAAAGCTCACATCACCCATCTATGTCGAAAAGGTGTTTGTTTTGGGATGGGTTTGTACACTCCGCTCTCCTTCTCTCCCTCTTTCTTTCTCAGGGGAGTTCTTTTAATAGTAAGGAGGTGACAGTTTTACCTCTCTCTCTGAGCACCGGGGTGACAGTTTGGTACCTGCCCAACTCTCATGAAACGTTACAGACGACTCGCTCAAGTTGCACGCAAAGCTTTTTTTTGGGGGGGAATTCGCACTCCATTCTAATGAGTCGAAGTTACCTTGAGTGTAGGCCAAGGTAATCGGATCCCCTTTTCTATAATAATACAGCTTTTAATATTTCCCCGAGAATTATTGTTCAGGGAATGAATTTTCGGAGAAGGTCTGCCAAGAGAAATGGAGCCCACAGTGGTATAGCCTTGGCAGTGGCACTTTGGAGCGGATCATTCAAAAGGTCATAATGGAGAAAATAATGGCTCTTAAGAGTCATAAAACAATTGAAAACAAGAGGTTATTGGAATCAATCATAAAGAAGATGAAAGAGGAGATAATATGGTATGAATCGTAAGTTTGACAGCAGATTAGGACTTTTAAAGAAAGGAAGTTTGAAGTTGAGTGCACACATTGGGGTCAACAGTAACTGGTGTTACCCCACGAACACACACACACACACACACACACACACACCATCCTCCCTCCAACTCCCCTCTTAATGTTCGCTCACATCTCTAGAGAAACGTCTGTTGGGCTAAGTGATAATTGCATTCCTCGCTGATTTCATGCTGAGACACACAGTGACACAGAATCACAGCCCACTTATTCCAAAGGCAGTGTGTTCTTTTCGGAGGAAATGAGACAAAAACAATATGACCAACTCCATCGGACGCAATTTTCTTTGACACAGAAGTGCACTTCCCTCATTTCCCTTCTTTCGCAAACACAGCCGTCCATTCCCCAGCGTCCTCTTTTGATTTGCAGACCAAATGTGGCCGAGTCAAGTTAGTTCAAGGGAGCACAAATCTCTGCTTTTCTGGTCGCGAGAGAATAGTTGTTGCAGACACAGAGCCCACTGCTTTCCCAGCTAACCGTATCAGAGAAGCAGCCCGAACATCAGTGAGCGAGTACCTCTTTAGAATTAATCCTTTGGGGGGGGGGGGGTGACTGCACCAATGCATGAGGATTACTGCTTTTAGGGCTTCTGATGAAATTCAAATAACAAAACGCCTGCACAACGTGTCCTGGAAAACACTCTGCGTTTCATAATATCCTGCTAAAAGTATTAGCAGGACCACCTCGCAGTGGTCTGTGCCTCATTCGATTTCACAGTCTTTATTGATATGATAATCAAGTGGTCAGCTAATGGTAATTGGCGGAGTTGCGTCATCGTTGTGTGTGCGAGAGCGCCTTTCATTCTCTTACTTCATATTCTCTTCCCACAGAGGCTAGTCGGCCACTTCTGAGGCACTGTATTAGGTTTCCGTGTAACAGCCCCTCACCTGACTTAGATGCTAATTTTGCTCATCCGGAGGAAAGCCTCCGGCAGCGCAAGCACCAACATACTGGAGTGAAAACTATGGCTTTGCTTACGTTACAACTACACCTAAATGGAGTTTTATGCATGCAGACCATATTGCTCTTCATTTATGGATTCAGTTCAGTTCAACGTTCGGCCACGCTCGAGGATACACTGTGCTGGACAACTCATTCCAGTCTCATAAGGAGAATAACGCTGCTCTGTATTGTTGCTTTCTGTCTACAGTGGTCTCAGTCTGCTTGTTGGCGAGGGTATTCTGCCATAGTTAAATCCTTCTTTGTCTGCGTGTTATTGTCTGTGAACGCTTCAGCCTTGTACATGGATTAAATGGAAATTGCTCTGTGTGTGTATGTGTGTGCAGAGGATTGCTGACTAAAGCTGTAATACATAAAGAGCTTTGGATGAGGGATGGTTCAAAGAGCAGGCAATTGTCATAATGATGACTTAAAGCAAAATTGTCCCACCGTAAAAAAAAAAATGTTTTACACATTGCACTGCCTTGTATACGGTTGCCAGCAGTGCTTGGCAACCTCATTGTCACGAGAATCAATAGTGGCTGAAATATACGATGGAATAACTGAAGTAAGCAGCATTATAAAACCGTATAAGTACATTATGGGATTATGATTGTGGTGTAGTCCTTTGTCCTAGCTTTTGTCAGTTTGACTCAATGCCCAAGGACGGATGCCGGTGAAGCCATAGTCTAAGCCCTGTTTATACCTCTACTCCTCTTCACTTCCTCACACCTGCAAGAGAAACTTCAATATTGACCTACATCTCCTTCAGAATAATTTGGCGGCTATTTTCGTGCTGTGCTTTAAAAAAAAAAAAAAAAAGAAGCCCTGCTACAGTAGCCGTGATGGCTGGATTCAGCACAGTGTGTGACATTTTAACTAATGTTTTCCTGCTCAAGGCTGCGTTGCCCAGCGTGGGTCAAACTCGTCCCTCGTCTCTCCCCACAGTTACACAGTTATAACAAACAACAGTAGAAATACTTTCCCCGCACTCGAGGATGGCGATTGGAAGCACAAAAGGACTCGGCTTGTAGCTTTCCAAGGTGTTTATGTTGTGCCGTAAATTAGGGGAAGAGGGTTTCTTATGGACGATACAGCAAAAGGTAGTCGTCAGGATCTGTGATTAGTGCTCTGACCACAAGCCCCAAGCCTTATTCATCATGAATCCTAATGCTGCAGCCAGTTGCCTCTTTAGCTCTGACCGATTCCCACACACCACTTTTTCAGCAGCTGCTCTCACCACCTCATAGTCATTTCCACATCTTCAACCTCTCTCTTAAGCAGACTCTTTTCTTTTGACCTCGCTGGCCCTCTGTTATTTCTCTGTGTTACGTGGTCATTTTAATATCACTCATATCATATTGGGTAGACGCACCCTTTGCTTTCGGGTGAGGAATCAGCCGTAAACCTGTTGTCCTTTATGTTTCACGCCACATTGTGACATTCAAACCCAGTATTCAGCTGTGAATTCAGGGTTACTAATATTGCAATTTTTACAATTCAGGACCAATTTGGCTCATTGGATGAGAATGTCCAATCGTGCATAGACACAAGAAAGAGATGATGAATGGGAGACGAGAAATTTAGAAGAGAGAGGGTGACGACAGAAGGGCAGGAGGAGAGATAGAGATGAACCAGGCTTGAAGAGAAAGTGAGGAAGGGGAGTCTGTGAGTGTGTGTGTGTGGGATGAAGTGGGGGGCAGTGATTACTTGCTGCTGAGGTAGCACTGCATTACACATGAGGATTTGGAATGGCCCAGATAAAGTAATCTATGATTAACTGGGGCGCGGCTGGCTCGCCACCCTGCCAACAGCTGTAGTCAGGGGCGAATTACAAAATTATGGGATGTCCAAACATTTTAGATGCGGTGGGAAATGTATTTCCATACAGGGGGAGGGAGGTTCAGTGGGGATGAGTATTATGTATAAAGTCAAAGGTGACAGCCGGCGACTAGGGAAGAGAGCGACAGAGAGAGCAGTGGTGCATTTAAGGCAAACGTTTTTTAGTGGTCGCATTTGACAGAGGATTGTTGAAATGGTCCAGCAGTCCTGGGAGGATTTGGGGAGGGGGAGGCAGGGGTCATGGCGGGCGGAGTGATCGCCGCAATGATTGCTGTAACAACTGTCCGACCGAATAACAAATCAAATTATAAAGATGGACACCGCGGCACAGACCCCGCCGCCGTCTGAAATTGATTGCCAGCACCAGGAGCTGATATCGTCGGGCCCGGTCTGTCATAGTCCATCAGGCGTCATTATCACCAGGGGAACACTGAACCTCATGCAGAACGAGGACGACTTCATCCACACTACTGCTTGGAGTTAAGACAGAAAAACAAAAACGCAGACAGAACCAGGCTACATCAGAGGTTTTATGCTTTTTTCTTTGTGATTACAAGGTCAAAAAAGGGTCTTGTTCAGAATACTGTTCAGAAATACCTCAGTATTCAACATGCTAAGTGCCAGCTAAATCCGGTCTGTTATCATCATGGGTTGCAGGACTACCTTGATTGAAGTGCTCTCGTGTCTTGTATGTGCAGCAGCAATCATCTCTAAATCATAGCTTGTAGGACAGATGAATCACGGAGAGGTTGCAAACCCTTCCCCCATTTGTCCCTTTTTAAAAATCACATATCTTAGGAATAATGAATGCAAGTGCGCCTCTGAGGTATTATGATTGTGTTTCAATATTAACTCCCGAGAATTTAACAGGCGTCTATTTTTATTCTGCCATGTGATTAGTCATTTAACTGAAGCAGGCTGTCATTGGAAATCATTTTCATGTCTTCAGACAGTTCCTCAGTTCATCCAAATGACAAGTGATTTTGCCTGTGGGGGGAAATAGGCCCATATTTTATTGAGAGCCGAGACAGTTCTTTAATAATGCTAGAAGTTTCCCGTGAAGTGAATGGACTTTGTGTTTGAGGCCACTTACACAAAATGACTAAGGCTTCAAAGACGGCTCATTACTGAGGTCCATGAGGTGTCTGGCTTCCTAAATTATCTACTAGACCTCTCAGTCATGGTTTTACGTCAGCATCCCAAGTTAAACTTTATTTTTGAACATTAAATGTCGCCATTAAGCAAGGTTCTTTTATATGTAGACAGCCATGCTCTCAGTTTCCTTTTGAACCTTTTACAAGAGCCCATCCAACAGTCTGCTTCCATCTGTCAGTCTGTGATCCTATTTTGGCTCCAATCCTTCTTCCGGAACCCCCCCCCCCCCGAACAACAGTCTCAGTGTGGTTGTTGTAGTAGAGCTGGTGTTGATGAACTTGCTGCACCTTGCCAAGAGCCTCCTGAAGTGTTTTCCTTGCCACAGACAGACCTGCCTAAAAGTGAAGGGTTTGCCCTTGAAATGTTCTCTCCGGCGCCTTGCTTATTTTTCCTCCTGCTGCCTAGTTTACACACTGCCTTGCTCTGTGTGGCGATGTACTCATTGTTCTTTAGTAGCGTAGAATCATACAGAGATTAAGGATGTCACGATAGCTGAAATTTGGCTGTCAATACCAATACCATTGAAATTCAACGATTCTTGTTACCAAATACGATACCATGGTAAAAAATAAAAAAGATAAATTTGAGCTTTGACTTACTGTCCTTTATTACTGTTTGAATTCATTATGATCCCCTCATGTTTCTTGCCAAAAACAACATTTTAGAAGATTACATTTAACACATAACATCATAATTTACCTTTGCCCTGATCCCTATGGAAAAACAAGTACCGTCACGTTTTTCAGAATTTGGCATCAAACTTCTCAGCCAAAGTATCGGTTATCGTGACATCCCTAACAGGGATGCACTAAAAGAACAGAAAGAGTAATTTATTCATATCTTGTTTGCTAAATGTATTCAACCCTGATGACTTTTCTCAGTATGTTGAAGGTTGAATACCAAAAAATACCAAAAGAGTTTTTTACACTTTTAGTGACACAAAATACAACATGATGATTTGGACGTTTTGGTATTTTTCCTTTTCAAATTTCCACCATTTCTCAAGGTTGAAAATTTAGTTGTTAATGCTAAAGTGAAAACCAATTTGAAAATCTTCATTGGAAGTCAAATTTCATCCCCAGCACAGAGTTTTGTATTAGAACCAAAGAGTACGGCCTCATTTCATCTGCCTTATTTGCAAACTCTTGGCATGTTATCATGTGCCTTTTATCAGAAGAGGCTTCTTTCTGGCCACTCATACATATGTAATATATTTAAACTAATATTTGTACATATATATTTGGGTTGCTCATTCGTATGGTTCCTTAGAGTATTGTAAAGACAGACACCTATACTGTTACTACACTGTACATCATTGTAGCTGGAGATGCTCGCCATAATCTGCTATTGAAAAATGTTGATCTTCTTGTCACACTTTCCAAAATTGCCATGGTTAAACAAAACATCACATATATGATGTGCAACATGCATTGGAACTGCACTGTCATGATTCAGAAAAATATGTTTTAGTTTTTCTGAATTATGTCCAATCAGTTGAACAAATCTCATGTTTAACCCAAAGATTTGTTTGTCATCACTGCTAAGAAGTCATTATTCTTGGTTTAATTCAAGATTTTAACATTAAGTTCATAGTGATATTGTATTGCTACATTAATCACATGGAAACGTACACGCAAACATGTAGGCCATGTTGAACCATAAAGATTGTTTTCCTCGCATTCATTTCTGTTTCTGGTCTGTTTGCTTATTAATGAAGAGGACAGAGCCACACACACACACACACACACACACACACACACAAACCACGCAAAATCGTGGGGAACTTGTGTTGGAAAAATAATTTTCTTTAATAAATCATTCTAAGATTGTGTTAATGAAGTGTTAAATTTTAATGACCCAATCTTGTTTGGATTCCAGTGGCCCTGTGGGTTGATCCCACCTCTCAGAATTGAAATGAATGCACAATAAAAAGACTTCTTCTTTTGTGATCCTCGTGACCTGCTGAATTTTGCCGTTCACTGAAAGCACCATTTTGACCAGTGGATGACATGAATAATAATGATTAGTAATTTGTCTTCAAAAGACTTGCGTATAGAGGCTTTATTTTAATCATCATTGTGGAGAAGTGCTGAGATGGTAGTAATTGTGTGTGTGCGTGCGTTTCTAAGCAGGTACATGTTAAGTGAGGTTTATGTGTTTGCAGACGAGGCAGCCTTCTCTGACTTTTAATGAGCCTTTCCCTCATTAATCAGACTTTGAGAGTGAGACTTGCCAATCAGGCCTGTACGGGAAAGGTACAGAGTCCAGAGTTCACAATTAGTCTTTAAGAGGTCCCCTGTCGAGAAACTGCTTCTGTTAATACATGCAGAAAACATAACGAACAGAAGGCTATTGGACCTTTTGCTTACTGTAATCTGTTCAAGTGAATTCATTCAGAATTTGGTGTATTCTCCAACTTCAAATATCAGTAAAGTCATTGGGACTCCGGGTTAATTAATGTTGTCCATGCAAGATGGAGGAGCTTGTGTACTTGATCTGAACTCTGCTCTTGAAACGGTTGATCATTAAATTATTTTAACTACACTACTTAAGACTGAGTAGTAATGTCGCCAATGTATCTTTCTAGCAGAGAAATATTTTTTTTAATCTATGGACTTACCCCCTAGTTGAGACATTGCATCTCTTCCCATATGCTGATGATACACTGCTTTATGTGGCTATGTCTCTTGAGGACACAAGACCAATTGATGCTCTTTTTAGATGTATTTTAGTGTCTGGATGTTTGCAAAACCTTCACAGCTCAACCACATTCATTGGATAAAAGGAAACTATTAGTTATAGGCTCCTAGGTTGAGAGAGCAGAACTGGACAGAGACAGACTTACCCCTAGTAAAGAGTCCTTGGTACTATGTTTGACTCACAACTACACCCCAAAACTCACAGAAGGGATGTCACCAGATCAGCTCTTTTTATAATCTGAAAAAAATAGCTAAAGTATGGCAATTTCTCACCGTGACACAAAGAGAAAAAAACAACAACACGCCAAATCGACCAAAGGTATAACACCAGAATTTTCATCAGAACTCTCCTCTTCTTCTTCATTACTTTGTGTTTTTCTGGAACCGGTGGGTTGGCTTTCACTGAAAAAAACAATGTATTCTACACTGTTCTAGAATTAAATGAGTTGCACCAAACTAGCAGAGAGTCCCATTCACGTCTGTGTAATTACAATAAATGTTAGTGTCTCTGAATAAGATCCACCAGCAGCCAAAGAACAGGACTGCATTGACAAAGCATCGACAACTGTGGAACAGGCAAAATTTAGCCCACTCCATTCATACACCCTAGTTCTTATTATGCATAAGCTATCTCACTGAGCTTGCTTTTGTGCTGGTATAATTACATAATCTGAGCACTCCTATGGGTGAATTGCTTTGTGTGCGGCAAGCAGGCAGCATTGCTTTGACTCAAGTTCCCAAAGGGGAATTGAGGCTAGCTATAATTTAACTGTTTAAAAGTTGCAAATGTGGTAATGGCCATTGTCAAAAGGGTTTCACGTTGTTTCTTGTTTTTCTGTCAAAGCTGCAGTTTTGTTTTGTTTTAATAGGCGTTTTTTTAAAGACATAAATACAGTATCTTCAATTTTGAGTAAGATTTGATTGCCCCTCTGTTTCCTTACTTTAAAGCCTTTTATATAGAGTGGGTGTGGAGGATGATCCACCGTGCATAAGGAGGTGTGTTGTGCACTGCTGTATTTTGTGTTGTTTGCTGTTTATAATGGGCCTAGGCAATACTTAACTAGAATGGAGGCCCATCAAGGCAGACCGATAAGGACCTAGGGATCCACTCTAGTCAATTACTGCAAAGTGCCAAGTTCAACTCAGTGGGCCTTTTATGAAGTACACCGGCTGAGTAAACAAATTAATCGTACATCCATGGTTCCCAAACACAACCATGCGGCCCAGGGCAATCATACATCAGGCAGAGTGATAGCGGCTGTCTACACCAGGAAATAGAAAGGTCCCACTATTAAAGATAGGCAACCACATAGGACTCATAAGCTATTGGCCATCACACTTAGTCTGTCTCTCAGCTGCACTGTTGTATATGTTTTTTGCTTTTTACACCTCGACAATGGTTGTGTAAAGAGAAAGGTTATGTTTTGGAATTCCAAAGTTCTGCTGTGAGGTAATACAGTGGACTGATATTAACAGCTCTTTTTATTGATCCTCAGGGATGTTGCAATCCAAAGAAAACCATGTATCGACAAATGTAGCAGTCTAGAATATGTCATATGAACTGAGGGAAGAAGTGTTTCTTTAGGAGTTAAGGAAGTTCCCTTCAACCATTAAAAAGCTGCCCATTGTATTAGCTAAACATGTATAATGAACAGGGCAGTTCCTATAGCTCATGACTGATGATTACATGGTTCGCTAAAGACTGCTACGTGGTTGCAGGTAAAATGACAGATGTACACATACATATAGGGATTTTGTGTGTTCACGTGTGTGTGCGTGTTTGTATGCATTCATGCGTGTCCTTTTTCATGATTTGACCTGAATTCCATTATACAACATCCTGTATTTGTGTCATCTACAGCTGGTGGAAAGGCCATATTGTGGTCCAGTAATCAATACAATGTATAGTCATCTGAGAGAGCGCACGAGAGAGATAGAGATAGAGAGAGACTTTTTGTCTGGGTGAGTGTGCGTTCACAATATGTGGCAAAAAAGAAAAACTGATTTTGTGCACACAGCCTGTAATAAATGGAAGCACATTACTTCCGGTTGAAGCTATAGTTGTTCAGCCTGTAACGCAGAGTGTAGTTTGCTCAAAGCATTTTAGGAATACGAGTTATTTGGTGAATTTGAAATGTGTTGAACACTTGCTCTAATTTTAATTCTGGGACAATATTTGTTAGTGTATGCACGTATTCTGAAATGCAGTTTAATGTCTACAGTTACAGCCCATTTCTGCCTTATTGCTAATAAATAAACCAGGGAATTCACTTAGAAATTGGGAAATGAATTAATCAGGGAATCAATAATACATCCAAGATTTGGGACATTAATTAATAAAGAAAATAAATACAATTATTCTTTTTTACTAACCTACATTCCCCCCTAGCAAATGTTTTTTTTAAGTCAAACCAAATCCTCAGCCAATATTGAGTTGAACAATCAAATAGCAGAAGCGCAAACTTAGTGCCTCCCTTTGGTATCCTACTTCTTTTATTGGCCCCTTCAAATATTCTGTACATGCCTTGGAAAAGGATTTCTTGAAAAGACTGAGAACTCAGAGCACTACAGCCTAAACACACAACCAATGATGCGTTTTTCCTAATCCTTCATCTCATCGAAGTTATTTGTTAGAAGATCGAGAACAACAAGTTCTTTCATTTCTTCTGAAGGTGCAATCTGAACGGCCTATGAGCCCATATTACAACCCTATGCAAACAATCATAAGAAGAGTATTTGGAGTTGCTATTGACCAAAATCAAAAGCATTTACTCAAGTCTCAAAACTCTGATAATGCACCATCAGCTGTCATAGACAGACCAGTGTATTGTCTAAATGCATTATTAATGAGCTCATAACATTTGGATGACATTCCACATTTCTTTTATTTACAGATGTATTTGATTTATGAGGCAGAATGGTTTCATTTCCTTTCCCAAGACTTCTGTTTGCTGCGTTTACTCTCTTCTTGACATTCAGCTTGATTAAGTATGTAATGAGGGTGAGAATCACTCTGCTGTGCGTGTACTGTACGTCAGTGCTTTCCAATGTAAACAACTTGAATGAACCCTAAGGCCAATCTAAGATTAGATCAATGGGAAAACTTTCACAGTCAAGTGTTCAATTGCCTTGATGTTTTGGCATTTTGCTGAAGTGGCTTTAGTGATTAAAAGTAAGTCTGAATTCTAGGCTGGTGACTGGCATTAATTTATCTGCTCTCAGCTTTGGTAGAGCAGGCGTTGATTTTTCTGTGCTGTTCAGTCTGTTTAGTTTTGTCCTGTACAGGGGGTCGGTTTGTGTTTTGGTGTTGTGCATGTCTTTGCTCCGGGAGAGTTGTGTTTCAGTAACAGGGCTGCCATCGTTCTCTGTTGTCAGATCTTCCGGAGGTGTTGGCTGGTGTTCAAGAAGGCCTCCAGTAAAGGTCCACGACGGTTAGAGAAGTACCCGGACGAGAAGGCAGCCTACTTCAGGACCTTCCACAAGGTACAGACACACACACGCACACACACAACTGAAACTCATTACAGATTACATTCTGGTTTTCATTCAATTTGATAATCTTTTGATTTGCCTTTACCTGTAAATAATGAGTCATTTGTTGCAACCCGAAGCAATATAATATATCGTAAAGCCCTTTTCTGAGAGTGCAGAGTGCGTCACAATAAAAGCAAATAAAAACAAAGAGAGCAGGGGTATTCAATTAATATTCATGGAGGTCCAGTTAGAGAGAATTTCCTCATGCAAAGATCCGGAACATCACAATAATGTCTAACTTGCGCTCTGATTTAGTCCCATATTTATAGCCTAACAGTTGTATCAACGAAAAGATAAAGATAAATAATACCTCAACAATATTTATTGTCAGATTTCAAATTGAACTGGATTAATTATAAATAATACATACTCTAATAATAAATTAGAAAAGATTAAAACAATAAAATACATAACAGAAAGCTTTTGAAAAATGTGTCTTAAAATATAGTACCGTATTTTCCGCACTATAGGGCGCACTGGATTATAAGGCGCACTGTCAATGAATGGTCTATTTTCGATCTATTTTCATATATAAAGCGCACCAGACTATAAGGCGCGGGCGCTCTGAAGTCAGCGCCCGCGCCGCCGCGGGCGCTCTGAAGTCAGCGCCCGCGCCGCCACGGGTGAGCAGTGGGGAGCGGCGCTCACTCTATCGCTCACTCTATGTTTCTATTAATATCTCCGTCGAAAAACGGCACAGAAAAATGGTTCGAATATCTATAGAAATCTGTAGATTCTCCACTTCCGTGTCCGTATTCTCACGAGATAGTACGAGACTCACACAGCGAGATGTGATGCATATGACGAGCTTACAGTTCATCATGTGACGATCTGGGGGACAGACTGTTTACATCGTGTAGTGTAGCTTGTTAGCTCGTTAGTTAGCACGTCTGCTAACGGCAGCGTTCTGAGACAGCTGTAGCTTTATGATTACAGAC
The DNA here is from genome assembly GCA_032191485.1 of Leptoclinus maculatus. NCBI lineage: Eukaryota > Metazoa > Chordata > Actinopteri > Perciformes > Stichaeidae > Leptoclinus > Leptoclinus maculatus. Next base: position 9,072,761 of record JAVDOI010000013.1, read on the forward strand.
ATGTAAACACACAGTTAGTGGAGTCTGCGTGACTCACACAGCGAGCTATGATACTTATGCATGCTTATGCTTACACCTCGTCCAGAACTACCGGTGAGACTCCTGACTACGGTAGCCGTAATGCTGCAAGCGGTGCGGCTTTGTAGTTTACCAAAGTTGTACTAAAACATTTTGACAGAGCGCCGTGTACCACACAAAATCGCTTCGAGGTCAGTAAACACAACCAGAATTAATCCATATATAAAGCGCTCCGGATTATAAGGCGCACTGTCGTTTTTTGAGAAAATTAAAGGCTTTTAAGTGCGCCTTATAGTGCGGAAAATACGGTACTTCATTTTAGAACTGTCCTGCAGTATTAAATTCGGTTCATTCAGGTGTGAAGTGATGTCACCCAAAAAAAGCCACGATATTATATTCTTCTCATCTTCTAAAAAGATACATTAGTGTGCCGGGACTTAATCTGTGGTTATTGAAACCATTTGTTTCAGCTCTATTCCTCTCTGTTAACATCAATTCATGTCTTAGGATTCTGATCATATTAAGCTCTTAGGTTTATTTTTTCTGTGCCTTCATTTCGGATGTGAGTGGGTACGTTTGCTCAAAAGATGTGTGCTTTTTCTCGTAGTGGTGCTTCACATCTGCGCTTTTAAAAATCCCCACGGTCTCTGAACATGAGACATACTGGTTTTGAACTGCCCGTGGGAAGACTGAACATCTAAGAGTCTGTCCATTCTTGGTAAAAGGCTCTGGTCTCGCTGTCCACTTTTCTCTTTTTGGAGAACGCCATGTAAAATAATTTCTCCGACTGTTGGTTCTCCCTCCCGTCTGTGTTTATCTCACTCGAGGGTGATACTTATCAGAATACACATATTTGATTGGCCGAGAAGCATCACGTGATAGGATTTACAACGCATGTAATTGGTCCGTGTGTTTAATAAACTGCTGAACGAGTGCGGTAAAGGCTAGAAAAGCTGCGCTGGTTAAAATAGAAGCGATCCGTCAAAATGTAGTAATTCTCAATTATCGATCGGTTTCAGGTCTGGGTCCAGATACGACGGCGTTTGGGTCCGCCTATTAGTGACCCCTGGTCTGTAGCTTTATGGCTATTTAATTTCTGTGTATATAAGAAGAGTTTCACTAAGCAAAGAGTTTAAATTTACATTTGTGTCACTAGCGGTGAGTTCTAAGGGTACTAATGTCAGTCAGTCCTTTGGTCAATCAAGATTATTGACGAGATTTCCATGAAATTAGTAACTCAATATTCCTAATCTCCAGAGTGTTATTCCTAATGATTTGGTTACAATCTGACCTTTTGTCTAATGCCACCATCAAGTCGGATAATGCCACTAATATATAACACATATATGGCATTCAGAAATTGGTTTTCTTGAATACCAAAAAGAGATTAAACCTGGTGTGTAACTCCCTAGGGATAATTTTTTGGCAGAGTCTAGATTCTGCTGACATTGGCACAATCATCAGACAACAGCCGAGATTTTCATTTAGCAATTTGGACAACAGCTGGAATTAATTAGCTTTAGCTGATACAATCTGACACCGATGGTCGTCCACCAAAAAGGAGGAGCCTGGCCTTCTATTTAGGCAGTTAATGTATTCTCTTAAAACATCAGGAAACGTGCTCCAGTAATACTGTGAAATCAATTAATCTTAAAGAAAGTGACGCGGTAAAAGGCAGCACTTTGTTGTATAAGATTAGGTCAATCAACTGGCCACAGATGATAGAGTTAAATATCCATTAAGACACATTTTGCAACTTTATCATCTCCTCTGGGGCCTTTTCCCTCCCTTTTGAAAGTAATAATCCAGTATATAATATATCTCTCCCCGCCTCTTAAGCCCTTTGAAAGTCTCCATTTATGACTCATTATCATGGTGATAAGACACGATGTTAAAAGGAGTAGCACCGTGAACAGCGTGTTATAGTAATGAGAGGAGATAACAGTAGATTATGGGGGACTTTGACACCAGGTTTCCTATGCGGCTGCAGTTTGAGTAGCCTGAAGCATTACTGTAACCATGTAATTATGAATTAGGCTGGGAATGTCTCACTGGCTAGGTAGAGGTTTAGATCCACTTTGTTGTTAGCATCCCTCGCTGCTACAGGATCAGCCATGTATGGTGAATGAAGCATCTCCCTACTACATCATGCTGTCACACTGGGCGTCCTGTGTGGCTGTAACCCGTCCTCCACCCCCCCTCCCAGAGGCATCTCATACACCCAGCGCCGGAGTGAGCGATGAGCGCACACATGCACCAGTGCACCTGGTAATGCATCGCCACAAAGATCAAGAAAGGTCCCGTCTGAGGGCTTCATTCAACGCTGCAGTGCTTTGGGAGGAAATAGGCTGCACTGGTGGCTGATTTACAGAATCAACACAAAGGGGATTGGCTTTCTATACCACCATATCCCCCCCCCTCCTACTCCCACTCTCTCGATCTCTCTCTGTACCTTTTTCTCTGTCTTGGAGGCGCTGGTCCACAAACAATCCCTGAATATTTTTAGCAATATTTCTAGCCCTGTGAAAAGTAGTTTTTTCTGTGTGCGACACTTCTCGAGCTCTCTTGAGCTGCTCACAGAGGCAGCTGCAGTAGAGAGATGGAGCTGTATTTAAATGCCTAAACACAGTATGTCCATATGGAAGCAGATGGTTTTAGTCACACTAGTGCAGTCGGTTGGTTGGTCCACCACTTTAGAGGGACTCATATCTCAACAATTGGATGGAGTGCCATGAATATTTGTACGGACATTCTGGATGAATCTTAATGAATCTGAATTATCCTCTAGCGCCACCAGCAGGTTGACATCAATGCCTTTTAGTGGCATGTCTCAACAGCTATTGGAGGGATTGGCATGACATTTGGTACAGATATAGTGTGGAGTAACAGCTGCCACTTTGTATCAGGCGCACGATTGCAGCAAGGATCAATAGAAACGAAATGCCGGGCACTCACCATTAAAGGGTCCTTATTTATGATGGGCACAAAACAATCGCATTTCTAATGACATTTGATACAGACAGTCATGAACCCCTCAGAATGTATGGTGATCCCTTAACTTTATTCCAGAACCATCATAAAGGTCAAAATGGGTCCAGTACTTTGAGTTTACCACTTAATAATAAGCTAAACTAATGACATTTCCTTTTAGCCTCAGCTGTACTTTTATCAATTATCAAAAGTGAACATGCCAACACACTGAACTGAGAGAGACAGCATTGTTAAGATTACCTGCTGAAAATCATCATGTTAGCATCGTCATTGTAAGCATGTTAGCAAGCTGACATTAGCATATAACTTAAGCACTGCCCACAGCAGGATCACGCCGGGATGCGTTTTTCCAAAAGTGGATTATTTTTCAACTTTTTGCCCGCTGAATTTTTTTCCAGCATCCCCTGCAGTCCCCATAGCCGTAGCCTAAACAACGCACTACCCACATTCAAAAGGAATGGGAGGACTGGCGGCTTTTACTGTGACACCTGATTTGGTTTGAATGCAGCCTTCTTGATATATGAGATTTAATTTACACCTTTGAATAAACAAGAAGAAAGATGGGGAGGGAAGAGGAGGAGAGATGAGGAATAAGTCTCATCACAAATTATTCACTTCGCTCGGACTGTAGCGCCTCAGGCTGGGAATGCACCCAAATCTCTCCCTTAGACACATGGCTTCACACACACACACACACACACACACACGAAGAGAGACTAAACCATGCACAGTTACGCAAACAGAGACAGAGATGAATGGCTGGTGGAATTCATGGCTCAGAAATTCCCACAGTCGATGCTTGCTTTGTAGCAGTTATATGTATGAATGGTCTGCCCGAGGACAAATACATGCTGTATCCTCACAGAGACTAAAAAAAGAATCACCTCGTATCAAATATTTAGATACTATCTTTGAAGAGGATAACAAATTACAAAAGGAAAACCTTCATTATCCATAGCCTCTTCTCTTTTTATTTCATGCTTTTAAAAAAAAATCTCTCTATGCAACTTGAATGCCGAGCAGAGGATCTCTGGCAACAGAGGGGAAATATACAATATGCAGTGTTATCGAAACAAAGAAATCTGTACTCCACATATGTTGTGTGCGTTATTAGGGCTGGGCTTATAACCGTAAACAGTCAAGCTTTACTATACGGGCAGTGAGCCCAGCTAATTCATTTCCAACAGTCTGGCAAAGGGCCCACAGTTAGCACACAATGGACTACAATAATGTAATGGGCCTTATCTCCCAGGCAGAGTGAACACAGAGGAGACTGTTGAACAAAATGGCCTGTAAATGCGGGTAATATTCAATTAAATGTAATCTGCTCTTTTTTTTTCCCCATTCGCGATCAATATCCTGGTAAAGTGATTTAGATGCTTTTGATCGCACCCCCCCCCCCACCACCACCACCACCCTATTGACTGGAAAATCACTTTCAAGGAGGCACTTGAACAGGGGATACACAGTGTATACAATATGAGCGTCAGGTCACATGTATTCATAAAGTGCTTTTAGCGATGCACGACACACTACTACAGCTATCACTGTGCTGCAACCAGCTGACACTGTGGATGATTTCTTACTTTTTAAAAAGAGCTTTTTGTAATCAGCAGGAAAAAACTGCCATTGTTTATCTATCCCTTAAGATCGCCCACATTTCTGTTTTACTTTGCCATCCTTTATATGCTAAGCCTCTAACTACTATTGCACTTTCAGCGAAGTCGGTGCAAGATGGCAATTAAGCCTTTGCTGGCGCTGCTGCTGCTCCTGGCTGTGTTCATTCAAAGTAATGTGCTGCTGCCACTCTCTCCTTCCTCTTTAGATCACTGAGCTCCATAACATAAAGAACATTACCCGGATGCCGCGGGAGGCAAAAAAGCACGCTGTGGCGATCATCTTCTGTGACGACACATCCAAGACATTCGCCTGTGAATCAGGTAAGTGCCCCTTTTTTCCTCAAATTCAGATTTCAAATGAGTCTTTTTTAGCCACAGTAGACTAGCGGGGGAGAGAGGAAAGCTTTGACTTCTTGGGTGTTTGTTTTTATTCATTGCATACAAAGACGTGGATGTGTGGAGGGATATGCTGCATGAGAAGTGGAGGGGTGGTTTGCGAAAAAAGTTTGTCAAGAAGCGGAGGAAGAATCAACTTCAGTGAGAGAAAGAGAGGTGAAAGAGGTTCAGCCAAGTGATGCTCATTTGCCGCTATATTAAGAAGTGGGAGGATCTGTTCCGAAATATTGATTTTCATACCGCAGGTATGAAAAACTATATTGGGCATTGTTTGCAACCCAATTACGGACTGTAACAATAGAGATTGCCTCTAATACGTGGACAGGAAGCTAAAGAGGCACATCATCTGCACACGGTCGGTTGGGATTCAGCAGCCTGTTCTTTAGATGCAAATAAATGGAGCTGGGTTGTAGAGGTAGCCAGGGGCTAGATAAGGCGGATGCACCTTAATGTGCTGGCGCTATACACAGACCGAGGATGAACATCTCCGACTTAACTCCAGCCTCGTGGATGTGTGTGCACATGTGGGTAGCAGTAAACATCAGGGGGGAAAATATTATTGAACGAAGAGCCGTTACTCTTGCCTTTACTTTCCCATGATCACTTCTCCTTCACTCTCTTGGCTCATTTCCATGCCCACAGTCCTCCCCCCTCACACCACCATATGGATGTCTCTATCACCCCGAGTACGTGACCTATCATAGTCCTTCACTATCTGGAAGCCCCTTACATTTATACCCCTTCATTTCCCAGGGCCTTGTGTGGGCATACAGTATGAAGAAATGCATGACGTTAATGATGTTTACCTAATGCAGCCAGCGATGTCAATGGGAGTTTGGATCGGAAAACTTGCAGTTGGAAAGCAAATGTCAAACTGATTTGAGGGGTCGCCATCCCTCAAATAATCCAAGTTTTGACTGTTTTTTTAAAAGAAAAAAAAAAAGTGATGAGGCCTCATGATGATCTCCTGATATACATCTTAAAATAACCTCAGTGTGCCGTCAATGAAACACTGAACAAAAGACGGTAGCAGATCTTACATCCTTTGACAGATGTGTTTTGGGTGCATCTGTCAAATATGCACCATAAAGAGATAGAGAGTGCGAGCTGAAGATTGAATAATGCGTCAACTCCTCATTTTCCACAGCTGAATCAGGACCAAAGACATGGTGCACATGATATTATCTACTATATTTGTCTGAAATGAAGATTTGATTCTCACATATTCTCTCGCTCTTAACATCCTCTTTTTTTTTTCTTGCACTCAACAAAAAAACGTCACTCCATCTTATACCATCACATACCTGCACACAGATATATCGTTCTACCATATTTCCTCATGCATGGCACACACTAGCGAGGCTGCCTCTGTGCGGATGAAGTGTTTGTTTAGCCAATTTTCCACTCAGTGGCCTTTAAAAGTGTGGGAGTTTAGAGGCACTCAGAGGCCATGGTAACTGTGAATGAGAAAGCTGAATCTGGGGAGACATGAGCAAGGAGCTAAAGTGCAGACCTGCTGTCTTTAAATTTGTGTGTGTGTGTGTGTGTGTGTGTCTGTATTTCAGCTTTTTGTTTTGTGTGAATGAAGTGCTTCAGGCAGCAGCAGACCTTTCCTTCACCCTGCAAAGTTGTGTAGATCTGTCCCATTGGACACTACAGTTGATCTGACAAACATCCCGCAAGTTTCAAGTGAATGACGTGTAAATTCCTCCACACACATATTACATAAGCATGCATTGGCTTGATTAATAGACACAGAAACAGGGTTCCCGTGCTTCCAAAGGCGGCTCTGTACACATCACTGGCCATAGTTACATATCCCAGAATTCCACAGGGCCGGGAGATAAGGAGCTTCAGAAAGATGACCAACTCTGACATTTGCCTCATTTCATACCTCAGTAACTCTCACCAAAAGCTCACACAAGACAATTGGAAATCCTCCCCATTGTAAACAGTGTTGTTTTCTGACTCAACAAGAAGATGAATTGGTATTCACAAACGACAGATTGTAACACAGACTTCCAGATTTGAAACATGAAATCATTTGTCTCAACTTAGCCTCCGATTAAAAAAATGCAGTGCTACAATGAATGCCCTCCCCCCTTTAGGTGCCAGCTGTCACATGTTGTAGATATAACTCCCTACACGGAGCTCTGCTCCTAAAACCAAGACTGCTGCTTTAAAAAAAAAAAAAGAGTAAATAATCACAATTCTTCTGATTTACTCCAAAATACAGTGAACCCTGAAAGGAATACTTCCACATTGCTTTATTTGCTTTCTTGCCGAGGGTTTGATGAGAAGATTGATACTGCTCTCATGTCTACATGTGCGTTACTACCGCCTTCTGCCAGCAGTCGTAGCCCCTGTAAAAACCCCAATGGTTTAAGTATTGATGAAACAAAACAATTAACGTGTTAATTAATGAGCTGCTGCTAGTCGGCAGATTTGTTGCCCATGTAAAGAGCCAGGCTCTCGGTTTCACCCCGTTTCCAGACGTGCTAAGCTAAGCTAAATGCCTGCTGGTGCTAGCTTAATACCAACATCAGTAATTTTTTTCATCTTACGTTCCACAAATAAGCATATAAGTGTGCTTATTCCTTTAACCAGAGGATCACTAGTTTCCGTTGTTACTGTGGCCGTATTGTTCCACCCGAGGTATATATTGTACGGCATTGAAAGTGAGTATTGGCAAAGGAGGAGAGGAGAAACCCATCTTTCACCCGTCGCTGTTGCTGAACCCACCTCCTCTTTTAATCTGCATCGAATTGATCCGATTGATTTTTTTCCCCCTCCCTGGTTACTGTTAGCTGTACTCGTGTTCTTGTACATGCAGCATTTTATTCTGAAATTCCTTGGGTGATTTATGTGCATGTGTAAACAACACACTAAAAAGGCAGCGCAGTTGTGGTGGTATGATTTGTGTTGTATTATCTCTGCAGTGTTTGGATATGGAGGTGTGTGTGTGTGTGTTTAATGGTGGACATGCCTTAACGCTGTACTGCTGTGTGCAGAGCTGGATGCAGAGGAATGGTGTAAGCTGCTGTGCGTGGAGTGCCTGGGCAGCCGTCTCAACGACATCAGCCTGGGAGAGCCAGACCTGTTAGCAGCGGGGGTGCAGCGGGAGCAGAACGGTGAGTGCCCAATTAGTCCCTGCTACCACCGACAGACATTCGGGGTCAATCTCTCACACTCAGCTCGCCACCAGCAGTTAGTGGTCGAAGTCCAGGCCCGTATGTGTTAATGCAACCGAGTCCCTCAGAGGGTTAGAGGAGCAGAACAGCCACTGTCCAATTAGACCTGGCTAATAAGGGCCACATTTTTTTGTCAATATCTGATCCGAAGTCCCCTGTAACAGTCTTTAGTTACATTAGCACATGTTGGTTCAACTTCAGAAGGAAGTTCGGATGTGTGTGTGTGTGTGTGTGTTGAAGGAAACCTGTGTGTGTGTGAGTTAGAGCACAGGTCACAGGCTGTGGTCGGGGCTCTGTTCCAACCCTAATGAGAAGTGCTGTGCATCACTGGCTTCCCTCATAATGAAGCTTGTCACAGAGATGGATGAGATTATGGCTCCTAAAGCCACGTGAAATAAATGTGCTTCCCCCACATATTCCACTCACAGGAAATGGAAATGGAAAAAGAGAGGAGACAACAGGGCGCTGCTATCACAGTGGAGCTCATTGTCTGTGTAATTTGTAAACTCGCAGAGGAAATTGAAAAGGCAAAACAGGCAAAGAAGAGCAGTTTAAAGTTGTAAAAGGGCGAGTAATTGAAAATAATCTGCCGTCATTTCCGCCCATTTCATTTCACCGCAAGGGAAATTGTGTTCTTCAACATAACATGGCCTCATTTTATAAAAGACACACATAAGTTTTTGACTGAACTGTAACAAAACAATCCCGCTCACTTCCGTTGCAGCAGAAGTTCCGTGCTCATACAGCAGCAGTGTGTTACGGAGACAAATTGAGTCTGTCTGCTGTCTGTATGAGTGAATGAAACAAGAGGCTTGGGCCTGCACCCATGTTTCAATTAGTAGCCCTCCCCAAACAGCAGGGGCCGATAATTAGATCAGAGTTCATTTTCACTGTCCCTAAAAATACGCCGCACTATGACATTGCCATTTTCTATCCACCGCAGACACATACTTATTTTGAATCATTAAGCGTAATTAGTGAGAACTAATTTAGATTATGGGGAACTCGCGCCCTCTCTTCCTCTCTTTGTCTGCCTCAGAGAGTTAGTTAATGTGAATGGGCAGATTTGGCTCCTTGATCCCAGTCTAGCTCACTGAACGGCGAGTTAGACCCACTTCAGATAAAGTGATATACCTTTTGTATGGTTGCTGATAAAAAAACACAAAGTAAGAGTGAGTCAGTGCTAAGTACAGTCAATTTAGTGTATTGTTACGATGTATAACTAAAGATACTTATTGGATAATTGCATGCAACAAATAGCTGACTATCTAAAATGGTGCAAGATGCTTGTATTGTAGAAACATTCTATATTGTTGCAAATTATTTAAAAGCCATGCGTTTCATGCTCCCTGCCTCATGCATCCCTCCGACGCTCCATATCTCACATAGCAGCGAGTGAAGAACAATCCATCACTTCATAAGAATTGATCCTTTATCTTAATCAGGCTCTCTGCAAGCCCTTGTAGGACTCACAGCTACATCCCAAATTATTCAATTTAGGTGGTTCATCTTTCACTTTACTTCTGGTTTCAATAAATAACAGATAAATTACAGCTAAAATAAGTCATCTTTAAAGGAAAGAATAATGATCTGCGCCAGGAGAATCATGCGATTGCTTGTGTGCACGCATGTATGAGGGAGTGTACGCCTCTGTTGGTCCGCGACTAATCTTGCATTCTGCTGACCTTTCGTGGTTGCGGTTAATGTTGCACGGTGTATCGATACTAAAAAGGTACCGCGGTACCCGTACGTTGAAAACGATACGATTTTGCATATTTTTAGTATCGATACCTCATTAAAATAGCGCGCGATCAGAGCGCACTCTCTGTTCCGCTCCCTGTCATGCTGCCTGCACGCATTGACTACAAGGGGGCGGGGCTACCCAGCGCTCACACACGCAACAGGCAGCGCTCACTCACAGCGAGTGATCGCAGGGGAGACATGGCATCAAGTGCAGGAGCTTTTGCCGACCGTCCTCGGCTTGTTGGAAAAAAAGATGCCAGAAGTGAAATCTGGAAGTACTTTGGCTACATTGCAGACAGTGAAGGAAAGCCCACTGACATACAGAGACCCGTCTGCAAAACTTGTTTCAAAGCCACACAGACCAAGGGAGGCAACACGTCAAACATGGCAAAGCACCTTTCAGACAGACACCCCGAACTTTTCAAAGAGTTCAAAGAACGACAGTTAAGCAAATGTGATTATAAACATGAACCAAGCCCACCCATATACAGCCTAACATGAGTAGCCTTATCCTAGTTTGACGACAAGCCTATATGATCATGAGGTCACAATGCACACAAAAGTGTACTAAATGAAACACAATTGATGCAAAATTGCTACATGCTGGTGGAGCCTGAGGGTGGATCTTGAGCTAATTCTTTTTAATTTTAGTTAAGTGTTCAAAAAGCTGGGCAGGAACAAGCTGGTAAAAAAGGGAACCATACAGATGTTTTATTTATTACTATTATAGATAAATATACCAGTATCGTATCGTATTTGTGGTATCATATCGTATTTGTGGTATTGTATCGAATTCTGGTATCGTATCGTAAGTATCGGGTATCATGATATTATGGCAGGTATCGTATCGAAGTCATAATTTTGGTATCGTGACAACCCTAGTTGCGGTGACTCACAGCTTTTTGAAAACCCCTTTTTTTGCCTGTTTTGTTCTGACCAATGACTGCCTGCTGACTCCCTTACTCTCCCCTCTTTAGGGGCCTTGTAGGGGCCTCTAATGATAACACAGGAGGGGGCATCGCCAAAACCCCCGGCCACTGCTCTGCGTCCAGAGACACAGTGTGGGAAAACAGTTTGCTCACTTTTATTGTTTTGGAACAGTGTGTTTGGCTAACAGCTAACTTATCGAGCCGGTGCAGACATCTGCATAGATTCAAATGAGAGTGTATCTGTTGTGCGAGACGTGCGAGTGGAAAAACACGTCTGATATACATTTATATACCCTCAAAAATCTAAAGTTCTGTCTTTACAAGCACAATGGCTAATAATAGTTTGCTTATATGCTCTCTTGCCAAGAGTTAGATGAGAACATTGATGACACTTTCATGACTTCTGCCAGGAGACGCATACAACAGCAAGGTTTTAATTCTAGTCTGTGGATCTTTCCAGAACGTTTCAACGTGTACCTAATGCCCACTCCTAACCTGGACATCTACGGGGAGTGCACCATGCAGATCACCCATGAAAACATCTACCTGTGGGACATACACAACGCCCGCCTCAAACTCGTCATGTGGCCTCTCAGCTCGCTGCGCAGATACGGACGAGACTCCACCTGGTTCACTTTTGAGTCCGGAAGGTGTGTGTGTGCGCATGATAAGAGCTTGTTTTACTGTGTGTGCGTGTGTGTGTGTGTGTGTGTGTGTGTTTGAAATGTTAGCGGTGGGAGGAAAAAAAAAAAAGTTCTGGAAATGTCATAAAAACTTTAACAAAGCAACTTTGAATATTGAAACATCCCGGGATATCAGCATTTGCCGCAGAGCCCTTCAGGCACTGAAGTGACAAGTGCCTCTGTGAAAGTGTCTCTTTGTTTGTGTACTGTATCTACTCATGCATGTGTGTGTGTGTGTGTGTTTGACTTCAGTGGGGTATTATATCAATGCGCCTCTCTGTAAGCGCACACTCAACCATGCATTTTTGTAAATCAGCAATCCAAGAGTGAGCACGATCAAAGCGTGTGCACTTCTCTCTGTCTCTGTGTGTGTGTTCCTGGCGCAGGATGTGTGACACAGGAGAGGGTTTGTTCACGTTCCAGACGCGGGAGGGGGAGATGATCTACCAGCGGGTCCACTCGGCCACGCTGGCCATTGCCCAGCAGCATGAGAGGATGATGGAGGAGATGGAGAAGAGTTCCCAGGTACGTTTTTTTACATTTTGCTTGTTTATCTGATTTTCCCACAGCAGCTCACAATGAGGCCATCAGATTTATTCTAGCACTGCCAACATTGCAAATGGCCAATAATGCGCGCAAGTGTCAGCATGCATTTGTTCCAGGAATAATTAGTTAACGCATGCATAGTGTGTGTCACTTCCAATGTGCTCGATGATGTACCCTGTTGCGCATTATGCTCGACGAACCATTCGTACAAAGACTGCATCTGTAAACATAAATAATGTGTTTGTGTTTGAATTTCAATGTTTTCTTCGCCGTCTGTTTGATTTAGGCTGATCAAACTACAGTAGCATGTCATTGAGGCTGTTCACAGAATTATTTTTAGAAACCAGTGAACACCAAGGCAATAAATCATGATTTTCACATAAGATGTTCACACACACACACACACACACACACACACACACACACACACACACACACACACACACACACACACACACACACACACACACACACACACACATATTTCTCTCAAGGTATTGCTGCCCGGTTTCTCCCCAAAGAGCTGCCTTGGACCAGAAGCCCTCTGACACCCCACAGTCTTGGCCTCCGCTCCCTCCTTCTATCACAACACCCGTCCATCCCTTCCTTCCTCCCTCCTTCCTTCCGTCCTTCCTCCCCCTCCTCCTCCTCCTCCTCTCCGCTATCATCTGTATTCTTTATTTATGTAGGCCTGCCTAGTGTTTGATGAGCCTTGACCATATGGCCATGCTCTTGGACCCCACCACTTGGGAACATTTCCAAATGCAGCATTTATCCTCAGCTCTATAAATCACATGGATAGCAACACAGATCTGACCACTCACAGTTGCAGAATGGGTGAAACTGAGAAAATGCAGATTCACTCGCTTTACTCAGGGTGTTTCTGTAACAATATTGACGTATTTAATATATTTCCAGCAGCAGTCTGGCTCTAAGATGAAGCCTTTAGTTTAAAGCTGCAAATAAAAGTCTAAAACACATAATCCAGTGGTACAACAACATCACAGTCCCAAATGAATCCTCATCTCGTCCGCCGAACAGCCATTCAAGATTGGAAACACGACATTCAACCAGCAATATACCGTATTATGAGCGCCCTTTGTTCACCGACATGCCCAGAGCAATCCCCCCCTGTTGTGAGTGGCTGACTGAGATACATTGTAAGCTTTCTGTCTCTTTCAGATCCACCCCAGAGAGACGCTAACCAAGTCCATCTCTCTGCCACGCAGCGCCTACTGGCAGCACATTACGCGCCAGAACAGCGTGGGAGATCTCTACAGTTACCAAGGTACAGGCATGAAGTTACTAATTATCATATGCGCCGTGTTGCTATTTCTTCACCTGCTTGTGTCAGCGTTGATGTGTGGAGCACTTTGGATGAGCTGGAGGAAAGACAGGCGGAGAAATAAGACAGAGGGATATTGTTCTGGGACTAGAACTGGTGACATGCACAGATCAGTTTTGAACCATAAAAGAATAATGTGGATGCCTCTGAATTCCAAATTGAATGGGTTTAGCTTTGAAGTCTAGATTTATCCCATAATAGACAGTTTAGATTCTTAGCTTCAGTCATAAAGAAATTGTTTTGAACTGAGTCAGACCAGTGGTTTTCTTCTGAGATAAACAACAAACAGAGACACAGACGGATTCATAATCTTAGTTAAATTATGAGGGACAAAATAATGTGCGATTGTTATTGAAAGTACATGAGTTCATGTCTATACACGTGTGTGTGTGTGTGTTTGAGGGAAAGACGGATAAATGTCACCCCAAATACAATGATGTTACAGCAGGCTCTCTACAGCGTTCAGACTCAGCGCTGTATGTCCCCGGTGAGCACTTCATTTACACATGGAAGGGTGTTTTAGTTTGTGTGTGTGTGTGTTAACGTCTAGATGTAGACCAGAGGCAGAGAGGTGATTAGTGAGCTGATGAGATTACTCTCTGTCCATGGTATTAGTTGATTAGTAGTCTTATCTGAGGATTACGGGCCTTTTGGCTTTCACTGATAGAGCAAAACAGAAAGCCAGGCAAAGATGAAAGTCACTCTGTCGTCATCATTTTCTTTTGAAAACCTAAGGCTGGATTTATTTATTTTTTCACTATCATTTAATTGTGGCCTGATAAGCTTTAAAGCAAAAATATGTCTTCTATTCCAAACATCAACATGTTTTTTTTACTCATTTACACTAAACAGAGAAGCTTCCACCTCAGGGTCGTTATTTATAGGCCCGGTCTCGGTAAACTCTCCTCTTTTTTGAAACTCTTCCTTTTCAAACTTGGATGAGCAGAGGAACTTCTCTCTCTCATCCATCACCCTGGCATCTCCTCTGGTCCTCCCACGCTTTCTCTGCATTGTCTGTCCGATTCAGAGCAACCCTCCACCTTCTCCTGCTCATACACATTCAGCGCTACCGCTACCGCCTTCTCCTCCTCCCCCTCCCCCCCCCTCCTTTCCCATGAATAAATTGAATGCATCAGTGTGTTTGAGGATGCAGCGAAAGGTCTCGTCAGACAAGGGGGACGACAAGGTGATTCTGGGGAGCGACAGGAGTTTAACTCCCGTTTTGACACGGGATGTTTGGACTGTGAAAGGCGTGTCAGGAGAAGCTCACACGTGTCGGTTGTTGGTGCTGCTTCGAACATGGCTGCGGGCCAATCTCAGATGGGGAGAGCCATATAGAGTAATTGCATTGATTCTTCATTGGCAGAAGGTCTCGACCTCCCCGGAGCTCTTTCACGTGCCGTGTGTGTTCACTGTGCTGCTCTTTGCACTTTTAGCATAACCTTATATCAGTGGCGGGCTGTGCATTTTATACCTGGGCCTTCACTGCTGTCCTGCAGCTGAAACACAGCTACGGTTATTATGTGTTTAGTGTAAAGATGAAGCCAACACCTGTAAATACACTAACTGCAGAGAATACACAGAGAGTGCGTCTCCTCTCTGCTCTGACTGCAGCTGGGACTGCTGCGCGAGAGAGAGTACCCGCCCGTGAGTGCTTTGGGGGCGGCGGAGGGGCTCGTTCGCGACAGTGCAGAACGTACGTGCTTTAACGTCAGAGTCTCCAATAACACCAGAAAAAGTCGCTAGATTTGTCGCTAGTAGCTTTTGACAAAAAAAGTCGCCCATGAGGGTTTGGAAAGTCGCCAGATTTAGCGAGAAAGTCGACAAGTTGCCAACACTGGCACCGGCTAAATATGTCCCCAGAGCAACATAGGACGTAACAATGGTTCCTATAACATATTAAACCAAACAAAAATCTTCATAAAAACAAGTTGTACAAATAATAATATACAAACAAGCATATTAAAGCTACTGCAGATGTAAAAACAAACGCATTTAACCAGAGCTGCTGTTCACTATTTAAAGACAAAGTCCATCCTCCTTTCTTTGTTAACAAAGAGTTTAATCTCACGGTTGTTCAGTACATCCGTGCGTTTTAGTTCCAGTAAGAAGTCCTTCTCGATTCATGGACGCCAGTGAAGACAGTCGAGTCTCCCCAGTTGTATTTCCTGAATGCGTTTTAATGCGTTTGAGGGCAGAAAATGGCCGCTCGACAGAGGCAGCAGATATTGGGATTGTCACCGCCCAACATGTCAGGCTAGCCCACTGACCAATCACGTATGGCTAGGCCAGCTAGCAGGCTCTGCAGAGACACAGAGGTGAAATCTGATTGGATAAAAGCTCTACTTAAAACAAGCTGCACTGGAAGCAGAGCAACAGAGGAAGACAGTAGCTGTGCAATGAGAAAATAAGATAATGCGAAAATTATTTTTATAAATTATATTACATGTAGTGTATTTAAGAAAAATGATTAAATTATAAAATAGCTATAACTTTGTGATTCTGTTTAGGCCAGCAGAGAAGGCTTTGCAGGCCCTGACGGCCACCACTGCCTTATATGTTGAAACAGCACAAAACACACATTGCATCTTTAGTAGGGATGTAACTGATTATTAAGAGTATTTAAATATAGATTTTTTTCTGAACCAATATGAGCTGCATCCAGATTTTTTGCTGTGATATTTTACCTCTCACAGAATTGACACAATTTGCCACAAACATAACACCACTTTTTTCTGAAATAAGAATTCAAAACACACAGACATCACACACTCTGTGGCGGTATTGATTCCCCAGATTTCAGCTGATCGGGAAGAAGCCCGAGAACTAGTTCCCATCCACATAATACAGAAATATTTACTTGGAGAAAATAAATAAATCACGCAAGTGCCTTCACAATAATAAAGAACTGCCTCCTTAATAATAAAGACAATATTCCTCTTTGATAATGGAAGTTTATATGAAGGTGGTTTCAATGACAATAAACCAGATACAGCTTGCAGGCGCAAGGTTATCGTGAAGCAAAAATAAACTCTTGGCAAATAGAAATAAGGTCTACACTAAAGCAGGTGACGTAGTGGAAAAAAGTGTTCCTTAATAATCTCTGTTGAAGACTAACATATCTGGCTAGCAAATGAGTGTGTAATTCCCCACCTGTCGTAAGCCCGAGGGAAAGGGCTTCGTCACACCCTGATGGGCCAAGAGGGGAAATGCACCCAGCTGTTGTCAATTCTTAATTAGCAGCCTGTCTCCCACACCTTGCACAACAGGTGATCTAAATAAACCTCCAATTAACGCAGGGGAATTGTGACATTCGGCTAAAATTAATTGGGGGGGAAAAGGGAAATAACAGCAAGTACTAAAGAATGAGGAAGTGCTACAACTCACTCTTTACATTGATATCAGGATTTATAGTGTCCATAGAGGATACATTTTAATAAATCATAGAAAATTCATCAGAATCTAAATGTTTCTTTAGTATCTCTGAGCGAGGCCAAGGTCCTGACAGATACATGTCTGTTCTTTTATGGACATAAATAAATACTAATATTGTAGACGTTACAAGAGAGTAGAGACAAACAACTTGTTTTTTGACTACATGACGGCGTGTCTTATTTCAGCACAGCTAGCACTGAAATAACAAGCATTGAGAGGACTTCAGTCCGAGCACACCAAGGTACCATATTAGACACTGATCATGTCCAACTGTCACTGTGTCGGTGTGAAGTGAGAACAACACAAAAAAGGCATCTAACATAACTGTTTGTTGAAACACAGATTATGATGAATCTATGTCCTTGGCGTTTGCTGGGCCAAGGGATGTCTGGAATACCCTGCTCCCCCATCAATAAACTGGTTGAGAATGGATGGATGGATGTAATAATAGTCCGCTACAGTATAATGTATTTTCTTTATTGTAAATTTACCACTTCAATCTAAAAAAAATATCCATTGTGAATTTACGACTTTAATCTTGGAAAAAAGTTTTTTTTATCACCTCCTCCCCCGGCTCCGTAATCGTTTTTTTTTTTTTCACCTACACTGGCCATAATATGCTGTCGTATAAAGCTGACTGATACCTTATTATCCGATATTGAGGCATTAGCGCAACTTGTCAGGTGGACAAAAACCTGACGAGCTGAAGTTAGCGACCATCTCAAAAGTGCACGCAAAATGGCAAGAGAGCTTTTCAGAGGTTTACCGATAGCGTTCTCGTTGTTTTTATTGACACTTTGGGTTAAAATACAAATCATGCTTTATTAGGCTATTTGTTTAATTTAGGTATGTGGTTAAAATAATATGTTGAGTGTTATTTTGTGGGCTAACTTACACAAATGTATATAAATAATTAAATGGCTTTAGAAAAAAAAATGTAATCGAAGCAGAGTAAATGATTTCCAACCGTTTCTGGCTGGAGCGTCACCACCCCGTATAAAAGGACAGATGAGGTGGTGTGACACCAGAAAACTTTGAGAGGGACGCTGAAGAAGTCAATTGGTTATTAAGAAAAAGTTTACAGGGGCAAAATGGAACCCGAGAAATTCATTAAAACTACATTAAACTGAGGCTAAAGAGCACCAGACAAATGGAAGCTGCAGCCTCACAGCAAGCTGCCAAACCAGTGAAGGGCACCTAAATCACACAAAATAGTTAACAACCCATTTCTTTACTTAACATTTGTTCTTCCAAGATAGTCCCATTGAGATCTCCTTTTTCCGAGGGAGTCTTGGCCAAGACGGCAGCATAAAACAGACATAAAAGCACAAGTAACAGTCGACTAACGGAAAAAAAACCCTGCTAATTACATCATCCAATGAATGTGCAGTGTCGTTCGGTAATAGGACAAATACATTCAGTGTTCTAAAAGTCCTCCAGATGATGCACAATTCCTTAGTTACTGCTGGCATCATCACAATTTATGTATAGGCACTCATATATATACCAATGAGCACACCATCAACAATAAAACGTAATTTACTGCAGAACTCCCTTACTTTTTCTTCCTCCACATAAACAGGGCCCCGCCCCTCCCTGCTGAGAGGACATAATTAGACAAACCTGTTTGCACTATCACTGATTGAGCTGCTGAGCAGCTAATCTACCCCGACGTCCCAGGCAGCAACCTAAAAAAACATCACAGACCCAAACCATAGGGTGAACTCAACTTTATTAAATAAAATGAAACATTGGACTGAAATTGATAGTGAAGCAGATACAAAAACACTGTTTACAGGGCTTAGTGTTTGGCACAAATACACAAAACAAGATATTTTACAGATAAGCATTAACCCTCATGGTCTGTAGACACATGTACATATTTAGCATACAGTATATAGTTGCAAATTTCTTCAAGGAAATTGAATAAACGCCTCATGTGAAAATATAATGTTTGATGTAAGTACTGGGTGTATGCTTCAACAGGAACCCAGATAATAGATAAATCAATCTATTTTTCTATAATAATGACGATACAAGCAACAATTATTTGGTTGCAAATAGAGGTAAGAAAAAAGGAATTTAGACCATGATGGCTGGCTGCCTTTGCTCCTTGGATTCATCACTGGGTGCGGGATGAATATCCAATCAGCACAGTCAATTTGCTGAGTCATGCTCGGGTTGCTTTCAAATACCCTGCGGGTCTGAGGGAATAATTAAGGAACACGTTGTTGTTTTTTGTCCCGTTGAGGTTTATCCACCTATTTGTTTATTTCTTTGCCTTGATTAAAGGGGGACCTGGCAGCAAAGAACAAATAACTTCTTCATTTTTCATATATTGCACATCTGCTTTTCATTTGTCTGGAAACGTCTCAAAAACACATCCCCAAAAGCCTTGTTTGCCGTAATTGAAAGTAATAATTGTCAAAGTGTGTTTTATTTAAAAGAAACTGAGGGATATGGTGTCAAAATAAAATAACACTCAGCCTTGATCATGTTGCTGTATGAAACAAAATCCCCCCCATAGTATTCACCTTTTTAAGTAAAACCAAAGAGAGATGTTTTAATCTCCAGAAATAATACGATGTATACATTCGACCGCGTCCCACCTCTACTCTCCTAATGTTATTCCCTCTTTTGCATTTCAGATATACTGCTGTGCTCTCTGAGTTTGCTGATGCATAGAAATAAGTGCACTTTAAAGTTTTTCGAGTCGAAAAAGCAAGGCGCCAACGCCTGTCGGAAGTGGTTCAATTACCTATATTGGAATGGAACAGGGACAAGACTGCCTGTATTTCTTCCTGGATTCATTTTTATGTAATCCATTGCCTTCACTCTCTCTGCATGACATTGTGCGCCACAGTTTAGTGCCGTATCATTAGCAATTCTAATGGAATGGAGCGCTTTTCTGAGTTTGATCGGCTGGGAGTGATACGAGGGGATCTTACAGAGAGGGAGCAAGTATCAAAGGCACGGGGACAAGATGATAGGAGGACAGGATGATAACACTATCTTATCTGCAACAGGCGACAAGGAACGTAGTAGACGGGAGATGCAAAAAGTGAATCGCATGAAAAATTCATTGCAGCCAGGTAAAACTGAGTTCAAATCTTTCCCGGTTGATGTTCGGAAAGTTTTTAATCTCAGCCATCAGCTTGAATTAAAATGAACTGACCCAATCTTCAGGCTGCATTGGGCTGATCTTTGATAGTGTGCCGTTGCTCCTGTGGCTGATTTAGCACGCTAAAGACACAAAGCTCGATGTCAGCAGCCTTGCATAATCCAGAGTTCGTGGTACACACGCAGCCTCCTCTCTCTCTCTCTCTCTCTCTTCTCTCTCTCTCTCTCTCTCTCTCTCTCTCTCTCTCTCTCTTCTCTCTCTCTCTCTCTCTCTCATCTCTATCTCTCTCTCTCTTCTCATCTCTCTCTCCTCTCTCTCTCTCTCTCTCTCTCTCTCTTCTCTCTCTTCTTCTCTCTCTTCTCTTCTCTCTCTCTCTCTCTCTTCTTTCTCTTCTTTTCTCTCTTATCCTCTCTTCTCTCTCCTTCTCTCTCTCTCTTCTCCTTCCTCTTCCTCTCTCTCTCTCTCTCTCTCTCTCTCTGGTTACAGCTGTTACTAGGATGCCACCTGGGTTATCGCACTGTGAGGAAGAAAGGTGCAGACAGGTGTGTGTGTGTACAAGCATTCATGAATGGCTGCTTGTGTGTCCGGGTCCACCATTGTATCTGCTATAGTGTGTGTGTGTGTGTTGTGTGAGTGCCCTCCCTGCGTGTCCTGTCTGCTCCGGCCCAGCAGCTGCCACCCCAGGCCAGATAGGATGACATGACCTTCCGTGGTAATGAAAAGGCACTGACAAATCACTGTCTGCTTCTCATAGGGATGGAGAGGAGGAGGGATGTTGACACAACCCCCCCCCCTCTCTGTGTTTTTATCAGTTTTATTGTATTTTTTTTTTTTTATTTGCCAGCGAGCCTACATTTGCGTCTCCAGTCCAAACAGCGTGACTCTTGTCGTGGGTCTGGCATCACACAACAAACGCTGCCGTTTACGACTGAGGAGATGATGAGATCTGCTTCGCCCTCTCGGCCTGCACTGGGCTCCCTGCCTCTTTTTTTTTTTTTTTTTTCAGCCCCAAATTGGCCTTGGTTGGGGAGAGGGATTGTCTTGGCAAAGATGTGAAAAGGATATGCCTGGTTTTTTTATGCCAATCTATTTTTTTATGCCAATCTATTAAGTACAACGTGGAGAGGAGAGAAAGTGTCCTCCTTCTTTTAACCTGTAGTGTTTTTATTTTTTTCTAGAACATGGACTGAGCTGCATTTAATACCTTAAGCCGGAGCCTTATCTCATTTTCCTTAATTTGAGGGAGTAGAGGAAGGTAAAGCCTAGTGGACAGAGGTGTGTATGTATGTGTGTGTGTGTGTGTGTGTGTGTGTGTGTGTATGACTCACCTGTTATGGCAGGTTGTGGTCTCATCCTCACACCCACACCAGCCGCTCTGTGCTTCCTCCTGCAAGCTGTTACCTGAACTCACACAGGAAGATGCCTTTTCTGTGCTTTTTCCTCCTCCTCGTCTTACTTTACTTGTGCGTTGTTTCCGTTCACGCACACAGGTTAAACTCTCTGGTGGCTCTGACAAGCATCCACACAGCCACTTGACATTGCTTGCCAGGCTGACTGGGTCATGTTTTACATTCCACGGCGTGGTGAGTTGGCAGCGCGTCTCTGATTCCCTGCGGTGGCAGCGTGACTGGTTGGTGTTGCTGAATAGACACACGCAGAAAATATTGTGTGTGTGTATGTTTGCCGTATTATGAATGATTTGCACGGCTTAAAATCGTATTTGTTAATAAGCACTTCAGCACCACAAGCAGAGGAGAAAATGATCTCCTTGTCGATTTTGTCAGCGTGGCCTTGGAAGAAGACGGCTTATAGAAGACAAAGTCAAATTTTAATTTGCTAATCAAATTTCAATTAACCTCTGGAGGTAAATTGATTCGAAGTGTATTGACCTGCAGCAACTTGTCTAAGCCAGCCGTGTTAGTTGGTACCATACATGCTATACGTTGATAACGGTACTGTGTTAGGTTTTTTTGCGCCTCCTGAAATATTAATCACTGGCCACTTCCTCCTTGTTCAGTGCATGATCAGCAGCCTGCCAGCCACTTTATCCTCAACCTACCTCGCCGTGCACGTCTCCAAACAGCATTGTAATATATTATTAATGGTCTCACAATTGCACAGAACAGCCCTCCACCCACAAGTATCCATTACTCCCTCTCAGCGCAGTTAACCAATATGAACTGCAGAACAAATTGGTCCAATTAATTTAAATTAAGGTGGAGATGGAGAGAGCGGGGGGGGGGGGAAACAGCAGACAGTCCGAAAAAATGAGACAGCACATCACTCTGAAAATGTCTTTTATTTGAGGTGAAAAGGTTCACGGCCCATCAAACTATTGCACTGTTTATATATTTATATTTTTGTGATCTGAGAACCACCTACATCACAGAGTTTTAAAAGATCATTTTACATAAATGAGGAACGCCAGGGTTATTCTTGTAATCTTCATTTCTATATGAAGGTATCAGCGTGGACTGTAGCTAAGCAACAGTTGAATACCATGAATATATTGTCTAAGAAAACAGGACATATTGTGTAGAAGGAAGGAGACAGATGAACCTATTTAATTCCGCTGAAAAGAAGCGCTTCATTTACACTCTCTCCGCTTGTTTTCCACAGGAAGCGGCCTGACGATGACTTTTATCCCTCGAGCACAGACGTTCCCCAGCTTTCTGTCTGATGAACAGGAGGAGAGCCAGCACCAGGAACAGGCACCGTCGCCCTCTAGTGGCCCCGAATCCAGTTGCAGCCGGAGACCCCTTCAATGACAAAAGAGACTGATCCACCAAAACCGGACACTTTCCCCACCACTGTAGAGAGGATGTAGAGATGTGTATAGTGACATGTGTAATATATTATTTCCTGGTGATACTTAAACAATAGTGTCAACTGTAGAGCGAGTGACACATGATAAGGGTCCTGAAAAGGACCTTTTGTGTGTGCGGTGTGCGACAGCAGTAGTAGCTTCAAAGATTGCACCAAAAATCCTGTAAGTGTCGTTTTAATGTGTTTTATGTTGTCATTATGCTGTTAGAGCCAGCAGGACCTCCTTTTTTTTTTTTTTTTCTTTTTCAATCACTGCATTACCTTAAGAAGTAAGAGGTACAAACACACCAAGGCCCATTGTAAAACAGTGTTTAAAAAAAGCCTTTGTTCTGCAATTGATGAAATCACACAAGACTCACTCCAACAATGTGCAGCCTCAGCAACCATTCGAAGAGAAACTCCACCATTTTTGACACATAATCCTCCCAAACTCACTGTACTTTGCTCCCTCGCTAGAATGTGAAATTGGTCAATGTCTTACATAGAAACAGTTAGACTTAAGGTGGCAGTGATGAATCATAAAGCCCTTCATCAGTTACAACCAGCAAAGAGAAAAAGTCATTCAGAAATGTAACGATATATAGGAGTGGACCAGAAATGGTCAAATGCCACCTTCTCACAGCCTCTTTAAACTGCCAACCATACACTACACTAGCAGATCAGTTTTGATTTCAATAGCTTATGAGCTCTCCTCCAGCCTCATAACTGGTTCATTAGCAAAAGCAGAGAAGCGAGATGTCGGTGACCTGATGGGGAGAGTTAAACAAAGCAATAGTGCATCATGACATGGGACTCAGATGTGGATCGTGGCAACAAAATCATGGTGATATTTGCCAAGCTGGTATTTTCATAAAAGATTCAAATTTAGAAGAAAATATTAGCATCATGAGCTGTATTTTACGGAGAAAAGCTGTGGTCATTAAAATACACAAAATAGGGAAAAGTCATTAAAGGAATAGGTTGACATTTTGGGAAATTTGCTTTCTTGTTGAGAATCGAAAAGATCGATCTTCTCATCGGAAAAAACTGCTTTCCCAGATTGTCCAAAAATACCTTCGTAGCATTTTCTTTTCCATCATTAGCAGCTGCATAGACTCTAGAAGGAAATGCTATTAGTGGTGGTTGTCGCTGAAATCAACAGAAACCCTATCAAATATTTTCAGTAAATTCTTTCCGTGGCATTTAAGTGACATTCATCTCGGTCAGTGACGATAGCATTGTCCTCCTCGAGTAAGAAGTGCCTTCCGACACAGACCGCAGAGTGCGAGAGCTAACCAAAGCAACGTCTTTGGGCTTTGAGTTTACAATTGTGGACAGAGTTTAGCTCTGTAGCCTAACCTTCAACACATTTTGAAAAGTCTTAAGTTCCTCTTAAACACTGTCCAACCAGCTTTGAAATGCCGTATCACCCCTACAACATTTAGCGCAACCTAACCAGAGCTCTTTTAGAAAGTTGAGAAAGACACTTTTCGTTAAATATTTGTGATGAAAGTGGTCTTTTCTTTTTGTTTTACGTTATGTTAAAGAAAGGCAAGAATCCAGAAATTCCAGCAGCAACTATGAAATTAAAAAACGATCCAATGACAATCAGTTTGAGGCAGCAAAGCAGTCCTTTAATGTCAAATATATCTGAATGTGTTTTGTTGTTGTTGTTGTTAAAAGATTCCTGTAGAACTGGAGATACACGTACAAGCACTTATTTTGTGTTAAAGTTAAGTTTTGCAGTCAGTCACTTTATTTTGTATGTTGTAATTAAAAGAAGTCAACCTTCATGTTAATTTGAGCCTCGAACAATGTGCCCATCTATAAATGTGTCTGCATAACAGAGCGTGTGGTTAATACATGTACGTATAATAGTTCCACTACATCTGGAGCATTAGAGCAAAGCTGAGAAGACTGGAGAAAGGTCTAGTTGACCGTTTATCATTTGTAAATTTTGTTCTTTATGTAGCCATTCACTTGTTTGTAGGTATGACGTGTCCGACTTCTGTTATTGTTACTACAGAAGGCTTTATGATTTAGTTTGTGTCCGTCACGTTTTGGGTTCTGGTACTGTCAAGATTATGTGTTTATAGCACTTTGGAAACATTGAGTGTAGGACTACAGTTTTCACTAAATGTACATATGTAATGTTTTTGATGACAAAAAGGTAATAAATTGAATGTTCTATCATGTATCAACATATTTTATATGCTAGTAGTAATGTTGAATGCATTTGTGGAATTGTCCGACACCTTGGGTAATACACTTATATAAGAGAAGATTCATTCTTCTCTTCTATAAATACGAAGCTAGAGCCAAGCTAGCAGCCAGTTAGCTTAGCTTTAGCACAACGTTTTGTTACAGGGCAAACAACTAGCCTGGCTCTCTCCAAAGGTAAATCCGCCTACCAGCACCTCTGGAGTGATGAAGTAGTATAAAGGTCTTATCAGACCAAACGTGAATAATTTGTGCGGAATAAATCCCATGTCAATAACAAGAAAACGTCTATCTCTGTGATGCTATATTGAGATCATATTTCACAGTGCAGGATTGTTTTAAGTGCGGCTGGTTGGATTTCTGCAAATTTTGGATGCCGATTTAAAAACAAGCCAGCCCATAAAATAATGACTTTTGCTCCCTTGAATCAAAAGATTTGAAGGCAAGTTGACATTACCTGTCGAGGTGAAATGTCACAGTGGAAGCAAATGTGTTTTTCTTTCTTTAGCACCACCAATACGAAATGCAACCACATTTTAACTTTTCCACACAGTATTGCATACTTTGAATAAGAGCCCCTTCTCCAGTGGGTAGAGTCGTGTTGGTTTATTATAGTAAAAACAACGATGAATTGATGATGGTGTGAAAAAAAAAGAAAACTTCCGTTTTGTCGGTTGTGTGTAAAGGCCTTTTACTATTTCTTGGCTGGGCACAGGAACTTCCTGAAGCATCCGCTGACTACAGGATTCCAGGAAGTTACCGCTCCCAGCCAAATCACACGTTGTACAGACAAACAAAATACAACATAATTAGTGAGCTTATGACATTGTTTTATTTATACCACATGGGAGTCATTTACGGTCACACACATCAGCTTCAGTATTGCTGGTAACACACAGCATTACAAGTACCACAGTCAAATGTACAGTTGCAGCTTCTACTGTTTTGCCGGAAACAGCAAGATGAGACATTGAAGGTAAAAACTTGTGGTGCCAAACTATATTGTCCCTTTTATGTTCCACATTTCTAGCTTGTCCACATTTGTCTTGTTTCCTAGCAGGATAGCCTGCATATCCATTACTGCCTCTGCCACAGCCTCCATTTCTATGGAGATAAATGAATCACATTACACATAAACAACACACAGCTTAATAGCACTACCATAAACCTTAAATATTGATTTACTGAAGCCTATAGGCAAGCTTAGAAATCAAACAAAATAAATACAACATGGAAGACTTGTGACAGCTTATCATGAAAAATTACTTTCAATTATATTTTCAAAACGCAGAGTGAAAAATGAACCAACACATTCATCAATAAAACAGTTGATAGACAAAGAATAAGGAGCTGTAAACTAAAGCACAGGATTATCTAATTAGAGTTTAGCTTTCACAATAAGAGCATGCTGTAACTAGAATGCAGCCATCCTAGTCGGAGAGCCCTTTGGGGAAAGCGACAGTCTCAAGTGATGGTACAGTGCTGAGTGACTGCCTCTCTCTTTTCCGTTAGATGATTAGACACCATTGTCAAGCTTTGAATGGAAACCAGGAGGGATGAAAGTAAAAGGAGAGCAATTACACAGGCTTTTGTCAATCGTTTTACCCGGGGGTTGGGGACGTGAAAGGAATGATTATACAGGCTTTTGTCTGCTTTTTTTCCTGCACAACGGTTACTGTCAAATATTGTTTTGCACAAAACAAATATTTCCTCAACAGTAATTATGAAGTACATACTACATTTAATTAGTGGGAGCAGGGTTGAACACAAACAAACCCGTCAGCTCTCTGAGACTCACATGAGCACCAGCTTGTTATCTCGTGCCAAACCACAGTGTGAATATTAATCGGTGTGATCCCTCCCCGACATAATTAGAATCAGCCCAATGTCAGTATATATATATGTTCGTTCAGGAAAGGTCTTCAGACCCCTTCCCCCTTTCGCACACTTTATTGTGTTGTAGAAGTGACAAGCCGAGTGAGGCCTTTCTCAACTATGTCCAATCAATGAAATTTGCCACAGGTGGACTCCAATCAAGCTCTAGACACATCTCAAGGATAATTAGAGCAAACAGGATGCACCTGGCAACAACTTAAGAGTGCCAGAGCAGAGGGTCTGAATACTTATACAAGTGAAAGATGTTTAATACGTGTTTTCACATTGTCATTATGGATTATTGAGTGTGGATTGATGGGCAAAAATGGCAAATTGCATCCATTGAAAATAATAACATCTACAACACAATAAAGTTAGTAAAAGGCGAAGGGGGTATGAATGCGCTCTCACATTACACAATACATCATATTTATGTATGCTCATTTATCACAAAGCTGACGTTTGGTTTTGTGTGATCGCACAGTCTGTAGGTTGGCATAGATTGGGCAATTTTTGATCTGCCTGGACGTCTTTGCCACCCTGGGACACACAGAGATGTTCGCATAGAGGTTTAACTGTGAATATGAGGGAGATTTTATTAGTATATGAAGTGTTAGACAAGGAAATGTCACAGATGATAGAGCTTGGCAAGAAGTAAGAAAATGTCTAAATGGGCGGAAATATGCTTTTTATGATACTTACCTCATTACATTACAGTTTTTTTCATTCAACTAATTCATATTAAGTCGAATTAAATGCCCTATAAGGATTACTTCAAAGAAGTAATCATTAGTTAATGTTTCAATTTCAATTTCACGCATTTCACATCTTGACAAGCTGCTCTCGTCACCGTGAGTTAATGTAAAGCAGCGTTAGTTAAGTCGGCAAGCATGGACACAGTGTAGCAAGTTACACGATGACAGAATGTGCTTAATAGAGTGTAACGGTTTTATAATTGAGTGCATGTCTGAAAAGAAGGTAAGGCAGGGCCTTAAAAGTGTCAAGCGTCAAGACAAGAGTAGATATGATGACTAATGTGAGGCTCACCTCTCTCTGAGATGGGTGCAGTCTGACTCTGTACTCCTCTCTCCTGTTCTTCTTCCTGTGATGAGTACAAAAGGAAACAAATAACACTGGAGGTGCTGTTTGCTGTAAGGATGTCTATGTCCGTCTGTCGGTCAGTGCTCCACTTTGGTTCAGACGGAAATATCTCAACAACAATTGGATGGATAACCATGAAATGGTAAGGGTGACCTTAACCCTAAACCCTCGTTACCCTAACCCCTTCTCCATTCATTGTCCCCAGAGGATGAGTCAGATAAATCAGAGGACGGGAAAGCAGAAAAAAATACATATTTCTGCTAGACCTCCCAATAATCTTTGCTTCGTTTTGAAACCACTGCTCTAGCACGACCATGAAGATGACATTTTTAATTTTTTTTTGTGAAATGTCTCAACAACTACTGGATGAATTGCACCACCAGAGGGTCAAAGTATCTACTATTTCAACATCTACTTGATAAATTGGCACAAACTTTAGTTCAGACATTCATGGGTGTTTGACAATAAATCCTTAAAACTCTGTAGATCCCGTGACTTTTCCTCCAGCCCCACCATTGTTTTGCTTGCTAAAGAAACATTAAATCACATTGTGGGATCTTACCTGTGCTTCACTGCTAGTATAATGATGGCAATGAGTAGAATAAGCGCAGCAGCTCCAGCCCCGATGTAAATATACCTCATGTACACCGATAGGCTGAATCCACCTGAAAATTAGAGAATTGTTTTTTTAAATACAAAAGTATTTGTGGTGTTTGCTTATGTCTCACAGATACATCGCATCAAAGCATGCATGTAGCGTGCAGACACACACATCTCCCTAAGTATTCAGCGACGTGCCACCGGATGTTGTGGTTTCAGCAGGTGTGAGTCTGTTTGAGTTTGCTGAATTATTTGAGATTTACATCAGAAAGTAAGAAATGATTCATCACCAAAGCCATAAGGCCATATATACAGTGTATATATATATGAGTATTTTAACTGCTGCATGATGTCTGTCTTTGTACCTGGAGGGGGCACAGTGAGCAGCACAGTGGTGGTCCGCGGCCCTGCATCTGTGCTGAAGCTACAGCGGTAGAAACCGCCGTCTTCCGGCACCACACCGGTCAGGTGCAGACTGACGTCCAGGCTGTCCAGACAGCTGACTCTGCCCCTGTCGCTGTAGTCCTCGCTCACCAGGCCCCCTTCCACCTTCTTACACACTCCGATGATGGCCCAGGGCTGGCCATGCGGCATCTTCTCCAAAATGACCTGGTAAATGGTGCCGTTGTGCTTGTGGTGACAGCTGATGGTCACGTTGTTGTTCGGCTCTGCCACCAGCTCTGTGTTCGTCTCGATCACCTCTGGACTGGGGGGCTCTGTGCCGTTGTCTTCCTCTGGGGGCTCATCTGTAAACACGGGAAGGTTGGATGACACACAGGAAATAGCTCGTCAATGAAATCTAAATGAGTCGAGGAAATGAAAGAATCTATCAAGTTTCATTTCCAACATCATTGTGATGTATTTTCTCACATCTTTTACCTAAGTCTTCCACCTGAATGTTCCTTGTCCAGGGGCCTTGAGGGAAGGTCTGAACAGAGCAGTGGTAGACCCCGATATCCCGGTGAGTTACGTTCCTCATGGAAATACTTCCATCCATAGGCGTGGTCCTCAGGAACTCTATCCTCTCCCGGTAGCGGTGAGAAAAGTCCACTCCAAACTCTGGATGGAAAACGGCTACCGGATTCTTGTCTGGTACTTTGGTCCAGGACACCATGCTGAGGTTGCCGTCCCAGGGGCACAAACAGTTGAGAACCATCCCTTCCTCCAGACGGACTGAAACAGCCTCCATCTGCTGCACAGCACCTGGATAGAGTGCATTGTTCTGTTCAATCACAATCTTGACACAATCTAGAAATCATGACTCTGTTAAAGATATAAAACGATGTAAATACAAGAATAACATGTTGGGGATTATAATAAAGCTGATTCATCCTATTTTAATATTGAATATATAAACAAATGTATAAATATAATATATACATATATAAACATTAATATTAAAACAAAAACAAGTAAATCATGTTTACACCTATGTTACATAGGGGGGGGGAAATGCCATGTTTCCCCCCTAAATCTCCCCGACTTGAAGATTACCACAGCCAGCTATGAGGCCATCCCTCGGTTAACGGTAATTAAGCTAATTTGAGCCACTACACAAAAACACAACTGACAATAGTTGGTGATCAAGCTTCCGAGGTTTCAAAGCCTTTTATCCGAGCAGAATGACAATCGATTTCAAGTCCAGTGATGCCCTTGGGAGAGTTCAGGCAGGTTTAGAATAATAATGTCTTGCAAAACTCACAATAACAAGCTTTCCTACCATCTTCTCTGCCAATTAAAAAAACTAAACGAATAAAGGAATAAAGGAATGTTTAGTTTTAATTACTGATTATGAATGAAGTATTCTAAAATGATGAAACTAGATGAAAAGTATTTCGATAAATTAGACTAAAAGTTTCAGAGTAGCCCACCGAGACACAGTGAATGCCACTTTCAATAAAAGTGTGGTCTTGTGACACATTACCATTCATGAATCTACTATAAACTTTAAAAAAATATAAATATATCAACTCCATACCTTTAAGGAAAGGAAGAAAGATGAGTACCACGAAGTACCAGTGGTCCTTTTGTACAGCTTCCATCTTGCCCCACCGAGGGAGAATGAAAGCTGCATTGATGAGACGAGTCGAGAGGCGACCGAGCTGCACTTCCTGCTAGCTCTCTGGCTGCAGGGGAACACTTGAGCAACTGGGGCACTTCATGGTAGAACACTGTTGGCTCATTCCACACAGAGGGGCACTTTACCACTGGGGGCTGGGGATGGGAGGCAAGCTCATGGCACAACGTGGCCCCGGTGGGATCCACACTGACGATGTTGCCCTCAGCTGCTACCTACATGCAAGAATTTCTATCCTTCAATCAGGACTTTTGAGAACTTTTTTGACATTTCGTAAAAAACATTAAAGGGGGTAAATCTTTTAATTATGAACTCAATTGATGTTTAGTTTGTGAGGTTTCAAAGATTTCTAAGAATGACAATGTCAGTCTGTCCACCACTTTAGTCCAGACTCAAATATCTCTCATGGATTGCCATTACATTTAGTACAGACATTCATGGATCCCAGAGGATGAATTTTTCCTCTAGCGCCACAATGAGGTTGACATTTGTGGTTGAGAACAAAATAGTTCGACAGCTATTGGATGGATTAAAGGAATTTTCCACTGGTATTAAAAATGTCTTAAAGATAAATTAATTTGGTGAGCCCCTGACTTTTTCCTCTAGAGCCACCATGAGGTTGACATTTGTGTTATTTATTGAAATATCTCCACTAGATTGCCATGACATTTGGCAAAGACTTTCCTGGTCCCCAGATATAATGATTGGCAAGAACTTTCATCCAGCGCCTTTCGTCAGGTCAAAATTTCAGTTTATCCATTATGGTCTGCAAAAATGATGACATTCACATCAGCCTCAGCTGTACTTTGTGCTAGGTGCGAATTAGCAAATGCTAGCATGCTAACTCGCTAAGTTGAGATGGAGAACATGACAAACATTGCACCCGCTGAACATCAATGCGCTAGCATTTTCACTAAGCATGTTAGCGTTCTGATATTAGCAATTAGCTTAATGCATCCCATGTGCTTAAGTAAAGCCTCACAGAGCTACTGGCCTGTCCTTTCCTGTAAACACAATGTATTCAGTGAAGCTTCTCTTGGTTAACACCTGAGGTGGAAATATGTGAACTGCAGCTTAACACCAACACAACCACAGCGGTGTCTAAAGCCACAATAGGCGTACTTCCTGTAAAAGTACATTGTACATAAAACTATGATGTATGACGATCGTTCTTACTTTGCCCCAGTGAAATCAGACCATACAAGACAGCAGCTAAAATCGGCCACATGGCACTTTAATATCAAAATGAATTCATATCTGATAATTACAAAAACATATCACAACAAAACAATATAAATACAATTAGTTATTGAGCAGCTGGGAAAGGTTTTCAAGGCACTTCAGCAGGTAGGTCCTCATAGGATCCTGCTTCTTCTCTGCATCTGCGGTTCACAGGGAAAAAAAAAAAAGCATTGTAAAACAATAGGAAATGCAAAACCTAATGTTCACATGCAGCACAAGGGCAGGTACCCCATGTGTCTTCATCAAAGTGAATAATGCATACCCTTCTTAGAGATGCTACGCGCCTCCTCAATTCTCAATCGAACAGAGGGACACTTCAAAGTAGTCTTAGCCTTTGAGGGAAAATTACAAAGACAGATTAGGAAGCAGATGAGCGCTCTGTTTTTTTTTTTTTTTCTGTTTATAATCAGGAGATAAAAAGCGTTGGTCATTTCCTCTGTATGTGAGGGGACAATGAAGATTTCAAGCTGATTTATTTATAGGAGCAGACGGAATGAAGACACGCCGTGATGTAATTTGAAATGCATCACCAATAAACTCCAATACCAGCCAGTGAAATGCACTACAATAAAACTGTGTGTGTGTTTGTGCATGTGTGTGTGCGTGTGTGTGTACCCTCTGATTGTTGTGGAGCAACGCCCAAAGTGCAGATGCTCCCAGAGAGCGGGTTTCCATCTCTTTACTGTTCAGACAGCAGAGTAGCACCTTTATGGCTTTGTCTGAAACAAAGATACGCAGATAATCAGAGGCATCCATCAACTGTCAGATAAACATCAATGTGCTGAAAATAGATGTTTAATTCAACATGAAGAACAGTACCGTTTAAAGGGTTCCTAGTTATCAAAACACATAATATATTAGCATGTAGAAAACAGACCAAGATAAACCACACTATTATTATCTGGGTAATGTGGTCATATTACTCATTTCCTGCAAAATGATTGATTGATTGCGATCATCCTACACAACATACACAGGAAATGCGATCTTTCCACAGGAAACATAAATCCACCCACCTGGGCCTTCAACTCTTACCTACAGCTTGCATTGCACAGGGGGCGCGCACACGCACACACACACGCACACACTCTGGCTTTAGTCTTCTCTGTGACTTCCTCTCCTCTGTTCATCTAAATGTCGTATAATCACTAATCTTCTTACACATCTAGATTTCCTCCTACGTGTTTAAATGAATTTGTTTCACCAAAATGTTGAGCTACGTATTTTAATATCAAATGCTTTGATTCTCTTTTTTCCTGCCTTCAATCTGAGCGGTGGCAAAAGCAGACTGAACAATTAACATTTTGTATGCGATAAGATTGCCAAACCAGAAATCGAGTGGCTTTCAACAGAAATACGACCACACGCACACACACTCGGTGCAGCTTAAACTCCCAATGTGGTCTGTTGTCAAAACAAATCTCCTTTTTTCCCCACTTTCATACCCCTGCCTCCCGTCCATACCATTGGCAATGACATGTGGCTTGTTGGCAGGGCAGAAGCAGAGGTTGTGAAGGGTGAGAAGTGCGTGGCGCTGCTGTGGTGCCAGGTCTGCCAGCAGTTCCAGGGCTCCGGTCACCCTAAAGATACTCTGTTGGCCGTCCTCTGCGAATGAGAGACTGACCAGCAGCCTCAGCCACAGGCCCAGCAGGCCCCCCCCACCACCACCACCACCACCACCACCTATGGATGTGGCCTTAACACCACCCGCCTTAGGCATTGGCACCGACAGGAAGGCTTGCAGGAAATTATTCTGAGAATGACAAAAACACAACAACCAAGCAGGGATTTAGCATCATGTGGACAGATCATTAAGAGCGGCTCCCTAGTTTAGAAAAATCTTTCACCAGCCAGCGTAGTGCGAGGGCGAGATTTTGGAGAAGCCAAGTGCGAGAGAAGCACATGTTTATTAATAGCACGCACCATGCATCTTCTAAACTTTTGTAACGCGGCATATCACACTTATCTTGTGAATTTGGTTTTCACAGCCCGTTGATGAACTGGCTCATGTGAGCAGATACATTCTAAAACAAGTTATCCCTCATTTAGGGGAAATAACTGATATTCTTCATATCTCACGCTGAGATATAATCATCACTAAAGTCTAAGCTTCTGTCACTTAGCAATCAAGACACTCGTCTTGTTCCGCTACATTTCTGTACAACATATCTGGTCCACAGTGTTGTGTGCACTGTGCACCGCGCTTGTACCTTTTGCAGGAGGCATCTGCAGTCGCGGGACATGGCGAGGTTAGCCAAGAGACAGAAGGAGAGTTTCTGGACAGGGCTGTTATCTGGGGCGACCCCTGAGGCCAGCTTCATGACAGAGTGCATCACGGAGCTGCTCGGGGGGCCTTTAGATCCTGGTGCAGCACTGGGGCCAGCGCCACAAACACAACTGCATGCTGGGAGGAACAAAAGAACAAAAGAACAAAAGAACTTTGATTAATCCCATTTAAAAAACAATTTTAATCAAAGTTCAAGGTAACAAAGATAACTCATTTAACAATCTTCATCTCTCACACACAAACAGACACAACTATTCTATACTGAGGGCAATGGCCACGCCCAGTGCAGTGGATTGTGGGTGCAGAAAACATGCCTTCCAACCAATAATTTACCTTCTAATGTTTGTATTGGGCTGTTACTCCCTGAAAAGTGTGCAAAAACAATATTGCATGAATCCTAAAACGTGTACAATAACCAAGAACCAAACAGTGGCTTCAGTCTACAGTTCAAAGGTGTCACGGGTTAAAACGGTACACGTTCCTAAAACTCCTCTGCTGACTCTGCATTGTACTGTCGTTAGCTGTTGCTACGGTAGCCATTTTTATCACCAATAAAGAGTCAGACACAAACAAAAGTTTAACACTCTTCTTCTTGTTGGAGCTAGTTGCTTCTTCCTGTTTATCTTAAAGCTAGCTAGCTGTCCAGCCAGCCGGCAGCAGCACCGGCAGCACCCACCAAAACAATAAAGACTGACCCGTCGGGCTGCACGGCTGTCTGCTCACTATACCAAAACATCCTCTGCATGACTGCATGCGCAGCTTTGTTTGCTGTCTAGCCAAATGACAAAAAAAAAAAAATGATGAAGAGTGGACTTCTTGCACAAAGACAGAATTAACTTCACCTTAGTGGGGGCGCAATGAAGACGCAGCTGCTGAGAGAGAGAGACCAGATAACAGACACTGAACAGAGTTTGGAAGCAATGAGAGTCTCGCATGAAGCATCGGCTTCGCCCTCGGAAAAACTTTCATCTTCATTTATCATGAACGCACTTCTGACTGGTGATGAAAACGCATTCCTCCCGACTCTGGCAGGGAGGGGAAATGACTTAGCCTTGGGGCTACAATTTATTTCCAACTTGGCCATTCAGAAATGCTAACAAATAGGTAACATACAAAAGTACAGCTGACTAATTGCTGCAGCTGTAGAATACATACGAAAAATACAGAAAATAACAAGCTTCAGATAAGCTTGAGAAGACATAGTCTGAACCTGATTGATGTTGCTCATTGGAGAACATGACAGCTTGTTGGTTATGTTAATCCTGGCACGGTAAGATACAGCAACAAGGCGTATGCTGATGTTCGCCCGAGGTTATTTCAATACCTGTCAAGAAAGCTCGTCTATCACGGAATTGACGAGGGAGGTCTGCTTTATAATGGATCTACCTCACTGCCTAGCTGATGTGAGTCTAAGGCGTTCCCACTGCTGCTACAAATCTCCATTTTTTTTATGATCATTCCAAATTCTCGGGCCCAAAAAAAAAATATGGGATGAAAACAACAATGCGAGTTGAACTAGCAGTGCAAACAAAGCCGTGGATGAAGGAGGCAGACTGGAGATGAAACATTCCGTGGAAATGTAGCCGTCTCAGGAGAAGAAATGCTAGCCTGAGGGTGGATGGTGTAATACTAAGCCGGGCTGAACACAACCTGCTGTTCAGTTAACCTTTAGGGAAATACTGTGCCCGACTTCACTGATTTCTGGTGCCTCACAGCTTGAGCTTAGGAGGGGGTCTAAAAGCGAGAGAGTGTAGATCAGAGCACATGCGCCCACCGAGGAACTGGTGCCAATCAAACAGCGATACAGACACACACACACACACTCTCAGAAACGTTCATAAGCGCTGCGCATGAAACTTCCTTTCCTTCACTGATGAAACCGATTTCCATTGCACAACTACATCACACGCAAAACAGATCAAAGGGACCACGAGCCGTTTATCAAAGTCAAATTTCCCTCCTGTTTCCTCCCCACCAAGCTCGACTTTTCTCTACTCAAAAAAAGCTTTTTTTATTTCTGCCGTTCAGATTTCCACATATACAAGCTCTTACATTTGTATGATGGAATACCAACATCTCAGGCAACACAGAGAGGCTTCTGTTGCTTCCCCCTCATCATCTCCCCACTGGTCCGAAACCCACGTTGGCCGTACATACAGCGAGGCGGCCATGCAGCCTGAACCCTGGATCCGGACACTGTGCCCCCATTGTGACTGGCAGGCCAGCAGGCGCTGGTCTTATACAGTGAGAAACAATGTTGTTCAGTGGTCATTGGAGAGCACAATGGGGCTCTTGGTGCAAAGTGTGTGTGTGACTCAGTCAGATTGCTAACTGCAGACAGAGGCGATGGGCAGGCACGGGCCAGGCACAGTGCCTACACAAACACACAGAGACAGACAGACAGACAGACCTGTGGTGCAGTTGGCCGTATAGACGCACAGAAGCTCCAGCACTGCCTCCATGGTGGGGTCATCCAATAGTAGCCACGGCCAAAGAGCATAGAGTGCCAGTGTTAGGCGAGCATCTGTGGCCACCACCTACACACACACAAATGGATTACACACACACACACACACACACACACACACACACACACACACACACACACACACACACACACACACACACACACACACACACACACACACACACACACACACACACACACACACACACACACACACACACACACACACACATATTAACACCCACATACAGGGATGTACATGATCACAGGCGCACACAGCACAAACACAGATGGCAGTAATCACCATAAAGTGTTTTGCTATTTTCCTAAATGTACAGGAGAAACACACGGAGAGGAGAATAATGGCGGGGGTAAATAATGCAGCAGAGCCTCCCCGGCTGTTTAATCGAAGGTAACCACCAGTGAAAGGCCACTTAGAAAATGAAAATCGGCTAATATGCTCCATAAGTAATGCCATTACAGGGTTTAAGAAGCTAAACTTGCTGCGGTGTTAGCAAGGGCCGCGCACATTTAGGTGAATCTCATTTACAGGCACAGCATTGGTACTCTTGAGGTCCCATTAAAAAACAATTAGCAGTGGAGAATATAAAAGGCAGATAGAAGAGGCTCACTTTGCATTCGTCGTTGCGGTAGAGCGCATTCTGCAGGATCTCCACAGTCAGCTTGACTTCCTTTAAGTAGCCTTCTTCCTGATGATATAGAAAGAGAAAACAAAGAGCAATATGTTGTAGAATACGTTGAAAACACTGCAACGGGACCAACTGCTGGGAACTGACACAGATGATCATAATATTTGTCCCAAAAAACCTCATGCAAGTTGAATTCAGATTGTTATTCTGTGCAATGGGGGGAAAAACACAGGCAGCACCGAGACACTGAGACTGGAAAATTCCGGCCAGTCACTGCTCACCTTTTTGCGGTGGGAAGCCTTGCCGGGTCGGACGGACTCCAGGAGGAGCTGGGAGTGAGTTTGCTTCATTTGCTCGACACAGCTGTCAATAAGACCAGCTAGGAAGTTCAGAATAGGACATTTAATTCACATTAAATGAAGAGTTATAATAAGATATCCACCATAACTGACAAAAAGAAATTGCTCTCAATGGATGCTGTCAATTGAACACTTGATGGAAAGATAAACTTCTGGTAATGGTTCTATTGCAAGAGGTTTTGGAAACTTTTCCAGTGTATGAGGAACAAGCTAGTCAGACACTTCTTTAATTCTCAGAGTAACAGGTAGGAGGAGCCTGAGTTTTGGGGAATTACCTTTGGCTGCGTGGTTTTGAGCTGTGGGACTGCAGGCCAACAGTGCCATCAGAGCTCTGGCTGTCAGCTTCTTCAAAGGGTCCTGAAGGGTCCTCTTATCGAAACTCTGACAAGACACAGTGTTCATTCATGACGCGTAATCACAGACTCTCAAAAAAAGATTTTTTTTAGAAGGTTTAGACAAGACTTCCCCCCCGAGGCCCTCAACCACCTCCACTCCACGTACCTGCAGTAACAGGTCACACAGCTGGCTGGCCGAGGGACCGTTCACAATGTCAGACAAAGCCGGAGCAAGTGCAGAGTTTGACGTTGTGACCTCTGCTCCCAGACTCTTCGTCTCCACTGTGAAAACTGCACTGAGAAACTGCAGAGCCACGGTGTGGAGGACGGGCTCTGCGAACTTCTCATTCACACACAGCGATAATGTTCCTGCAGACGCACGGGGAAAATAAAAAGAGTGAGTTGGTCTTTTAATGACACTGCAATATATATATATATATATATATATATATATATCTCTACTGAACCACAGCGAGACAAAATGGCAAATCCATTCTCTAAATCCCCTGACAGATATTTGTCCATGACTGAGGCAGTATGTACTGGTGGGGAACACACTGATCATTCCAATGTGTATGCAGACACCCAGCTGCCATAAACAAGTACACACAGACATAAATACAAGCACAAAGGCTCAGCATTCATCTTTTACTGGACTCATCACATTTCCCTTCTGCGCCATTAATCACAGAGGAAGATGAGAAGGAGGAGAGGTAGTATAAGGACAGGATGCAATTATCTTATCCCAGCATCTGTTCGGGGAAGTTAATACACACAGTAATGAATTTTATTTTTTTTTTAAGCCAGAATTAAAGCTGCACAATACCTAAAATGCTAATCCTGGTTATTTAGTGATTTACTGCAATCAGCATAATTACCCTGATGATGACTATCACTCTTTGTGGTTCGAGGAGAAAAATTATTTTACAGACAGATTTCATGTCATTTATCAAGATCTTGATTCTTAAACCGTAACGGGCCGTTCAAATGAAGTGAAACACCGAAATGTTGCCAAAAAGACAATAATCTGTTCTTATAAATAGTGATGAATGATCCATGATAGATTATTAGAAACTAATTCTGCAGCCTAAACCAGAGTTAATGAATGTTGTCTCTTTCACTCACTCTCTTTAACACATGCAAACACACACACACACACACACACACACACACACACACACACACACTCTCTGTGTACCTGCAAATGTCCGCCAGCGCCTCCCCAGCGCAGCAGAGACAGATGGGTACGCTGCCGAGCTGTCCCTCCTCACCAGAGTAGCCAGGAGCATAAACACGTCTGCCCAGCACACACAAACCACGTCCCGGGTTCCTGCATCTAAACAAAAAAAGGGAAAGAGTGAGTCACACATTTTATGACACAAGACAGCCACACATCACACTGTAGAACGTCCTGCAGGGAGAGTTGGAGAAATGTACGAATAGGAGTTGCATTCGAAGCAGCGTTGATAGTTTTTCGACTTCCATTTGAATTCAACATATGGCACTGACCTAATCCTCTGGTATCCAACATGAGTACTGCCACCAGAGTGGTCAGCAGCTGTTTCAGGTAGTCCATCTGGCCAATCAGCTCCTTGCTCACCATGACACATGACCGCAGCAGTTTGGAGAAGCTGGACAGGAACTGAAGTAGGGTGACAAACTGGAAACGCGCACATTCACACAAGACACACATGCATGCTAAGGTTAGAGGAAATATGAACATGGATGTATAGTAAGAATAAGTTATTCTATGCTAATAGCTTATTTTCCGAGCTGCAGTATAAATTTGAGTATTCCACCCACACCGAAACCAAGAGGTGCTCTCAGACAACCTAGCGCTGCACTGAAGCGCTGTACTGTTCCAACCCACGGGTTGTTTTCTTTTTTTTTTGTGGTAAGTTGAAAAACTCTTCAGAACTGTCTATCACAGTGTTCCTCACCTGGATCTTGATGTCTTCTCTCTCCCCCGATAGGATAGTGGGTGTCTTCAGCTCAGTCAGACATTTCTCAATGGGCCCAATATCCACCAGACTTGAAGAGGAAAGGAAAGATTTTAGAAAGTGCGTGTGTTTGTAAGAAACCAGCTGGAGGGGATTAGAGCCACTTTATCTTTAATAATTATGAAAAATGACAAAATGTTACCAGAGCTCAGTGTTGATTTCCTTGACTTTTATTTACACTGCGAAACCATTCTGCCACCACGGAAACGTTTGACATTTTTACCGACGACTGAAACAGTTACTACTCCAATCAAATGAACACAAAACATCTTTATTCACACGATGGAGAGGGAAGAGTGTGTTCACGCGGTCCGAGCATGTTGGCCCTCTTTACCTGGCCAGCGCTCGGAGGAGCCGGTTGTGTCGGATGGCAGCGAGGGTGAAGTCTGGCAGGACGGCCAGCAGGTTACCCAGCAGGCCACAGTGGGCCGTCACGAGGTCGGGAGTTACCATGACAACGGGTTCCGGGGCCGAGGTCTCGCCCTGTCGGGAGTCTTGGGAGGTCACCGAGTCGCTGGCGTCCGTGTCGCTCTGGCCTGTGAGACACACCAATGGACAGCTAATAGAGACGCGTCTGTATG
Organism: Leptoclinus maculatus; assembly: GCA_032191485.1. Taxonomy (NCBI): domain Eukaryota; kingdom Metazoa; phylum Chordata; class Actinopteri; order Perciformes; family Stichaeidae; genus Leptoclinus; species Leptoclinus maculatus. Next base: position 9,113,377 of record JAVDOI010000013.1, read on the forward strand.
CAACCACACAGTCAAAAACTGAAAATTTAGATAAAATACTTTATACTGTGTATGCACGTATGCACGGACACACTCTGCACTAGTACCTTGAGTCATCAGTCTGCTGGCAGGGGTATCTTCCGCGATGCTCAACGGGGCGGGACCCTCAGGGGTGTGTGGCCCCGATCCTCTTATCTGTAATAGACAACGTGATAGATAGTTGTCCAGAGGATCCGCTCAACTTCTCAATGCAGCCGTTTATTTCCACCGTGTCAATATGTGTGTGTGTGTGTGTGCATGTCTGAAGGTACGAGGGCCTTGCTGACCACGGTGCTGGATGTGGAGAGGGAGCTGGAGGGTCTGCTGGAGTCGGTAGTTGGCGCAAGGGCGTCGCATCTCCAAAACCACAGAGAATTCTCAGAACCTAGACGAGCACACACACACAGATAGTGACACATCTATTTACACTGGGAAAGCAGCTGATAAATAATGGAACGCAAAAAAAAAAAAATCAAACCTACTCAGAGAATTGCTCTCCTGAGGATGAGGTCCGGCGGTAGCGCCAGCGCGAGGTTGCAGGTGGAACGTGTACCTGCCTAGGTAACATTTGGAGGCAGAGAGAGCCACATGTTGGAAGTACTGACAGTGGTACAGCAGAGCCTGGAGTGCTGGAAGACCCACCAGAGACACACCGGACACCTCATCATGGACACATGGGTGCTGGAAGAGGAGGAGATTCAGAGATGAGTCCACATCCACTGACATTATAATGATACGAACGGGGCAAATAGAGGAGAGAGGAGAGGAAAAAGGACTGAATACAGATTAAAATCCAGCTGGGTTTAACTTAGACTGAACCTTCACTCGATCTATATTTTAAACCTTAAATAGTATTACCTGGAATCTACTTTGCAAACTTAAGTATTGCAGTGATACAAGATTGCCATTTGTCTATCAGTTTTATTTTTACGCTCTTGGTGTTTTCACAGAGATTTAATCTTAATTATTTTGGATTGGCCCCAGTATAGCACTTAAATGTTTAGAAACACCTCTGGTCTGTACCCTGCAGGGCTCAACAAGAGGGGACTGGGAGGGAGGAACAGAGGGGGAGGGGGGGGTATATAAACAGAAATAAACTGAAAGAAGGGGAGAGAGAAAACACTTCATGGTCTATAAAAGCTTTTTAACTGGTTGGCAGAGCCGCTGACCTGCCAGTGGGAGTCCTTGGCCTCCTCTGCGTTGGCAGGCATGGGCATCACCATCAAGTTCTGCAGGATAAATGCAGCCTGGACACACAAGAAGAAGAAAAAGAGACATGCACTCACTGGGCCAAGTAAGACTGCATCAGCAACAGTGCCATCTGCCTGCATTTGGCTGGTAATACATAAAAGTCCAGCCACATTTTCCTCACCATAGAGGAAATAAATTAATCATTTTGAAAGGTGTGTGGAAATCAGTAAGTGATCAGTTTTTACCAATTTACAATACATGGGGTTAGCTTTTGTCCATCATCTCTGTAAATACAAAACAAGCCTCCTCAAAGGAAGAAAACGACGACAGCAGAGCACGGCTGTAGTTCTAATATCGTACCTCTCGGCGAACCATGCTGCTCTCCTGCTGATCCAGGAGGATGTTCAGCAACGTGCCCCACAGACCTCCGCTGATGTTCTGACAGCTAGCACACAGAGCCTGGCACCCGCTGGGCACCGCGGACAGAGCTGCACCTAAACCCAGACTGGCAAACCTCACCTGACGTGAGAGGGGAGACACGAATTTGAGTGGACGTGTGAGGAAAAACAGCGAAATAAGAACATATATGCATGTATATAGATATATGACGGAGGTGAATATATACATCCGAAGACCAAAAACAATATTGTGAATGTGCATTTGGCCATGCTGGATATTCATAACACCAAACTCGCATTTAAAACGGATGATGGCAACGACAGAATGTACCTCGTCGAGGGGAGCGGCTTAGACCGACTTGTGCGAGAACTTATTTTGGGAGACAGACAAGAGACTTTGGTACGACTAGCTGTCATTTGCTTCTCTTTGTCTGCGAGTTCTTGCGCAACTCTTATGGGGTTTCATTTCGTCCCCAAAAGTCAAGCATCTGGAAACTTCTTTTTATGACAGAAAAGAGTTTATGAAGTTCAGCTGAAGAATGAATAGTGAACAGCTAAACATTGAAGACTGGAGTGTCATACAAATGTTTGAATTATTATGACTTTAAAAAGGAAGCTAGAGCTTGTCCGTACCTCTTGATCGCGGTCGACCCAGAGTGGGATGAGCCAGGCCAAACCCAGCTGAGAAGCACTGGCCTCCTCAGCAGCGGCCTCATTCCCCAAAGACCACTGGGATATGAAGTCCTGCTGCAGACAAAGCAGAGCAATAAAACGCTGTTGAGGTTACATTCCAACATGTTTTAAACACCGTGTGGACTGGTGTCTTTGGCTGTTGAAGGTGCAGACTTTCATGTACATGCAGCCTCACAGCAGCGTAAAACATTGTTGACACTTGCCTTGTCCTTGCTCTCGACCATCATCTCATGGGACAGGTGAAGCAGGCAGATGACGGCATTCTTGGTCACACCTTTCCCCATGAAAGACATGGAGTTGCCACCCCACTCTACATAAAATGATGAGATCACCTGTGTGAAGGAAACAGATCATGTTGGGAATATTGGATTAAAGAGCAATGCGGGGCAATCAGCTGTTTTTTTTTGTTTGCCCATTCATTGTCATTTTGCAAAGACGTAGCCGACAGAACGGCACGTTATTTGGATTTGGTACACTAAGTGGTGTTTTGACATGTTGCTCACACGTTTCTGGCAAAAGTCGCACCGGTTTCTGAGTTACTGTACGCTTGTCATGCAACTCACCGCATCCAAAAGGAAAAAAATAAATACAACTGAGACTAATTATTTTTGCTTTGATGTGCCATCAGGATGTGGGACTGCGCCGAAGAGCAGATGAAGAGAGAGGAGCCCAAGGCCTAGTGAGCTTTAGGGCCCTACAGTGCCAGGAGTATCGGATTGAGAGGTGGGTCAGAGGCTTGAGAAGACGGGGGGGGGTGAAAGTGTTACGTATCCGATTGTTATCACTGAGATGAAAGCAGCCACCAGAGATCAGGACTAAAAAAGGAAAATAACCTTCAATCTTCATGCAATCTTAATTCATGAGAGCTGCCTATTAGAACAAACCAAATGAAGAAGCATAGGTATTGCGTTATTCCACCGGGGTCTTCATTCCAAATTAAAAATAAAAGTTTAGACACCTCTGTGCTGAGGACTGCTGCGCAAGCTGGTCTACACCGTGTTGCGCTATTGTTTTATGGACCGTTGAACAATCAAACAGATGGAAGAGGGAAGGTTGATTGATCTCACCAGCATCTTCACAGTGTGGTATATGGAATCAGTGAGATGTCTACCTATTGCAATGCATGTCCCCGTAAACCACATTTTTTTGCTTCACTATAATTAATTCCTCAGAAAGCACCGGGCTTTTTCCCTTTTATTCATTTCTGCCGGCAGTCTCATCTCTGATAAGAGGCTCGCATATGCCCATGCACAACACATACTATGACCATACAGGCACACATTCATACGGACCTCTAATAGCCCACTGAGATACTTGGAGCAGAGGAAGACGGGATCCAGGTCAGAGCAGTGGGAGCTCCAGCCAGGCTGGGCCGTCAGCCTGGCCATGCCCTGCAGTGTTCTCTCCAGGCTGGGAAGGCCATAGAAACGAGGGGCGTCAGAGACCCGCAGGCTCTGAAGCAAACGGACTGCCAGCTGGCTCTTGAAAGGGCCCGCTAATGCCAGACAGAGCCTGGACAGACAGGAAGGCACAGAGTGAGAGAGAGAGAGCAAGGAAACCAGAGAGGCAGGCGGGGAGACGAGAAGCAGAAAAAAAGACAAGATAACAATTAGCATTCCAATTCTTTTTCATAAGCCTCTGGCTTTTTCATGCATTTGGCATTCATTTTCATGTTCTAAGTGACTAAGCTAGTCGGTTTTCCATCAGTTTCTAATTATTCTATTAAATTAAATTATCTTTCAAAACTATAAACCACTTGTGAAACTTGATGACTTTATAATGATATTCAAATTGCAAAAAAAAAACACAAAGACCTAAAAATAAATGCCGCTTCCGATAATGACACGAATAATAACCGTGTCCTGTCACCTGTCTTGTGACTGGAGTGTCACAGGTTTTTGCGTGAAATCCCCCTTACCTGTCAGTGGTTTGCGAGAGTCGGAGGAGTAAGCTGTTAAAGAAGCCGGTGAGTTCCTTCTGCAGTCTCTGGCTCACATGGTTCTTCAGTTCCTCCGGCGCCCCGGGGCTCTGAGTTGAAGCCTGGGTCTCCACACCAAGCAGCAAATTAAGAATGGACGCCGTCTCCTGGATGATTGATAGAAGATTGTTTGTTTATTTAATGTTTACAGTATATTATGTATATATACACTTAAGGATGTATCCCATCTTAATGCGATAATGCCTCTTCTCCTTCTTTTGTTCCCTAAAATGTTTGTTTTAGCAACTCATTTCTTCCTCCTCCTCCTCGATACCACCCACCCTTTCCCTGCAAAACCCTGATCTAGAAGAAGCAAACGTGCAGAATTACTCGTTGAGCAGTGCACATGGAGAGTTAATAATAAGTGTAGAGAGCGACAGATGTTCCTGAAACGGCTCAGTAATTACAGAAAAGTCAGAGCAGAGCCGCTCACCCCTACCAGGCATTCAATCTGAGTCTGCTTTAGCTGCCAGGGGAGGGCTTATTGTTTACACACACGTTAATGAGAAAACCAAGGTGAGACTGATTAAATCCTAAAAGTAGCTCTCCCCGCTAAAACAGTGTGGTGATTCTTCTCCTCGGGCAAACGTATGAATCCAACTTTGTTTTAAGAGCTCAGGAAATAATCTCTTCCGCAGGTCTGAGGTGGTAACGCTGTGATACTATTTTTCTGTCGTTATGAGAGAGTAATATGTTCGGCTTGTCTGCCGGCGTGTGATTTATTCCAGCTTTGATTACAGGTATATAACCCTCTGTGTTGGAGAGGAGAGAGTCTAACCAGATTACTAGCGAACAGAGATGCACACACGCATGTTTTACAAGCTTATACACACACACACACACACACACACACACACACACACACACACACCAAAGACAAGCTACAGTACAGTAGTACACATAATAGTAGGGCGGTGCAAAAATATCAATATAGCTTACTATCGCGTTCATTTTTTAAACGATAGCGTATGGATATGTCCGCGACTACAAGCAAGCGGCCGTATACTGTAGAGCGGCGCTACGTGATCCCGAATCCTTCCTGCCGACACATGATGGATGTAGCGGTGTAGTGCCCAGGGTCTACCAACAGGTGACGAAACGTGTCAAACCCCCCAGAGAGTAGCCCTAGCGTGCGATGTGTGGACGACTAGACCACCGAGTCGAATGTTACGATTACACCACAGCACGACACCACAGCACGAGAGACGTGCAGGCAGTAACAATAGTGGAGTTTCTAAAAAAAACTGAAGCTGGAGACACAATGAGAGTACAATATGCACGTTATTTTCATATATTCTTTTATGGCAAGTGCATTTCAGTTCAGCATGTTCTCTTCTGAGTGACTTTGTGTAAGACTATCCAGCTGGTATACAGCAAGTTGTATTTTCAGCTCTATTTTTACATTTTCATTAACAAGTATTGTAATGTATTGCAATATGTATCGTATCGCGATATATCGCGATATATCGTAGGCATCGTGACACAAGAGGTGCTTGCCAATACACAGCCCTAAATAGTGGAAAATAGTACATCGATCCCCCAACCACACTGGAACTTATACCAATTTGTGTTAAAAATAATTCTCAACTATCCCTTAAAGTCAAAACCTTAAAAATTATGTTTTTTAGTAAAGTATTACTTTCCAGCTTGCAGACAGAGTAAAATATGTGCACCTGGTTGAGAAGCAGCTCCAGTATCCAGCGTAGGTCCTTGTCTTCTGGGTCAGATGCAGACTCTGTGTGCACGTGTTTGAAGTAGGCATTCAAAAATGCAACAATGCCCACAAGCAACCTCTCATCCTCAACACTGGCTGGAAGCACCTGGAGAAACCTGCAGGGAGGAAGTGACCGAGACCGAGACAACAAGAAGAAGAAGAGAGCAGGTATAAAAGAAGAATCTCAGTAATAACTTAGACATTCTTTTTCTAGCATGCTGAATACTCTTCTTTGTTGTTTTCTATTAAACAAATAAGTAAAATTGTACAGTGGAAATATGAATTGTATTAAGAAATATGCTGCAACAGTAACTAAGAAAAATGTTGGCAGAGGGTTGGAGATAAAATGATGGAATCAACTGAAATAATTGACTTGAATGCATCACGTTTTTATTATTTTCATTTTGTAAAGATATCATGAGTCCGTCATACTTCCTCGGGGAAGCTTTAATACTTAAATCAGGCTGTGTGACCAGAAAAGGCATTGAACACTATGAATTCATGTAAATCTTTCAAAATAAGAGAAAAAGACAAAGACATACTGAGCTCACTGAACCACGGAAATCAATTGGTTCAGAGCAAGTATTGTTTTGTTCGACAGCAGCAGTAATAATAACGGCGTACAGCTGGGGAATGTCGTAAAATCCTCCCATCGTTTTCTCAATTCATAAACCTTAACAAGACATATTGGCTGGTTATTAGCATGTCAACCTATAAAGTACAAGAATTTCTAACTGACTTTGCATCCCGTGTACCTCGTCACTGCTGCCTGCCAGCTGAGGGAGTGAAGGGTGTCTCTGCAGCCGTGGGTGGGGGTGTGAGGGAGGGCCAGTTGGTCAATCAGTAAATAGAGGCTCAGCCTGGAGAGGGCGGAGGTCACCGAGCTGTGTCCCGCTGCCGTCAAGATGGCCTCGATGCAGCCCTGCAGCGCAGTGGGAAGATGCACCGCCTGCAGCGACAGAACCTGTGCTTCTGACAGCTTTAAGTCAGGATGAAATCTGTGGAGACAAAATGTAAATGGTTAAAAAAAATCAAATACATAATATTCAAAAAGCAGACTTACGTGACTGTCAAGTGCCTGACAAGTGTGCTGCATCAGAAGCATACTAATGACTTCATTAACAAAACATATTTGATCACCAATCTGGGGGGATGAGACATTTATGAGTCATCCAAAGAGAGATGTTATTTGAGAATGATTTGTACCCGAACCAAGCAGAGGCGGGCGCATCATACCAGCTCCGATTAAACAAGCAATTCTCAAGAAAACTGTCAGAATTATGTCAAAACAAGATGAAAAATGTTACACGGTAATAAGATAAATAAGACAAAAGAATATCATCAGAGACAAGGACCTGTGCACAGAGTTGTACGTTACACAAAAAAAGGAAGATACCTCTCAATTTTCACTCACTAACTCATCTCAAACAAGCACTCTTCTCCCAATCATAGCACCGTTAGTGGATTGATCCATCTATGGTGTGCTTTAAACATATTTGCTGTAATCAGGCTGGTTAGAACTGTGTGGGAGACATTCTCATCTTTTTGAATTAGGTCACATTAGGAGTAAATGAAGACCGATGAAACACAAGATGCCAAGCCTTCTGAAACAAATTAATACAATTCTCCACGACAGAGAACATCGTATAAGAGTGATGAGCGGCAGGATTTAGACGAAAACACCCCACTGCCCTGCATACGAGTGAGAAACATCAGGGTTCTTACTCAGTAACATTGGTAGAGATGCCGTGTAGCTCTTCGAGGAGGTTGTCTATCCCAGAATGCCATGCAGTGTTCCAGGCCACCTGCAGGGCGAGGCGGGCGGGAGCCAGGGTCAGGAGGTCAGAGGACGAGGGCAGGACACAGCAGTACGGGCTGACGGCGTGATGAGTCGCTGCCTGGAATGGGATGTTGTACCTGGAAGAAGGGTAAACGTGTTTATATTGCTTGTGCAGTGTTGAATGTTGATCGTCATAACTTTACAGATGAGGTTTACCTGCGTATCACTGACAGTGGCAGGGAGAACGGCGTGAGGGTCACATCTGTGTTGGATATGTCCGACCTGAGAGGACACAAAAAAAAAGCAGGTCGCACAACAAAGTATCGAACGGATGCACGTTTATTTTAGGAAAGTTCAAAAAGAGGAAAAATAAACGCACCATATTTTAATGCTGGCAATCTCGTCGAATAGCAGTAAACTCATCAGGACAGCGATCTCATTTCCACTGCCTTTGTTCTCCTTTAATATCAACGACGCTATAACGAAGACATAACAGGCAATTTATATAACAACCATCACTCTCGATCTCATGAATAAATGTATAGGATAACATTTGAATTTCATTAGAGGGTATGGAAACCCCCTATGAGACTTCTACCCCACATCAGGCCTTTGCAGACATCATAACTGAGCTTTTAAAGCAACAAGTGAGCGCTTTAAAGTTGTGATTGTAAAGCATTAAAACCTCTCAATAACATGTATTTCTGTCTGAATCTGTAGCAAATACAGGTAGTCACAATCAAGATGTTATAATGTAAATGAAATTAAAATGCAGAGATGAGCACCATGGCAACTAGTTGCATCATACTAATATGCCAATTACTGCAGTGTGACAACACGGTTAAAAGCTATGCATCAATGGATGACTTGTCATCTTTTTTTTTTTTTTTTTTTTTGGGGAGAACGTGCCCCTGAGCTACACAACACAACGTGTCTTAGCCGTTACTTAATGAGTCGCCTTGTGAATGTACCCCTGAGCAGTGTGAGGAGCAGGAGGTTGCGATGTGCCAGACTGTGCCTCAGAGATGGATCAGCGTACGCCAGCTTCCTCAGGATACATACGCAAGGCTCCAGCAGGCAATCGAAGCTCTGGGGAGAACGGCAAACATATGCAGCCAGTGTTTAATTGCAGGGAAAACACAAACAAATACACATTATTCTCTTCCCGTACTCCTCCTGCTCTCACATACAAATGCACAGGGTGGTCTTTTTACTGTCTCTTCACGTAAGCTAAACCCGAGACCGCTCAGGTTGCAGGCGGTGGCAGTGGAGGGTTGGGACACATATAACCTGCAGGCGTCCCTCTCATACACACTTGTTAGTTGAGACAAATCATTCTTTGTGGCCCTGTTTCCTTCACCTCCATGTAAGCCAGACATGCTGGACGATTACCCCCCCTGTTAGCGGCTTCTGATTCGAGGCTTGGGAATGATCAGCAGACTGTAGTTACTAGAGGGCAAAAAAAAAATCACCGCTGACCAAAGCCTGTCTGACACGATTAATACGGGCCATTTCACCCTTCTATCGCGCACGCCTCAGTGGGCTTCCTCCACATCCGCTGGCAACTCATGTACTCACATGAGCAGATATAAACGAGGAACGTGTACACGGACGGGAGTGCACGGAACTTGCATTTATGAGGCACAGGGGGTTGTTTCACAGCAATTCATTTGGCACACGTCCATTTATCACAAAAAAGGTGTGTTTTTTTTTTACCTTGTTGCCGTTTACACTCCCCGTAATGAAAGAAACTACTTTGTCTGTTATTCCAAGGTTCTTCAGCACCGGGTGCATTGCTGTGTCTGCAGGGAAGGAAGAGAACAATTCAAAATACAGACGATAAACATTTGCATAATCATTAACTATTTGCTTTTTTCCTGCCTGTGTGAGACATATGGTGGTGGGAGGGCACACACACTCTGCTGCAGAGCTCTCACTCATCACACACACACACTTTTAAAGTTGTTTGTTCATTTCATCGAGTCCATAAAATTGTCTCTAGAACCCCGTTTAGGCCTTTGAAACCTATTTTTATGTTCAGGCACTATACCTCATTATGGAATATCAAATTCAATATAATTCTCAAATCAACTATTAAAGGCATGTGAATTGTTAGCAACTTACATTCTGCTGTACTTTGCAGTGATCGTATCCCCTTTACAGAGTTGCAAGTACTTGTGGGGCGCAGAGTGTATAACCAGTCAGTGTGTTTGCTATTAAAATGTGCCTCCACATGAGCACTCTCATAAGACTCAACCATGAGACAGAAATGCACAGAGAAAGACTTAAAAGATGGTTTTAAAGTATTAGCCGGACAGAGCCTAGCATGGGAAAGCATTCAAAACAATAGATGATAACTACATTTTTAGCTGGATGAATACAATAGATGCGTTTATAACAAATACAGTAAATGAAAGTCAGTATATTTGGCGGACAGCTGACCTTGTAGCACGACAGACAGCTGCTCTGCAGCTGATCTTCTCAGGGAGATGTCAACAGTGTCCGAGGACAGGATGCAAAACAGCTTCTCCACCGACTCCACCTAAGCCAACATTAAACGCATTAAGCATCACTTTATGTCGGGCCTGTGCAGATGTGTCTCCAAGTGCGTTGTTGGCGATGTGCATGTGGATTTGTACCTTAAGGACAGACTTGTTGCTGGTGTCCAGCGTGATGTCTAAAGGGTTTCTGAGGCAGAAGAGATTGGGGAGCGAGGAGATCACCGTTTGATCCAGGTCTGGTCTGGCTGTGTTAGCGTCCTCATCGCCGGTTAAGTGGGGCACGATTTGTTGCACTGCTGCTATTCTCACACTGTTAATAATGAGCAGAGTTTATGTAATACTTGGAGTTAAATATTTAATTGAAAATCCTACTGTTTAACTTAGCTTGGAAACCGCACAAAACAGCTCTATTCAGGTGGCAAAGCCAGCCTTTCGTCTGCATTAGAATACGAATACATGGTTGAAAATGTCACCTGCCTTTCACTTTTTGGTTGATTGGCTGTCAATAAACGGCGGACAGGGTAGAGATACATCTATTAGCTGTTGCCAAAATGTACCAGGGCTTGTCTCCTGGCCAGTGTGTGGGGTTGATTTCCATCTCTATCAATATGCATGGGCTGGGACTGGATAGCTGTTTTACACATGCCTCACAGAGCACTTCGATGACTTGATATGAGCATCAGCTGACAGCACCAGACAGAGGTAATATGTCCATCACATTATGTGTTTTGAAGCAGAATATTTAGACTCTCAGGAGTTTTGTCTGAATCACAAAAAAAGCCCCGAGACCCGACGTCAAACTAATCAAACAACTTTGCAGAATAAAACATACCATCCGCAGACATATATACGCAAACTACACATCGCTGATACGTGCAATCATCAGGGCAGGCACAGAACGCCCAAACAAACACAGAGAGACAAAAAGAAAGACTCACGTGGGTTGTTTGGTGAAAAGAAGTCGGAGCGCTGCTTTTAGCTTGGCGGTGCTTGGGAACACGGTGTCTCTTGCCCCGTCCGGCATGTCACTTATCAGCAGGACGCAGTTTCCCAGCGATTCTTCAGTGCCGGCATAACCCTGCCACACACACACACACACACACACACACGCACAAACGCAATTCTCAGACTGCCTTGGCAGACAATGGAGCGAACAATGGGGAATTCCAGCTAAGCTGCACAACAGTAAATAAAATATGCATTGCTTTGATTATGGGTGGTTTCATTTGGTCTCTTGTTGACATGGTGGGCCCCCCCCCCCCCCATCTCTGAATGGCCTCCTTGAATTAAATCACACTTGACAGCCTAGTCAAAACCTCATGTATATTCATGAAGAATTTTCCAGGCCTTCTGTTGCCTGAAAGGGAACAATTAATAAATGCTTGTTTTTTATTTTCACCCCAAAAGGAAACAATATAACACGGAATATGTAAATGAGAGAATAACTACATTCTTCTCACTGGCAGCTCAATATACAGTCTTTGTGGTCCAAGAGCGCTAAAATTGAACTTTTGATCATATTTGTTTTGATTGCGTATGACATACACAACACCCCCCCCCCCTCCGTGCCATAAATGTAATGTAATATGCCGCTTTATGAGCTCTGAAGTACAAATACAACACAGCCTCTACAGGGAGCACAACACCTGTAATATGGGCATGACCGGGTAAAGTGCCTCATTGAATCTGTCCCAGGTTGATGCTGTCATCATCAATCGTCCTTTGAGCAGGAATAGCAGGATATCCTTGGCAGCGACGTTCACCTATAGATCACAGGTAAACTGCTGAATTCACAAAGGCGCTGCTGGCAAAACATTTACTAGCAGGTAGTGACAGTGACAGACTTTCAAACGCCTAAATCACACGACACCAGTGAACCCTGACGGCGTAGCATGACCTTAAAGCATTGTACAATAACTTAAACACACAGAAACCCCTGTACTTGTGCTTGGTAACATGTATTCCTTTCAACCCTGAACTCGCATGTTAAAAGATCTAAGGTCTACAAGTCAAGTTGGTTCTATAGAAATACAAGAAGTCAACATTTTGCCTACCTTCTCTGCAGAATCCTGGAGTCCAAAAGCACTTATTTCATAGAGCACCCTGTGGTGCAGAAGGAAGTTGACTCCACCGCAGGCTGCCGATTCCTGCCGCGACACATTCTGGATGCCAAGGCAGTCCTAGGGGTGTATGTAATCACACCAGAGCGCACCATAAATTATCACCGTCGTCTCACTTGTGCTCCCCATACGAGATCCAATTCACTTTAAATGAAGCCGTGTGTTAAAGCAAGTCTGATTTCAAATGTCAAGTGCGTTTTTTTGTTTATAGCACGCTGTCAAAGACGTTCATCCATCTTCATCCTACTCGTTTACATATGGGTGCCCCACCAAACAGACCCACATTAGGGCTTTTAGTAGCCTTAATTGTTTGGCCGTGAACCTGCCCGCTCTCATTTAAACACCGATAATTAGATGGCTTGCTCTGACCTTGACCAGGTTTAAAGTGCGTTCATATGTTTCCGTCTTGACAGGCAGTGACGGATGGGACAGCAGCTTGAGGAGAAGTTTCTGGCTCTCCGTTCGGAGGAATGGACTGGGCTGATCGAACCTCCACCTGGTTGACGGACCACCAGAAACAATTCAAACTAGCATAAAAACAATTAAAATACAACAAATGACTTTGCATCGCAAGATTTGTAACTTACAGGTGAGAGCAGATGTGAACACATTCCTTGACGATGGGTAAGTGCTGGTGAAACGGGAGGCCGTCTATGGCTTGGTCTGCCAGCTCCAGTAACTCCAACCAGTTCTTCTCTCCCTTGATGCGGAAATAAATCAATGAATGAAGAACAAAAAAGGCCTTTATGGGTTTTACAGGAGTTTAAGAACTGTAGGTTGTATATCTATAATAGACGACGACCCTTTCTTTGTAGACTTGCAGAGCTACTTTTGCTTATTTTGCTTACTGTAATTATGTGACATGCGGCTCTTACCTCGGCTTGTGCTTCCTTGAGGAAGTTACAAGTGGAATCCATCCAAAGAGCAGCGCGGTTCACCCTCCTGTAGAGGTCATGGCTGTCTGAGTTCACCTGCTCCAAGTAGGCCACCGCTGTGTCCTGCATGCTGGGTAATAAACTTCCCAATGAAGTGTCCAAGCACAGGTGGAAAATAGCTGTTGCCGTGTTTTCCGGGAGATTGTCGCTCGCCTTGTGTGGGGTTGAGAAATATTAATGGATTTTTTTTAAGGCAGAAAACCAGAAAAGAAAGTATTGTAATTTGATCAGGCAAGGGCACAGAAACACACACACATACCTTCTCAAGAGGGAGGATGGTCTGAAGGAGTTTAATGGTGAATACAGCAATGCCTGTGTAGGCTATTCTGTGATGAACCTGAGAGCTGTGGGGAATATCTGTTGAATAGCTCTGATGGTAGCCGAGGATGTCCCCCAACAGTTCCATGCAGGCTTGCAGCTTCTCCCTCTAAATACAAACCACAGACAGAAATGTAGACAAAAGGCATGCGTGCCACACAAACACGGCAACACACGCACGTGCATTCACATCGTGCGCATGTTCACATACACAGGCACACACACACACCGACGCAAAAGCTACTGGCAGGGGGCCAAGAGAAAAAATTGCTCGTTCCAGGCGTTAGGAAGTGAACGTAATCAGATTTCAGGGTTATTTTGGGACTAGATACAGATCCACCCTATCTCTGTATGAATAAATTGGAACAATCTATTCTCGGCCACTTTGTTCTAGGGAGGAGAAATTGAACAATAGAGGAATTAAACCAGCAGGGGGCAGTAAATGTCTTGTGCATCGCTGTGGCTGGCAGGAACAGTTCGGCCCCATTCCCGCAGGGAAAATACCTAGAGGTCTAGCACACTAAAGCTGCTCTCCACATAAAGATGACAAAACAGTTCTCAGGCTGCAAGACTCTGGGCATGTATTAAACAGCAGAGGGCCAGAGGGACCTGGGCTTGACAAGTGCATAAGTCCCCCCGCATAGGAACACACTCTTTAAACAGTCAGGGAGGATGACAAATGACTCTGCATGGTTAAAAAAAAAAAAAAAACACACACACACTAGTTTAACACAATCCATTGTGTGTGGAGTTTATACACAAAGCAAATGGAGACATTTACCAAACCAACGATTCTGTACTTAAAACCCAGGAGTACAGACGAGAGGTGTGCACACATACGTGTGGAGAAGCTTTGTAAACAAGCAGAAAGCCTTTGTATCCTTATATAATTCATTCAGCTCAATCACATGCCTGCAGCTCGCCTTGACAGTTGAGTACCATATGCCTGTTTGTGTGTTGCAAACTGTCTGGTGGCCAACCCGGTGCCCCCCCCCCCCCCCCCCCCTTTTTCAGTGAAGTGTATCCATTCATCTACATAAGAGGCTGTCATGAGTTGTGTTTTGACTTGCCAGCTCCATCCCCACCAGGCTGCGATCGTCCCAGACCAGCTCACGAACACTGTCCCCGAGCAGGAGGACGGCGTCGCACAGCAGCTCCAGAACACGATGGAGCGCATGCGAACCCTCTGAGAAAGAACAGAGGAGGAGAGACACTGAGTAGGAGCAAGGGAGATTTTTTATTTATTTTTTTGACAAGATCCAGAACTGACAGAATGCAGTCAATATGGTGAAACAGGTGAGGGGATATGGGCAATATCTGATCGTTACTAAAGCAAACAAAAAGACAGTGGTAGCTGATTTATATTGTTTACAAAATCTTTCCCCGTTTACAATAAAGGACCACAATGACTCCGACCTGTTTTAAGCAGTGGGATGGCATGTGTCATGGTGGCAACAGTGAACTGAGCCAAAGTGAGCTGCTGTAACTGCAACTCCAGGACATCTTCGGCACCCAGGTCCGGAAGCTCCAAGTGGGCCACGTCTACGGGCGACTGGGGCGTCTGCTGGGGGGCCTGGACCGATGCTCCGCTTCTGTGCGAGCTGCCACTGGATGGATCACAGACGAGAGAGAAGGACAACTGTACATTCATGATCTGTACTTGGACCACTCAAATACAAGGAGTGACGTATGAGCTGTATAGGGATGGATCATAACAACTGCCATCATAGGAATCACAATCTGATTTTTAAACGCTGCAGACCGGCCGCTAGAGGGCTCCTGGTCTTATTTACATCTAAAAAGAACAACAACATCCTCCACAGTCTCGCTCGTGTCGTTTCATCTAAGTGTGCGGGTTGCTGGTGTCACCAGCAATTTTGTCATTATCAAAGCCACAAAACAAATCCTGCACAAGTTTCTAAAAAGTATGAGACTCCCCTTTTTAAGTGTAAGGTCTGGTGAACGGAGTTGACAACGATGCTGAATCATATCAAAAAGCAATTTCTTCAAGCAAGAGAGATAGACTAACATAACACCATTTGTGCCTCAGAAGTGCAACTGAGTGAATCTCTGCTCTCACTGCCGAGATGATTGCTAAAGACATGCAAAGGAACGACACGGAGCGAGAGCTGACGCACCAGAACTTCTTCCACAGTCTCTCCTTCGGCGTGTTATTAAAATGCACAGTTTTACACACCTGGAGGAAGCTGCGTCTCCGTCTTGGCCGTCTCCCCTGGCTCTCTGGCCTGTGCGTCCCACCACAGAGGGCCGAGGAGAGCACTCTGCCGCCGGAGACGAGGCCTGGGAACGCTGGGTCCCACGCACTTCCTGGGAGTAGGAAAAGGACGAGTTCTGGGACACAGGATCTACACAAACAAACAAAAACAAAACAAAAAAGGAAATACAAAAATGAGTTAAGAGGTGATACAAACGACTCATTGTGAGAAATGAATCAGTTGGATCAAAAATTGCAACCAAATAAGAAATATATTTGTTTAAAAACTAACTTTATAATAAAGGGAGACATGTAAACTGACAGCATAAGCATCCAAAAGTCTACAAATCATTAGCTGCATAGTCATATGGCACGCTACCTTGCTTTGTGGAGTAAAAGCTCGGATCTTGATGAAAGCGTAGTCTCCGCCGCAGCCCCGCACAAAGCTGCCGAAGGCAGGAAAGCGCCTGCAAGTGGAGGTAGCCTGCCTCACCTTTACCCAAACCCAGCCTCAACAGGGACAGGAGGTTCTGACAACAGAAGGGGATATTAGAGCAGTATTAGAGCTGTAAATCTGGCTTATGGGAAGGTTTTCTGAGGACCTAATTACCAGTAACATCCAATTAAGACATTATTGTAATTGGGCAAATATATTTATTTTTCGGCTCTGTATAAAAACAGAAACAACAGAAACAACAGAGCTGAAACAATGTACACAGACAGGACCTAAACTTGTAATTGTAATAAAGTTCGCTAAATAAAAAGGGCAAGTAGAATTGAATTATTGAATTTGTAATAAGTTCAGATTCCATGCCCTCTTCAGCTAATAGTGTCATGTCTCTAAATCCAAAGGATGGCAAAGTAAAGACACAATTGGAAAAGTACTTTCCCGTAATGATTTTTGATGATGAGACTGCAGGGTGACAGTATGCTAATACTGCCTGGAGACCGATCCAACGTAATGCATCGCTTTATTACGAAACAGTAATGTTCGCAGTTGTGGCTCATCGGGGCCACGTCTCCTCCCAACACTCCGTCTATGCCAATTAAAAGAAGAGCTCGGTGAAGAGATGAACTAGGTTGCCGACATGATGCTGGTGGATACCGTGAAAAGTGCAGAAATAGGGACAGAGAATATCTCTTGAATGTAAAAAAAAAAAAAAAAAAAAAGATGGGGATCGCTGTAGATTTGCATCAGTCGGTGTGAACTTGACCGAAGCACATTGATCTTTATATTTGCAACAAAGGACATTTTAGATTCCTCCATACGCCAACAAGACCAGGACGAGGTCACCCGCAGACAATTTGGACCAATTTGACAGAATCCCTGATAGTCAACATTCAAGGCGGCCTTAAGAGGAAAGAAGCAAAATGTTCCACGAAGGTCTTTCGAACCCTGCAAGAAGGACATCGTGACCGAACTACATCCTCGCGGCAATCTAGTGCCTGCTCAAGCAAAGTAAGGCCCCATAGGCCCCCACAACCTCCAACAAGATCAGGGACACAGAATTATAAATTGGTGTTTTGGTCAAGGACACCATTTGACAGGTTATTATTTTGACAGTGGCTTGAGTGACCATCCCATAAATCCCATAAATCCCATTGTGGGACGGTCATGCTAGCCACTCAGAGCAATATATGTCATCTAACTTGATGTGAATAAACAAGAATGCTGAACATTATGAGCAGTTGGCCGAGAACCATCAGAAAAGCCCTGGTGGAGTTCTTCAGTCACATCTTTAATTGTGTCTCTTGGGACGGCCATGTTGAATTAAGCACTGAGAGATTTTAGGGGAAGCAACAAGCCACCATTTTTAAATCAAATACAGGCGTTTGTCTTGAAGCGTAAGCATTGGGACTGTCAAAAACCTCGCAGAGAACAACCTACTGCTTAACGTCAGTAAAACCAAGAAGCCGATTGATGATTTTTTTTTAAAACGCACACCCCCGTCTACATTAATGGAGCGGAGGTGGAGCAAGTTCCTCGGAATCAGCATCACAAACAATCTGACATGGTCCTCACACATCTCCATCCTGGTGAAGAAAGCTCATAAACGGCTGTATTTCTTTAAGAAACTTAAGAAGATAAAACTCCAAACTTTTACAGAGGAGCTATAGAAAGCATCCTGGCTACAAACATTACAAAACTGGCATGGGATGTGTACGGCCCAGGACAGCTCTACAGCGGGTAACTAAAACCGCCCAAAACATCATTGGCACACATCTAGTGAGCACCAGTGATATTGGTGACAGGAGGTGCCTGCGAAGAGCTATGTGGATATTAAAAGACAAAACCCACCCCAGCCACAACCTGTTCACCCTACTGCCGCCTGGAAAGAGATGAAAAAAAGTATCAGCTGCCGAACCAACAGACTTCAAAACAGCTTCTTTCCTCTGGCTGTGACTCCTTAATTCATCCTCCAGCCTCCACATATAATATCCTATGTAGCATATTGGGACGACAATGGAAAATAAAAACCTTGTATAATTTTAGTGATCTTTCCGCTCATTTCTTTAAAAAGTAGCATATAGCTAAGCATAATCATATGCACATAAACAATACTATTGTCAGTGCAAGGACATGGTTGTGTAACGATACCTGTACAATACTTGGTCTTTGCAGGAAGATCTCAGCAGGAAAGTCTTGCATAATGACATCACACAGAAGTTCACATGTGGTCCGCACCAGGTTGGGGTTGCTGCTCCTTAGAGAACTGTTTGAAAATAATTAAGTCCGATACATTTAATACTCAGTAATTTAACATCACAGCACATGCATCTTATTTGGAATTGCAAAAGTTGGCACAGAATGTTTCTTAGTCTTGTTCTTCAATGATTTGTTTCCTAAATGAAACCATCATTTTGTAAATTTAACATTGCATCGCATTAATTGCATTGCATTTTAACCATGCATATATATTATTTGTTAGATTCACGTATTGCCTCTCACCTCTCATTGGATGCAAGTATGTGTCTGTCTGTGTTTGTCAAAGTCAGCCACGGAAACACAGAAAACTTGAGACATCTCACAGACTCATGCACTGTAGAGGGATGAAACATGTCAAACAAGTCATTCATTGAATAAACATGAAGGGCTGTCTTTAGATAAGTGAGCGAAGGAGAGACAAATGAGTATTCAAAGTACTGGTACCTGCTATCTTCTGAGCTGGTACATCTGTGTGGCTTGGCATGGTCTTGTGGAAATAACCCATTTTAGGAAAATGGTCTTCAGGTGGAACAACTGTAGGTGCTGCCGCAGAGACACCAGATCTGTTAAAATGTCCTTTTACATACTGCAATTATTTGATAAAACCGTTAGAAGACCTGTGTAAAGCAAAACTGACAACCCACACCACGCTCTTCAGCCTCTCTACTTCATAAGATGACGAAACATTTAGGGGTTTCTAGAAGACAGAATCATAAACAAACAACCATTTTGGCTTTAACTTGCAACACCTGTTGGAGTCGTAGAACGCTGTCCATGCGAGTAGACCATTGTATGACTAGGGAGTAGCTCAGGTAACTGGAACAGCTGGTCCAGGGTTCCTTCGATGACAGCTCGCAGTCTGGGTTCCACATTAGGAGACAGTTGAGTGAGGAAGTCCACCGCCCCAACGTCTCTTAGCATCTGGGCTGCACTAGGATGCTTGGAAGACAAAATGACAAATGGAAATAAAAAAGATAGTTCAATGTAATACAGCACCGTAAAATCACTTTGCATGGGTGTTGTTATTAAAATATCACTGGGCTAATCTCTGAGAAAAAACTGAAGCTTGACATGAAACTTTATTACATCATGTATTGGTAAAAGGCAAATATTGATCCAACTCCCATTAACTGGTTAAAGTCTGGTTAGCCTTGTTAAAGAAAGGCTGAAGCCAAAATGACATAACCTGGTGATGAAGGTTATCTATAATGTAGCTAGAAGTGTGTCTACCTTTGACAAAGTTGAGAGCAACTCAAGGACCTCCTGCTGCATTGGCACCTCGGGGAAATTGAACCATTCAAGGAGATGCACAAAAAGCATCTTCTCTTGGGCGATGTCGGAGACGGAAATCAGGGAGTGCTCCAGCTTACAAATGATGTTCTTTAATGACCGAACTCTTATCTCCACCAAAGAATGACCTGAGGTTGAGCAGAAACATTATAGCAGAGTTAGCGACGCTGTGTTTCAGCTAATCAACAGCTAGCTAGCTGTTAGCTAACTTTGGTTTGAAGTTCAGAAAAAGTTTGACTGACTTGGGTTAATTAACGTTCTTAAGATAACGCTAGTGTTGACAATGATTACACATGTGCTTACTAAAGTTAGTGTAACGTGTTCCACCTAGATGGAGATAGTTTCTATAGTTAGCTGACGTTAGCATCGGCTAATAATAGGCAAGTGACAGCGTTTTGTTCAAACAGTTCAGGTAAAGTCAGCGTCCTACGCTACATTTGCTTAGCTAAAGAGTTAGCCCACCTATTTTCTTTATAAGGGGAGATAACTCCATGTTCAATGTATGGCGTCTCCTTGTGTAAAAACAGCTTAAAAGGCTTCATCAACGACCGAGGCTTGTCACTTCAGTGAGTGGTTGTCTGGCGGTGACATGTCAACACGACGACATCTGCCCGGGTTTGTTTTCAACAAACGCGCCAGCGTCAGTCCACTTCCTGTTGAGGACCAGGGTGCGTTCAAGGGGTTCAAGAGGTGTAGGACAAACTTTCTGGCTTGTCTTTTTGTGACACTGCAGAGATAAAGATGCACTTCCACGAAACATTTACATAGTGAATGTAGACACAATAGTGTAAGCACCTAAAGGAAATCATGCTATACTCAATCATGTATACAAACAGTGCAGCATTTTCAGAGAGATCTGCTAATCAGCACTTTGAAACCAGCATGCGGCAATGTAAGTGCAGAGAGAACTAATTATTTGTGCTCAAATTGCAGCTGCATGTAAGCAAAAAAAAACCTTGCCACATTCAGACAAAGCTCAACAGCAGTTACAAAACCAACCAAAAGGGCTGTGATAGTTGTAAATGACTAGAGGTTTGTTAAATTGTACTAGTTTCTTGTTATTTATTCTACCACCTTACCCACCAACAATGACACTAGCAGCCCTCAAACCTTTTTAGGGCATGTACTTAATATCTCTTTGTCAAGGACCCTCTAACATGTGCAGTAGATCTCATCAAATTATGTTCGAAGGCATCCTGTCTGTAGGTGGGCCTTTCTTTAAACGGTGTTTGTGACATTTCTGATGTGCCAATTTGTGGCGTATCTCTCTCATCGGATCTTTTGAAATGTTAAACATGCTGAAGCAATTTTCCTCGCGAGGATCCTCAGTGTTTTAAGGCATATTTCAAAATCAATAAAGGCTTTTCCATTTCTTGAATAGTTTTTACTGCAGCCACATTACCCTGCCATTGAATGAATCTTCTCAAACATTGATGTTCTCAAAAATCAAAGTTGATGTGCATCACCTCTTAACAAAAGTGCAGGCGTAAATTCTTTTTACAACTCTGTGTGTAAATTAATCCAATTGCACAAGATCTCACACTTGAGATGTGATATGATCAGCCCACAGGGTGATAATTAACAAACTTAGCAAATGGTAATTTGATATGATAATGATATAATGACAGCTTTTGAGAATTCCAGAGGGATTTAAACCCATAATACATTTAGCTGTGTGCTGTATATTCTACTGTCACCTAGAAGAGTTTGAGGGGAAATTATAATCTGTGCTTTCATAATCCATTACTTTTTTTTTTTACTTCATACTTCACATGTTTTACCAATATCATACAATTTTTCTTAAGCAGCTTCAATTTTAGATACACAACATCCTTGTTCTAGAGCTTCTATCACAATGAGACAAATATTCAAACACAAGATGCTTGGATGAATAGAAAATTATTGTTTACACAATATCCCTGTAATTTTGTGTGACACATTTGTTATGTTTGGAAACCTTTGCACTGTGATCAAAATGTAAAACAAAGTTTGTCTGCACAGTATGCGTCATATTGATGAACCTGCCAAGGGGTCTGACTTGAGGAGGTTAAGAAATGTACTCCAGTTTGCCCAAGCTCTGACACAGTATATAGGACTGAGTTTGTATGAATGTTGTTGACATTCTGCAGTTGTACAGTGAAAATACAGAGTGAGAGTTCTGACATCCAAAAAGCTGAGGAGGTCTTCTTTGCCTGGTGGAGAACTGCATCGCCCTAGGTCAGACTAGGAGGTCAATAGCTGCTTCAAACAGTACATCATATCATTTCTCTCTGACAACCACTGAATGTCTTGGATCATTTGTTAGTAGGCTGCAGACAGGAAGCAAAACTTCACTTTAAACAAATAAAAAAAACATGGGGTATGGTGTATGTCTTTCAGCCCTGCATTTTTGACCATCAGACATAAGGTATGCAATTCTCCCAGCTGTCTTTACAGATGTTTTCTCGTGTGTCCTAAAAACTGCAGTTATCCCTTTATTCATATATAGCCTTGTAAACATTTTTGTAACTCTAAGTACATATTAAGTTTGAAGAGATATTTGTGTTTTGAACTTTCAACCTTTAATTGCTTTTGTTTTGAAATGGAATTCAAGGATTTTTAACATTTTAAATCCTATGCATAATCTGTCATTTATTTTAAATCAGGCTCAATACCTCATCTGCCAGAAATCACCTCGGGCGGTTCATGAATGTAAGCCTGATCTCTGAGTGGAAATCATGCCAATTTAAATACTTTGAAGATTTACTCTTGAAGCATCTCAGTTTCTGGACTCTCACAATGGTTAAAGCTGATCATGAGTCATCATGTGCCTGACCACATTGGCCAACAGACAGAAGTCATGGAGCACTATGCTGCTGATGTACGTTTCATTTTGGAGATAATTGGTAGAGATAACATACTGTATGTAGCTGGAAAAGCCGGATAAATGTGCAGTTTTTTCCACTGACAAGGTCAAAGAAAAATACCCTTCTCTGACCCTTTCTAATAATTTTCATACAGTCCATGCATGTTTGCATATTTAAGGACTTTAAACGTGCCTGTAAATGTAAATGCGATGAAGCGGCAGTAAACTAAGCCATGTACAGTAAATCTATCACCAAATGCTTCACAAGGGCTGCTGAGCAAAAGGATTGGTTTTCGTGCATAAATCAAGCTAAAGTTAGCTTATTAATATAATCATTATTGTAGTTGTCCAGCAAAAAAATACAAGCAGTTACTTCCAGAATGAATAATGCAAAATCAAGGGTGATGTTTCACTATATCAGACCCCAAGAACATAGGCGAGCATGGAAAATTGACTTATTGTTTTAACCAGGCATTTGAAATGAGCTCAAGTCTCCATAGCTGAGTCATTACATTGCATGTGGATGCAGCTGGTATAATAGCAATTAATGCGCTATATTAGAAGACCTCTGAGGCAAAAAAAGTGATATGATGGACTGATTCAAGCATGGGACAAGCATTGATTTTTAAATATCGCAATGACAAAAAGAGGAAAATGTATAAATGAATCTACTGAAATCAAGTGAACGACACCAAACCCGAGGCAGAGGTGTATAGACATCATCCTTACCATGCAGTAAATGCTCAGACTGCATTGTTAAGACAATCCCTTTCTATGTTATTCCACCGTCATCCCTGAAACAAAACCCAAGTGGTCCCACTGGCCCTGTCACTGTTTGACATGCCTGCTGTACCCGTCTTCCGCTCCGCTGCAAGTGTTGAGGATATGAGCATGGGCACAGAGGGGCCCCAGACAATCCCCCATCGGTAAAGGAGTCAAGTCAAAGGACTGAGTTAAACTGAAGCCGGCACAGACATATTTTGCAAATAATGTATGGCTGATGCAGCGCTCATTTGAATTTAAGATGAGGTGCGAGGAGCTTCCCCATGTAGAGGTATATCTCATTAAACAGTTTGGCCTCACTCCGTGTGCACAAAGTTCCACCTCCACTCGAGAATTTAAAAATGAATTAAAATCCTTTTGGAAATATTGATATTGAGAGAGCGAGAGAGGGGCTCCAGAGGCCCTCATGTTGTGCTCTGAGGTGTTGGACAACATGCAGATACGCAATCCCTATTTAACTCTTAGATTCCATTCATGTAAAATCTAAACAGCCTGCTTTGGTAACTATTTGATCTGTTTACCCTGTCGTGACACAGTCTGGGTTATGCCCCCAGCTGAATACGTACTTGTTTTCCCTGTCTGGCAACAAATATCAACCAGACTAAAGTTTGTTTGTCAGGTCTAATTTAGCTCATAGAAACATTGCATCCTTGCTTCCCAGTGTCCTTGGTGCTATATCTAAGTGCTGCCACCCCTCCTTCCTCCCCCTACGCCACCCCTCCCCTCCTGTGCCAACACATCAAGTGAAGGCAGCCTGATCAACCCTAATAGGGCCTGGTAATTAGAGTCTTTGCATAGAGCCTGTCTGCACACAGCTGCCCTAAGCAGGTTGGGGAAGAACTGCCATACACTTGACAGTGTGGAAAAACAATGTAATGTTCAGTATATGGATCAAATTAGCCTGGCTGTGGTAAACACAATTTACTTCAGAACAATACTGACACTAATTAGGCAACCAATGTATCATTTCAGAGTTCAAGTTTTAGTTGCTGTATCAAATACTTAAATACTTGGAGAGCCAACTTGATGTTTCTGGAATACAAATTAGAAAGCCTTTACTGCATAAAGGCTAAACACAGCAAGCTTCAGGGAAATAAACGTAGTGGTTGATATTTCTACAGTTATTTGATATAGTGGGAAATGGAATCCTGATTATTGCACTGGAGGAAAGTCATGTACTGTATATAAACTGTAAGGTGCGTGACTAGCAAGCAAACCATACATTCTTTGCTCTAAAATAAACTAGCACTATACAATATGTTTCATTCATTAGCTTTAATTTTGAATTAGCTTTTTAAGTATCTTCAGCAGCTGCACAGTCGAAACAGAACTTGATTAAACAAAAACTGAATATTGGATAAATGAATGAATACATATTGAACATATCTAGGATTTCAGTGTCATATTTTTCTACAAAAAACATTCAAGACAAGACACTTTAAATGAAAGACTGGAATACATATGAGTGACCTAGGACAATTAAGAAAAAGGAAATGGGTATTTTATTAGACATCCCACTCATGGCACATTAACTCTTCCCATAACTTGGATCATGCATTTTAAAACCACAGTCTGGGGGAGTGTAGCAGCACCTTGCTAAAAAATTATATTCAGCAATTTGTACAAAAGCAAGGTATTTCAGGAACTGTGAATAGGCAACTTCCTGCAGCAACTACTCTCTTGTTTCTAGTTTTGCAATGCCTCGTGTTCAGTTTTATTTAGTTATTTAATTCTTACCAATCTCTGACCTATTTGAATTTTCTTGCATTGATATTTAATGAGACATCTTAACATCCTCTGCTTCGACACTCAAGAAAGACTATCAATACTGCACTAGTGTCAGCCATTGATTTAAGCCATATGTCTTTATATTTAATTTATATCTTAACTCAGCAGATGTTCACAGAAAAAAAACATGGTTTTAGCAACACATTGCTTCATGCCTGTCAACTGCCATGCACAACCACTTCCTTCTACTTTTAGCAACTGAGCAGCCCCATTAGTTATGGTGAAATGCTTTGCTCAATAGCATGCAGTGGTGGGTTATTTGGGGTTGTGTGTCACTTTACCACCCAAAAAAAGTTGAGCTTTTATGGGATCTGATTACTGATCCTGTTTATAAAGTTATTCAAGTGGCAATCCTTAAGATTTAAGCCCTGGTTGATTTAGAAGTTTAGAAGTCTGGAGTCTTGGGCTGCATCTGAATTTCCATACTTACGTGCTATTTTTCTTGTTTTTTTGTGTGTGGAGAAAACTGGAGAAATGGTAATACAGATTTATTTTAGATATAAATAAAGATATAAATATTGCAATAGGTTCAAACGCCTTCAGAGATAGTGAGTGATTTAACATATATTTATTTCAATGAAAATCTTCTAGATTGCCACTTTAAGTATAAAACAACATTCCAACCACAGGTCTCCAAATGACAACATTATGTGACATGAAAAAGCATGATCTGTTGTTTGATCGTAAATCAAATAATTTGCAGTTTAGGTGAAACTATTGTTTTAATGCTTGGTTTGTTTAAATTTTGTATTTTTTCCCCTTATTTATTTAGTTAAAACATATACAGGATTTGTCAGTGTTTGGGTTGCTCTGCCTCTGGGACGTAAACACTTGCTGTAGCTGCTGATTCGCTACATCTCATTCTGCTCCCACAATTCAACAGGCAACAAAGGAAGAGGCCGTCAGCTACAAAGTGTTAGCCAACCTAGCCACAGAGATGTCACCTTATTGTGTCATCCTAGTCGGAAATGTAAACCGGCACGTTTAGAGAAGAACCTAATTCAGCCACAACAACGCCTTACAGTTTAGTGTTGGGCGTAGTAGTTGACTAAAGGGAGGCGAACGGTAATGTTTTCGACAGCAAACGCTAACAAAGCTAGCTGATTGACTTAGTAGTAAGCTAGCATTAGCCAAGCTAACAGTAGCCAACAAATCGTGAAGAAGCGAACCTTTCATGAACGTGTTGTGTAAGAGAGATGCCATCCTCTCTGGGTTATTTTGCATACTGAGACAAGCAGAAGTGACCGGGTAGGAGATAATATAATGTCCATATCTATATATACATGTTTACAGATTTACTTGGAAAGTAGTCATGCTAACAAACTAGTTCACTGGTTGTTAGCTATTTGATGTTAGCATACGAGCAAGCCAATATCTGTCAAAATGGCAACTTGTATCGATTAACCATATTGTTTCTTGTGGTCTTAGTATTTAAAGTGTACCGTTACCTATTATATCGTAGTTGTGCAGACAGTGTCAGAATAATGTCATTAAAGTCACAAACTGACCAGCGTAGCTAAGCTAAAGGCATGCTGTAGTGACGGTAGGCCTGGCCAGGTCAGGACATACCTAGCTAACATTGACTTTATATATGCATGCTGTTTGTGTTAAGTTATTATATATATTGCATATTTTGTGTTATCACCGTGTAAAATCAAGTGTAAACCAGACGTGTAGAACTTGTTAAATGAACTGGCTTTGTTTCTCATAGCATCAAATGAAAGGTGGTGGAAGTGGAACTTGACCCATCCAACTGAGTCACCATTTTCCTGCACATAATGGTGAGTAGTCAGATTGCAGCTGTCTTGATATCAAGCAGCTTTATTTAGCTCAAGTCTAAGTGGCACATGTCTCTAGATACTGTTTTAATCTTGTTTTCTTTGATGATTGATTTTTGTTTATTTGATATAGTCATGAATTACATTACAGTATGGGCGTTGAATATGGGAACCGTGATATATTTTCTATTGTTTGGCTGTACAGCCTAGCAAATTAGGTAGGAAGCGCTGGATTTTAGTTATAAGGCTGTTGAGGAACTTTGTATGTTCCATAGTAAACAATGCCGCAGAGCAGTGATCTAAACACACAGCCAAAACAACCAAGGAGTTTTAAGGGCAAACAGTGGCCGCCGCCGCACAAGCCGAGCAGAATATGACCTGGAAAAGTAACAAGCATCTTTTAATGTCTGTTGATCATAGACTTCAAAGGTATTAAGTATGGCATTTATAGTCATTGTTTTATTACAAATCCATTGTGCTGGGATTACAAAGTTTAGAGCTGAAACAATAAGAAAATGAATAATTGAATAATCTCTTTATTTTCAAGCTAAAATGACAAACAGGTTCAGGTACCTGCTTCTCAACTTTGAGGATTTGCTGCTTTATTCTGTCTTATGTGACAAAAAAACTGAATGTCTTTGTTTTTGATTGTTCTTCTGAGAAATTGCTGCACTAATTGACTGTAATGTTGTTAAAGTTAATCTTTTAAGTGTGCCATGATATGTGCGTTACTTTCTGAATTTTGCATGTTGTTGTTAATGGGAATAATTCAATACTGTGAACATTTTGGAACAAATATGACTATAATTTAATATCTTTAATATTTTGTGATTGCTCTTTCTACAGGGTTTGATGGCTCCACTGTATGCATGACTTGTTTGGTGCGGCCTGATGGGAGGACACTGTGGATAGTACTTTCATCAGGATACCAGGAGAGCCAACCCATGCCCCCACTTTGGAGGGCCTGTCAGAATGAAGAAGATAAGCCTTAAGACCATCCGCAAGTCCCTCAGCATAAAGGGCAAAGAGGAGGGTGACTTTGTCATGCTCCAGCAGCCCTCGGTGACTCCAGATTTTTCGAAGGAAGAGTCACTTTTTGGGGGCTGCTACACCAAAGAGCTATCTGGTTGTGACCTTGGTAGTGAAGAGGACAAAGGAGGCCAGAATAAGAGCCGCTCAAAGAGCGAGAGCCTGATGGGGTCACTAAAGAGGAGACTGTCTGCTAAGCAGAAGGCAAAAGTAAAAGGCAGCCCCTCTGCCATAGGCTCAGTGGACGACGACGACACCTTCTCGTCCTCTTCTGTGCCCATCAGCTTCAACGAGGTGAAAGCCCAGAGACCCCTTAGATCTGCGTCCCTACGGAGTCACCATTATAGCCCTTCGCCGTGGCCTCTGCGCTCCGTGAACTCCGATGAAGCGTGCATCAAGATGGAGGTAAAAGTTAAAGCCATGGTTCACTCTCCCAGCCCAAGTCCCAACTTAAATGGTGTCCGGAAAGAATTTCATGATTTTCAAATGGAAGGGCTCTTTCAGGACCGAGCAGAATCCTTAAAGAATCTCCAACAGCCACAAAACGGGGAGCTGCATTTAAATCTCGATGAAAATGACGTGCCTGTGGTGCTGGGGTTGACTCCCCAGGACTACATCCAGTACACGATGCCTTTAGATGAGGGAATGTACCCAGAAGGGTCCCACTCTTTCTGCCTGGAAAGCTCCTCTCCTATGGAGGTGGTGACTGAAGCAGACGGCGCGTCCCTCCACACAGACCAGGGGCAGGAGGAACATGAACTGGTTTGTGGGCTGCCTCCGGATCTCTTCATGGAAGCCTCAGTTAATAGTCTTCTCATTGGTTGCGCTGGTGTGATGCTCCAAAGTTCTCGAGTACAGGTCCCACCTCCCCTCTCTCCGCTCCTGCCGCCCATGATGCTTAACGGACGTATTCCAAGGACTTTTTCAGGGTTCAGCTCTTCGGACAGACAGGTAGCCGAGAGGGTAAGACACCACCTCAACTTTGACCCGAATACGGCTCCCGGGGTCAGTCGGGTG
Organism: Leptoclinus maculatus; assembly: GCA_032191485.1. Taxonomy (NCBI): domain Eukaryota; kingdom Metazoa; phylum Chordata; class Actinopteri; order Perciformes; family Stichaeidae; genus Leptoclinus; species Leptoclinus maculatus. The sequence continues at coordinate 9,142,475 of JAVDOI010000013.1, forward strand.
TACGACTCGGTGCAGAGCAGCGGGCCCATGGTCGTCACCAGTCTGACAGAGGAGCTGAAGAAGCTGGCGAGGCAGGGCTGGTACTGGGGCCCCATCACGCGCTGGGAGGCCGAGGAGAAGCTGGTCAACTTGGCTGACGGCTCATTCCTGGTCAGAGACAGCTCGGATGACAGGTACCTGCTCAGCCTGAGTTTCAGGTCACAGAACAAAACCCTCCACACCCGCATTGAACACTCCAATGGACGCTTCAGCTTCTACGAGCAGCCCGACGTGGAGGGACACACGTCCATCGTTGACTTAATCGAACACTCTATCAGAGACTCTGAGAATGGAGCTTTTTGCTATTCCAGGTCTCGCTTACCAGGGTCTGCAACCTACCCCGTCAGACTAACCAACCCAGTATCTCGGTTTATGCAAGTGCGCTCCCTGCAGTATCTCTGTCGCTTTGTCATTAGGCAGTACACGAGGATAGATCTGATCCAGAAACTGCCCTTACCGAACAAGATGAAAGATTATCTGCAAGAGAAGCACTACTGAGGACACAGAGATAGGACAGTGGTAGCAATTTTGCACTTTTGTGTTCAGTTAAGAGATTTCAAGAAGGTTTACAGACGACCACAGTTTGGAGATGATTGGTTCTGGTGGCTCTTGATTTGTGTCCAGGTGACTCTTGTCACTGTTAAGTCCTCCATTCCATTGTAATGGGTTTTCCCCGCTGGCTTTTGGAGGCTGTACTTCCATAAACTTAGGCCAGCGCATAATCTATTGCAGAAGTATAGAATAGGGATACAGCCAAGTTGTCTTAGCTGCATAGATTAAGTGCAGACATTAGTGTAGTGTAACATCCAGCTGTGCAAGTAGAGCAGGTTTTCAAAGAATTGCCATCTGCTTTAAAGTTGAGCCTGTAGGACTAAAAATACAATTAATTTCGTTTTTATCCACCAAATTGTACATTTAAAAGATGAAAAAGTAGTGCTACAATGAATTTTTTCAAATCAAATGTCAAATTTTCTGCAGACTGACCTATTTTGATCATCTTTTGCTTTTTTTTTATTACTTGTCAAATCTATTTTCAGCATGACCGAACTACACGTTAGAACATCATTTTGCATTCATGCTATGCAATTTGTGAAGTGATGATGGCCAACCGATGATTGTTACGTTAACCATATTGTTTTTCTAATTTACAAACTTATCTGCTTGTCCAGTGGATGCAGTTTCTTCCTCAGGTATTCTCTGACTCAACAGCTGACTTTTCTACAAATCCAGTTGTGCTTCAGTACGCTTAGCCTGGTGCAGCCTTTACATTTGAGTCACGTTTCCTGCTTTCATTTGTATAAACATGGACCTTAATAGACATGGATGCTTATTGGTGAAACACTAACCACAGCACCATATCAATACAAAAAACAACCAGGCCCACAATATGAACATGTTGTTGCAAAAGATGTCCAAAATGTGCCGGTCTGTGAGAGGGCTTTTGTTAACAGTTTGGTAAGAGAAGTAACTTTAAATAGTATGGCTGCATGTAGCCATTGTATAATGTGCAAGCCTAACGGTACTGACCATGCTGGATTTTAACGTGCCGTTTGTAGAAACGGCATCAAGATGATGTATAAACCTTTTTGAAATATTACCAATAATTGTTGAATCTTTCTGCATTTAGGAATGTTACAAAAAAAAACTGCACCGCAGCTCAGGCCCAACAACTTTGTCACTATCTGTAAATGCTTGTATCTGCATGTGGTAACGGCGGTCAGTGAAGGGCACAGTAGAGTCACTCTCAATGAGAGAGGGTGGCACAGTAAAAGTGTGTTTAAGCGCAACTCTGAGCAAAAAAGCTGTTTTAATGCACAATTCCCATTTACCTTAGGCCGCTTATAAGTAAAGCAAATGGCCCTCAGTTAACCTGCGGCCTGTAGTCGATTGTAATGAAGCCCCGGACATGTGTGAGCTTAGGTAGAAGGACTTTGGGGGAAAGCCAGGGTTAAGTCCTCCTCGCCATCTTGGGAGTGATGCCAGCGCCTCGGCACACGACAAAAGTCACATCACAGCTGCATGGCATCATTAGTGTCATACAAGTTTTTGCCATTGCTTATTCACCCCCCCCCCCCACAGATCGTCTCTACTTGGCTGTTTGTGCCGGAGTAAAGGGAAGAGCACACAGTAAGCTACGCAAGTGCTTTTATATGGATACTTTGACAGGGAATTGTGTTTTCACATTATGAACGAGCATCTTTTTTTTGACATCGGTGTCCTCTTTTTTTTTTTTTTTTTTTTTTTAAGTATTTGGAAAATGGTCTCTCAGACAGCTTTTGGTAGGTCGTTAGCGCATAGTTCTAGTTTTAGTTCCGCTGGAAGTGTCGGCGTCTGAGGAAGTTAACCATGAATCTAGCACAGCAGAAACTAGATAGGAACTTTGAATGGTGTTGCATGTTTTAAAGACTTAAAGCTTAAACCTTTGAGTTGTATAGGAATGAAGGATCTAGGTCGTGTGTTCGGCTGTGTAGAGGGACGCTTTTCTGTCACATACATCGGCTGGACATTCTGTGTACAAGAAAGAAATGTTTCTTCTTTTTAGAAATCCTTAACGTCAGTTTGTTTTGTGACATTTGCCGCCTGGGGGATGGGGGGGGGGTGCTGTACAAAAGGAATGTACGCTTGTTTGCGGTATCCATTCTATCCGCCTGCAGACCAGTTTTCAGAAAGCATGAGAATCACAAGAACAACGTTGTCACATTTCTTTTTTTTTTGCACTTGAATATTCTCCCGTTGACGTGCTTGGATCCTCTCCTGCCTCGAGTTCTCCTTCAGATGGCAGTTTAAAAAAAAAGAATTAAAGTCACACATTTGTCCTCATGTGTTCATATAACTGTTTAGATTGAAACGAGATTGTTTGTGTCATATCTGTGGGATATAAAGGGTAAGGCACCAGCATCATATCAAAGCCTCTGCTAATGCTCACGGGCTGTCTAGGAATCGGATCATGGCAAGAACGCGGATGTACATTTGAAACTTCTTTTTTTTTTTTTTTTTTTGGGGTGTGTGTGTGCGCGTGTGTGTGTTTGTTTCAGTTGAAATGTGAAATTAATGTTAGTCTTTTTTTTAATACAATGTTCTTTTAATTGCATTTTTCCATTTTAATTTGCAATTTGTCACCAGATTTTGCCGAGCAGGAACCAGCTTCATAAGGCGTTGCTGCTGTGACTTTTCAATACCTATTTAGTTAATTATTAAGGGTTATTGCCTCCAATGTTTGATTCCAGAAGTTGACGCTTGTTCAGACCGCTGAAGCATTTTGATTTAGTAACAGCTGTTTAGCACTTAACAAGCTCTGTTTTTTTTTTTTGTGTGCATCTCCGTGAGTGAAGGTGATTGTTTACAACACTGTTTCAAAAATGCCCCTCCCTCCCCTTCCTTCCTTTTTTGTTTTTGTTTGTTTGTTTACCTACTCTCACATGAACATCTTGGTACAATTTGAAAACTCGTATTTCATTTTTTTTAATGTGTTTTTTACACATTTGTGCTGCTTACGGATATGATTGCCTTTTCTTGTATTTAACAAACGGGGGAAATAGAATGTCACCAATGTGGATGTATGTAAACATGTTTGACTTTGGTTTTCATCGTGGGAGAGCAAAGCAGATTTAACAACTGTAGTCGGTTAAAAGAGCATTAGTAGCGATTAGTAAACCCTTTGTAGGATTACCAGTTCACTCCAGTTTACATTGGTTGTCAACTGTCAACTTTCCAAAGTAGATGGTCTTTTTGTATTTTTCTTTTGGAAAAAAAAATCAACAGTGATTTATTGCACACTTTGGATACAGTTCAAGAGTTTTTTGTATCTGCCAATTATAAATTATAAATAAAAAAACAAAAAACTATATTCTAAAAAAAAAAAAATCTTTGTACACTTTGTATGTTCTCATATGAAATGACTTATTAAAAGCATAACTGTCAACTCTCATTAGACTAGATTGAGCACCTTGCATGCAGATTTTTGAATCACGCCAAAGCCTGGAGACACGAGCCTGATCATGCTCGCAGTTGTGTTTAATAGATGAAATCATTGAGGGCTCAATGACTTTCACTCCACAGTGGGTACAAACATGCAGCTAGTCCCACAGCGCTGGTTGCCTAATTTACAGAGACAACCCAGGCAGTCTTTAAATACAACCGAGTGAAGGGGAGACTCTGGGGGAAGATCAGCACCATACCATCCTCGCTTTAACTTGAAGTCGTCTCTGGAGGAACACGGGTGAGTTCCTGCGTTGGGAGAGAGGAGGAGAAGATGGGGGGGGGTAATGGTGTAATGTTTGGACTTGGATCTGCTGAAATACAGTCTGCATCATGATGAGGAGGTGGGCTTTGTTAACTACTGTGTCTGACAGGCCTCTCCAGGCATCTGAGGTGAAGATACACAAGTGTTTACTCTGCCCGGTTCAGGATGATTTATTCATGGCACAGACTGGTGGTCGCATGTCATATGGAGATGCCTCCGTCATAAAAAGGACTCATCTCTGCCTTCCACTGTTACTTTTTCTTTTAAAATTTGCAGCTCTTCAAACTGTTTATACTCAGAATTTAGTGCGAGAGATTTTATTTTTTTTGCTTGGAGAGTGCAACTTGTCAAGACGTGGCACGGCATCGCGGCAGGGTTTGAATTTGCAAACATTGTGATATTCAGCCGGCTCGCTTTGCCGCTTCGTACCCAGGATGTTGCCTGCTTACCCAGAGTGTTTCTTTTTGCCTTTGAAGGTAAGTTGTCAGGTGACAAAAATGTCAAATCCGCTGCTGTTTCAGCAAACATTCAAATGATAAAAGTAAACAAAAAGAATCTTGATAAAATCAACAGAAATTCCAGCGTATTTTTCCCTCAGTTTGAGTCTCATTAATGATCCATGTGCTTCATTGTGACATGCACCGTTAGGCCTGGCAAACTGTAATCTAGGATTTAGGAATGTTTTTCTAAAAAGAGCGCCTTCCTAATGGTCATGTACATATGTTTACAGGTTGTTTTTTTTTGCAATTGCCAAGACACAAAAACTAGAAGTTGTGGCACAACCACTAACTAAAAGAGCTATTTGTGTGTGTGTGTGAAGTTGTGATACAAAAATATCATTTATAGTTAGTGTATTTTACATAGTTTTGAATGATTTGCTTATGAAAGATATTGTGTATTTTGTGTGTTTTTGTTAGAGGGTCCACGTTCCATAATTTGTGTTTTAGAAATAGCAAACAAAAAAACCCCAGTATTAACAACTATCGACTGACATTTTCTTTGTTTTGGGAACAAAGCAATTTGAATATGAAAAGTTCACCAAGGTAGTAGAGGGTTTTAGGAGATTACCTTTTAACTTAGAAATAGTTCAACATGTTGGGAAACAGAGAGCTAGTTTAGTATTAATACCACTAACATGTCTGTCCCTTAAATATGAAGTTGCCGCCAGTCAGCATCATTTATCATAAAGACTGGAAGCAGCTAGCCTGGCTCTGTCCAAACGCAACTTAGAATGATTTATTGTATAGAATTAACAAAGTGGAAAAACAACAAGTTGTGGTTTTGCAGGGAGACAACAGGACTTCAGGAAGTTACTGAACCTGGCTATACTAAGACACATAACATTACACATAACAACAGTCCTGTTTCAACCATGTAAAGCACTTTGTAACTTTGATTTGAAAAGTGTATAAATGAAGTTTATTAATATCAAATGCTCCACTATGTGTTCACCAGGTTTGGTGCTGCGCACAAAGTGTGCAGTGGATTTTTAAAAGCTTTTTTTTTTCCTTTTTTGCTGAAAACCGCTGGCTTCTGCAGCGGAAAAAGACTCAAGGAGAGCAGTGACAGTAAACTTAAACAGTGAAGTTGCGGGTCAGACAGCTTAACAATGAGCTGAAACTCGTTATAAAGCTCCATGTAGCCGAAAAGGGGCTGCAGATTCATCACTACGAGCTACCCCTGTAGCACAATTGTTATTGTGAAAATATCGATTATATCATGAAGTCCTGGAGACATCTGACCTTCTTGAATAGTGGTAGTCCTTATATTAAAAACAATCAATTTCGGAGTGATAGCAGATTCCAATCCTTTTGTTTTTTTTTATTTTTGGAGGTGGGACTGCTGCTTATTTTTCATTTGGATTATATATTGTGCCTGTAAATCCTCAGTCAAAAACATGAATCGTCAAAGACGGCGCTTGCAAGTCTTTTCGGTGCATAATGGCGACAACAAAATTGCTCATTTGTGAGCAAATTTCTTCTCGGTGTGGTTCTTAGTCTGAAACTGTTTACTCTGGAGGATCCATCCATCAAGTGTCTGCTGTCCCAGATTGATGATCCATTCCTGCCATCTGGTGCGCTGCATGGTGCACCCATTTTTCACGTACAAACAGGGATGACGTTGACAGCTTGAATTAGCCAGCAAACATATATATCGCTTTAAATTGTCACGCCAGGAAAACATCGGTGGGTCTAGCTGGTAATGATAAAGCCGAGGTCGCCTGCTGGCAACAGATGTCTTTCAACCCAGAGCGAAAAGGTTCAGCTCTATTAACGCTTGTGATCTCGTGCCAGCGGCGCCACACACCGCTGAGACCCTCCTCTTCTCCATCTATCATGCATTAGATGCCTCTGAACCCCAATTAGACCTGTTAGAGAAGGGACTGCCTTCATCATTATCAGGTCTCCACTGAAACAACAGCTCATCGTGGTATTCATTGTGATCATTCTTCACAGTTTCCCCATGTATTCGTGGAGTGCGTGTTTGTTGAATTTCAGCTTGGTAGCTCCCACTTTGTGTGTGTGTGTGTGTGTCTCACACTGTTGGGCTGTATGCCTCCAGATCAAAAAACGCCTTTCATCACGGTCCTCATCCAAAAGCAACGTCTCTCCCACACCGAGCAAAGAGAGAATTTAGCAAACCAAGTGGTTCAAACTGTGAACACGGGAGTTACCAGTCTCTCTCTCTTTCAGAAAAAAGCAAAGTACTACAGGATTCTTAAGAAGTGAGCGTGGTTAATGACCAGAAAATGGCCGCTCCAGATGGCCTCAGCTCCAGGGTGTCGGCGAAGAAGAGGCTGGCCAGTTTGATACTTGATTGATAAGCTGTCATGAAGATAAATCCTTTGGTTGAGGCTCTTTTCGTGCTTCACTTTTTATACCATTGATGTATGATTCCATTTCAGCTAACGTGCTGTTCTTTGTGATATTTCTTGACAGCAGGAGGAAATATAAATGAACTTCCTGAGCTATTGACTATGTTTCAGAAAGACAGCATTATGAATATGAATGACATAGGCACACTGACTTTGAATGATAACAACATGCAGGAACTCTGCGTGTTTAAGTGTGTGTGTGTGTGCATTGTGCATAGTTTCCAGTACAGACTGAAGGCCAAGGGGAGTCGTAAGACGGTCATAATTATGTCATTAAAAGAGTGACATCTGGAACTTGGGGGCCATACGGTAACACAGAGCCTACCCACCTTCTTTCCTCCTTTGCCCCCTGTGACAGGGACAATCCACTCACATCCCCCAACAATCTGCCCATCCCTCACGCGGGATGTGTGTGTGGATGTGGTGTGGTGTGGTGGGGAGAGGGGGATGGGGAGTGAACAGGTGGCGGCCATCAGGAAATGGATGGGGAATGTTTTGAATAGGAAACTTGCCTCCATTCCTCAAGGAGTACCTGGGTGTCTGCCCTTCACCAGCGGTCCACGAGGCACAGCGAGGACGGGAGAGATGAAATGAGAACAGGTGGTGGCTTGTCGTTTAACGAGGAATGGAGTTCCCCTGTAGATCTGAGAAAGCACAGCCAACAGAGCAGTATGGACTACGCTGCCTTTGCTGCTCGCACCTCTCAATGGGGCTTCGCACTGCATTCCAAAACAAAAGAGCTTTATACACATAAAGCTCACACACTGTAGTACAATGCTGGTTTAGATTCACTTGGCATCTGGAAATGGAAAATAACCTTCCCTATTACCTAAGAATAAAAAGATGCACAGCCAGAAGACAATGAGCAATGTGTAATTAATGACAAACCTGGCTCCAATCTGTTTTTGGGTCAAGGGCTAAACCGCCGTCATTTTGTACTTGATTGAGTTGCAGTCATACTCCCAACTCTTTGAACTGCCACTGACCCCACAAGTGCACCCTCAACTGAGATGTTGCAAAGCAATTACCCACCTTTTGAGTGTGCGTTACTCAGCAGGGCCCCGCCCTCCTCTGCAGCCATATCCTGCTAATATTCTCCCCAATTCTATTTCCTGCAGCACCATATGTGTTGGTTACAGAAGCTCAGGGCCTCCTGAACCTCTGGTGCAATCATGAGCTCAATCTCTCAGTCCACAGCTCTGGCTCTGCCTGCCACACCTGCAAGCGTGGCAGGCGCACTTTTGGGTCTATAAAATTGAGCCTCAGTCCATCGTAGCTCTCTACATACGCCATCATCCGTTGTCTATTTCATTCCAATTACCCCGCAATAAAGCCAGAGTTGTAATTTCTCATCCTGGATGTGATATTTTCTTAAGTAAAATGGGTATCCATAATTTTTTACTCTATGCGACAGAGGCGCATAGATTTCACCTCCTTAGTCACAGCTTCAGGACAGCTGCATTTAGTCTAATCACTGAGATGCATGCTAATTGTGCTGCTTATATTAATCAAAATATCAGATTAGAGTAGCGACTTCTAGGGAAGAGCTAAAACCATTAGTGGGTTTTTTTTTTGGGACTGTTGGTCAGTCAAAAGAGCGACCACTTTGGTCCAGACTGAAATTCCTTAGATGGTTCTCAGACTATTCCTCTCTAGAGCAAGTCAACATTTTCACTTATTCAGTGAAATATCTCAACATCTGCAGGATTGATTGTCATACACATTCATAGTTCCCAAAGACTTTGGTGATCCCCTGGCTTTTCCTTTAGTGTCACCACGAGGTTAACATTCTTGTTTTTATCGAAAATAACTTGACCAGCTACTGGATGGATTACTATGCAATTTTGATACAGACATTCATTGCCCCCCAGACGATGAATTGTATTTACTTTCAAAAGTGATCACCCTCAAAATTGAGATACTTTGGTTTATGAGCACATATCTGCGAAATGAATGACATTCCCATCAGCTTCAGCTGTGTGTTTAGTGCTAATTGGCAAATATTAGCATGCTAACACTCTAAACTGAGACTGGTACACATGGTAAACATTATACCTGCTGAACATCAGCATGTTAGCGTTGACATTTTGAGCATGTTGAGCTCACTGTGCCAAGTACATGTATAGGTTACAGCCTTACAGATATGCTGGCATGGCTGTAGACTCTCAGTCTTGTCAGCAACTATTTAGATGTACCAATGTCCACGGTGAGGTCTATTGATCATCTACAGTAACTTGGAAGATGCATTGATCATAACAAACAAAAATTTCCGCTGTCTTCCATTGTATAACAGTGGTGTCCGAAAACAGCAGTGGATATCTCTTGGTACCACAAGAGGTGAGAGGGATAAACATGTTTTTTTTTTTTTATTTGTTTGTGCCTGCCCTTTAGAGTATAGTGTTTACCCTCTGTGTGTACACACTTTTCTCCCCTCTGATGGAGGAGATCAGAGGAGCGGGCTCTATCTCTAACATTGATGTAAATCTGAACAAACACACACGGGTAGCTGGCTTGAAAGTGGGCCTGCAGGGAAGTCTTTTAAAATCAGATCCAAACTGAAGGAAGAGTATTGGCTAGAGCCTGCCACTTGTAGGATGTACAGCCGCGAGAGCCTCTCTTCACCAGCTGATTTCCTGTTATTTCCATCTCCATGTTTGGTTGTTAATCAGCACTTTAATGTCAGATACCAGCATGACGCAGAAAAACAAAAGCTGTCAGAGGTATGATGTGATCAGTATCAATTTGCGGAGGAAGACCCATTTGTTATCTGAACCATGACTCGGGTCATTTGAGTTGCGGTAACGTGATCTCCTCACTGGTTCTATCAGCTTAATCTTACTGACGTTGTCCCTAGCCAGCCATTTATTGAGTCTGTCTGTCTGTCAGCCCGTCACCCCTGCTTCTCTGGGCTCCCTGCAGCTACGTAGACCCCGCTGGAAATGATTTCAATCCCATTAGGCTTTGCAAGTATTTCTTTGCCCAATGCCAGAACAAGTCAAAAAGAGAAGTCTTGTCCCGAATCTGTCCTCTTCTCGTCTTCCAAAAAACAAACAGCAGCCCGAGAGAAGGGCAAGTCCCTTAGATATAACTTCACCATATAAAGGTGCTTAAAAGGCATGGTAAATGAAATACCCATTCATAATTCAGGATTAGGATTTTAATGGCTGACTCCCAGTCCTGTAATACAGTGCTCTTTCAATTGTTTCCAGTTTTGTAAATAATGTAATGCAGCGTTGATGAGTAAAAATGGCCATAGGGCATGCAATAGTAATGAAGACTGGAGCGGGTTCTGTTTGAGGAAGACAGTTAAATATCCACAGCTGTCATTAGACAGATCTACGGGGATGTGCTCAGAAAAAAAAAGAACAAGTTCCTTTATTTATTCATCTCACAAACTGTCTGGTGCTCTAAAGACGTGTACGTTTGTTTAACGTCATAGTGCAAATGAAGAGAAAATGCTTTGAGTGAGGTTTGATAGGAAACATAATTTGCTGACGGCAAGCTCACCGTTCATTTGAGTGTATGTAGATAATTGTGCATAAAGGGAAAACTGAGGTGTTTTTGTTTTGTTTTTGGCATTTATGACTCGGCACTTACACACCTCTTTTTATTAAGATATACATTAAGCTACATTCATAAATCATTTCATTGGGCCAACAGCAGCCAATAGTTTTTCATGCAACATTGATATTGTTAGAAGCCCTTCATCTATCTTTGCCCAGGTCTCAAAGGTCAACGCCGCCTCTTGAATCAGAATCAAAACCACTAAACGTTGAACTGATTGAGCATGATGAGGAAAATGTGTGCTCCTGAAAAGGGGTGCCTCAGTGTTTCCGGTTTGAGTGAGACCCTTAAGAGACGTGAAGTGGCCTTTGTGATGTAATTTCTGAGTAGAAAAGGAAAAAAAAAGAAAATATAAACACAGAGACAAAGAAAAGCACAATCATAACCGTTTTGCCTTTTTGTACTTTAACAACATCAAACAACATTTTGCAGTGCAGTGTGTCGGTTTGACTAAGTAGCTTTAGCCCATGCATGTCTGCTCCTCCTACTGAAGAGCGCCTTTCAATTTTGAGTAATAAAATCCCTTCAAATCCCCTCGAGAAAAACAGCAGCTTAAGTAAGGTTAATGTTCACTATCCCTGCTTCCTCCACTCTGTGTAGGATTATATTGGAGGATGTGAATCATTTCTGTCATACAAGCTGTGAGCCGTAAGGACAAGAGTAGAAGGGATAGCAGGACGTGACCTATATGCATGTAGTGGAAAATGGCTTTTTTTTTTATTTTTCATGGATCTTAAATTCGGACAGGTACAATTTGTTCGACATATCATGAGCATGCATTTGCAGATATGACAAATAAATAATTAAAATGTTTTGCAAATGTGAAATGTTGTGTTAGTTATTGAACACAAAATACTATTATTATAATGGTATTTTGGTAAAATTGCATCCCTATATTTTTGTAATTTATAAAGCACAAAAGGTACAATCAGCGTTTGCATTACACTCTCTCACCCATAGATGTCCTTGTTCAGCAAGTCATTCTGCTGCGATTCTGTTCTAAAAATAAGTTCCCTCTGTTTCACAGAATAAAATACAATTAATACATTTTCTTTGGTAAGAGACTTTACTGACATAATATCACATGTGTTTCTCAAATAATTACTTCAAGGTAGATATTTGTTTCTCCTTTTCTTTCTTTTTTTTCCCCGTCTCCAAAAGATTCTTCATAAACATAGATGAATATGATCAGAATCATAGTTATGTCCGATTTTTGAATTGACCACCACCTCTCCTGTGTTATGTGCATTTATTGCAGTTCCGGATTAGAATGTGTTGCAGAGGGAAACCTTTTGGAAGCTGCAGTCCAGACTCATCTCCTGGTCCTCTACAGAGGCTTCTGTGGTTCAGCACTGAGACCCAAGTAGATCCAAACGGGGAAAAAAAGTGTAATCATAATCCCCCAGTGTCCGTGTTTTAGCTGAATCAACCCAGACTGCCTGAAAGAGATTTAACTTGCAGGTATGATTAGCTATCAGGATTATTCATTATTTTGACTGCGGCTCAGCGGAGTGCTATCAAAGTCTCTTTATTAGAACTTTCTCAACTGTTTCAAACTTTTGTGTAAGTCTTATTGCCTGTGAATTCTGTCACACAATCTTAAATGTCTCAAATGTTAAAGCCTTTGACATTTTTTTTTTTAAAACCCCCCAAAGTCATTATGTAAAGACTAAGAACTGCTTCATAATGTAATTCATAAAATCCCCATTTGGAACTGATCACAATATCCCAACCTGTGGCATCGATTGCAGGTGTTTTTGTTTGTTTCAGAGATTGAGAAATAATTTTTTTCACCCTCAGATATACACATTGTACATACAAAAGCCTCTGCCAGGCCTAAAATGTCTACATGTCCCATGTTTACAGGCGTAAATATGCAGTATGTAAGTCTTTTGGATCTATGAATCACAAAGGTAAAAAAGACTGTCAGCTGCGATGCTGCAGTGCCTAGATCTTAACGAGTGAGGAGACAAGAGAAATGTGGAGCAGACGTGGGTGGTATTTAAAACTACATATAAATAAATAAAAGGTGAAAATAAATAAATAAACCCTACCTACATTGCTGAGCTGATATCTATCTCTTGCTAGATGAATCCAAATAGAGCAAATGAAGGACGAGCTGCTTAATCCTCTTGTTTTAGCCTTGAATTGGTTCTTACTCAACACTGATATTTTTATTCCACATATGTTTACATGTTTTTTTTAACCTGGTGAAATGATCACTGTGTTGCACTGAATGTGATTGCACCTGTGACTCATAGAGGAGCATGTTTACATATTCAGTGCGTCTTATTCAAGCAAAGAGGAATGGTTTTTAAGCGGCATCACACACATGAAAGTTACCTTTCCTTCATCACTTTACAAACTGCATACAATGAATGCCAGCCATGAAATGAGCACTTTTCAGCTTATTATTCAAATTGAGCTTTCAAAAAAAATGTAAAAGCACCCCAAAAAGTGCGGATTTGCAAGGCTGGCTATGTCCTGCCACTCTTACAAGAACAGGAAAGAGACTTTTCATTGTTCATTTTGCAGCATTGAAGTGGCTGATATAACCTGTTATTCACCTGTACAGTTCAAGTGAATGTGCAGTCCTGAAAGGCGGTAGTTAGCGGGCGCTGACGAAAGAATGACATCCTCCCGATGACAGAGCGAAGAAAGTGGGTTCATATGGGCAAGTTTGTCGCAATACATCAACAATTAGGATCATTTAATAACTGAATGAGAAAAAACAGGTTTTTTTTATCACAGTCGTTGCTGTGCTCCTGCTTATTTCCTAGTGTTTCTTGTGTTCCCCTCTCCCCTGTGTTTCCAACACCTCCTTGTCTGCGTCTGTGTGTGGGCGTGGTCCTCCTGGCTCTCCTTGCTTCCGGCTCTGCTCATCGTCCACACCTGTATGCATTCGCATCTGATTCTGATCATTTCTTCAGTTGGCAGTCTTTCCCGGCTTGTCAACCGCTCTTCGCCAGATCATTATCTCAACTACACTGTGGTAGCCATACTCGGGCCAAGTTTAGGAAGTTGAGTTTTCCTTGTATCCCCTTGTCTGCTAGCCTCGAGCAATCTCAGCTGCCCACATCACTCACCCTCGTCCAGCCTGGTGGAGCGGACATCTACTGAGAGATTTTAAAACTGAAATGTCTATGACACCTGAACTAATACATTTCTTTCAGGAACTGGTCTCACGACCCGTAGAGCACTAAGTGGTGAGACTCACATTTTACCATATGCATATTCAGGGGTAACCAACTGTTCTGCCTGCAATTGTGATATAATCCACACCTCTCAGACCAACAGAGGGGGTAGAGACGTTTCCCATGTCCTTTGTGTCGCTCACCCAAGACTCTAATTTGTGCTGTAATATTGAGATTAATGTTATCCATTCATTTATTATGCATATAGGTACACATGTATATCTACATAGGTCTGTCTATATCATGATATCGATGTCTATTTATGTTGCGTAATTGTTTGATTCATTCAATCTTTAATTGATCAGGTTTCATTCAGTGATTTATATCAAACTATTTGTCGTCATTTTGCAGCTGAGATAGCACCGATTTCAAATATGGAAGAATCAAAAAACGATTCTGTAACTAACTCGTATTAATTCGGTAAAATAAGGTGAAATTAAATAATCAAGATAGACGTTAAGATGGAAGTGGTTTTGCTGTTCCCGCCATAAAATGGCACCCCCTTTCTCAAGAAGAAAAAGCAACGAGAGGACTTCTCTCTCCTGTCTCTTCTACTCTGGACTTTGACTCTGGACGTTGACGTTGAAGGGTGGAACATGAACATTTCCACTGGCTGAGAAGACATCCAGTCGACTTGAGAAGCGAGAACCGGAAGAAGTGCCTTCCTTCAACCTGGTTTCTAAAATACCACAAATATGATTGATAACTTTGAATCCCCGCACGCCAGATCTCTCCCTCGTGGCTCTGCCGGTTCCGCCTCTTCTCTGGTATTGTTGTTCCTGACCTGTCCTGAAACGTATGGTGTCTTATGGCGTAAGCTGAGTACCATCATTCTTTTATACTAATTCATGGGTTTATAAGTCACAATTGAATTATTTATAATCATTACATATCTTGATATTAATTAATTATTACTACTTCACCATCTTCTGTGCCACTGCTGTGCATTTTGGGTCCATCCTCGTGATAGGTCCATAACAACAGTGCACCAATGTGACTTGCACTGGGAAACTCCAGGTTTTGATCATAGGTAAAGTGAATAAGGAAGGGCTGATAGAGAAGTACGAAAAAAAAAAAAGAAACTTTCTCCATCATCACAACGAAGCCATGATGGACGGGGAGGAGCAGCGAAGACCTGCTCCACAGACATCACATCCATCTGAAGTCTTGTCCAGCCCTGGGTTCTCCTTTCATCCTCCATCACCCTCCACCCCTCCCTCCTGTTTCAACCGATCCACTCAGTGCCTCTCGATTTCACCTATAAATCCATTTCTGAGTCACTAAATCATTTACCCTATTGGACAAGGTTTGCTCTTATAGAGTAGTATATAGAGGAGAAAACAGAGAAGGTTGTAGCACCTTTGGTTTCCGTGATTTGACAACGGTTCTGTGCAGATTCCTGTTTGTCTCTTAAAGCAGCTGTGATCAATATATCTATATTAAGAATAAATCAGATGACTACATGTCTATGAGAGGTGTCGCTCATGGTGATGAGCTTACAGGGAATTATCACAATACTCACCAGTTTGTATTAGCTCTACTGATTGTTTTATCATCCATTGTGGCCACGAACACAACTTCAAATGAATGATAATGTTGCTCAACGCCGGCTTGATATTTAAATAGGCAACTATATGCTAACAAGTTCACCTAATCGACTTTAAAGGTAATAATAATGTTGTGTTTTCAGCTTGTTTCTGCTTCTGTTTGCCGTGGCCAATCAGTTATTGCAGATTTAAAAGATCTAAAACATAATTCTGTGAATTAAAGTTCACACTTCATGAAATTACTGCAACAGCATGTACTGTCAGAGAGAACCACAGAGCCAAAGTGTGGCCAATTCAACCAGCACAGTTATTGATTGATATAAGATGAATAATTGAACTCAAATATTATTTTCTTACCTCAAAAATGTGTACTTGTTTATCTTTTTTCCTCTGTGTTTCTTTGACTCTTTTGCGGCACACAGAGACATTGAACTTTGTTTGCGAGCTTCAGAGGAAAGCAGCCGTGTAAAATATTGATCACACCACCATCGGTCATTCCTGACTGGTTAAACAGACAGTTGCTACAAGCATCCTCTGTTTCCTCCATGTCTCCCATAGGGAACTTCTCTTTTTGGTTGCACACTTCCTCACAGCGGGGTCAGCAACACAGCCGTGCCCCATGGAGCTGGAAGAGATTCAAAGTCCTGCTCAGGGACACTTCAGCCTTCAGCAGGACTGTGGCTATAGGCGGCAGGACCAACCTTAGTCGTCCACCCCGAGGACATTTCTCTTTTCACCGCGTCCGTCTGAAGCGCAGGCACAAAAGGTGATCGGGATGGTTTTACTTATTGCAAAAGAGAGCTTACTGAAGAATGGTGCTCAATTAAATGTTTTCAAACTTTATCAGAGACATTATCAGTGACTGTCTTGCTAATGACACCTAAATTAAAGGCCATTTAAAAGTGTAGTTTTTGAAATGTTGATTTTGACCATTAGCTAACATGCTACACAGCTATACTTGCTAATGTTAATGTTAACAGCTCATGCTAAGGTTGTCAGTAAGAGTTATCATTATTATTAGTGACTCAAGCTGCGGCTACTGTGGAAATGAAGACTACATTTTAATATGTACACATTTGAGATAAACCCAGGTTTCTAGCTGGCAGTTGCAGAACATTTTAGTGATCTGATGCTAACTCTGCGCCCTGCTTTTAACTGTGTTGTTGTCTGTTTATAACTTGTCTATTGCAGACACGAGGACTGTAACTAAGAGCTCATGACCATGACTCAGTCACTGACAATGATGACCAACTTGTCCAGGTAAAACGTAGAAGCTAATTTGGGAGCAAACTGTAAATTCAGATAGGGACCTATAGGAGTAGAGGTGTATTCCGTCCCCTATTAGTTTGGAGCGTGTATGTTACACATTGCACCAGTAACTGCTTGTCAGTTTAGCTGCTTACTTTTGTAACCAGGATGTGAAAACTTTGAACTGCAATATCTCAAAACCACCCAGATCGCAGATGGAACCAATTCCAAGGTTATGGCGTAAAAACACATATAGTGACAAACCTCTAAATGAAGCAGGCATTTTGTTGACCCCTGGATTCCAGATTGGACCAGCCACAATATGAATTTAGAATCTAAATAGATTTAAGTCGATACCGTTTCAAACTGGGGCTTAAGGAGAATCCAAGCCAACTGACTGTGTCTTTGTGCCAGTATGAGTTTCCCGGCAGGAGTGATGTGCACAGAGCTGTGCTCTTATTTGTTCAGGTGTGATGATAGACATCCAGTGAGAGGAGAGCAGAGGAGGGAAATAATAAGCCATATTCAACCAACTGACACCGGGCTCCTTGGGGACAGGAAATAGTAGCCTAATTATAGGAGAAGATGTAGCATGTCATGCTGTTGTTATTATATGTAAGCTTATGGAATCATCATGCTCCCATGGGGAAGCTCATTTATTTTTGGCACTAGAAAAGCATATTCAGGACAGAGCTCATCCAAGCATGTACACAAATATGTTTTGACATTTATTTGATGTTTTTTTTTACTGCTGATTTACTCTTAATTTTGGAGGAAAAATAACTTCCTTAAATATATTTGTTTTCTACCATTCAAGAAAGCAATAAAGTTAATTTCTTTAAACCCGATCAGACACTTCAGTTGTTTCCAAAAAAGCAGTGACGTACAGTGGGAAAGCAGCTCAAAGGACCTCAAACAAAAGCAACCGCTTTCTACCTTCCTCCTCCTTCCCGTTACTCATCTTTGTCACTAACAAACCTGCTAATCCTTTGACCTGTGCTTTGCTACGTCAGTCGCTGTGCTGCAGGAATCCAAGGTATTCTCCACGGTACCAGCTGGTGCACCACTTGTGCCTGTTTGATCCTTTGGCAGACTCCCCATCCTGTTTTAAAGTGTATTTTTAGGATATTAGAAGAAAAAAAATGTGATGTTGCCCACAGTAATGTTGGGTAGATGTGTCATCTTGCTTCTGCTAGTTGTCATGTCACTTCTCATTAGTTTCTCCCAAAATGTTTGCAGAGTCAAACACTTGCTTTGGGATCAAGGAAAGGAGTGGTCAAGCTGTGTTGTTTATTTGTGGGTGGCCAATATTAAGAAGCTACAAGCTGAGGTAGTTTGTCCCCTAAATATGCAGGAATGTCCTCTCACTTGACTTGACATTTGGTTTAATAATAAACATTTTGAGCAATACTAGCATCATGGCTCTATGGATGGTAATCTTGTTCAGAGACTTAGTTTCATAAAGATTACACATGACAAATGATGTAGTTGCATAAAGCATGAACTCATTTCGGGACTGACAGCTTCCTTATCGAACTAAATGGCATGCACTTTCATTTTTTCCATGTGGTGATATGTTTTCCTTGATATATCCAGTATCATGTGAATGCAAAGCACATCTTTACAGATGGGTTGAAATGCTGCAAAACCTGCCTGAGGGGGAACTATTGTCTAGTGAGGTGAGTCAGTCCAGACCAAATGTAGCTGTAATGCACAATGTGGAGATGAGTTGAATACAGCTGGGGCTATAAGAAAGGCTAAATATGATTTGACTTTTGAAATCAATTATTGTTAAGTCATTTCTGAGCAAGCTACCAGAACTGACCTTGACTAAAACATGCCTGCAAAACACTTGGCAAGGTACCGTAGTCTTTTTTTCTTCTGTATTGAGGAGCATATGACATCCAAAGCACTCTTTTAGTATTCTGTTTGGAAGGATTTGGCAGTGAACACTGATGTCACTGTCTCTCTGTCGTTTTCTGCTTTTCCTTCCTCTCCCTCCTCCTCTGCAACTCTTTCTCTTTGTCTTTCTCTCCTCCTCTGTGCCTCGCATCTTTCTCTCTCAAACTTGCTTCTTTGGAATCCTTCCTGTGTTCCTGCTGTGGTGTTGTGGCACCTCGTTCACGTTACCTGGTGTCACAGTCTTGACTTCCCTTCTCTTTGTTAATCAGCAGTAAACAACATGGCTGTCTGGGGACTCTGCATGGCGTAGGGACATATTTTTACCCCAGTAAAAAAAAAGAGAAAGAAAAACAACACATGATTAGAGATGCTGCCTCTCACACTCCACACTGTGCACAATGATAAAAGGTGCTCAGATATCCTAGTGACAGGTCAAAGGAATGCACACAACTAATTGATGCTGCCTTAGAATCTCACCGCAGTATCAGAAACATTTGGCAGTTTCCCACCGTTAGCGTGCATTCTTATCCCCCTGAGTGTAACATAGAATTCATTTCTGCTATAATGCTTTTAGTCGTGCAATCACCTCCATTTAGTAGCTTCCTCAAAACAACGACAAGCAGGGCCAGGTATTATGTGTTCATTTGATATTGTCGTGTCTATTTTGCTTAAGGCAATACAGCATGTGCTGTCTAAATCAGGCCCTATTTTTCATGCATGACAACCTCATTTGCAAAACTTGCTTAATGTTTGTTCTCTTGATTCTGATATAATTCAAGAGCAACATCATTTTCTAAACTCGCAGAGAAAACATTGCAGACACAGATGAACAACTTGAGGGGAAAGGGGACTCTAATGGTCTCTCTAGTGGTTCATGAATATACGGCAGGTGCGTTTAATACTAACTGAGTGCTATGCACCCCACCTTATTGTGCTCTTCCCCCTCTCATCTCCCTGCTCTGAGGTGTTCCTGATCCACTCTTGTCTGGTATGGGGGGGGGGGGCTCTGGGTCCAACTGGGTCTGACGGCCCGTGTGTGGCTGGCCAAGACTTCCTCCATCCTTTTGCTCTTTTTTCGACCAGGCCTTCAGACTCTCATGCTTTAGGTCAGTTGATGGCATTATTTATACATTGTCTAACTCTCTGGTATATGGCGTCCTTTGTAAATGTTGCCGGTCAAAAGGTTGAGCCAAATGTTTTCCTGTTTGTGGCCTTAGCACTGAGGTAACACTGCTAATTGAGAATAGATATGCAGTTGCCTTGCAGATGTAACAATGAACCTGTTTCAGAATAAAACAGAAATATGAACATTCACAATCCCGCCAAATATATACGTGAAGTGTGGTGTATAAAACTTCGTTTACATATATATAGCAGTAATGAAAAGCTGCTCGGGCCAAGATCAACACATCTCTAATTAACGCTATCTCATAAATTGCATCATAAACCATAATCCCACTTTAAATATTTTTCTTGCAAGCAAACAGACGTACGAGTCCAATGTGTGTGTGTGCATGTGTGTTTTGAGAGCCCTTACAGCTGATTAAATATGTGAATATTTAAAAAATGACAATTCTCAGCACAGCTGCAGATAGTCGGCAGGTCTGTTCCTGGGGGAACCGCCAAGCTGTTCCTCCTGCATTCAGCACCACGCGCCGTGCTGCACGAGGAGGCTCCAGCGCCATTGGAGGGGACTCCATGTCATTTGTAGAATCTGATTTCCCCCCCATAAATACAGAGCACTCGGCACGTTCCATGCCCCAAAAAAAGAGGTGATCCCAGCGGGCTGTGGAGTGTTTGGCTTTCAATTAGCTTTTTCCCTCCTTCCTCTGGCTCTGCCATTTGTCTCTGTTTGATTTTGCCGAGCGTGGCGAAGCAACCTTGGCTAGCTCTGCCGCGATCATCTGTGGAGGAAGGCAAACTGGCGACACACAGTTAGTCTACATGCAAATATGTAGTTCTTATCAGATCTGATTGAGTGGGAAGCAAGAGATAGCGGTTATAGAGCAAAGGAGGAGGGTGCACTATATCAACAAGAGGTCAGGGATATCCTCTTTATTCTCAAAGTACAGTTGCAACATTTAGTAGGCAATGTGAAGATGAGTGTGCACCTTTGAGGTTACCTGACTTAGTCATTTCCCATTTGAGTGCTCCTCTGTTGCCCTTTTTGCCATTTATTTGCTTGAGTCTTTTCAGATATGAGGCATCGTGCCAGGCCTACCTTTGCTGTCTCTTATTATTACTAGTAGAAAAGATGGTGACCCAGCCCAGAGCACTTCATTTGTATCTCCAATGGAAGGAAACAGACAGATGTCATTTACATTACAGCAAATACGGTCTAGATTTTTTTTTCCTGAGAATGGCATGAAGAAAAGCAAAGCATGCCAAGGCGTACATTTTCCACTTCTGCACACTGATGTTACCCTTCATGGGCTGCAAAACAAGGTGATACAAAGACATATATCGATGCACACAAACAAACAAGGATGTGCAAAGTACGAGCAACAGATTAGTTAACGATATTGTATAATGAATTCTAAACCAATACACTTTTTTTTTGTCAAATTCAGCAAATATCACCTCACAGTCGGCCAGCTGTCTGTTCTGTGTTTGTGCTGAAGAAAAAAAATGTAGTGTTCATACACGGCCCTGGCTCTGTAAATGGGGAAAAAAAACAACGTGACTCACACTGAGCCACACAACACTATTCCAGCCAATCGGCTTGTGCACAGGACAGGGGAAAGGCCATGGATGCATAAAGAGGAAGGCACTGGGAGCGAGAGGGACGGCAAACCTGTTGGTTTTGTTTTGTTTGCGTGTTGAGTTCAAATATCAACAATCTCTCTCTCCAGAATGGCTGACTCCGGGGGCGTTTCTAGGATTCAAAGAAAGGGGGGGGGCTTAGCCCCAAGGGGAGTGGCATGTTTGCGCACTGCAATTTGTTTTGGGGCCCATTTGGGGCCGCGGATATCCATTGTTTCAGACAGTTCATAGATTGGTTCAATCAGAAAGAGTGTGATTCCCTTTAATTTGCCTCAAGTAAACCTAAATTTAAGCAGGTAACAATCATTAACAACTACAGATAGCCACATTCTGTAACTACCTGTACTTACAATGTCACTCCGTGCATCATTTACTTTGAGCTAAACTCCTTGGCTATAATCCATTGCATTGACTTGCTCATTACTAGGCATTACTCATGTGTAACTATATTTGTATATACCTCCTTGAGGGGTCATTGTGGAATAAAGAAAAGTCTGAGCACAAACGTTGCAAACTTGCCTCAGAAAAAACCTGCTAATATGCCATTTTGTCGAGCGTTAGATAAGGAGATCAATGACGCTCTCACGTCTGCCTGTTCAATATGAAGCTGAAGCAAGGTGACAGTTACCTTATCTTAACACAAAGACTGAAACAGCTGGCCTGACTGTGTCCGAAGGAAACTAAATCTGCCTACAGCAGCACCTCTTAAAGAACACATTACAGTATGTCTTGTTCGTGTAATCCATACAAAAGACAAGAATTTGTTGTCTTAAGGGCGGTTACACGCTGGACCCATTTAATGCAGTGACTTAGTAACTTCTTGAAAGCGTTGACAAAAACATTCACCCACACTTTAGCATGACGGTGGCCTGATGCCCCATATCTCCCACTCGCAAAAAAATAATTTGCACGTCGAGAACTGATATTTCATTGAGACAGCCCCGCTACCTTCTGAGGTGCACTGTAGCTGTGCTTCAGAGTGCTCCGCTCTCCCACCGCTCACACAACGCTGCCCTGCTGAGCCCATCTGCAAAGCTGACCCCCACAACCACTCACACACACTCATCAGCCCCTCCACTTGCATCAGGCGTGCCCCTGAATCGCCCCACTCACTCTCTCCTTGAGTGTATCTCAGAGCTCTGCCAACCCCCTGCTTCACACTTCAAACACACACATCCAGGCTGCTGTAGCACCCCCAACCTACACACACACACACACACACACACACACACACACACACACACACACACACACACACACACACACACACGGAGGAGACAAGAGAGACGAGAGAGGTCAGTGGGTCTCTTTAAACACAAAGAACCTCTTGAGCAGCACTGACTGGTTTACACTGCACTCAATTACCTGTATGTGATTATTGGCTTCTCCGACAAGACATTAGGCTTGTTGAAGTGCTGTTGGTGAAGAGCAGAGTACTGTACCCTCAGACTCCTTTTTTTATTTGAAGTCAGCAGCCATTCACCTTCCTCTTTGCCACCATCCATATTATTCCCTCTCAGTTTGGGTTTGTCTCACCTTTTTCCTCTTTTTCATATTTGTAGCGTGTCATTACCTAGCAACAGCCAACCCATTTTTTTTTTCCTCCATCTCTCTAGCTTGACTTCTTTTCATCTGCTTCTGCCTATTTTTCTCCCTCCCTTGCCACCTCTAATATCTGGCACATAATCTGGCGCACACTCAGGGAGCTAGTGTCGAAAAATATGAAGAGAAAATAAAATCACATAAGACGTATGTGAGCAGCCTCTTCTCTCCTCGCACTTAACACATATATTTCTTTGTCTGTGCATAGTGAAATGATGCACTGTAGTTATTAATACGACACATTATTGTATACAATAAGTAAGCCGTTCGTAAAAACCACACATCCAAATGGTTGAATGCAACTGAATAACCTTTCATAACGAGCAGGCTGAGCAGTGTTTAGTCCGCAGCTACATTGCTATTCCTAAGTGTTTACCCACCCAGGATGTCCATGGCTGACTGATTTGTACTTGTCAGCCCAAGAATAAACAGTGAAAATGGGGTAAAACACTGCAGGTTGAAAATGTGCAGTGTGGAGAACACTATAGTGCGATGTCTTTATGAAAGCCCTTAATGAGTTCCTAGCTGCCACAGTGCCTAATAATTACTGGCCCTATTTTGTGACTTAAATAAACTTCAAACCCGCACAGACATGATTGCACTGGAAGACTGCTTTTTTTTTTGCTATTACTGTAATTCAAAGGACACATCTCGATTGAACATTAGTCCAAAGATACTTCTTTCCCCCCCCCCCAGTAAACTTTACACATTTTTACAGCGTTTTAATTTTTAATTATTAAGACAATGCATCGGAAACAAACAGTATGTTTTCATGTTGCAGACATGAATAAATGATTGGCAACCCTAGTCAAGCATACATATAATTTAAAATAGAACCAGAGGCTCATTCACAAGAATCCTGTACATTTCATTAATCTTAATATGCTATTCTATGATACGTAAAGGGTAGGCAACGTGTTGCACATCTTGTTGCTCATGAATTATAATCTATTTGACAGCTACACACTAACACAGAAGATGCTGTGAATCTGCCAGAAAATGTTCACACCAAATGAAACTGTATTGCCGAAGCATTAGATGGCAGCTAGTGGCCCATGCTATATTAAAATCCTGCAAAATGGTGGTAAAAAAAAAAAGCACACAGCAAATGTTTCTTTCTCTGTTATCCATCAATAGCTAAAGGTATATTCACTTTAATTCTTTCTACTATTTTGTTTTTCCCCATCCATCCATACAACTGTGCATCCGTCCTAAAATCCGTCAATACCTGTGTACACCACTATGCACATAAAGTTTCTTCAGTGAGGAGCAAAGTTCACCTAATCAGCTTCAAACCCAGCTGAGCTCCCCTACTGACAGAGGTGTGGCACCACCACAGATACAATATCATCCTCACTATGTTCCAAATCACACTTCACATGCCTGACAGACCAGGCACCCAAAGGCTTCCACCCCTACCCCCTTTTTTTTTTCTTGTCTCCTCCACCCCTCTGTATGTCTCTGTGTCTGTCACTCTGTCCCTTTCTCCCCTCCAAGCCCCCCCCCTGCTTCCTTCCCTTCCCTTTCCTCCCTCCCTTCTTGTCACCTGCCTTCACTGCCTACGCAGCAGTCGGCTGTACATAGCAGCACCGAGATAACACAGAGGCTCGGACAGTCAGACACCTCATTTATCAGCTCACACTCTGGTTATTCGCTGTGAAGCCACAGCGATCCTGCAACAGGCTGCCGACAACAGGCTAGATGATCAGCTTACACAAAAAAGAAAAATCATCATAACTCCAAAAAAATAAACAGACACAATTGTCTTTTCAGCCCCATTTGAAGTCCTCTATGCACATATATCAGTATTCAAAGTGATTGCCATTCATACTACCACAGTAAATACATGTTAATGCAGCGCTTCCCTTTTGATAGTCTAATTTGGAAGCTAGAAGAAAAACATGAGTGGGAAACAAAGGATGTTAGAAAATCAAATAATGTCATTTCTGTTCTCCTCTTCCCAATATTCTCTTGATATTCAAATAAAGCTATTCATTAGGGGAGCCAATTATTAGGGAGATTATACCATCCACTCCTCAGTAGAGGTGTCTGGGCTGTGTTCTATATGCAAATCTTTCTAGTTCAGAGGACCCATGGTGTCATTACTGTAACCTTTTATGTAAAGAGTGTTACCTGTTTGAAGAACAGACAGTTGTTTCTAATATATACCTCTTTCTATGGAAAAATGAAGTTGGGTGGCTGTGCAATTATATTATAATGTGTGTAATGATAACGTATGCTGGGCAGCTCAACCTCTTTCATTTGTTGCTAAATTGGAACAGATAGATAATTCATACAACATTGGTCTACTGAATTCTTTGCTGCAATTCCCGTCCTCAAAATGCTTTATTTTTCATGGGGAATGGATGCCAGCCAATATCTTTAACTCTTTTGATAAGTCAAACATTGTCTGACTATTAATTATAGTCATACATCAGTTACACTACATCTGTCACAATATTATCTTACACGACCTGTTTTAGTTAGTCCTTTCACTTCTAGAATGTTCCTGGTAAACATTAAAATTAGTTTCCCATATAGCGAACAGTAAAAGGCCAGTTCATGCAAACTACAAAGTATCATGAGTCCACATACTTATAGTGGCATCTGGCTACGCTGATGATTTTGGTTTCATGTGCTGAGTTTTTTAGGTATCCACATCCCAAACGGTTGCATTTCAATACAAAACTGTGTTGAATGGACTTTATATTTGGTAGAGAGTAGTTCCATTTACAACTTTTAATGCAGGGTATATTCACAGCAACGGCAGCCTTGTTTCAGAAAAGCTTTGCTTGTTAGATAAAACGTCATTTATAAATACTTTGAGCACCACAAATGTAATTTCTTCACCCCCATTGCACTGGAGTATGAGAATGTCAGAGTATTTCAAATCCTTCAGGTATAAAACTAGATCCGGGTTCATAAATCGCCTGCTGATCTGATTTAAATCATATCAGCTTATCACATGTATACAAAACCAAATTGAATTGATCAGAAATGTTTGCCTATCTTATACTTTTACATTCATCATTGCATTTTTTTAATTTCCAAATATCTGTATCCTTACTAGCATCAACATTCCACCACTGGTTGAACAAATCTGCAAGGCTTGATACTATTCGGGCTAAGATGCATTTTTGTCAGGTGCCCCATGGAGTTTCCGTGTGAGCATAAACAGAAGTTATGTTTGCATTCAGTGTTGTTTCCCAAAACACATTATATGTATCTTTGAGGTGAAACATGCATACATGCAGACATATGCGACCTGTAGTCCTGGCAATCCATTTATGATATGAAAATCAATAGTTCTGAATAGTTTGGATCCAAAACATCTACTTTTCATGTGATAAGAATAACATTCAGGTTTTAAGGTTATTGATCATTGTTTTGATTATTCAGAGCAATATAGCCAGAGAGAGCAGCTAAAGAGGTAATTGATGAGGGGGTTTGATTACATGCAATTTTGGAATTATAAAAAAGGATCATAACATTTTATACATGGCGCAATCTTTTCAACGGCATTTAATTGTTCACTGATTCTGACAAATTAAAAATGACCAATTATGGACACATGGTTTTTCACAGGACAGCTGCCTCCTGCAGTAGGCCCAATATAATGAGTGTAGTACTCTTTCATTTTCAGTTTTGTTTATGTGGATCTCTGACTTTGACTGCATTCAAACATCTCAGATTTAAGTGAAGGTTGCCCAAAATAAGTCAGGACACATTAAGTCCTCTATGTTCGGTGACAGATCTTTTTAAACAGTAGGAACCACAGATTCAGGGTCATCCTGCAGCGTAGCCTCCAACACCCTCAGTCATCTGAATCGACTTTCCCCTCATTCTCAGTCCCACCCTCCGCCACGCCACCTTGTCCATCTATCCATCTGATTGACAGGTTATGAGCCAATCCCTGCATAAATGACTTCGACACACTAGCAATCTAGACCAACGGGGTTCAATCAATCTCACTTAAACTATTCTCCATCGCAACCACGCTGTCTAATACTGAGACAGCAGAGAGGGCAGTTCCACAGTAATGTTATCAAATCTTTTCTGGAGCGATGGGGTGATCACTCTCCTGCAGAATAAATGGGAGGTGGAGGGGAGAGAGGGAAAAATGAAAGGTAATTGTGCTTTTTATATTTGTGTTCAGACCGTGAAAGCAATCATGGTCAAGTCATGAACACAGGGTTGGGCGATACAGTATGGCACAGTGTCAGACATCAGTTAGGTATGAGGAAAAACTCATAAATGCAGCTGTGATTCTGTTAATAGGGGGGATAAAACTGAACAGACATAGCAATTTGTGTTTGGGCCGAGCATGGCACTGTGTAACCCCTAAGGCTTGTGTTACAGCAAACATCGCGAGGACAAACACTTGTATGGAATCACTCAGATTGTATTGACATTGCTTCCTCAGCTGAGGGCTCGCTCCCTTTTGTTCCAGGTCTTGGTGTTGTGGGGAAAGTAAATTTACCCACAAACCCTCAGTGGTGAACAAGTGAACTTTCATTATTGCCGATTCTGTCGACCCACAAAAAACTTCACACAAGAGACAGGATGATTGATACTCTTCATCATCTCTGCCTCCCTCCCCAACCTCCCTAATTGAATTCCAAATAACTGTGAAGCTGTGTCACCCATACCAAGGAACTCACCAATGGAGCAACACTATTGATCCACAAACACCACAGAACCTCATGCATTCTTTTCGGACCGATTGAATGAAAAAAAAAAAAAGAAAACAATAACATCAGACCTCCATCCTTGCAATCTTTTCACAAATTTGAAATAACAGAGAGGGATTGGAAGTACAGTGTTACATCTGTGTTGGGAATGGGCACACGTGTACTGTTGTATTTCACGGAGGAAACATCATCCCAGATAAATGTTCTTAATTTCATACTCTAATTATAATGGATCTGACCCCCCCACAGCACACCGCTTCCCAGACTTCATTTCACTGTCCTTTTCCTGAGGTTGCTACCAGTCAGCATCCTTCTCTACTCCTGAATAGTCATCATTTTTGTAGCCACAGCGGTATAATCGGCCCCGATCAGGAAGCCCCCGGACTCTGAACGAAGCACTTTTATGCAGAAAAGCCCAACAGCTACAGTCTCATCTTTCTGTTTTCAGGGGGAGAAGGAGGGTTGCACTCTTATACTGTAGCACAACGGCATTGATGGTTGCTCACAGACCCCTCTAGTCTGTGTACATTTCAGTAGGGCTTCAAATTTATCACATCAAAGCCACAGCAAATTGCTACATAATTCAGTTAAGAACAATTCTGCCAAGGTTGCAAAAAAAGGTGCGTGTCTGGGGGGGGGGGGGGGCTTACTGTCTTAATTTCACCAAAAAAATGAAGCATTTATTGCACAACATTATTCAAGGCGTTTTTGTTCGTGAGAACAAAGGTTTTTAAGGCAGATTCTGGTTCTGTTTTGCCCCTTTTACACGTGATGACCACCTGATTTCATCTGCCGCTCAGCGCACATGACAGTTCCCACGATGCTTTGCTCAAACAGCTTAGCTCAGCAACCAGGACAAAACCGAGCCGAGACTCCAAAGGCACACCTAGGAATACAACATCTGGCTTAGTCTCGGTTTCCTTATCTGTCCCACCGTATTCATCCACACAGACATTCACCCAGCAATTTAAACTTTGTCTTTGAAATTCTATCTCCCCTGACATTAGGGCACAAACTTAGTTTATGATGGAGCCATATGTGATTTAATAGTACCGGGTGACATAATGCATTTAACAATGCACCTGGGTAAATATTATCAGTGAGGAATGGCTCGTAAAGTGTCATCAAGTCTGCGGTAGGGACGCACAAGTGTGAGATTATCTGACGTCAGAGATGAGTAACTGACCTGATTAGACCACTTTGATAAACACTGAGAGGATTGTCTCTCATACTCACCTCCTCTCTCCGCCTTGCATTGCCTCGCTCGTTAGCTGCTTGAATGGCAGCGCCATGAGAACATTTGCTCATATTTGAAATCATCCTTATCTTCACACAGATTGAATTAGTGCCAGAAGAGGAAAATAGCCCGATACAAACAACATGCGCAGCGTTTCCACACAGTCCTCCTGAATCATCTAATTTCCAACCTCTGTGTTCGTACATCCCACCATCTCTTAATGCCACCTACTGTGGGATGAGGGCGAATGTAAATGGAAAATACATATTCCCACAAAGCCATCTAAGTGTGTGGTTGCTGTGCCAGGACCTCACCCATGCAGAGAAAAGTCTGCAACTATATTGTACCCAGAATACATTTTTTTCCGCTTCCAAAATAAGTTACGTGTGGTAAATCAAAAGCCTGACGTAGGCAGCCAACGTTCTTCCACCAAAAATGACGACAGCGAAGAGTCAAATTAAAAAATGTGGTGTAGTGAAACAAAAGCAAAAAAAACATCACCTCTTTCCTCTTCCTACGTAATGTGATTTATGACTCAGCTGGAGAATTACATGTAATGATTCAGCATGTTGATTAAGGGTTTGAACAACAGTGCTTGATCCAGAAATATTGCAGCGAAACCGAGAATAGACAGCAACGCAGATCAATTACTCCACAGCTCCACATCGTGCATTCTGGCAAGTCTTACCTGCGGTTACGGCCTGTACCCTCGCTACATCACAGCAAAAATCACCCCCCTACCACTCTCTACAACATGCAACCAAAATATGCATTCCAGTCAGATACGCTTTACTCCCTCTTATTGTCTTAAAAAAAATGAAAAAATGAAAAATCAATTCTGTGCATTTTCAAAGACCTCTCAGAGGGGAGTTTTTCAACCTCTGTCATATTTCAATATCACTGTGTGATTCATGGGAGAGGCCCAACAGGCAGGCATGTAAATAATTAAGTAGAAACTTGGTCACAAGGTGTTGTATCTACAAAATGAGCAATTACTTTCTTACTCCTGGGACGGGAGGCCATTTATGGCGTTGGGTCAAAGGGGAAGACGAGCTCCACAGGGCAAACTAGCATCAAATCCCTCCATTACTGATTTATCATATACAGCCTGGGTTGATATGAGATAGGGCTGATATTATATGGACAGTGTGATGCTATTACACATAGCCATGGGCATCCATAAGACTATACACACAAGTCCATATAGAGCTAATGTTTCTAGTGATATGTCCAAGATTTTTTTTTTCTGGTTATGAAGTTGAAACATCATTGACCCTTGATGTCACGTAATCTTTGAAGATGCTTAATATGAAATTCAGAGCACATCTATTGCCTCCACACTCACGTGCACTAACATGCACTAAAAGGCAGGAGCGGCCGGCCGAGCTACGTAAACAAAGCAAGGAGAAGCTGAGATTACAACACATTGAGGGAGCGTGACTCACTTCTCTGTCACAGCTAGACATTACTATATTTTTGAAACCATTCAAAAAAAAGGGACTGGCCCAACAATGTGTGCCCCAAAGATCGTCCTCCTCTCTTCTTTTCTTTTACCCCCTCCTCTTTTGATTTTGACACATCCCACACGTGATTACAGATAGGAGCTGGAAAAGGTCACTTGTTTATCTGGAGTGAGCAGAGTTGATGGAGAGGGATGACATTAGCATTTGGACCGGTCAAATGAATGAAAGGTGAGGCTGATTTTAGAACACCCAAAACCCCCATCCACTCATTAACACGCGTTTTAAATCGTGATCTTTGCCCTGAACATAGAAGGATTATGGTGTTTGTTTTTGTGTGCCAGAGTAAAAAGGAAAGTGTCAGCCATTCTCCCACAGTCTCCCAGAAAGCAAAGATAACCTCTTTTAGCCATGACGTTACATAGATATTTGCACAAAATCAGCGCCTAAAATGAGAGAAAAGTAATCTAGACATATGGTGCTATTTAATCCATCTTGTTAAAGCAAACCTTGTAAAATCTGGCATCTGTTTCTTTAATAGGCTTAAGGAGGAAAGACCTTGCCCCCACCATATCCACCCACCTCCCTCCACCAACCTCAGGTGTTTTGTGCATGTCAATGTGTCTGCAGCAACAACGATCTGCTCCCTTAATCAGAAGCAAATCTTGTTTTCAATAATTAGCTGACAGACAAAAAAGGAGAGAAACCTCATTTTCCTACGAGACTCGATCAATGTAATGAATGTGTAATGGCGACGCTGCTTTGCTACACCAGAAAGACGTTAATATAGAATTAAAAACATGTCAGACCTATCATGTTTCTGGCTCTCCTCCCTTTGAATCCATAACGGCTGTCAGGGCTCTCTCGCTAATAAACAAATTCTCTGCAGAGGTGTTAAGTGATGTGCTGTAAACTATTCAAAGGGAAGTTATCTTTCTTGTAAACATTGTGTTAAATACATACACAATACAATACACAAATCGTACAAAAACTTGATGAAAGACGAAAACACAGCTGGCGTAAATATTGGGATCATTTTTATTTTACAGTATCACAGTCATCTTTTGCACAACAACAAAAAAACTCCACAGTATCTTCGGCTCTTTTGCCTGTGATGACAATGCTGTGTGCAGATAACCATCAGAAAACCCCTGGAATCCAGCATGTGAGACAGATTGTAAATGCTTATGCATCTTCAGGGTATATATCGGCCTCTGATTAATGCCGTCGTCTCTCAGCGTGCCGTCAGGGGTAAATTAGGCACGGAGTCGACATCCAGAAAAAGTAGAAGTGATAAAGAACTAATTAAAGGTGGTAAAAGGTGAATATGATTTTGGGGATCTGTCAGTAAGGGCACATGAAAGATGCTGGCAGGGGGCAGAAGTTGTAATGTAAAAGTTTATGTTTTTCAAGCTGGTGCCCGGACGCCCGGAGGAGGGCTGTGGCATGGCATCCTATGCCCCTCACAGGGTGGGAGCCCCGCCTTTGTAAGCGGTAGGAACACCGCTTCCTCTCCTCGGTTTGAATTCAGGGCAACGGCTCGGAGTGACACGGTTCACTGGAGGTCGGTTGGAGTAAGTATTGTGCAACAAAGAGCTGGAAAGACTACGGATGCTATGGAAAAATCACCTACTCACTTTCTTGTCGAGAGTTAGATGAAAACAGTTAGTTAGCGTATGTTAACATCCGAACAAAAAAACTAAACTGTTGTCTTTACTATTTGGTTTTTGTGTACCTCACGCAAACAAGATACAGCTAATTAGTGAGCTTTGGTGGATCATGTTCGCTTTGGACAGAGCCAGGCTGTTTTCCTCTGTTGACAGTCTTTATGCTAACTACTAGCTTCATATTATCCGGATCAATATGACATTGGTATAATTTTTCTTATGGAACGCTTGGCAAGAAAGCATTAGAGCACATTTTCCCAAAAAATCGGAACTATTCGATTACACGAAAATAGTCTACAAAACGGGCTGACCTAAGTAGAAAATTGGGCAGAATTATGAAAATCAGGCCTCTTCATAGTTCAGCAAATTAGTGTTTTTCGACCTGAGAAGGTAATTGTGGAAATATATATTAAAACAACAGAGAGTTATTGCTCTGGCTTCTAAAACATGTGATCAGTGACTCGGGTCAAAGATCTTAGCTATGACCGACTTTCTAAAAAAACGTTTTATTAGGCATTTTATGCCTTTATTAGACAGCACTAGCAGAGAAAACACTGGTGAAGGTGAGAGGTAGAGATACATCTAAGGTCACCAGCCAAACTGGATCCGGGGGTGTTGTGGTTTATATGGTTGATGTCTTAACCCGTTAGAAACAGGGACACCCCAAGACTGACTGACTGACTGGACTGCTGTCTTCATCCCACTGGTACATCTTCCATTATGTTCCCATTGGGAAACTCTGTCGGTGGAGGTGCCATGAGGTCTGGGTTCAGTAAACATTGCATCTACTCTAGCCTTACAGTTTGCCAATTGTATTAAAACAGCTGCAATTGTAGCTTATTAAAATTCTCCAGTGATAGCAGAATATTTGTGCATCACGCTGCAGCAGCATGAAAGTCTCTAATATAAAAATCTATTGCCTAATTAACTGTCGTGCTTGAATTAATGAAGTGAGCTGAAACATATCTTTGAAGAGGCATTGCAGCATTCAGACTCCAAAGGGATGTAACATGTATGATAACTTGTTCTCAGACATGCTTTGCTCCTATTTATCAAGTGATAGTGGTCCTGTCAATCAGAGAGAGGGCTGTCATGCTCTACTGAGTTTCATTAAATCCTTAATATTATGTACTACAGTGACTTTACTGTACTTAAACAGCAGGATTGTACCCCGGGTTGATGCTGAATGAAACCTTTTTTTCCAAACAGTACTGCTTTTTGCCTTAATTGAAACTCAGACTATTAAGGCTAATGGCAGCTGTTATGGGTTCTTGAAATGCCCCCAAGTCATATTAGCCCTTCAGTCTTCTTTTATTCCTTCCTGTGGTTTATTTGTTGTACTCTTCACCTACCTAAGACACAGATATTTAGTTTACAAAGTTTGTCAGAAGATTCATTTATTGTTTAATCGCCCCCTGAGGAGACAGGTGTCAGCCTGGATCTTATCGGCTCTTGCATAATGAGTAAAAATGATGGAGCTAGGTGGATTCTGCAAAGGTCACACTATCACACCCTTTTACAGAAACAAATGGAATTAATGAAAGCTGTTTGTCTGGACCCCCCCCCCCCCTCCTCCCCTGGGTTACACTCCTCTAGCTCCTCATTATTCTCTCTCTCCCTCTCTCCCCGCGACACACTGCATTCACTGTCAATGTCTCTCTTCACCAGATCCTCTAACGGTGCAACTTTAAGATCACATGGAGCACATTGCACATATTTATAAGCTGTTTCAGCAGTGCGTCTGTCCCTCTTTCCCAGCTGAGGTTCTTTAAATCTTTTTAATGAAGCCAGACATCATCTTCGGAGGGGAAACAAATGAAATGAACGGGTTTTGTATACAAGGAAACAAAAAGATAACAATAAAACGTACCACGGAAATGGAGCATTATTGGATTATTTCCAGCAAATGTATTCTCAGAGTGGGGTAAGATATTGCAGCCTCTAATATAAACAAAAATTCAGCAAAGTTTGTACTGCTGGGTGTTTCTCTGCAGATGGGGAAAGAACAAAGGTAGCAAACAGCTTTGAGGCAATGGAGGGGGGCATGACAGCTCAAACTGTATATTCTGCCCAAAGTTTTTCATCTAATCTGCATTCTTAAAAGGTGTAGAAAACAAGGCTCAGACTCACTGTCTGACATCAGGGTCGGAGTAGCACAGAGACTCACAATGCAGTGCTTATCAAATTTCCCCCTCGGTCCGACATGAAAGAAATGCACACCTAGCGTAGCATGGGTTTTTCTTAACATGTGGTAGCCTTCCTCCACAGATCAAAAGATTGTCTCCAAACCTGGACAGAGGGACAGAGGGAAGCCTCGAGGCCATGCCACCCTCAAGCTGTTTGCTTGATGGGAATCAGACACTGAGGTTTTCTCAATGGACCCTGCGCTGTTATCATTGATGCACAATGAATATGTGCTGTCATAGAGAGGATTATTTCAGCCGAGAGCGGAAAGATATCTGAGTGAAGGTTTTTCACTGGGTGTTTACAAAAGACATGGGGAAAAAAAGAGGAAGTCTAACGACTCTAAAGAGTTGAATCATCCAGTCGATATTCTGGGATTTCACCTGAGGGGTCCTCCGCCGTTGTGTTTTGCACTACTGACTCACAGTATGTGTATGGAACACTGCTAAGTTTAGACTTGTGTATGTTTGCTCCACAAACGAATCTAGTTCGTAATTGGCAGATGCAAGGGGTGAAATATTGACTCTCTCTGTGTGTATGCGTGCAAAGTTTTTTTGTGTGAGTGCCTTGTGTGTGTGTGTGTGTGTGTGTGTGTGTCTGTGTGTGTACTTTTGGCTGCCATCCTGGCTTCATCTCAGTGTGCTACCAAGGAGACATAAGCCACTTCCATCTGCCTCGTGTTCCAAGTTTCTTTGTGTTCCTAATAAAAGACAGGAAGTTGAATATTATCACCACACCAATTTCTAATTAAAGGATAAAGGCAG
Source organism: Leptoclinus maculatus (assembly GCA_032191485.1). NCBI lineage: Eukaryota > Metazoa > Chordata > Actinopteri > Perciformes > Stichaeidae > Leptoclinus > Leptoclinus maculatus. The sequence goes on from JAVDOI010000013.1 coordinate 9,177,455, forward strand.
TATAAGAAAATAACTTTTTCTCAACTTCACTGACTGAGATAAATCATGCTAGAGCAGAACATTAAACACAATTAAAACACAGAATGATTTCTCCTGCAAAATGACGGTCCTGCAAAGGTCGTCAAACTTATTGGCAGACAAGTATGTGAAGTCCATTGTGAGTATGATTCGTGCACTGAAGTACATGATATCAGAGATCAGAGATAAAAACAGAGACAAAAACTCGTAATACAGAAATCTGGCATCTGAAATTGCAATAACTGTTTCGAAGAAAATTCTTCTTCATGCAGGACCACCGTTGCTCATAATGAGCAGCTGATTGACAAAATGTTTTTCAGAGCCTTTAAGTGGTTTGCAAAAAAACAAATAATCTGGGAGACCTGTTGATATGATGAATGTAGGATTATGAATCCCTTTTGGGGGTTTGTTTCCTATATCTCAAGTGACTTAACTTCCGTCCAGTTGCATTAAACCAATGTATCCACTTCCTGTTGCTAGAGTGGCTGCAGGTGGCGCTGCCTCCTAGAATAGGGTTTGAGATTGTTTAGTCAAAATACACAATCAGCCTCCTGTGGTTATTTCCTTCTCAATGCGCTGAAGGAACTGCACGGGTCACTGATCGGATAAACAAAAACAAAATGGATAAGGTCAGGGTTTAGGTCTGAGTTAGAATCTGTCCAATTAAGATCCTTGTGGGAGTGACGAAGCAACTACTGCACATGAAAACATAAGCACTAGAAAGTGATACCTGCACATGCACTTGGCTCTGTTGAGGGAAAACAATAGTATGTTATAGTTTTGTTATCACTGCATGTACTGCACTGAAACTACCGTTTTTTCTCAACTGCAAGAACTCTCATGCCGATTACTCTCTACACATGGTCACCTGCGGTAAGTGTTACCAGAAACGTATAATTGCAATGATTTCACCAGCTTTTATCACTATATATTCAATGATGAAAAAACCGTATCATCCTGTAAATACATATAAAAATGTCACTGTTATAGGATTATTAAGTCACTGCTGACTTTGTGGACAAAGATCTTCAGTTGACAACATAAGAACATGTGCTTTTGGTCCCAATTGTATTATTCTTTGTATGGAGCAGAGCATTCAGAGTTCAGACTTATGATAAAAAATCATACTTTTCAGTGGGTTCAAGAGTCAAAAGGCATTTTAGCAAGTAGGAATTCTCGAAATCAAAGGGAAGTAAGTGAGGCAGGTGCACTGCCTGTCACAGAGTCATATCAGTGGGGGCAGTGATCTATAATAATAATAAAAAAAAAGATTGCAGATAGAATCCCTATATCCACTGGGAATATTTGGTAAGGGGTGTGAAAGCATTTATTGAATTTATCAGCAAGCAGCCAAAAAGGGGTTTAAGGCTGTGAGGGGGCATTTAGAGGACTGATAAATATTATGAAAGGGATTGACAGCTACAGATCTTGATGCTTATAGATGATTGCAAATACTTGCCTGTTTTATTGGCTTGGAATAATGTGGCAAGCCTGGTGCATAATGACTATTGAAAGAGAAGAAGACTGTTAATTGGACTTAAAATCATCTCAAATATGGCCTTTGAAATCTTTGGAAACGGCACCACAGTTCCTCACACGGTCCAAAATGCACAAAATTTGGCAGGCATGTTTGAAATGCTCTCTGACACACTATTGCCATGTTGAGTTAAGATTTTCAAAAAGCAGCATATTTAACAATCAACACTGATAGGGACCAAAATTGGCCAAATGTAACTGGAGTGTTTTGGACTCTCGCTGCAGGTTTACTGCTACTCTCACTTGAACCAAACGTTACATTGATTAAACAAATGGGCACTGACTTCTGCCAGTTCTGTGTTTGACCACATACATTTCTAACAAAGAGGTGTAGGGTGGGGGGTGGGGGGTTTGCAATCTTTCCCATACACAAAGAACGTAACTTTTAGCAACTGTCTGAGTAGCCCGCCTCTTAAAAACCTGCGCTGAAGAGCTTACTCCAGCTTGGTGTCCCCTCTTTCAGCGCTCTCTGGACTCACACACTGTCCCTGCACTATGGGAAAAAAAACTGTTATCACTCCAGTTCCAAAGAAATCAGTTGAGCACAATGATTATAGGCCCGTAGCATTGACCTCAATTGTGATGAAATGTTTTGAAAGATACACACACATGACTTTACTGAAAAGGTAAACTCAGAGTTGGAAAAAGCGCTGATGATGCAGTTAGTAGTATCATTCATCCAGTCCACTTAGAAGACAGTAAGGCATATGCACGTTTACTTTTTATTGATTTTAGTTCAGATTTTAATACTCTCTTTTATTACTGGATAAAATGAATAATGATGAAATGATGAATGTAAATTATTTTATTATCAAATGTTTTTTTTTCTTTCCTAACTAACAGACTCCAACATGTAAAGATAAATAAAGTCATATCTGACCCTAAATCTATTAGCACAGGTGCCCTCCAAGGGTGTGTTGGCTCCCCAGTTCTCTTCACATTATATACGAATAGTTGTGTGAGCAAAATGACTCCCCGTCACTATTTTCAGCCCTTATGTGAAAAAATCTCAGGGAGGCACAGAACATTCTGAACGACCCAACGCATATTCTGAAACCAAATGTCGTGGACATCTGTCCTTAAAACATTTCTTTAAAAGCTACTGTAGTGGGGTCCAAACCCATGGGACAGTGAAAACATAAGCCGTATAACAGAAAAGTGCTGCATGTCAATGATAAAACAATACAGTGTAGCAGAAGATGAAATGGTGCCTGACACATAGCCATTCAAAAAATTGCCAATTTTCCCTTGCAGTGGTGTTAGTCAGTGTGACCAAATGTGGTTTGACAGACTGCGAGGGCCAAAAGGACTTCTGTTGTCTCAGTAAGGCCTGTAGGGGAGTGACCTGTTACAATGCTGGTAATGACTCGTGTGAGTCTCTGTATGAGCTGATGAGCATTGAGCACACAAGATGGTTCCAGAGAAATAGAGCCTTCCCGGTTTGGATGTTCTCACATTCAGGTATTTCTGTGAGACCTTGAACATCTTCCTTCTTTCGGAGAAAGTTAGGGAAATGTTGAAAAATTGGGTTCAAGTAACTAAAATATGAATATGATCTCCAGTGATTAGTTCTGTGATTTAAGCAAAGTCTTCAAAGTGCATTCAAACGGAGACTTTGAAAATAAAATAAAAGCTCTTGCACTTGTAATTACAGCAAACTGAAATTAAATATATGGTAAAGGATTCCCAGCCGGTTCATATAAAATAATTAAGCAATATAGTAAAGACAAGAGACGTTTTTTACATTTCACTTCAACATGGTTAATGCTATTATGGGGCAATAGCTTTATCACAGACCCCATAACACCACAGGGAGCGCCTCCATTTTCTGTTTTTAATCAGGTGTTAAGTGGCTACAGCTCAACAATGCATGCCTGTACCTGGAAAGAACCTTGGCGGCTGTCTAATGAGAAATCGCATTTAGCTCTGCCTCCAAGTGTGAATATCAATATCACAACTCAAAGAATCACTCGCTTCTGTTTTCTTCATCTTCTTATCATCACCCCTTCGTTGTTTAATTAATCCTGAAGGTTCTCATTTCTGATGATGGTACCGTGAGAAGACAGACAGGATTGGAGCCTGCTGAAAGGCTTGTGTGAGTGTGTGTGTGTGTGTGTGTGTGTGTGTGTAACAGCTTCAGCAACATCTTTGCTCATCATGTAAATGTTCTGATTAGCTCAAACATGTTTGCTGTTGTTTTGACAGTTTGAAAATGAGAGCAGCAACTAAACGATAATTCCATGCTTGTGTTGGAGAAATTCAATTAGATTGGTGTTGAAAAGTTTATTTTCCTCCTCAGCGAGTACAGTAGATCTAGCTTCTTCCATTCATCATTATTAATCATGGGTCTCAACACAGCCCATTTACAAATCTGTGTTAGTGTCCGTTTCCACGTTAGAAAACTGGGCAACATCGTAGAAAGGAGATAAGAAGCAAAAATCTGTTTGAATTCGGTTTACTTTGATGATGCAAATCAAATTTTAGTCGACAGGATGAATGTTTATTTAATGTTGGCTTTTTGAAATGGTGAAAGCGCAGCTAATTTCAATGTTGTGGTTTCTTATTTCACTGAATTTAAAGTAATATGGATAATTTAAATTTAAATCAATTACAAGACAGTCTAATGCAATTGATAAAACTGAAATTAAATGTAAATATATATTACTTAAAAATAAAGTGGATTAATAAAAACACACCATTTGTCGTGTGGGATACGGAACATAATGCTTGTACCACTTGTAAAATATCCTCATTCGGGTCATAATAACTGGATGCTTCCCACAGTGATAACTGTTTTTTCTACACGTGTTGCAACAGATAATTGTGCAGGTTCCCGGATAACCTTTGCTAAACAGCAATGTGTTCAGTAATGATGATGTCGACACAATAACCTCTGCTGATATGCAGGCCAGATGGCCAGCCAAGTTGCCCTTTCAGAACCCTGCTATGCTCAGTGAGGGATGGTGACAGCCCTTGTGTGTGTGTGTGTGTGTGTGTGTGTATTTGCATGTGCAACTGAGTGTACACTTACAAATGTAACATGCATATTCTTTATCTACAGTAGCATAATGCAATGCAACATCACCATTGAAAGGACGTGTCACTACAGGTCAAACTGGATTGTATTTGTCTGGATTGTGATGTCTCACTGGTACTTGCAGTTTTCTAAACGTGTATTAAATATGTGTTTATTATATATGTGCAATAATACACGTGTAACGCGCTAGGGAGGACTGTGTATGTGGCATTGGCTCAGAATAAACAACAGCGCTCACGTTCATGGGGATGAAAGTGTGGCTCATTAGTGTGTTTTTAATATTTGTTGGACATTGGTGGAGTAAGGCACAGAGGAATACGCTACAGTATATTAGGCTTTGACTACAAAGATGATACTTGATAGAATGATTACTCCATTCTTGGTTTTGTTCTTCTTCTTTTTTTTGGATTTGTGGAGAAATATAGAATCCGCCAGCCTCAGCCATTGTCGTGGTTCTGATTTTAATTTGGAAGTAATGAAATGATCCATTACACAGTATAAGGCCCAAAAGAGAGATGAAGAAATCCTCCATTTCTTTGAGATTTAAAAGAATATATATATATCCCCCCAAGCGCGACCAGGTGAGGAGGGGATCTGGGAAGCTCATTGGGTTCTTAACTTGTCAGATTAATCCGGGTCCACCACTAAGGGGGAGCTGGCTATTGGCATTTTCCCTGCAATTTGTTATAGGAGTGAGTTTACATTTTGATTTAATAAGGCCCATAGGCATGCCCTCAAACAAGAATCAATCATCAGGGTGGAGCAAATGAGGCTCTGGCCAGCGGAGAACAAGTTGACTGGCTGGGATCAGTATAACCAGAACTAACTCACTCTATCTTTTTACACACACACACACACACACACACACACACACACACACACACACACACACACACACACACACACACACACACACACACACGCACACGCACACCTACCTAACGTGCGGTACAATTGTGACAGTCCATATCGCTCACAAAAGAGGCAGTTTTCATCAAACCAAGAATCAAAGGCTTTGTCTACCCGCATGACTGTTAGAGGCACATGAAGGAAGCCGTTTCAATTTAATAAAATATGGCCTTCTTGCGAATTGAATGAATGCAAATGTATTTAAACCACTGAATCAAATGCAGCCTGGAGATATCAGAGCCTGCAGGGCCATACTTCTCTGTGTTCCATTTCTCATTACTGTCTAATACCTGGCTCCCTTGATATGCCCCACAAGCCTCCTGATGGAACATTCATAATTGATTCTGATTTGACTCCCTCATTACCAACAAGTGACTCTGTATTGGTGTGTGTGCACGTTAAGCTCCAGAGGGCAAGGCCTTTTTGAATGTGAGCTTTCGCTTCACTTTCACACTTATCTGCCAGTGTGTGTCTACCCCCCTGATTACACACAAGGAAAGAGAGTCTGTGAAAGTGAGGAATTATTGACGACCTTTTAGAGGGCGAGTTGTAGCTTCTTTCTAGCCTTCGCGCTGTCTTCATTTCCTTTGTTGCACAAGCACACGCAATGCACGCGGTCTCTCTCGAAACACAGGCGCCTGTCTCCTTCTCTGCTGTTCTTTTTGTGCACGTCTTTTTTTCTGCATCTCACAACAAAACAGAAGCAGCAGGATGGTCTGTTTTGCAGATGGAGGCAAAACGGTAATGATATAAAACTGCCAGGGTGACATTTACAGAGGCAGAGTGTTTGCACTCTTTTACAAAGACATACGTCGAATAAACGGCAACCAAAAAAAAGGGACAAGTAGTACAATACACAATGTTTTATGTGTAATTTTCTTTCTTTGAGGGACGATTGAGATACAGGCATCTGCTCAGGAGCGGGTCCATCTCGAAAATAAATTGTTATCGTTCTTTTAGCAGGTGAAGGGGCCAGGGACTGCTACGCTCGACACTGAAAACACTACACCCACGTGATGAGATAACAAGCTCAGTGGCCCTGACCTCGTCTAATGGCTCTCCCGTCATATTTACCAAATGGTGTTTGGAGCAATCACCACAGTTGCGACGAGATGGATAGATTGACAACAAAGCAATAAGAGCCACAAGGATGTTTGCCGTTCCAGCGGCTTACCCCCGACTACAACCTGTTCACAATGCAGGGCAAACAAGAAGGATTTCATCACTGACACCTTTGTCAGGGCAAACACACCATCAGCGCTTTGTTCTACACTCTAATTACATCATGCATGATCAAGTCAGTGGATGGATGTTTAAACAACAGGTTTGCACGCTCTCCACCTTTTTTCTCTTTCCTCTTCCTGCCTCCTCCCCTCCCTTTTCCTTGCTTTTGTTAAATGCATGAATGCCTGAATGTGAATGAAGTGAGACAAGGGCATCAAAAATTCGACAGGAATTTTCCAGGACAGTCCCTCATGGACTGCCCTCCTTGGAGGACGGCCTGTAAATGGCTCCTGGTCTTGTCAGCCATGGTAATACACTGCATGACTCTGCAGGCATTAATACCTGGGTGACAAATAAACGTGTTGTAAAAGGGGCATTAATCGCCAGCTTTGTGAGACGTGTGTCCTTATGACAAAAGAGGGAGGCATTTGTCAGTCTGTTCCACAGATGGCCCCATGGAGCCCTTGATGAATTACCTCCACCTCGCTTTAACTGGCCACAGAGGCAGCGACACCACAGTCGCTCAAACTGCAGGCCTCCTGGCACCCAATCTACTGCCGGGGTGGTAGGAGAATTAGCAAAACACACACACACACACTCCTCACACAGTCTCTGCTTTTATCTAATAGTATATTTAATAGTAATACATTTGTGATGGACGTTAATGAGGCAGTTTGGGTAATAATATGGCCTTGTTGTTCTCTTCCAAATAAGTTTGGCCAACTAAGGTTTTTTGTCAACCGATATGATAGTTTTATCGTGTGTTTCTTGCTCCGTCAGACTTTTCTCTGAGCAACATCGTCACGTTCCCAGAACTCAGCCATTAACTTGGTGCGTAAACTGTTATTATTACTGAATTGATGGCCAAAACTACAAAAATAAAATCCAGGTTGTGACATACCCGGAATTTAGTTTTAATGACCTTTAGGAAATATTGTTAATTATTCATATCCTTGGCAAAAGGCTTTGGCCCTAATAACTAATTAAGCCTTAAATGACTGTCCACTGGTGTGTGAACCTTTTTTATGTTTATACAAAATGATGATGTTCCATCTGAGCTAGCCCGGTGCTCTGCTCCTTCTCGAGCCACAAGCACTATTTCCCACAACAGAACGAGCCACAGTCTGACATAACGCCACCTGATGTTTTTTTTGTGGTCTGAGACATTTCGTTGATGGACCCGGGAAGTGAACCGCACTCCCACTTACGGAGCAGAATGGCCCTGGCTCCCTTAATTGGTCATGCAGTTCACAGTGCATGTGATTAATCACTGGCCAATTAGCCACTGGCACCTGTGCCAAAAACTGGAGGAGGCTGGGAGTGCATGCAACCCAAGTGACAGTCAGTACCACTCTGCGCACTACTTCTCCAAAACTGTTTTAATGACTTTCCCACTTCATGTTTTATTTTTATGTCTTCAGTGCTCAGCGTATACTGCAAAGGACTCCCTGCGAGCGAAAACGATCAATTATGCATGCCATTAAATATGTATATCTGTGCCTTTGTTTATTCGATTGGAGTACACTGATATTTTTTTCCCTCCTCCCTATGATTAACAAAAGAAAAGTAAAGGGGCCTCTCTCCCTTACTTGTAACCACGCATGATGAGCTTTGACGATGTTGATGAACATGACCCACGGTTGACTTCTTGTGTGACATCACTGCAAATCTCCTTTTTCCGCCTCTGCCTGTCAGCCAATCCGTACTGTGCCCCTCCTCCTACCAAGCCTACAGGGACACTTCCTTTGGCACCTCAGAGTATCTAAATCCTTTTACAGTGAAGCCTTCTGGTCGTCTCATAGCTGACTGATGATCCTGTATTACACGTTGAACTGACACAGAGAATAGGCACTTGTTGGAAATCCTCCATCGAGAGAGAGAGAGAGCGAGACGAGAGACTAAATGCTGGCTTGGGACGGACGCGTACTCTACTCATGACTCACAGACATGAGTTGGGGCTGGAGGTTGGAGGGATTAGAGTGCATAATAGATTTCAGAGCAAGAGATCACTGATGCAGCCCCAATTCAAACACTGCCTGCGGCCTGTAAGCTTTTCTCACCAAAGATTGCAGGAGAAATAATGGTAAGTTCTTTTTTTGCTGGTGGGAAGGCACTAATAGCCTCTTAAGAAAACAGCCCAGCTTCATTTCAGTGGCAAAGCTGCACCGAAACGTTCAAAGGTCTCCCCTCGTCCATCGTAGCCTCGTCGGCATCTCATTGTTCAGATCTCCGATGACTGCGAGAGAGCGTCATGCTCTCTCTTCAGCATTAAAAGAGACCCATCTGTTCTGAGCTTGTATGGAAACTAAAAGTAGAGTCATAGATAAGAGGTCTACTGTTACTTTTTAATGATGCAAATTGAAGTGATACAGTTTTTCTTTTGGTTTTTTTTGTTGCTCTTGTTTGAAAGAGTGTTTGTTTATCTCAGTGTTGAGGATCTGCTGTGTTAATGTGATCTGAGTAGAAAGATTAGGCCCTGACCACTGACCCCAAACACCGCTAAGCCACATGGAGACAGATAGGGCTATTAAAGTACTATAATGGAGGGAGAAAAGTGACACCAATTAGATTAAATGTGCTAGATATTCACCAGGCCTTTTCTCCTTGTAATTTCACTTGGCAGAGAACCAGAGAGCAACTCAGACTGAATAACAGAGGATAATGATCTCATTACGGTACACACTTCGTCTGTCCGCGTAGAACCTGAGAGAGGAGGAGGGGGGGGGGGGGCTTTGGCCATGACTGACACACAAACAAAAGCCTATTTTGTCAAACAGTATACTCAGCTGAGGTCTATATACAGCCTGCGTGATATCTGAGTGAATATTTAATCCAAGGCCAGACAGATCTGAGGAGAATCAGAACATGCTACAGCTTGTGCTCTTTGAATTATTAAGCATTTTAAAATCTCCTCCATCCCCAAAAGTTCCCACCGCATTAATTAAAGAAGTTCAGTTGGTGAAGCTATGTAACATCCCCCTTGTTGAAAGTAGACAAGGTACAACCATTACATTGCACACTGGGGAGCCTTTATGCCTGCCAGAGCCCACTGCTGTGCTGCCTTGTCTGTGTACTTGCATGAGGGAAAAAAAAGACTACAATCAGGACTAAGTATTACCCTGTTGGCAAAATTACACATTGGCAGGTGTAGCCACTACCATGACAAGTACAGTAGTAAGGCAGTGTCTTTTAAATCTTCAATTTTATCAGAGCAATTTTGTAGATCAAGACTCCCTGTGGATCTGCGCAGGTAATATGTGTTAAGGGCTCAGACTCTGATATCATGATTTCAATTTTGTGAAATATGCATATTCAATAACTTGCTTAGATCTCATAGATGTTTGGTCATTCTGAAGCTACCTCCAGGAGTCCGTTCGCTCAATGTGTCATTCACACCTTGGTTTATGTTCAGATTAAACAAAACAAGGGATAAAGTGTTCATCACTGAGCATTAATTTGCCTATATGTGACATCATCGATCATAATTTACATACTGTATACAAAAAGTCAAACTAAACTCACACTAGCTTCATCATTAGCCATCATCTCATCAATATACATCTACATGTATACATCTATATTTTCTAGATAATCTCATATAAATGTGATTAAACAGCAGATATCGCAAAATCTCTCTTCAAAACAAGAATACATTTGGTTTTCGTCTTCTTCTTCTTGGCAAACCAGCTACATTTGCGTACGCCACCATGTTCAGTCGGCGCGTTTGCTATGCATACAGTTTGAGCGGTCCCACATTTTGGCTGCAAATGCACTTACACATAGGGGCGAGCAGACACATGCGGATGGCGACATTTACGTCACGTTGAAGCGGAGGAATGAATTGCCATTTAGTGTTAGTCAGTCCAGAGAGCCACAGCCACATGACATATATTGGCAACTATCTTCAAGCGAGAGGATATATCACTTAAGGGGTCTTAAAGTTGTCAAATCTACCTGAAACATTTGCTAAGCAGGCAACACAGGCTTTCTGTTTTCAATCCTGATGCTAAGCTAAGCTAACCAGTTCCAATAGCGGTAGCTTCATATTGACGTGAGCATGATATTGGTCTTTTTTATCTAAGAAAGCAAATGAGCGTATTTCCAAACTTCAAACTATTCCTTTAAAATATCAACTCATTTGAATCAGAAGAAAACCTTCTGCCTTGACGAGTAGCCATATGGTCTGACATAATGTGTAAACTACTCGGATTCAAAAAAGAAAGTTCCAGAACAAATGTTTAACTTCCGGGGGCCAGACACTGCGGTGGGACCTTTGTGTTCACAGCCCGCCAAACTTTGAATAGTTCAGACTTTGAAGTAGATGCCACAAGTTAAAAGGCAGAAGTCATGAGTCATATTTGGTCTGATGAGTTACTGTGGCACTGTGGTCCATCTGCTCTAAAAGACATTGGCACTCCGTTAGCCTGCCTCCCACCAGCACGACTACACCATGTTGTAGTGTTGTTTAGAGTGCACTCATTCGGGTATTTAACATTTCATACATACATTCCATATTTTAAACTGAAAATAAATAAGCAGCAGAGAAGATGGCTAAACAAAATACTGCGTTCTTATAAGAAGCAGCTCCAAATGGTTATATCTTGCAGCAGCAAAGTTAAATAGATTTAGGCCTATAGAAAATCCTGAGTCAGCTTTTAGTGTGTGTTTCTTGCTGAATATGAGTTTAGTAAAAATAACTATCAAATCTTTAATACTCGGGTCAATAGCTTCTGTTTGGAATATGAGATGAATTCATAAAGCTGACAAGTGATTGGCTAAATCTGAATGATGCGGCATAATGAAATTGATGGGTAAACAATTCAGCTTCTGCTACACAATAAGAAAGATTAAGTGTGCTTTTGTTTGGTGATATCCTGCTGATGTTTGCTCAATATTCAGTCTACCAAAATAACGGTCGGCCTCCAGAGGAGTCTGTATTTTTCTCTGTTTTCTGCCCAACTTTAACTTGAGTTGCCTCCATGTACATAATTCAAGGTGTAGAGGGCAATCACAAATAGGTGTCTCATTAAATTCCACATAGGGAGGAGGTCAGGATGGATGGAGGTTGGGGTAGATGGATGGGTCAGGCAAACAAAGGACTCTCACCCAGGAAACCGCCGTGCGTGTCTTGTGTGAAACAAAAATTCAACATTGACTTATTTTAACGTGTTGTTAAACATACGTAAACTTACATAGCCAACCTATTTCAAGCTGAACCATGATCTTTTACTAAACCAAGTAGTTGTTGCATTTTTGTTTAGTTTTGTTTCAATTCCCTTACAATAATCATGTGTTTAAAACTGCAACCATAATACAGGAGAAAAACACGTTTCCCTGAATGCATTTAGGCTGTATGGGAACATATTTTTAGGAGACTGGGTTGTAGAGGGAGCGCGAAACTCCTGAACCGTTAACAGGAACTTACTGATAACTTTCCATCCTCGAGGCACCCCATTGCCCTTTTGAACGGCATAATCAATTCCATTAAAAGACGTGTTTACAAAATTCTGAGCGTGAAGACACACACTTGCGCATTACATTCCCCTGCCTCACAGTTTAAAAGCTTTGATTTAAATGCTAAAAACAAAGATATGGGAAGAAATCTAAAACTACAAAGTTTAAATGTATATTAACATGCATCATTTTTGACGGATATGAAATTCCATATGTAAGCCATGGATTAGTCTTTAACTTTGTGAATAAAAACCCATCTTTGATTGTACAGTTTCACTGTAAAATGAAGTATTCATCAGATCTTATTTTTCATTCAGAGGCATGGCTTTGTTGTTTGAAATTGTAGATATATTTAACTATTCCTTCTCATGTCAGGTTAGATAAGTGCAGCCGTCCACATGAAACACAAAGATATGACTTTGACTGGCACATCGGTCGGAAGCAAAGTGCAGACATAAATAAAGTTCTCATGTCTTTCAGTGGCTCACTCATTGTTTTCTCAATCAGTTTTTCTTTTCTCCCTTCAATCACATAAATCATTAGGAAGTCACCGCTTTGTTCATTTGCTTTAGACTTGGTGTCGCTCTCACTACCATTCATTCATTTCTTTTGCGCTCACTCACTTGCTTTTCTCTTTCTCTCGCTCTGCCTTCAGATTGGCGGTGAGAAAAGGGGATAAGTGCAAGGCTACAGTTGGTTTCAGTGCTCCAACATCATGCTAATCACGGGAAGGGGAAAAGTGATGGGAGGGGGGGGGCATAAAATATGATTCAGACCTGATCTTGTAACTTCTCTTGGTGAAAGCGCAAGTTATTGTCCCCCGAGGGCCGATGTGGCTTCCAATTCTTTTTCTCTCCTTCATCTTCATCTCAGTCTATGTGTGTTATGTGCGCATATGGGGCTTGGCCTCTTGTGATCATATTGACACCTACGCCGTTGTGTCAGTCACATCTTTTCACTCGTGTGCATACGTTTTGTGTATGCTAGCGTCTGTTTATTCACACACTTACGTGCCATCCTTCCCTTCTCAGCTTTTTGCCCACACAGATTACTGCTTAACAAGAATTTTAACAAGATGTTGCTGACATTCATGTTTGAACAGAAGGTCAGCCTCAAACAAACTGGCCCACGTCACAATAAAAGCCACAACATTGGGAAACCTGAGAGGTTTCATTCCACGTGAGATTTTGATGAAAGGTGACACATACCCTCAGGAATGATTTAATCTCCAAAATTAAAAGTTGTTTTGGCACCATTTAAAAAAAAAAAAAAAAAAAGAACCCCAACTATTTTTGTTTGTGCGTTCAATGGTAACGTTTTTACAGACTGAATCATCCAAATTTTGAAAATATTGAATGAGAAACCCCAGATAATCGGAGCACTTTATCTGCCCTTGCCACAGGGAGTGGAGTGAATGCAATTGCTACAGACAATAATGACTTTCTCTAACAATGACTGAAAGGAGTTCAAAGACAAAAAAAAAAAAAAACCTGGCTTTCCATGGCTATAATCAAAGGAGAGAAAATAACCCTGTGTTTCACTGAACTGTTAGGTCTCCTCATCATGTACAATGGGAAGGAGGGCAGAAGGAGCGTCTGCACGCCATAGCCCGTTCTCTGGGTTTGCTTCTCGGCGAGGCCAGATGGCATCAACCTCCTCCTCTCTCGTCTGTGTGTAAACAACTGTTTTAGCTGAAACTCAATTCTGTCAGCGAATAGTGAGAGTGCGAAGATCCCTGTAATCACATCTTGTCCCTGAAATTGAAACACTTGGGTCAATGAGGGCAATGTATAGATCGAACTGGGGAAAAGAGGCGGAATAAAGGACGAGATCGGTCTGGGGGCATGTGTGCAATTTAAATCATTTGGATTCTGTAGTGTCATCTTTTTTTTTGTTTGAGTCATGTTCCTCCTTAAATGTGGTGTGTTTAAGCAAGCTTGTAATCCCAAGGAAATGGGCCTCACCAACACCAACAGACAAAGGTCATACAGTAGATCCGGAGTCACTCTAGTCAGTCAGAATCATTCTCACCAGTCTGTCTTCCCCTTTTTTTGTTTTCTGTGTCTTTATCTCCAGACCCCACCTTTCCAAATGGAAAAAAAGGGACCACAGTCTCAGAGTTGAAGCCACATACGGAGGGGAAGGTAAAATAGAGTGAGAGCATATTACTGTGAAGTGTTCCATGGATGCATAAAAAAATTATCCATTTCATTTCCCTGTTGAGGGCCTCTATGAATTTTCTGAATGATGCTGGAAGCAGATTCACTCCCTCCAATTGTCCCACTGTGAATGTGCTCCGACTATGGCCATAATAAGAGGGGCGGGATCTGAAAGCCATCAAATCCTCTGGAGTGCGTTGATAAGGAGCTTGCTGTGTGTGCTTGTGGTGTGTATATACTGAGGGTTTGGTCTATGCCTGAACTGTTTATTGGGAATGGCAGGGGTCGCTACCACCTTTTACTTTCAACAGTTTTCTTATTTTTAATTTTTTAAGTCCAAGATTTTGGTGCAGCCCAAAATATCACAACAATTATCGCATAGATTGACATGCGATTTGGTTACAGATATGCATGGTGTCAAGAGGATGAACCGTAACGACTTTGGCAATTCCCCAATTTATCGTCCAGCGCCACCAACAGGTCAAACTCTTCACTTATGCTGTTGTTTGTAGTGAAATGTCTCAACATTGACTGGCTGGATTGGCACAAAACATTCATGGTTCCAGGAGGCTGAACTCACTTCGGTAATTGACTTGTCCATGGCACCACCATCTTGACTATTTGATGGATTGTCATAACATTTAGTAGGCTACAGACATTCCTGTCCCCCTTAAGATTAACGGTAAAAAACAATTTCAAGGGATTAGACTGAAGGATTAGTTGTGAATGATTTGGTGCTTGTTATATCATAGTTTGTAAATTGTTTGTGCTGTTTGGTATGTATTCATGTATATTATTGTTATGTTATGTTTTTCAAAGGTCAATCTTGAAAAAGTTAATGGCAATGACTTTTTCTCTAGCGCCATCACTGGATAAACATTTAAATACTTTGGTTTATGACTGAATAGCTGCAAAACTAATGACATTCCCATCAGCCTCCACTGTACATGCTTATCAGCAAATGACAGCATGCTAAGACTATAAACTCAGATGGTGAACATGGAAAACATTACACATTACACAAAAAGGTTCCTTTTCACAAGTCCCTGTTCCCCTCCATTAACACTGTTTTTGTGTCTGCTCAGTTATTAATTTCAGTCCAATGTTTCAGTTAATTTGATACATTATCAATCATGGTGTATAAATGACACACACTTGTTTAGTTTGTTTGTTTTATTGGTCCATAGGATTATGATCTGTGGGAAGGAGTCCACCCTATTTTGTGTGTGTGGGATTGTTTTTGATTCAGAAAATGAATGCAAGTCAATTTAATGTCCCCAAAAGTCATGAAAACACGACGTGTGTGTGTGTGTGTGTACGTGTGTGTGTGAGATGTTCTTTTGTTGCTGCCTCGGATGTCGGGGTAGATTAGCTCCTCAGCAGCTCAATCAGTGAAAATGGTGTCCTCTTAGCAGGGAAGGGCTGGGCCTTGTTAAGTTGAAGGAAGAAAGGTAAGGTAGTTCTACACTAAATGACGCTCTATAATATTTGGTGTGCTTGTTTTTTTATTGCTTCAGTTTAATTTAGTTTTATTTAATTTCCTAGGTTATATTTTTGCTAATTGTTTCAGTAGACTTGCCGCTTGTTCTGCACCACTAATTGCACCGCTGGTTGTCCTGGTTCTTCAACATCCCTTTTAATATTTTCCGGTGCCAAGCAACGTCATCTGCCCTTTATATTGGGTGGCGGCGCCACAAACGGCTTCACATCAGCATCTTAATACTGTCATTGTGAGCATGTTAGCAGGCTGACATTAGCATTCATCCCAAAACATTACGGTGTCTAATTACAGAGTCTACAGACATGCTAGCGGCTGTGTCTAAGCCGCTAGCATGGACTCTCAGGGCCCGTTTTAAAATCAATATTTTTCTCTGCGTTTTGACATCTCGCTCACACGCAAACAGAGTTTTAGGTCATTAAAACGGATATTCCAAATGTTATTTGGTCACCCTCAAGACTAATGTCCACCAAAGGAAAATAAGCTCACTGCACATGCTCTGGTAATTGAGTTACCGTTGATGTTGCCTTTGTCGCCACCTACTGGCCCGGCTAGCATTTCGAGTCGTTTTTGCGTTTTCTAGTGTGGACGGAGATATTGTGTTAAAACGAAACAAAAAAATCTGTTTACATGTAAACAGGGCCCCAGTCTTGTTTTATTTGTGTCTTTCTCAAGTCTATTCCTTCCTTGCTTTACACAGCCTTCGCTGTGTTGGAATTTTCTTTCCACGGTGCAATATAAAAAAAGAAAACTAAACACACTTGCCATCGGCCAATTGCAAATTAGAAGAAACCTACACAAAAACGTAACTGCCTTTGCCATCTGCATTGATTTAATGAAGACTATACAGCAGACTATTATCCCCACAGATTCATATACCTCAAAAGTACATTTTGTTCTCTACTTTTCTTTCTCAGACACAACAACACAGACAATCACTGCAAACAAAAACTATTTCAACTAGTTACTGACAGAAAAAGTTGTAAATGTACTTTGTGATATGTGGCTCTCGCCCATATTTCAAAATGATGACTATCAGTGTGAGTCTACAGTAATCAGACAAGGACTAAATTGTAAATCAAAACACGATTAATCACTTGAGACTGCTTGTATCTGAATGGGGTTTTTACCTCTGCATTGACAGAACTTTGGCTTATTGCATATCTCAAAATCCTCGGGGATCATTATTCAACTCTCATTTCATTTATTTTGTCTGGTGATGTATGACTGTACTGTTCAGTCCTATTTGCACATATTTCCACGTTGGAAGTAAACTGTGTTGACTAAAAGCACCATTACTAACCTTTTGATTATCACTTTACTCATGGTTAAAATTGTGCTTTAAGCTATTTGTGTTCCTATGAATATTCATGCTTTAGGTGCGTTTCATGTCTCATTTCAATTTTACCACATTCAATGCATTGAGGCATCTTTAAAATACTTTCTGCCAGCATTCAGTGTAGCACTGTGAATAAAACAGAGCAATACTTTCTATTACACTCAATTTGGGCTTTGCAGTGTCCTTTGTGGATACTGTGAATTTAGCTATAATTCCGACATAAAGCTTGGACCTGGGTTTGCTAGTGTGAAATAAGCCACTAAAGCCTATTTAAAAAAAAAACAATTTGTTTTTTACCATAATAGATTAGCTGACTCCGTATTCCTCTTTTTCAATAATTATTAATAGGGCTGCGATTGTAATGTTTCCTTCACAAATCATTCACACCCATTAGATGTGTCGAGTATAATTAATGGTTTTTAATAAAGAAAAAGAGATTCTTCATAAGGCGGCAGGGGCAGGAAGAGGTGCAGTACAACACTGTATTAAAACATATTGCAATGCTGAGAAAGGGGAAAATAGTCATTTATCATGCTATGGTAATGTCCATGCTTCAGTATCCACCAATGCACAGCTATTGCCTGTGTGTGTGTGTGAATGCACACATGTTCATGTGCTTTTGTGCTATCTGAGTGTGTGGTTATCTATGATGTAGCTCCTCATTATCACATAATTGTCCTGGTGATAAAATGATCATGGTTAGGCTAAATCACTCTGTCCATACACACCGAGATAGACTCTGCTCTGTGAAGCTATTACTGTCAGTGACTGCAGGCTCCTCATGCAGAAATATACAAGCACAAGACCGGCATGTGGTGCTTGAGGAATGTGTGAAAAGGGATTGCATCAAGGATGGAGAGCTGTCACTTTGATTTCCATAGCTTTAGCTGGTTTAGAATCTGGCATTCTTTGAAAATGTGTTAATTAAAAGATCCTATCTTTAAATCTTTATTTTCACGTTCATTTAGAAAGTTCTGGTACCATCTGGCAACTAAGGAAAGTCAGAATAGATTTAGATAGAGAGTCTCCAGCCACAATCAATACATCTTCATTGAAGCTGCAATATGAAACATTTTGCTCTGACAGAGAAAGTATTTTTCCCAGTCTTAGCATCATACTTTTTAGTTTCCGACTCCAACACTTGATACTTGAACATCTACTATATGGCATCTGTGAAGCACACAACAAACATTTCTCAAGCAGATGCCGAATGCAGCTTTCCTGCAATAGATAAAAGCAACAGTGAATGTTCATTGCTTTTTCACTCTCTTTTTGCTGCAGCATGCACATTTCTGTTTTGATTCTGATGTTCATTGTTGATTTCTCTGAAGTCCAACCCAAAGCTTAAATTTAAATTTTGGCCACCCCCAAACAGTTAACGGCCCAAAAGCCCATGTAACTTATGTTGACAATGGCATGATCCTGATACATGCTAAAACATATATAACAGATGCAAAAGTAGAGAACAATCCAGTTTTTTTTGGGCCACTATCTGGGTCCTTTAACATTTGCTATTTGCTGAAACCGGGTCTGACTCTGTACTTTTCTTTATTAATGAATTGATGATTAATAAATCGTTTTTTTTTAAGATTAATTAAAAATGAATGTTGATTAAATATGCATTTGACACATTAATTAAAATGTGTCGATCACTCTGTTGGAGTTGTTGGGTCTACGTCGGTGTTACAGAGTGATGTATCTTTTACCTCATAAACAGTTTTATTTTGGCCTCCCATCAAGTTACTCAAACAATTAGTGTTAATTAGCGACAGCTGATATGACCTGCTGCCAACGTTTGGCATTTTCACTGGCAAAAGTTTCAGTCTGCTAGAGACTGCTACCTGTGTGTTTTGTACACGCTGACATGTCATCAAACCTAATGACTACCACAAGGTGAATACCGTTATGGATCCCCCCTCCATGTTGAACAGTTGGCAGCAGACATTGTGGACTGAAGCTTGAGCTGTCTATAAGCTGCGTGACACAAAAGTGGTCAGGATGTAGGAAATACAAACTAAAAGTTTTTTTTTACATTTTTGATAAGCTTTGAAATTTGTAATCACTGTCCTGTTAATTGGTTATTCCTGTCACTGCTTCACCTTGTTCGTTTTGTTCATTGTCTTCTGTGTTATGCATATTCTCATACAGTTACAATCAGAGCAAACTCTTATTTACTCAATAATTCTACTCTAAAAGATATGTCTTTTAAATTCTTTTTTTGAATGTGAAATGTCTGTGATCATATTACATTACCATTTGAATGTGACAGAACTCAAACATATATATATTGGCAGAATCCATTGCTTTTATTCTGCATATACTAAAACCAAAGATCTCTAGGCCGGTTTCACTACAGAAAGAGTGAACAATGAAAACCACGAAGATGATGACATTACACATATAATGGCTGTCTACACACATGGTGAAGTGTCCTTGAGATTTTCAAAACATTTACCGGTAGGTTGATTGTAATTCAGACACAACGCATTGTGCGTTACCGGTCAACTTATCCTTCCCTGCCCCTCAATAGGCCTCCCCTTGGAGAGAGAACTGCTTGTGAAAGAGCAGACTCCCTCTGCAGCAGGTGCAGGTCTAATGATGCTTTGATGCCATATGTCAAATCTCATCACTTGCTGAGTAGACTGACATTTCCGTTGATGGCTCCTAGCAACAGCATTTGCAAGTGGTTGATGCTCACCTTGCATGCAAGGAAGCAAACGCTAAGTGCTGTAAGAAAACCCCTCCCCCATAAAACTTGTATTCAGAACCACTTCCCAGTTTGTACATGTGACAAGTTCCATAACAGGGATGTCCTTTAGGATATGAATGATTCTGTGAGTGACACAAAAAAAAAAAGTTGGCACGTTTTACAGTCTTCCTATTATTAATTAAACATCTTAATATATAAAAATGTCATCCACCCACGTCTGCCGTCTCATGTCGTCAGTAGACAACTTCTGATTATTGCTTCAACAGCAGTCATGTCTTTGATGTCCCCCTAAATTGTGCTTTTTTTTTCATCAAATCCTAGCTGCACAGCCTACACTTGGCTGGCTGAGTAACTATTAATCCATCCACTTCTGTCTGATGTGTGGGGCGCTGTCTAGTCACAGGCAGCCCATCAGAGTCAAGTGGTATGGAGTGATTGCCTGCATTGTGTCAGTGATAGAGATAGAAGAAGCTGTTTGTCCTTGTGCAGTATGTATAAAAAGCAACAACAAACAAAGACAATAAAAACATCAGCGGAGCCATGTGTACGTTTGTGTTTGCGTGTGTACTCAAGGCCGTCTTTTGTCCTGTGTTGTGACACGGTTTGGCAGAAAATACATGGCTCCACGAGCAGAAGGTGTTTCTGCAGCAGCGCTTGTATTCTATTGCGCACAACCGTCGTCAGTGATCGGTGTGGTGGGGGGTAGTAAGATGCTGTGTTGCACCTGTAGCCGCACACAACAGTGATGTCACCAAAGCCACTCCCCCAAATTATCATAATGAACGTAAACAACTGACACGGCTATTATTAGTACGGCGTCACCATTCTGCGTCGCTCAGCGTTGATTCAGTCTTAAGTCGTAGGCCTCCGTTCCCTGTCATGTTCAGTTCCTTACAGATGAGGCCTCTACAAGTACTGTTGCCCGAGTCACCAGCGAGGGGAGCTCCACTGCTGAAAGCTAAGGATTCGTTCAGTGACAACAGTTCAGTTTGATGAGTCCTTGAGTCAAGATGTGTTCATAAATGTATGAATACCTCTCGCGGCAAGCTCGCTATCTCGATAGTTGATTTTTTATTTTCATGTTGTGTCTCCTGGCTATCTAGTAACTGATACGCAATTCAAAAACCTGTTTTTTATCAAGAGTTGAAGGATGAACCACATGGCTTTAGCGTGGCACTTCTCACCTGGCTAAGCTAACTGTTGGCTAAGCTAACTGTTGATGGTCAGTAAATACTTCCAAAATGTAGGCTTGCTCCTAGATAAACAATAATGTCTCGTTTGTCTGTTTCTATACATATTAAATACAGAATATGTGACCTGGAAATGGGAAACGGAAAAAAAAAATGTTTTCAATGGGAGTTGGTATGAGAACACATTTTTGTTACATTGGTGCGCTTAATTTTCCTACTTGTAATTCATAATTGGGACCGTCAAGGTGAGGTGCCATTTTTAAAAGGCAGGAGGAATTGCTGCTCAAAGGAGCAAGAGAGTAGCAATATTTCTAAAACTGCTAAATTATTTCTCTCACACACATACAGTGATCTACGTGGCCTAGCTACTGTAAGCTATATGCTAATAAAACATTCTCTGAACTTCAGCATCAATGTTGTTAAAGGTGTATTCTCTCCCCTGATTGCCTCTAATCAGCTCCGCTCAGCCAAGATAACTCTACCTGGAGGACTGGCTACTGATTTTCTGTCAGAAGGCAACGCGCACCATAATTATGCTGCCATTTGAAATTCTATCACAGAAATAAGATGCATCTCATTGAAATGTATGTGGAATGCTGGAGGGATACATTCTGGGGTAAACCTTGTCTTTTTAATTAAACACACGGTGGCCTTGGTGGATTGCTTGTGACACAGGGAATGATCGGGGCACTTAGAGGGCTGCAGTTCAGGTAAATATGCCTTTAATGTCCCAGAGGGCAGCTGGAGGGGCATGACTTGGCATGTTTATGGAACTTGGAGTTTGGGAAGCATATTTAAAAAACACACACGGTACAATAAAAATGGTAACCTTTTCATCCTGAAGTTAAACTGCCAAACACACCGAAATGAAAAATAAGCACTGTTTAAAGTCTGTGCTGGTAATTTTTTTTAGTATTCATATCTTCTCCAGGAATATCTTGTCTAAAAAAAAAATGGACTGCATGAGGCTGCTCACACATATCCATCACATATTAAATCTGTGGGTAGATGATGAGACCCATTCTTTATGATATATGCAGATTATGAAGAATGATACAGGATCACGTTCTCCCAGGTCCCATTACTGGCATCCCACTAGCATTTAGAAATCCCAAACAAAGCCGGCTTCTAACAAACTCTGCTCCCAGACATGATGCTGCTGTTTCTCATCTGACTAGTGGGGGAACAATATGCACATTCATCTGGATTGTCTCGTTAATCTTTTATTTTTTGTGATTAAAAAAAAAGAAATAAAAAAAAGCAGGCACAGTTTCTCACAAGCGGCGGGAAAAAGAGAGACGCTCAGATCAGTAATTCTAGAAAGACAAAGTCGCACGACCTTGACATTTCACTTCGCCGAAATGCCAGTTGATTATTCAGTCAACTGAAGAATCAGAGAGGCAGACAGGAGAGAGGAAAAACATAAATAGAATTAGTCTGAGGGGGAAACAAGTGAATTCCCGTCAATGTGCCAAATATATTTTCAGCTGGATTTACTGACAAGTTTTGGTTGCGTTAGCTGTGAGAAGCTACAGTCTGGTGATTCACTTTAGAATGACTTCTTTTTACTATATATCTTGTGATTGCCTGCAAATACTGGGTCATCTTTAGAAACGTGCTGTTTTCATATATGCGTGAATACAGTATGTGAGTACTCGCTGGAGGGATGTGGAGAGGGGAAGGGGGCGCATGCCGTTGGCTCTCTGAGTCAACCATTACCCCCTCACGCTCCTCTCGCTTCACTGCCGCTCACCTCTCACCTGCCCTGTGGCCTGCCGCCTGCAGAGAGGCGCTGGCTAATCTTACCCTCCTTCCTCCTCCATCCTTTTTCTCTCTCTCCTTCACTTTCCCCCGCAGTAGCCTCTCACAAACAGGATAAGTCTGACTACTAACCTCACACTCTGACTACATCATTCACCTTATTGAGCCTCAGAAAACCCTGTTTATTCCACTTATATATAGATGAAATCTAACAATTTGCCAGGGTAAAACATCACCAATACAGCTGAGGATACAGATTTCTGCTCATTAACATTGTTAATGAGGCAGCTAATGAGATGAGTACATTCTTTTGTAAGCTTCACTTTTGCTCTGACGCTGCACAGACATGGTTTTTGGATGACATTACATGCCGCATGTTGTGGAGATGCTGCGTTGCCATATTAAACTGATCCCCCGCTCATCGCGGTCCGTGTCCCTGTCTTGTTTGATAAACGCAGCGTGCGGTCCCGCTCCCTTCCTGTCCGCATTGTTTTGCCAGCAGTGCTGTGTGTCGCTGCGGCTCGTCTCTCTGAAAATGTGCATCTGCATCACCTGTCACTCACAGGGAGGAATGCCATGTGCTGTCTGATTGACGTCTGGATCTGCTTGAGGAGAAGGGACTGTCTCTCACACGGTTCAGTGCGCCAAAATATGTGTGAACAGGAATGAGGACACGGAGGGAGAATAAGAAACTGTGAAGAAGAAGGAGGTGAAGAAGAAGAAGAAGAAGAAGAAGAAGAAGAAGAAGACATAATGATAAAACGTCAGGAGCTTGTTTTAGACTAATTCTGGTCCCCAGTGTGTGTTGTGTGTTTATTTAACAGAGCATGAGTGGTTGCTTGTGTGTGTGTCTTTGCGTGTATTCCTGAGTGTATTTCCTGTATGCATAGCTGAGTGTGAAGGCGAGACTGTGTGACTGAGATCTTTCTCTTTTGTGCCTCATCTAATGTTTCCCAGCCAAGCCAAGCGCCCTGGCAGAAAATGAAAGGTACGCAGGTGGGGTTTGACACGGCTCATCTGCAGGCCCTACATGCTGTACGGGACCATAGGGTGCATTTACACCCTGAGGTTAGTCTGAGGAGCACAGAGACACACACGCACACACACACACGAGCCTTCTCTCTACAGAGGGCTAGTATGTGTTCGGCTTTGATGTTCTTCAATCCTTCAGTGTCCTCTTTGGTCACATTGAACTTTTTGCAGGGCAATGGCTCTTATACCAGGGCACAAATCAAAGCAATGTGTGCCCTTCTGATGTCAGTGGAGGTTGGAGCAGCACTCTCTTTTTTTTGGAGAAATCTAATTTTGGGCAGGTTGGTGGTGTTGCATCAATAATGAATGTTTCTTGTAATCTAATCCATATAGAAGACGTTCCACTTAATGACTTAGTTGTTGTTTGCTCACTCACGCCGTGACTCTTAACGCTTTGCATTTTCACCTCTGCGATCATTTTAACAGTAGCATTCTGCAGCGCAAGTCATAGAAAGCTTTTGCAGAAAGCCCAACACCGACAAGTAAACAGCGGCTCAGCTGCTTATGTGTTTTATTTATTCAACAATCGGAGCGCTGGCATTCTGCGACACTGTGAGGCTGCGTATTTTCATAAAAGGATTCACAAACTGGCTGAATTCCCCCCAAAAAATGAAAAGTTCACCTTTGAAAGAAACGGCGTGCCGTTTTGGAAATGTGTCTCTGACAGTTGCACCCCCGCCCCCCCCCCCCCCCCCCCCCCCCACAAGATTTTTGAAAGAGTGGAAACTTGACAGTTTTGTGACTGTCTCCATGGAAACGGTGAGAGGGTCTCATTAGGGTAGTACCAGAAAAATCTGTTTTTTGGAGGAACAAAACCCTCCGACTAAAAAGCTGAGACCGGCATGACTTTAAAAGAAGCTAAACGACAAAAAAACAAACCAAAAGGAATGATACATTTGTGCTTGGAAATCTAAAAAAAAAACAGTCAAACTTCAAAAACAGAGGACAGTAGAGGGCTGTGATTATTAAACATATTTGCAGAGCTGCGGATTGAAAATTGCTCTTGACACAGACTATGTGTTTGCTGTTGCATCAGTCAAAGCTAGTTTTCAAGGGCAATCTCTCCTACATATCTGAAGGGGTTTGCCAACAATTTCACTGGCATCACCATCATCTACAGTATTTTGTCTGCACTTTTTTTTTGTCTCTTCCAGCTTTGCAATGTATTTTCTCACATTTTACACCTCGTAATATTTTCACGCCCACGTAACTTGCATAGACTGTCTTTACAAGACACTTTTCCTCTGGATGCATCTAATAGATATATCTCTGCACTGCACTTTCCCTGGAAGAAATTGTTTGGAAATGAATATTCATCTCAGCTGACACATTTTGCTTTAAACATTTAAAGGACATTCAGCGAGAGCATGATTTCAAGCTGCGGTGTCCAGGGCGATATTTAATGCCGAACATGCAGATTAATGAATTCATCATGACCGCGATCCAACCCCGTCATTTATTTGCATCAAGAGGAATGAATGGCTGTAATTTAAGTGGCTTCTGATAATTAATTTCACGTGATGTTTGTATCTGAAATGCAATCATATGCATATATGTTTTTTTTTTTATATACTCGCATCATTATCGCAGCAGAATGTGCAATAATATGTATTTAAATTCAGGAATCAATGTTACTAAATAATGAAGTAATATTCAACTTGCATTGCATATTTCTTTTTTATCTCTCATGAAATGCCCAAGGACTTAGAATAATGCAAAATAATGACAAAGCGGCGCCAGAGGACTTAGACTCATTTTAATGAAATATTTCACTTATTTCATTAATGGAAGTCGGGGGGTAACTTTTCACCCAGTCGGAGCTTTAGTGGAGCAGATGGTCCCAGTGAGTTAATGTCTCAGACGTTATTTGTCGTTGTCCAATGTTGGTGAACACATTAAAAAATGATTGTATAAGATGATAACTTGTAGGTGGATGGGACTGTTATGACTGTTTCCTGGGAGCAAATTAAAGAAAGTAGGATGGTGAGATGCTTCCCGTGTCCCCTTGGAGGTCTTCAACCTTGTATGCAGATGACCACTGTCTTTGCATTTTGAGCTGGGGCTACTTTTATTTGCTAATGGTGGTATAAACAGAGGTAGCATTTATAACCGTTACTATGTTTATCACATATCATAAAATTGTGATTATCAACATTATGAAATGACTGCGTCGTTATTGCTTTTTTCTCAAATATGCTAAATGAAGACACAAAGGGCATCTATGTGCACTCATTAAAGACTACTTTTCCACACATCTTTCATCGTCATTGCCTCCATGTGGAACAACATCATTAATGTTAAATTGAAAGTAAGTGAAAGTGTGAAACGTTTGCATTTTTTGGCATCCGGCTCAGGAAGCTTACTACAGCTAAGCGCAAGGGCCACAGCATGCCTCGTGGAAAGCTGGGAATTAATGTGTATTATGCCAGGAAGAGAGGACTTTATTTATGGGAGCATCCGGAGTAAGCAGAAGGAAATATGGTAGCAATACCTGGGGACAGTGCTAAGTAGTTTGAGACCATTCCCAGGACAGGGGATACTGCAGAGAAACCATGGAGAAGAGCTGGATGTGGCTAATGAGAGCAGCGCAGGATCCAACACGCAGGGACTTCATGCAAAGGCAGCAAAAACACAACTAAAACCGCTTCTTCACGTCGTGACACACCTTGCGTTTCAACATGTCAGCTGGCAACTTGTGTATACCTCACATATGATATTAATTACAGTTAACATCGAGGCAGTCGAGCTTGCTTCTCATTATGAACACAAACCGCGGCTCATTGAAGGAGCTCCGGCAACAGGACAGGAAGGTGTAAATAGCCTACTGTATAGGCTTGTGTGTGGATCTGCATGTGTTTCTGTGTTTATACCGCATGTATCACACTTTTAAGAGTATATGCGTTCCTCACATGTGACTATTTCTGAAGGCGATGATGGGTGTGAGTGTTTGGAAGGTGTCAGCAGGAAGGAAAGACGATTGTGAGACAAATCCAAGAAGGAAAGGACCGTACCCCAATTTGGCAACTTGCTCCTGTCTTTTTTTTCCGCCTTTTTACATTGCCTTCCCTCTTGTGTGTTGGCCCTGATGGCCTGCAGTGTGTAAGGGAGGAGGGCGAGCTTGTACTTACCCACCAGTCTCATCCTTAGTCTCTCCTGGAAACACGCGACAGCACCGAGCAAAGCAACTAGCCTTCCTGAGCCAAATGCCCCGGCCTGCCAGAGCCCGCCAAAACCAGCTCCCTATATACCCTTTCCACTGCTCCAGACAATTTACGACCAGCAGAGAGACGGACAAAATATTTGCTTATCTTCACAGCTGAACTGTAAGGGGGGTGAGGGCAGCAAAGTGTAGTATGAGGCTTGACAGCAAATTAGTGCCCTGCTATGACATATGCGGTGGTGTGGCTCGACAGGTCCCCTCATTTCCCACTTTTATTATCATCCATGCTTGAATTATTCAGTGGCAGCCATTAGCATAACAGCAGCCATTTTATATTTAGCTGCTCCCCCTATGTTGACTGTGTCAACATTTCAAATATTCCGCTAACATCCCTGACAAGAGGCAAGGAGGCAGCGGCTCAGAACCAAGTGCAATTAGTGAACAAGGAGTAGAGGAAGAATTTATTTTTTTATTTTTTCTTTAGTTTCTGAAATCACAAGACTAATATCTTTTCAGTTCCTAACAGGGGAAAAAAAAGAGTCCATAATTTTGATTAGCATGGCAAACTGGCGGATTCTAATGGCATTTGCCAAACAGAAACCGCCAGACATTTATAGATGTTCTGTAGCGACCACCCAGTCTCATTTGTCACTATTAGCTGCAATATGAAAGATCCCTCAACTCATCTTGAAGGTCTAATTTGTTAGCTTGAAAATGGGAGCCGGACTGAGCAGACTGCTGGTACAATGATGAAAGCGCTCAATGCTCCCCTCTCCCTTGCTGAGTGTGAAATTAAAACCTTTGCATAGCAGTTAAGGTTGATCCGTGATGTGAGCTACTCTGCACTGACATTTTTTTTAAAGTACATTTAATTGAATAGCATTTAATTTTTATAAGGAGGAAGAGGGTTATATATAGACACACAATTATAAATGTGTGGTGTGAGAGCGAGGGACTTGTGTGTGACTGGCCGCAATACGCTTTGTGACTGGCATGTGATTCCGTCTCTCCGCTGCGTTTTGTGCTCTCCTCATCCCCACCAGCTGTACACTTTGACCTCCCACTCATCTTTGATCCACTGTCAAAGAGCTCGCTCTCTGCCGTCGCTCAGCTTCACTCTGCAAAACCTTCACTTCTCGCTCCAGATTTGGGCCTGGAGTCACTCAGTGTGAGCTCCTGGCAGTCTGTTTGAGGCAGCTCCCCGGTTAAGCTCTTAGAAGAGTGAGAAGATCCATTTTGTAATTCACTCAAACTAGAAGAACTGGCTCGCACAAGCAAGGCATCACAATACAGTATATGCAGTTTGTTAACTGAAAAGGTTATGGAATGGGGGGGAAATAAAGCTGTCATTTCCCCGAAACAGCTGGTTCGACAGAACTGAAGCCGGAGGTGGTGATTCCTCTTAACCTCTTCATATAGCGTCATATGATGTGTCTTGAGTTCAGAAACTTGATAAGATATCTTCCGGATTATAATTTATTTTTGATGATGTTTGATGGAGAGCTTCTTGTCTTCATCTATAAATTAGAGCGAGCGTTTCTGACCGTGAGAACGTGCATATGGTCAAATAAAAAATAAAAAAGATGTATGTCATTTATGTGCTATTTTAAATGCAGCTCATAATTTATCACTGATGTTGACCCTTTTGATTTTACATTAATCATAATGAGCGATCTGGTCCCGACAGAGAAGAAACACCAGTAGAGCACTATAGCTGAGACTATAGCTGAGACTGTATTTTATTCTCTCTCAGTCGGATAAAAAATTGAGTAGATATATTTAAAGATGTTCAAAGAACGACACAATACACACATACACAGGCCAGAATCTAACGTCATAAAAGTAGCCCTTTTAAAATAATGCTTTTTACCTTTTAAATGGACACTGCAGTAAGAGTCTAAATTACAGTATTTAGGAAATGCAACCTATTCAGAAGTTACTACACAATGTACCTTTTTTAACAAACAATCATTGTTCAAAAAAAGGTATTGATAAATGATTTAAGAGGGAGGGAAGAGGAGCTGCTCAGGTTCACTATTATTACTGGGATGATGAAAATTAGAAGTCTAAAAAAAAAGCACCCCATGAAACTCATTAGACCTTACAGGAGTTGAATGTGCTGCTTATTGAAGCTCGGTCAGCAAATCTGCCATTTGTATGCTAAGAGCACACAAATCGGCTGTCTCAAACTGTAAAATGCACAATGAAACAGTCTTCTCCTCCTCCGGAGCAGGAATTCAGCGGTGGCTGTCGCGTCGAAGGCCTCTGTGCAAATTTGGACAGCGCCGATAGCCACTGATCTCACACTGATCCCCTGGTATGTGAGCGGATATTTCCCCTTCTCCTCGGGACAAGTCTTTGTTTTTCTATCTTTCTTTGAACTTTCTTGAATTTGATTTACAGTGCACTCAATACTTCCCTTCTCTCTGAATTAGCATAAGAAAGTGCTGCATATGGATTCTCACTCCCTGCAATGAACACTAAGAAGTTTCACAAAAAGCAAACACTGTCAACTTTTTAGCCACCGGTGTCACGCTGTTACCGGATCATTGTTTAGTTTTTTTTAGGTGGGTGACAAACTAGAAAGTTATTTGCCGCAAATTGTATGCAGCGCACACATTTGTGTAAAATAAACAGAGCACGCTGCCCTAATATCCTGAATGTAGTCTAACCTCGCCTGTTCTCGTGATTGAAGAGATGCATGTCTGTTCCTCAGGCTGTGACACATGTCTTGTTGGGCTGGCAAAGCATCTTACTGTCTCACCCCCCCCCCCCCCCCCCCCCCTCAGTGTATCTCACAGTGCGGGAGAGAAACATGCTCTCTTTCTATGCGCTCCACAGCCTCCTTGTTCTTGTAACACTGCAGTATTTCAGCATACCAATAACTGTGGACTGTGGGGGATCCTCTCCTCTTCACTGTGCTTGCCAGCCACCCAGGTGTGACTACATGTCAGGGAACAGTCTCACTGTGACCACAAGTACAGTCTCCTCCTGACTTTTGCTTTGCCAGCCCTTCTTATTAATAACCCATAGAGGCCGCAGTTGGACATACAGCATGTATGCTGTTTGCTGCCATGCATTTAGCTTGGCTTGGGTTGGGTGATTGCAGCTGTAGTGACACACAAAGGGATGACGTGTTCAAGTGAGGGTGAGGAGAGGTTTATTGGACGGAAACACATAGATTTGGAATATTGGTGTCATGTACGGTCATGGCCCATGTTGAGGCTTCAACACATGCAGCAAATACTTTTTTCAGTATTTCCTTGTTTTTGTCATTTTTTAATACAAACTTTACATTGTCAAATCCATGACCCGCTGACAGAGACATCCAGGATAACGATGTGATAATATAGTTTGAGAGGCAAAATGCTTTGTTTTTTTTTAGGGGATTATTTCCTGGTGGAGACTTCTGTTCTTTCCTGTGGGTGTCAGGTGATTGACAGTATGCATGACAACACTCATCTAAGTCACAACAGAATGATAATAAAACAGAGATGAAATGAAATTACGTCTTCACACTGACTGTGATGGATTTTTTCCCGCTTGGGAAATTTCAAAGTCTGTGTTTTTTGTCTTTCTTTCGTACAAAAAATGAATGGCAGTGTTTATTTAGGGGGGTAAGCCCTGATGTTCCCAACTATGCAGAGGGTGGGTAACCTCTGGATGGTGCAAACTTTAAAAAGGGCAATTAAAGCAAACTGAATTAGACATAAAACGGTATACATTTTAAATGGTTTGTATAGTTTACGAAATATAATCATTTTCTTAACACTGGAAAAATAACATCAAATTATTCAGTTTATCTAAATAAAATCCAAATCACCAAATTACATTCTACTGTTTTACAGTATACATAATTTACATACTTCAGCTATAGTCTGTAAATATTGAACTGACCTACAGCATCTGTGCAAGTCCCTCCTCCTTTACCCACAATGCATTTCCGTCAGGCTAGATCTGCTTCTCAAGCTGTGAGCGTAACAAGTCAGCCCAGCGCTGCAGGTCAGGGCAATTCAATGGAATAGGTGTAGATCACACAACACTTTGATAGGGCTAAAAGAAAAAACTAAATCATGAAAAATAAATGAATTATCGCTCCTTTCTGGCTGGCTCGGCTGGTGGTACGTTCAAATATAGGCCGCCCTGCAGGACCACAAGGATTTGAGCGGCTACTGGTGAAACCTCTTTAATAAAACACATTTTTTTTACCAGGATAATTAGCCCACCAGCTGCTTTGATTACGACATATTTGGTAACAGAAAAAGAGCTAGGAATGTGATAATTATGTTATCTGCAGTGTTGTAGTCAAGACCACCTCAACCGAGACCAAGTCATGACCCAGACAAGAGTGTATCAAGACCGAGACAAGACCAAGACTTGGAGGGGTGTAGATCACTCACTTTTTTTTGACTCTGCGTGACGGGGGGGCGGGGATGCGTCGCAGCCGTTGACATTAACACAAATTCTATGTTATTGGTTGCATTTGAGGCAGCAAGATTTACATCCAATCACATCAATGATGTTAACTTAGAAATCAGACAATCCACAGGCAAGTTAGAGATATCCTCGCTGTTCCATTTTTTATCATCTTGAAATAAAATCCAGAGTCCTCTTTGTCTGAGACCGAGACAAGACCGAGAAAAATGTTGTTGATTCTAAGACGAGACTGAGACCTTCAAAAAGTGGTCTTGAGACCGATCAAGACCGATCTCGAGTACTACAATGCCTACATTCTCCTTCAGCAGGGTGGATGCTTGCTGAATTGAAGGGTGGTCCTAAGTCCTAGTCACTAAACCATCAGGACGTCTACTCTGTGAGAGCTTAGGAGGGGTGGGGGGGGGGGGGAAGCAATAGGAGGTTAAAATGCAAATGAGCAGGGAAAGATCGCAGAAGTTAAGGTTAATCGGGAAAGGGAGGGAGGGAGAGGACGGGTTGGAGGCAGGGGGAGGAGAAGGAAGGGGCTGAGGTGTGGCGGTGGGGTGGGGTGTGGTGTTGTGCGGGGGGGGGGGGGGGTAGGGTGTCTGACATCGCCCCCACGGTCATAACAGCAAGGTCTGCATATGGGAGCAGCTGCTGTGCCCTCTGTTTCCTCCCTGGAAAATATGGCTGGAATATTAATTGCGCTGGTAATTCTGCTTATCGCAGCTTTTCGTGACGCTCGGAAGGTCCAGCGAGCCCCGTTTACGTTCGCCTGTTAGCAATGATGACTGTCTCTCCCAAGCATGGGTGAGACTAGCTGAAAATCAAAGCTTTATCTCTGCAATCAAAAATGCTTTATTTGATCAGACGCTACAACTGGCAACAAAATGAACAGCTTGTTATTTACAGGATTATTTAACAGTTTGTTTCTCAGCTGGCTGCTCTCTGTGCAGACATTTTTTCATAACAACTGAATAAAGGCTCTCCCTTTGATGCAATCTATTTCAGTTTGTACCTTTTGGCATCACCTCTGTTTCTGTCTCACATTGTCAGCTCATTGTCTGACGTGAGATCAGCTTGATTGGCTGCGATGTAGTACTTATACAAGAGTTGGGCTAATTTGAAGTAAACTCTGCACAAGTGGCTGAGTCGTTGTTTTGTGACCCTGTTTGTGTTGGATGAGCACACCGTGCCTCTCTTGGGAGCAGCCTACAGGCATCCCACAGATCTGACACGCAGCTCTGCACGCTCACAGAGAAAGAGAGAGGAAGGAAAAAAATAAAAAATAAAATACAGTTCCCCAAGAATCCTGGCTGAATACATTACAGAAAAAATAAAAACTAACTTTATCAAGTTTTTTTTTTTCCAAAGCTGGGGTCAAAATAAGTAAAGATAAAAGCATGCAATATACTCAAGAGCATGGCAACAAAAAAACAACTTAAAGGATTTTGAGATTGTAAATGTACACCTTCTGTATTTCACATACTGTTCACACCCTGTTGCTTTTGGATACATCATCTTATGAAGAGAAGGAACCTGAGAAAAGCCTACAACGCAGCATTTTCCATGCTGGAGTGAACATTTAAACTCCCCTTCTCAGTGACAACACAGGGATATCTTTGCAGAATCAGAAAATATTCAGGACCTTTGTGAATGTATACATAAGGGCTCCCTCCCTCATGCCACTGAGGCATGCACCTCAGCACTCAGCAGGACCTCTAAGATGACAGAAGGAGCCGAAATGTCAAAAGACGGATAGAAGGAGAGGTGTTGGCGAAGAGAGATGGGAGGAGGGTGTGGACCCTAGGGATCCTGGTGTGGGTGGTATATGCAGGGGAGGGGAAGGGAGGTCAGAATCAGTGAGTGCCAGTTTAATCTGATAGGAGTTCATCCATGCAGAGGAGCTGGAGAACCATGCAGAGAAGCAACAGTGATCGCACAAATTATACACCGGTGAGAGGAGAAGACAGACATGGGAAAATATATGGACGTGTGAGTGGAATAGATGATTTGTGACGGAGGAGGGAAGACGGAGAGAAGAGGCATCATGGGGTGCTTTGAAAACATCACGGCTGGAGTCATTGCACAGGTAAATGTGCAAGGTATACCTCCATTGCTTAACAAACCTATTCATTAAATGAATAGCTTGGTATGTGACGGAGACAGACGAAGAAACAAGGAAGTACTGTGACTGATAGTGACAAACAGGTACATGATTTGTGATCCATACAGGTGAATATACAGTTTCCCTTCTTTTCTCTACCCTCACCAAACAGCGAGGGTCACCCCTACTTTCCTCTCTCCTTCCGCTCTACTGCATCCCCGCTCGTCATGCACTGTAATTAAAACCACAGGTGGGACCCGTAACACTGCCTGGCTGCTCCCAGCATGCAACAGGCACCATCTGGTTCAGAGGAGGGGCGTTTTTTTATTCCCCCTACAAACAGCCAGGGGTTAAAACATCAATGGCTCGGATCTTTGATCGGACCTCAGCGGGGTCGAGAGCAGAGGGAATAATATCCACAGGTTTTTTTTAATCATTCTGCAACACAAAAAAAAAAAACGTGAAACGGGAACGCAAGCTCGAGTTTGTAAGCCACCAGGTCAGCTACCTGCCATTCCTACAGGGACCTTTCGCCGTCACCTATACCTCCTTTCCTGGTATCATCTTCCTAAAATGTCTGCCTGCAAACCTGTTAAGAGAGTATTCTCCAAAGACTCCCGCGTTGCTGATTACTTTTGCTCCGGTGCATGCTTCGCTAAAGCGAACATGCTCACTACCCCTTGAAACATGGCAGAAGTCACAAGAAAACAAGCACTGACTAGGTCACAGCACATCACAGAGCTTTGAACACGATGAAATCTCTGGTGCATTTGTGTGTTTTGCAGTGCGATCTTTTTCAGCAACTGTGAGATTTAATATGATTTTTTTTTTCTGTAAGTTAAGACTGCATGGTAAGCTGTTGTTAAAATGATCTTGCTTGACAAGTGGGGGGAAAAAGGCCTTTCAAATCAATATCTGAGATGAAAAGTTATGAGGGAGACGAAATCATCTCTCACAGCCTTCGCTCTCCCCCGTCAGTGTAATAGAGCCTTTAAACAAAGCATTGTACAGCTGTCTCTAGACACAAGATGACAGACCTATTTTGAATTATTTTCACTGACAGGGAAGTGTTACGGCACAGGATGGAAAAGCTCATTTCAGATCAGAACAGAGGAGGACAGAGTTTTACCGGGGGGCGTTGGCAGATTGCAGATGTCTGCCTCTGCTCACTCCAGTATGCATGGTGCAAGCGCTCATGGAACAGCCCCCCTGGTGGAGAAATTCACTTAAAGTTTTGTCTCTGAGGAACAATAAAGACCCCAAACAGCGTGCCTAAATTTAAGCATGAAACCCTCCCACCCCCGCCGCTCCTGGGTGGCTGGTTTGCCTCC
Organism: Leptoclinus maculatus; assembly: GCA_032191485.1. Taxonomy (NCBI): domain Eukaryota; kingdom Metazoa; phylum Chordata; class Actinopteri; order Perciformes; family Stichaeidae; genus Leptoclinus; species Leptoclinus maculatus. The sequence continues at coordinate 9,212,336 of JAVDOI010000013.1, forward strand.
TCTCTCCGCTTTCAGTGATGTGACACAATGTTTCAGATGTCGCAACGCAATTTGTATTTGCATGTTAGTTTTATGTACCGGGAGGTTTAGAGCAACAATAGCACCAGTTGTCTATTTGTGTGTGTATGTGTATGTGTGTGTGTGTATGTGTGCGTGTGTGTGTGTGAGTTAACTGGTTGTGTCTCGAGCATCTGTTGTAGAAAAGGGCCTAATAGTGGTGGGTTTAAAGTTGACAAGGGGAGGGAGCACCGGTGCATTATATAGCATGCTGAACCTTTACAGCACGAGTGATTGAAAAGGACTGGGACAGAGCAATGGCTTGTGATAAGAACAGTGTGACAAAGCACAACCAAATAGTGTGGTAACGGCATCAAAGCACTTTTAACAAACGACGTATGTTTAAGCATCAATAGAAACATTTGTCAAATCGTCCTCTCAAAAGTGATTGTCCAATCATAGCATAGCGGCCGTATCTGGAGCCTGTAGAGCTCTGGATTTCTCCCCATGTTGAAGTGGGTGGTACAGGGTTGTAGAAAGAGCTGTATAAAGAGTTTGAATGGTGGTTTCTTTTCTTTGTGAGGAATGGATGTAATAGTACATTTGTATGCTGTAATAAAAGCTGCACTCATTCGTTATTTGGGGGTTTTCATACTCCAGCTAAACTCATTTTCCGAGATTAGTTGGTCCTCGTCCTGAAAGCCCTTTTCTCCTCTAACATTAAAAAGTGAAATTAAATCCTGCGTGTCCAAGTATTTAAACTAATGGGCTAAACGGGGTGAATATGAAATAACAGTATTTTCGTACAGTTTTCCCTTATCATACTAATAACATTAGCATTTTAGCTCTAAGCTGCAATACAAAAACAAAGCTGTTCCTTTACGTCCACGTCTTCTACATGAATCATCAATGCTCACTTTTTGCGTGGGGGGTTTTCCAGCTTAGTCTTTGAGCACACACGTGTGTAGAACCGAGAAGCTTGATTTGTTTTTGTTCCAAACATTACTAATTTTGAATATATATCGGCCACCATTATTGTAATCCACATTGCCTCATGAGAATGGAAAAGCTCGACAGGCGTAGTAGCTTGACCCGCTCCCCCTTCCTCTACCTGTGTTTGGCGGCTACTTTGCTGAAGTGCGGGCGTAGCACATCTGTGCTGTGAGATACCAAGGCTATAACTGAATAGCTAAGCAAAGATACCTTTCCAAAGGCTAAGTTCTTGTTAATATGGAAGTGAAATAAGTTGCAGTTCAGCCTAAGGATTTCTAAATTATGAAAGGCATGCTCCACCTGTGGGAAATCTGTGAAAATTATTTAGAAATAGCAAGCTTTTCAGATTCACCGAGCACTCAGAGCGAAGCCTATTGCTATATGGAAAGTGAGAGGTACTCTTACTTTTGATTAGATCGCTGACCTTGATCCAGGTCTCTTTGTGGAGAGGGACCCATTTCCTCTCTGGTATTTCAGGGGAAGAGTAGAAGTGACGCATTCAACGGCACACTATCCATTAAGACCGGGCACGGCAGGGGTATTTTGTATCAAAATGCGGCCCTTTTTTTAGATGGATTGAGATTCATGTCTCACAGTTCAGATATGATAATCCACACTACTTGGCCTCTTTTTGCTCACAATTCATCTCCCTCCACTTGTTCTCCTTCCACACTTTCACTCACACTCCATCATCCCCCATCTGTTCTTTACCCCATGCGCCATATTTCTTAGGCCCTTACCCGCCACCTCCACCGCCCCCTAAACTCTAGCCGTGCTCCTTCTTCATCCTCCCCCCTCTCCTCCGTCGCTTCACCTCTCCTTTCCGTGCCCAGCAAGACACTGCTGGACCTAGCAGCTCCAGAATTCTGATCAGCCACTTTGTGGTCCAAGAAGGCTTGACAAACTGCCTTTCTGATTAATCAATAGTTCCATTGGCTGCGGTTAACACGTGTAACCTCTGCATTACATGGAGGGAAATTTTCGGTCCTGGAGCAGAATAGTAAACATCTAACTTATCCTGCTACAGCCCAATCCTGCTCATTGCAAAACATGTTACCTACTGAGCAGATAAATTCATGGGATTACAAACATGGTGGTCTTTCGCTCTCATTTATTTAGAGTGAGTGAGTGAGTGAGTGAGTGAAGGAGTGAGCGGATAGATGCTGATCAAAAAAATAAAAATAAAAGCCTATCTGTGGGCTCTTTTTGTATCCGCTCCAGCTTCAAGGTTGCCATATGGATGCGTAAGGGAAGTGAGGTACACTTAGATGCTGAGGTAAATGAAATTCATACTGGAGTATCTAGGTCATTTGTAAGGCCCAAAGCAACATCTCCTTCCCTGCCTGCCTGCCTTTTCCGTGTGCTGCTTGAGTCTGTGGAACATCAAGGAGATGAAAACACTCCACATCCTGTATATGCAACAGCTCACACAAGAATTGTGTGCTGCAAGCATGCCAGCATGGCCCTTGGAGTTTCTTTTGACAGTTTATAGATAGAATGAGCTATTATTGTATCACTAAATGCATCAATATACATTTGTTGAAAACGATGTGCATCACCTCAGTTGGAGTCCCTCTAGTGCACTGAAAGAGTGAAATAAGTCTCAATTCAGGAGAAAAATAAACTACGAATAATGAACTGATGAAATAAACTAAAGGCAACCCTTATTTTTTTCCATTGAGGTTTGAAAAAGATTAAGTATAATAACCTGTTAATTTAATTGAATTTAACCTGAGTATGTGCAGACAAGCTGTGAACACAACACAATCATATTAACGCCTCGTGTTGATATAGCAAACCTGTAAGCAAACAGTTTACCATTTACATATCCAGCAGTTATGGAGCAACATTAGCATTCATTTGGAGTTGTGTTTCTTAAATAGCCACTCTCCTTTGAGCTCTGTTTTGGTCTCCACTAACTCTTGAGGGAAATATCTGGCTATTTAACTGCTAAATGCTCCACTGTGTTCGCCAGCTGGTTGCTAACCTTGTCCGCCTGCTGTTTTGGTGGGCATATAGTGTTCAGTGACTTTTCAGAGCTTTGTGTCGCTGCCTGTTGTGTCTGAAAATGTAGCTCAAGCGCAAGTTCAGTCAGGTAGACACGCATGCATAGTCTCTGTCTCTCCTCTCTTTGTGATTATTCTATCAGCTGATTGGGGGCGTGCACTTTTAAGTAACCAACCAGATTCGGCACACCGGTTCCTGAAGCCAATCATATCGTTGCTGTCAAAACTTTAAAAGTGTCCTCCTCTCTGCTGCTGTCAGTTGTCATTTCAGCGAAGCAGACGCGACCCTCCTCCACCCCAGTCACCTCCAGTCAGCGTCACAGTTATGCTCCTGATTCATCATCAGATGGCAGCACTCCTTTCACCACCACCACCACCAGTGTCTGGACTCCAGGGGGGATTAGGCCTGATGGACCTCAGTATCCCTGCCTCGGTGATAGTACTTCAGCATGGAGTCCAATCGCCAAAGACTTTGCACTTTTCATATTTGATGCCTGTGCAATAAATCATTGTTATAAAACAAGTCTCTCCTGATTGAAATGACGCTGATGAGAGCCTTGAGAGTGAACCACAACAGTAAGTTATGTTTCCACTAAATGTTGCTCAAGTTTTGAGCAAATATCGGAAACTTTTGGCAAAATGAAATGTGATTCTGTTTGTGTTTTCATCAAGTACCTTTATGCAAATATATTCAAAAGTATGCAACAAGGCTACATTATTAATCAAGCACCAGCACTTCTGATGCATCATGGCATTTCATTGCTGTTTCCCACCTATGATAACGTTGTTGTTGTTTTTTTTTAATTAATCAAATACTCTCTCTTCATCATGTGTTCCCTATGGTGTCTGTATCGGCCCCTTTGGTGATAGATAGTTATAGTTAAGGGGCACATAAAAACTATTGGATGGAAATTGAAACACTGTTTAAATTATGAGAAGATCGCAGAGTTTGTTTGGTAAGTTTGTTTAGGAGTCTTCTGTTGAAACCAGAAAGATGTGCCAGCTCACAGAGGGATGTTGAACACTATTAAACAGCTTGTTCAATGTAACTTTTACTTTTCAGCCTGTTTTATGATTTGAAAATATTTTCTTTTTTACTGTGGAGAACTGTCCAAAAATGTCAGTAACTCTTGTGCAGTTTAATATGTTAAAGGTTGTCATTTAATTTAAATCCAATGTTGGCATCTGAGAGTAGATGAATACATTAATCATACACTATAGAGTCTGCTCTTCTTTACTGACTCAATAGACCAGATTGCATTGCAGCCACAAATTTTTTTTTGAAAAAAACTAATTTGGATGCAACTATTGACGCAAAAAGGTCCTTTGGAGGCGGGGCTCCGTTCTTGAAAGTTGCTTAGTGGCCGCATGAAGCCAAAATGGCTCGACTGTCAAGTATAAAACTACCCAGATCTTCTGCACTGTTTCTGCATCCATGAGCATTCTCATCTCCACAAGGGCAGTTCATAGGGAACTAGGGAACTCTAGGGAAGATTATACACTGATAAACAGACATCTCTTTCCCAAATGTAAGCAAGCATTTGTGGGACCCAATGTATTACGTGACAGACCCAGAAGCTGTAATTTAACAGTTTGGTCACAACAGGTCTTAATGGGTGCTTGGATGCAACTGATCCAGGCAAGTTTTTAAATGAAAGGCATACTGGGAAAGTTTAGAGCAGGTGTTTACCAGGGTAAAGAGCATTACGACACTTCATCATAAAGATGCACTGAGCATCACAAGCCGATGATATTCAATGTCAATGAAGGTCTGAGGGTGGAATTCTCCTTTAATGTCAGTGGCATAAACACTGTGGCTCTCATCCGTTTTCACTGCTCGTAGATCACTGTTGCCTTTCTGCACGGCTCCTCGGTTCTTTTGCCTGGATGAGTCCCTATCAGGTTTAGTGGGGTCTCACTGCTCCACCTTAACACGCCCACTTACCATCCCCCCCACGTCCTCAACCTCATACCCGTCCTCCATCCATCCCTCTCTTCCCGTCTTCCACGTGAATCTCCAGCTCCCATGAGTATATTCCTTACTCGGCCCTGACCCTCACAGACTCATGGACCACCATACATACATAAACACACACACACACTTCATACACACATAATACACACACACAAACATGGACCATGAAGTTGGCTTCTGGGAGCTTCTAGCGCACGTATCAATCACACCTCAGCAGTATTTAGTCCTTGGTTGGTTGATTACGACGCAGGAAGGGTGACTTTAATGAAGGACGTAATGATGAGTATTGAGATTACAATTCCACATTTCACATGTCCACTAATTATTTTAAACCGTACAAGACATCACTAGAGACTGAAGGTTAGCACCATGTTTGTATCACTCCCTCTGCAGTGACTTTATATCTACAGAAATACCTCCCCTCCTCTGATGTTATTTTTATTTGCATTCAGTGAATAACGGTAACACTACAAAAAAAATGAATAAAAAAAGTTACTTCACAGCGCTTTTCATGTCCCAAACATACTTGACAATAGCTCAGTAGCAGGTAAATCAGTCTGGGAAGCAGATTTCCAGCCCCAAAAACACACAGAGATGGTAGCTGGAAATAAAAACAGATTGTGGCAGTTGACAGGTGGAATGAAAAGTGGGTAGTTTCCTTGATGTCGAAAAGGCTCAGAAGAATCCAGATCAAAGTTTCAAATTACTTTTAATATTTATCCAAGAAAAATATTTCAGAAAACATCAGTAGTTGTTTTTCCCCTTTCATTTCAACAGTTTACTTTGCTGAAAGACCCAAAAAATGTGGCGTCATTTTAAACAGTGTTCACTTATAGTGGTTCTTCTAAACAAGCCAGTCAGAGGTTTGAGAAACTGTCCTGTTAAATTAATTTGAAATTATGTTTTTGTAACTTATATGGGAAATAGTACTAGTGTTTTGTGCCAGCATTTGTAGGTGAGTATATACTGTATGCAACACAAGAACACCTCACTATAAAATCATTCATCTTCCTTTAAGTTTTTCAGGGAACACTGTGCATTAAAAAAAAAAAAAATACAGAAGATATAGACGTATTATTGACTATGTGAGAGGGGGTCGGGGGGGGCTGGTGAGCTTCAAGTGAAACATAACAACATTTACATTTTTCCCTCATTAGACACATATTTTTACCCAAACCTTGAGAATTAATTATCGGGCCCTGCTGCCAACTGAATCTGATTGATTTCCTATCTTTTCCCTGAAATTATATAAATTATATCACTCAAGCTTAATGCAGGGGCATACAACTCTCGGCAGACGTGGAATCACAGTGCATATTTTAGAAGAGTGTGTGTGTGCACGTCTGAGAGGAGGAACTGTTGGTGTGTGAGAGGGAGATCGATTGTGTTGTTTGTCTGTGGTTTAGTTTCTGCCACTATAACATATCTGGGCTTGGTTTGGAACAGACGCCTAATGTTTTTACATTCGGAAAATTTATGATCACTACATTTGTGATTGATAGGTTTTCTCAAATTAGAAACAATTGATGATCCATCTATAATCAGTGTAAGACATTGGGATTAATGCAATTCAGTACTATTCTATGTGGAATAAAATGCTAATGAGAAATTGTAATAAAGACCAAATGTTTTGATCGAATGTGACAAGTTGGTGTGTCAATATTTCAAATTATAGTACAAAATCTTCGGTTTTATTCTTTGCTCCATCAGTGCATCCTTTTCTCATTTTTCTCTTGCTCTCACTGCTTTCCATTTCAAGTCGCAGGTGATATTCCCTCGTTCCCCGCTGGATTGTCATCAACTGTCATCAACGGCAGCAGACCTTGAACCAGATACAAGATGAGGGATTTCTCTGCCCTGCCTAAGTGCGTGCGTGGCAGCCAGACTGAGAATGAGTGTGGGCTGAGGATGGGAAGCACAGAGCCGCATGTGTCTGAGGCCTACCAGGAGACCTCCGATAGCCAGCGCACCGTGTCTTAAATCTCTACCCATGTGTCATCTCCCCTCATGTTCCCACATGCAGCACCGGCCCAAACAACAGAGGGCCAAAAGAATCAGCGGCTAGGTTACAGAACTGTGTGGATGGAAACATGCACTTTATGCTTCATCGCCAGCAGTGTTTTTTTCCTCAACTGCTCCTCGTTTTTTTTTATATGTACCAAGCTTTTAGTCACTTCTGCGGTGAACTATGGGTACCTTATGTTGTGTTTGGGGTTCTGGAGACTGTTGACTCTCCAACAGCTGTACAATATGGTTACATTTTGATATTACTAATTAACCAGAACTACAACTCAAAACATATATGTGGATGTATGTGATGGAAACACACTGTGCTTGTAAACAGTATTATTATTTTTTATAACATTGAGTAAAAGGGGATTTAATGCGGCCCTTTAAAGTGAGGTTGAAAAAAACAAATTACAAATATAGAATACAAAGTACTCGTTTGCATTATATTCATATCCTTTTTTTTAGGACACACTTAAAATATCACTGGTGCAGCCAGTTGATTCACATAATTAGTTAAATTGGGATCACCTGTGTGTACAATGTAATCACAAAGACGTGAGTAAAGCTGCAGAATGTCCTCTGAAGCAAAAAGTCCGAGGTGGCGTCCTTTGTCCTGAAGGTGATGACAGAAGTCTTGGATGTGTTCATCAGTGTCTGTGTTTTAACTGCTGGCTTTCTTTGCACCTTGAAGCCTCTTTTCTGCGCTCAGCTTGCACCCAGAGCGCTGCACAGCTGTAGGTGTCGATGGTGACAGGTCAGCTAATTAGAGCAGCGCTGTGTCTGTCTGAGGCTGCTGCAGCGAGCTGCCGGCCACATGAATCTGTACGTGTTCATACGGGCCCCTGGGCCCACACGGAGGCACTCATGCATACACACACACGCACACATGCACAAATCTTCTGACACGTATCGTTAACTTTGCATCCAGTATGGTGGCCGCAAAAAAAAGCTGTTACTTCTTGAGCTGCTGCACATTTTCTTACGTCACAAGAGGGTTGAGAGGATACATTGATGGATTTGGGGGCTAAAACTAGATTGATGAAATTTTCATTTTTTTTAAAAAAGTCCAGTGGTGTGAAGTTATTATATTGTCATAATTATGTCGCTGACCTTGCAGGAAGCAGCATTATTAGTCGTAAAGTTAAATGTATCCAGGTCAACTATTATCCAGCTTAACCTTCGGTGACGCAACGTCACCACAACAACCGTCACGTCAACCGACACACTTCCATCTCTCCGAGCTCCTCTGACCTCCTCGAGCTACGTCGCTTCGTCATAACCCGACACATCCCTGTCGCACACGGTTTGACCCTTTGCCCAAAGCAATGACCATACTGCAGAAACAGATGGAAGAAAACACACACTGACACACACGCACACCTAAACATATGCAACTGTCTTCCACTCCAGACGCTTACTGTATGTGTGGATATAGCTAGAACAAAAACACATTTACTGTATCTTGGTATCTGTATATAAACTGTCAATTTGTGTCAAATGAATATCTCTTATACAGTATGATAAACATTTAACAGCTTCCAGGTGACTGGATTTAGAGTCCAGTACTATCAGATCTTTACAAGCTGCATTCAGGGTGAAGTATTGCTTTAATATTGTCAAATATGCCATTGAACATGGTCCATTTGACAGTGGTGTATCTATATTGCTGCAGTCTCCATCTCTTTCTGAGTTGCTGCCAAGGGAGGTCTTAGAGGTGAGCTTCCTTTCTCTCGGATAAATTGCTTATTTTTCCTCCCCCTTCCTCCATGAACTGGACCTTTTGCCCTAGTCGGTCCTTTGGTGGCTCTGTAGTCATCTACTTTTATTGCACTTAATGCTCCGAGGTACAAAACAGCAATGATGTACAGGGAGGTTCTAGAACCTGGCACCCGACGTAAGTGCCAATCAATTTTTAATCACAGCTGAATAAATAATAGCAGCTTATTTTTGAATGAGAAAAAAAAAAAAAAAAATGTATGGAGAAATGGAAAGCAGCTAAAAGAAATGACGCATTGTCTTTAATTTAATTAGGTCAATGGTTTTCTGAAAACCCCAGAAATCTCCAGTCTGCTGCTGAGGTTATGGCACAAGCCGGGGTCGTATAGCTAACAACACAAAACACATTTAATGACCAAGTTATGTGAAATATTTGAATATTCATTTGTGCATTTTCATTTGATATATGCTGCAGCAATAAAGTGAGATCAAAAGGCCTATTTGAGTTTTTTATTTTTTCTCTCGCGCTTAATGGGTTGGGGCAGTTTTTATGACCTACACTTTGTCAATGTTGTATTAATAGCTATCTTGCCAGTTTTTTTATTCACCAGTTCATGAAATCAAACTTGAATGCTCAATTAAGAAAAGCCTGAAAATGGCTCGAACCCTCATTGTATACATCTCAAACATGCATGTTAGACTACACACGTGTAAGGTGTGAGATAAACTGCTGTACCCGTGGTATCTGTGTAAAAGCTGCATCCCCAACAGTCAAAGTCAATTTGGGTAACACTTGCTTCCTGTGTTTACATAGAAAACATTGTGCTCCTGCCTACAAAAGGTGTGGGGGTATTGATATACGACTGCACATCCTGAAAAAAATGTAATCAACAATTTGTCCTACATGCAAATATGTAAATGACAAGGCTGCTTCTAAGGAGCTGGTTGTGAAAAAAAAACTTAAAACTGCAATAAATGAGTGGCATATGGCTCCTATCATCTCTTTGTTGGCAATTCCTATACACAAGGCAATATATATAGGTGGAACTGCAGAGGCAGCAGAAACCTTAACTGGAGCCTTATGCTGCCTTCCTATAATGACAAAATTAAGTTTTGGGTTTGAGACTTTTGCTCCAGTGTGTGTTTTTGGTTCAAAAATGAAAAATGATTTCAAAATGATTGCGGGTTTCTCTGTAAATAATCATAATCTGCGTCTGTGCCTCAGCTTCGAAGTTTAAATAAATGAAATTCTTATTATGTTTGTCTACTAAAGTGTACTAAGCTCCATTATTGCTGCATCTCGATCACAACCTGAGATGCTGCGGCCCACTGAGTGCTAAGATGTAATAGCTGTCCGATGAGTCTCAACGATATGCAAAGCTCCCCTGTTAATAATTCAGGTCTGAGTTTACAAATGGCACTGTTGCGCAGAGACGAATCAGTCGAGTCGTTGAAATGCTGTTTGGAGGAGATGAAAGTTTAATTCCTGTCCTAGATTACTCCTCCTCATATCTAAGCAGGGCCATTATTTTGCCTCCACCAATGTTTTCCCACTCGCAGTAATGGGAAATGAAGGGAGACGTAGGCTGCAGTGGTGGGACACGACCGGTTATGTACTCATCGAGGATACTGCCTGATAGGTGACAGCTGGGGTGGCTATTTGCAACACTGTTTGAGGGAGCGTCATGTTAGGCCACAAGCTGCTGGAGGGAAAACAGGACCAGAAGTGTAAATGTTGCATGTTAATGTGTGTGTGTGTGTGTGAGTGAGTGGTATGTATTTGTACTGCATGTGAGCAAAGGGAGAGATAGACTGATAGATTGAGCTGAAGACCACCAGAAGGATACCTGTTAATGGAAGAGTGGGTAGATATAGATTGAAATATGCTTGGCCATACACCAAGCCCTGCCCTATAAGTTACTCTTGCTACTCTTTCTGTACATATGCAGTCTACAATAATGTTGACAAATTCACCAAATAACATTCACAGTCATTTTTCATACTGTGAAATGGGTAGATGCAAAAAGGCTTCTTATTCCTCGTCAGCGACCATCAATTTTGCCCGCTTAGACTGTTGCTTGTGGGTCGATGGGTCACACAAACACACGACTTTCACCCAGGAAACCGCTGATCTTGTCTCACGTGAAAACAAAAGTCAACGTTGACTACATATCTTACGTAGGCTACGTATAGCTTAACTTACATAACAAACAACCTTATTGTAACCCAAAGCGCAATGTTTTCCTAATACTAACCAACTAGTTTTGATGCTTAAACATAACCAAGTAGTTTAGTTTGATTTCACAGTCTGAACCACGAGTTAAAAACAGCGACCACAGTGGAGCGACATAGTGTGACACAGCAAAAGGCTTTAAGTCCTTTTCAAAGAGAGTCAGCTACAAACTGACATGCAACAAATTTAAAATTGAGCTGGTGTCAACCAATGACGTGGTAAAGCTTCAACCAATCATCTGTTTTTGTTTCACATTGTTCCCTTTCCATCTAAAGAAATGCCGTTAGCCAGTTCCCAGTCCTATTTAACAACATAATTAAATCAACGAACGCTTCAGCAACACTTGAATGGCGACTCGGCGACAATGTAGCTGGCAACGCTTGTTGCTTTTGTCCCTTGATGTGTGAACAGAGTATTGGGAATGAGAACAGGTTGTAATTTTGTAAAAGCTGTCTTAAATGAACTGAAAGATGAAGATTATGAATTGAAAGACTCAGGCTAAAATTGAATGTCTCATGCAAAAAGCAAGTGTCCTGTGACATGTTAATTAAACTAATGCTAAATGCTAAAAGGCCAAAATGTGTGCTTGCATGAAGTGCTGAAATGATTAGTCAATTGATAATTGATTCATGAATGCGTCATTATGAAAAGCAATCAACAGATTCATTTGGATTTCTATTTGCAGCCTTATACCTACTCCCCAGCGAAACAGTTTTTCCAGTGCCAAAGATCTCTGTTTGGCATTTCACACATCACACTAACCTTGGAGAAGATCTGTGAGCCACTGCGTGGGCTCCTGTAGCTCAGTATGCTGCCGTGACAAGTGAGGAAGCGTTGTCAAAGGCTCTGAAAAGCTCTTTGATAAACGCTGAGGGCCACCACCTTAACTCTCTCTATCTGTCTCTTGGTTCCTCTCTCTTCCAACTTGCAGACTTAGAAAACTGAATCAGATGTGATAAAATGTATATTTAAATTGTGCTAGGTCTGAGGTCAAAACATTTGTAGTGAATCAGATGAGAGAGTAAGGTGAGAGGCTCAGCACTGCAACCCCTACAATTTACCAGTTATATACCGACAACTTTGTGATACTGGATCTTTGGATGTAAAAACCCACAACTATTTCAGTTAAGTGATAAGTGAAAAATCCAAAGGCTTTACTTCACACATAGGACAACTGAATATACACACATACTGCTCGCTTGGCTGCACATCACATACACACTCACACCCTCTCACACTCACACCCTCACACTGTAACACAAATGGGATAATCTAATTTGGTAGTTCATATAAATTGGAGGCTTTAGTGTCAGATGACACTATAAACAACGACTTGTTCATCATGTATGTCATAAGTGTGACGCACGGTTAACACAAGCGTGTATTCTTTGCCAGATTTAATGCTCCATAATGTAGTTCCCTCTACGTGCCAACTGAAAGCAGGTCCAGACACTAATTAAGTTCATCTGAACAAGATGAGGAATACATGAATACATATATATATATATATATAACGGTGCTCATTACTGCATTTGTGCAAATAAATCAATCAATAGATAAATGACTCATATTGCACCAATATGCCATTACTCAATCACTGCAATTTCAGTATGTATACACATCTCACTAATGTGAAATATAAGCAAAACAACACAGCTGGGAATGAACAACAGTGAACTGGGTTTAACAGATTAGAAGACGAAACAAAGCATTCACACTGCAGCTGCCTGATAGTTACAAAACAACCTTATGTAGAGGAAATTGTTGATATTAAGTACTGTCATCACACACTGTATAATATTTTGTTTGTTACAGAAAGTTTTTTTTTTCCCACAAACTTAAAATATTAGCTCCTCATATCTTCAAGTCTCTTCCTTTTGTCTATGCATCTGTTATTTCCCTGCTTATGTTTTGCATTGCTCTTGCTCAAAAATGTTAAATTGTACTGATTCAATTGTAAATAACTGTGAATGCAATAGTTATAAAGGGGCACATGCTCTCCTTCAGTATAGTGTGAGCTCAGATTAAATCTATCAAACATTTGCTTCATTGTTCATTAGCCATTAAAAGAGTCACGTGGGATATTGATTAAAAAAAAAACACCCATCGCCCCTTGAATTTGATAGCTAAACGACAGATTTTTGCCATCTAAAAGCAGATTCGTAAATCTTGTTGGCATCCTTTTTGAAAAATGTTGTGTTTCCTGCTGGCTACTACAAGCAAGGGATCAACTATGGTGAGTGGGACGACACAGAAAGCTGCAGGGTTGGCCGATCCAATGCACGAGATGTCGCATCTCAGTAACATTCTGAGATGATTGCAGGAGGTTCAGTGAAAACCTCACAGGTTTAAAAGTTAGCTTGTATATTTCTGCTATATTTGAAGGACAGGCGGTGGGATAATGGATCTAGAGAATGGTTGCTTGAGCACTAAGCTGAACTGTTTTTCCCCAAATAAATGTTGGGTCTATTGAAGAGATAGGCACTGTCTGGGAGGCATTCATCAGAGGCAAAAATCAATACCCGCACATAAAAGCTGAAGTAAGTAAACTGGAAACTGATCTAAAAAAAAAGGAAAAAGCTCAACATCATACAGAGGCTTTATTAAAATAGATATGTGATATTACATATGATGTAACAAAAAAGTTGAAATCGCCTAATTAGACTCCAAACTCATTTCTTACAGCGGATGGAGTCATAATAAGGAAGGATTCCTCAGTTAGATGTTTTTCTGAATATTATACGTACATTGTTATACTGGTACCTATTTTAACAGATTTATTCTGAGGCTATGTTAACATTTGCATTAGTGCATTCAGTCAAGCAGTAATCTCAGTTATTCTCAAAAATGGAAAGGACTCGCTTGACCTTATTGTTGACCACAAGATGTACAACCAGACCAGGTGGAATTGGTCATCCTCTTATAATCTGGTCATCACTACCTATAGAAGTTTTTCCTCTTGAATTTTTAGGATTTGGAATCTTAAATTGGATTAAAGTTATGTATCCAGAACCACAAGCATCGATCCTTACAAATAGGTTGATTTCATCCTCCTTTAAGCTCTTATGGGCTCTAAACAGGGAGACTCTCTCCATTATTGTTTTCATTATATGTTGAACCATCGCAGTGGCTGTTGTGAGCTGACCCAAGGACTCATTGTGTTACAGCTGGAAGATGAGTAAAGTTGACCCTGTGTGTAAATCACATTGTGTGGCTATACAGTCCCCGCCCCTTCAGCGTCTATATTGTTTTAATTATTTGGGATTATTTAAGATATCAGGTTGACACATTGAATTGGTGCAAGTCTGAAGTACAGTAACGCCGGTCGAGAAGTCATCGGAAAGTTATTAATTAATTAATGTCTCACAGGCATAATGCTAATTAAAGGTAAAGTCCTTAATCTTTTAATTATTCTATGAAATTGTATTTATTTTAGTTACTTTGTTTTCTGTCTTTTCCCGCTTATTATATTAGTTTCTCTTAGTTTAATTAGATTAGCTACTATGTGTGGCCTGATTTTTGGTACTTGTTCATCATTGATTTACTCTAAGCATGTGTGTTGCATTATGATTTGGAAAACTTATACTGCAAACGGTCATTAAAAGATCCCTAAGTGATGGGGGGTCAAAATCCACAGTCCTCCTTGCTGTAAAAATATATTCAAAAGTTTAACTGAAACTAATATGAGGCTTCCGTTGTCCAAATTTGTTAAGAGCATAAAAGGCTGAGAATGTACCTTAAACCAGTAGAAGTGTGTACGCATCAGGTTCTAATGAAAACACCATGAAACAGTGAAATCAACTGTCCTGAGCCACTTGTTTGAAGAATATCTTTGAAACTATGTTTACTTTCACAAAATCCACTTTTGGCCTCTTCCCAGCCTGAAACGTCTTTTAAATCAAGTGAATATCTTCCAAATGTACATCCTTTTTACTGCAAGATTCCTTCTCTAACGGGAAAACACCGTCCTGGGAATCACAAAGAGGCAATTTGATACTAAGATAAATCACTTTGAATAACTCAGACTGCTAAAGCCTCATATTAACTTTGCAATGCCTTTTTTTTGCACAAAAGAAGGACCCCAGTGCACCACAGTGCACCAGAAAAGGACTTTTTAAATCAAACGAGAGAAATCAAGCAAGCAAATCCTCTTTTAATGTTCATATGGGCACCTGGTTACTGGTGCTAACCTATCCTTTAACCCTCAGGTGAGGGTGGGACTTAATATAATGAGTAATATATTTTTCAAGTACGGAAAATTGTTAATAATATGCTAATCATTACACTTCATTTCAACTTTATAATCTACAAATATTCTGTCTAAATGCAAAAACCTGTACAGCAACAGCGTTTAAACTTTTATTTATTCATATTTTGTAGTGTCATAAAGAGCACGTTCCCTATTACACTATCTGCCTCATCTGCTCCACACACATCCACAGTCTCACTCGGTGGAAGCTAATTTCTACTGGATAATTTGAAAGCTCGCCTTACAAAGGGACACACTTCAGCAGCAGTTGTTGAGGGGAGGAGAGAGCGTTTCTCAATCACCTCCCCCCCCACCCCATCTTGAATATTCCCAGATGGTCTGGGGAGTCACACTGGCAACCTTGCAGTCACAAAACCCTCCTCACAAGCCTTCTGGCCACAGCTGCCCTCCTTGTTGATTGGTAATTTCTTCCTGTGGAAAACTGGATGCTTCAAAACATAAAGTGCACTCCAGATGTTTGAAGTGTCATAACATAACAATGCAGGTGGTAGACTGACAGCGAGGTAGATTTCGTTACTCGCCACTGCCAGCGAGTATCAGTCGTCAGGTCTCCCACATGAAAAATTAGGCATTTTTTTTTCATTTGGTGCTGGCTGGGGGAGCTTGCATTTGCGCACACATCCCATTTATTTCCTCCTATATTGCTTTACGTTAACGGCCCACCACTGTTGTCATAGTGACCACATGTTTTATGGGATTCATGCAGTGGCGGCTGGTGGAAAATGTTCTTGGTAGGGCTGTGCCACATCCAATCAATTTCAGCAAACATCCCAGAATGATTTAATGCAAACAAATTAAGGTATCAAACGCGCATTACTACTTTGCAGTTAAATATTTAACATTTATTCCAACACGAAAAAAAGCAGTAAATAACACTTTCACAAACACGTCAGGACATCTTATTTTAGTCACCCTCACAGGGAGTTCAGTATAATATAATATATATAACATATAATAATATTCTGTATAATATAATAATATATATATATATATCATATAATATTCTGTATAATATAATAATATATATATCATATAATATTCTGTATAATATAATAATATATATGTCATATTCTGTCCCCGTTGTTTTAAAAAGATAAATAAGTTATTATCATGACGTCATCCAGCTAGTCAAACCTGTCTGGTGTACAGCTAGTAGAGAAGCTTCATGTACTGCTTCTCTTTCCTGCTAGTCTGCTGTCTGATTGTGAGGTCAGGCTGATCTGGGATCAGCTCTTTCAGTAGTTTCTCCTCTCAGTTCTCCTCTCAAACGGGTCTTGGAGGAGTAGTGCTCGCGCTGGCGCTCTCCTGTAGAGACTTCTCCTGACGAGAACGCGCAGCTTGGGGCAGGAAAAAAACTGCCCCAAGCTGAATCTATTTGAGGACGCTGATTGGCTGAATTGTATGTCACTCATTTATATCTTTACTCAGCATTGGCTAAACTGCTTTATAGACCCGCCTCTTTGGGGCAGTTTTTCCAGCGCCCCAGCCAGCTGAGACGTGCACACACAGAGAGGAAGAGCAGACAGGCAGAGAGGACAAGCAGGAAAAGCATATATTTACCGCAGATATCATATTTTACACATATTACTGGGTGATTCCATGTTTCAAAAACACAAATATTGACAATTTGTATAGTTTATTTTTATTTTAAATTTTATTTTTATTTATATTTTTATTTTTATTTTTATTTTTATTTTTTGTAGCTCTAGGGGGGGCGGCGCCCTAGCGCCCTCTATGGACCAGCCGCCACTGGATTCATGCCATCATATCATTTTGTGAATCTTTCATAAAGCCGCCATTAAGAACGCTCACGGGAGAGATTGATAGAGTGCACACATGCACAAACTACGACGGCTCCTTGTGAAGACGTGGCTCACCTCTCACCTCGTCTCCTTGTACTGGTTGTCAGCGCTCCGCTCCAGCGATCGAGTCTGTACGTACAGTGTGTGCCGTGACAACATCACTGGAGAGGCACACATGCGGTCATGCACTGAATCAACACATCTAATGTGTGGCATACACGGTATGTATCAGAGAGGCGCCATCTCTTGTCTCTTCACCGATTGTCTCACAGTCAGCCCAGAGCTCGGACACACTACCAGCCGCTGTCCGTCTATCTCTCTGCAAAACATTAACACCAGCACACCATCAATTACAAACTAATTAATCTAATTACCGTGGCAAATTTGCATCTATTGCCATGTGGCAATTCTGGTAATGAACACAAACTAACGCACTAATTGAGGATCGCTTTATGTCTGCACATAAAAATATAAAGTCACATTGGCTCACACATGTATTATATTGGTATTGGCAGTGCCTTAAAGCAGTTATTTTGGCCGTGATGTGATGTCTAAAGTTTTATTTCACATAACAAAGTGTCTAAACAAGATCACAATTTGTTTGTTTTTGAAGGAGACGATGGCTGCTGATGGAGAGCAAATAGCTAATAATGCACTTGACACAATGATCAAAAACAAATGACTGTGCCGTGTGCAGGTTGAAACAATAATTGGACGACTATTGTACAGTACTCTCTTTCATCATAGAGGGATCAATAATCCTGTGCAGCCTTTACGGTTCAGAGCCAACGATGCCACAGGCTGGAGAAACACAGCAGCCTTGAATTTAATGAAAAGTTTTCACTCCGCACCACAAATATTACCGCGTTTTAGCATATAACGAGCCCTTGAAAGTGCCTTGGTGCGCATTCGGAATACAATGTTTTGTCTAGACATTTTTAACATTTTATGCTTGAAAATAAAATTCATAATCTGTCCTGGGAATCATTTGTTTTGTGTGTTTGAGTAAGAGAGAGAGTGAAATGAGTGAAAACTACACACTGTTTAGCAGTGTTCTAAGTGTTAACAGCCAGGCCATATCTTTTTTTTACAGTTTGTTTTTATTAATATCCACAAGGAAACATTAAATTAAGGGCTTGAATATGAAACTTCGGAGGACTCACAGGACAAATATAGCTGACAAACGACTGTCTCACTTATATTCTCAGCCTGATACAAGGATGTGGTGTCGTCTCTTTTTGACAAAGCCGGTATCATTTGCCAGTCGGTCTTTCCTTTGAAATCATTTGAATCCCCAGCTTCGTGTTAACATGTTTAAATGACCTCACCGGACAGTTTCACACATGTGGATCAGAGCAAATCCTTTTATTTTGAGAGAGGATTTAAACATGATCACAACACCTACAGTGGCCTTGACATCTAGATAGGACCCCACCTTAGTTCACCCTGTAGCCCCCTCTGCACAAACACACCAGTATTCCCGACAGCCTTTATTCCTGATGAAAACTGTTGTCAAAACAGCCGAGCGCTCCGACTACACGACGGCAACCGAGTTTGGTGATTGATAACGGATGAATTGGCCATATATAGCGGCTCTCTTTTTTTTCATGGCACAAATTGTTATGGTTCTCCCAATAAAATCCTGCAAAGACCAAATTGTTGAAGGAAGTAATTTCATTGGTTCAGGTGGGAGGAAAATTGATATAGTCACAGTGTATGTGGATTCTAATCGAACAAAGTGAACATGACAAAGCTGAAATTAGAAAAACAGGGAGATTGATGGCAGTGAAAAGAAATGAAAAAGATCTTTTAAAAGAGGCTTGTGGAGGAGCTCGTTTTGTGACACAAAAAAAGTATTTTATTAATTTGAAACCATTCATTCAGGTCTTATCATGATTAAATATCTTGTTCTAAGGTTATGCCTTTCTTTACATTGATTCTAAAAGCTATTTTTTTTATCCTCATCAGTGTTTCTGTTTTTGTTGAAATGTGAAATGTGAAAAATGTTATGTCGTGGATCTATTTAGCAAAAGAGAGATTGAGATGGACTCAAGTAATCTTTTCCTCAACCTGAGGTGAAATGCTGACTATGATGCATGACTTGACAGTTTCCTCATCCCTCAAATGTATTGTTTCAAATCGGCTGTGCTTTCACACGATTCAATTATACAGTCAATATTGCAGGGCTGGCTTTCTACTGCAAACTATTTGACGATATGAGAACCTTGTGTGACCCATTTATTTTGATTTGGGAAAACAATTGTATCTCATCCCTAATGTCTGTCGTGGGCAGGGTTCATAAATCACCCCGCTGGCTGTGTATGAATGTATGATATGTGCTGTAAATTCAACAATATCAAAAGGGAGAAATTAACATGGATTATGTCACGTATTCATCAGTGATGTGTTTGAAATGAAGCCGCTGCACAGGCTGCTATTCACATGCCAAGCCCTCTTTGTGATACGTCTACTATATAGCAGGAGTCAAAAGTTGAGCTTTCTTTTACAGAATAAAGTCTTATAACCAGAATAAATTCCTCAGAAGATCTTTGAAGTGTTTTTTTTTCTCTAAAGAGACTAACGCAGTGTCATTCCCTGTATATGTTTGATGCAAAACAGAAGAGAATAAGGGCATTAGCTATAACAACAGCTGATGGATCAAACCTCTCGGTGTTACTGATACACTGCCTATTGTCTTGCTCTGTTGTTTCTTCCCATGAAAGAGAATTATAAAAAAGACCTCCAACACTGCAAGAGAGAGAGAGAGAAAAAAAAACCGAGTGCAGGGGAGAAAGTGAGAGAGTATAGAGAGATAGTGTTTATTGCTTGTGGGAGGTGAATGATGGCGCAGCATAAAAACCCCACCAAACCGAGCAGATGGAGCCTATGTGACAGTAAAACCCCAAACGTCCGCTGAAGGTTTTTACCAGTGACTTATGAAAGCTATCTGTCAAAACAAAGGCAAGAGTTAGCAGGATGATATGATAATGAAGCAGCATTGCTCCGCTGACAAATTATGCTCAAAAAGTAAATTGTTTCTCATAAGAGCCCTCAGTGTGAGCAAGGACAGCGGTGAGTGTGGGATTATTGGTCCAGGAAGTGACATGAGAGAAGTGGTTAGTGAAGTTCCCAGTGAAATGGAAAGCATAAATCCTGTCTTCTTTTGGGGGGGGGGGGGGGGGGTGCAGGAACTGCTCCAACAAAAAAAAAGGAGCTGTCTCAATAAAAAATAAATTAATACGTAACGTAAGGTGTTAAATCTCCCAAAAAAAATCAATGCGAAGATGACTTGTGCTCACAGTGCTACAATATGTGTTTAGGTATTACAGGCAGTGTTGGGAGGCAACTCTATCAAAGGACAATTTTGACTTACTTTTATGTGTACTTCGTTGCATTTCACACGGATAATATTGCACTTTTTACTCTGCATTCATTTGACAGCTGTAGCTACTGGTATACTTTGCATATTGGGTGTTGACATGACAAATTTGCCAATATGATGAACTTTTTTGAAGAACTTTTTCTACTTAAAAAAGCAGTGATTACTTCCGACCCCATTTATCATGTCACTGCCCCTCAGATTTATCTAGTATGGGAACCACTGGACTAGCTAACAGTACATGAAGTAGTAAAAACACACGCCATCTCAGACAGCAACAACGATTTAAGATGATCATTTTGAGGGAGTGGCCTTGGAGCGAGGCCTCTAGCGTCACTTTTGGACGTGTCAGAGACGTCGTGTCAATACACGTCCTGTGTGAACTATCTCGCACTCTATACTACGTCAGTTGCTCTCGGCGTGTACAAAGGACGTGGGTGTGTTTACATTGGAGTTAGCTGTAAGCACACGGTGCCTCCGTGCGTCGGTGTCACACAGCGAGGGGGGGCGCTGAACAAGCCGCAGCATTTGGCGCAATGGGAGTGAGAACGAAATGTATTTATTACACTGTTGTATTGTTACTCATATAAAGGATACAAGTACGTCAACTAGTCATTATTGACTTGCAATGGTCTTTTTCAACCCATGCACAATGGGTTGAAACAACTGTAGTGTTAAACTAACAGAAGTTGTTAAACTAGGCCGCATTTCAAGTAAAAACAAAGGCAGTTAAAGTTGAGAGACAAAGGAGGTTGCGGTGAACAGAGGGGGGCATTGTGTCTGCAGCCAAAGCCTATGAAGGTAAGAAAGGGCAAACCTGCAGGAGGTTTTATGACTGAGTTATTGTCAATGTTTACATGCCAGGTGTCAGTGGTGTCACAGATTGCCATCGCAGTGTTCTCAGCAAGGCGTCGGCACAGTAAACAGACTTCAAAGGAGCAGCTCTGTGCTGAAACAGGGACATAGACACATATGCGCACAAGCACGAATGCGCGAGCAACACACGTAAAAAAAGCACGATGAGACATAAATGCATCACACTGTAGTGGCCGCTGTATCCAACCATAAGACTAGTGTCAGCAAGGAGGCGTCCAGTTAGAGGACAGTGTCTCTTTAAATGTCATGCTGGGCTTCAGTAGTATAAGAATATCAGGGTGGATGATTTGATGTGTGGTACTCTAAGGCTATACGTGTACTTGTGTGTACTGTGATGTGCATATGTGTGCAAGACAAATACTGTGTGGGCTTTTGCACGCAGTATGCATTATTTGTTTCTGATGTTTACCCAAATGGATTGTTGCGATTGCGTACTGTGCTGCATGCACTACTTAATTAGGATGAACTTTTCAAATAATCCATTATTAGCAAGAGTGGCTCATAAAGGGAAAACAAAGACAGGACTAAGTTTCATTACTTTCCTGCAGCCTCACGATGCCCCAGTGTGTTGCTTTCTTTAAATTTAGATTCAATTTGATTGTTGTTTACACTGGGAAGCTGCTCTTCTAAATAGGTAAAAGAGAGAAAAAGACAATATTACATGGCATTGCAACAGTATTTAATTTATTAATCAACATAAATGACTTACAATTCTGGGTTTTCTTTTGTTTGCTATAGGCCAATTGGTATTCCAATTGTATGCCATGTTTTATGAATTATGAAGCCGATAGCTGCTGGTGAAATATTTTCCACATCATAAAGAATCTGCTCATATATGCACAGCAGTTGTGAGGACAAAGCCGAAGAATTTGATGGAGCAGTAAAGGTTTGATGTTTAAGGGGGTTTGAAGGTTTGCAAATCTGAAAAGAAAAGAAGAGAAAAAAAATACAAACAGATAAAAAAACCATCTCTCATCTGTTATGCAGGCAGAGTGGATGTGCCTTGAGATACGCGTTTTGCTGAGCCACAGCGGAGTGTTTGATTTCAAACCAACTTTTAGCTGATCATTATATTTTATTAAAAGCATCTCAGTTCATTATACAAAAAAAAAAAGCCCTCTCCAACATTGGGAAGAAAAAGCCTCGTATCAAAAGCCTCACACACACCGAACTGAGGGAAAGTAGGCCCTTAATATGTATCGGAGTTTACACATTTATGAACCAAACAAATAAATAAATGCTATGACAAGAGCTGATGCATGCTGTCAGACTAAATGTATTATTGCTGTGATATTACCCAGTCAGAGTTTTACTCTTTCTATTCAAATACTACACACTCTACTCCTGCATAGGTATAGCTCTTCAGCTCACGTCTTCCTTTCACTGCCAGATTAGATGGGACGATACGGGACACTGAATGTATTTTCTTCTTTTTGAATTATTTGTCTTAAAGATACAAGGTGAAAGAAGATTTGTTTGCTTCCTATAGCCACAGCGCCAATCAGAATTCAGCTAGTCCCCCCCAATATTTTCCTAGGAGGCCACATACCAAGGGGGCCACTGTCATCCACACATCTTTAATATTTAATCATGATAATACAGCAGCAAATCACATCAGAGGCAATGCATGCTAGATCATATTGTCTGATCCAATAGCATGCTCATGTGTTGCTATCAATTACAACTTTGGCACCCAACTAATTTGTTTGAGGGCTGGATTGGTAATTTGATTTCGGGCTCACTCACTTGATTTCCCTTACCCATTAATTTCATTTGCACTTGCCCATCAGCGGCAGCAGCACATGTTGAGTCACCCACGTCCCAGAGCTCATCTTAGCCCAGTCTTATTAATACCGCCAGTTGTGGCAAGTGCCAGCCTGACACTCACACAGCATGCACCCGCCGCTCTCATTCGATGCCATCACGGCCTGCATCTCCCCTTCAGTGGCTTGGAACCTCTTAACCTGTCCACTCTTCACCTCACCAGCCGGCTCACCCTCGTGCCTCGGCTGAATATGAATTCAGAGCCTTTCTCTTCTTACACTGACTGCCAATTTAAAATCCCTTTTTTTCTAGTTCAAAACGTGTGTCTTTTGGTAAGAACCTCATCATTGTGATTATTTTTAGAGTTGATATTGCACGGAGCGTTACATTCGGTGAGGAATAAGCATTGTTGTTTTAGGGTTCGGTACAGAGGTGTAAATCTTTTTATGAATATATAATAATCAAAGCGATGACAAGAAGATAGTGTCATTACTGTAATGAGTCGATTTGAAACATCAAGATAAATTACTGGAAACAACATGTTTGTATTGTAATTTGTATTCCGAGAATACAGTGTATCCAATTAACCTTTTCTGACACTGTCATCAGTGTAACTCAATACGGCCTTTTATCTTACAGTAAAGCGGAAAAATAAATGATTCAGAGTTACAAAAGGTACTATTTTGATAGCTTGTTAATGAATAAAGATTGAAACTAGGAAACTCCTTCAGATTATTAATGGGATGTAGTAATATTCCCTGATGAAAAAGTCCCATTTGTGTTGATGAGCCGACCGAAAAGTGTCATGTGCAAGGGACTTGCGTTATTGAAATTTTAACACGGATAAATGGCTGAGACACAGTGGCACCCTCTGGGGAGTCTTCCTCCCGTTCAACACTGGTGGTACAAAGATGTCTTCTGTCGTTATGCTTAAATGAACTGGCCCGGAATTCGAGTGCTTCTCTATATTTCATACTTCATAAAATGTCTTTGAGTGAGCGTAATGTCTTTTCCATATGGGCTCTTAGCGGTAAAGAGTGAATAATAAAGGAAACCCAAACAATTATGAGGTTTAGTCGCGCATCGCTGGCCTTGATAATGTCACTTGTCTGTGAGGGGAAAGTGTTCTGTCTTAGTTAGAAGCTCTGCCGCGGGCCTTTGGATTCCTGTCTGTTAACTGTTGCTGTGTGGCCCTTGAGGTTTCTGCTTTTTTTTTTTTCTTCTGATGCCATGCAGATGCTGTCTCTTGGCACACATTTGTGAGTCCCCAGGTCCCATGAGGTAACATGATCTTTAGAAATCTATCGTGAGCACACATCTGTCTAGAAAACAGACGGAGCGGCGATGAAACACACAACCTGAAGTCTTTTTTTTCTCCACAAGGCAAACTGATATACAGATATTACATCTTGTAAAACAGAAAGAATGAAAAAGCTTGAATGTTTTTTTTTGGGATATGACCCTCCTGCCGAGCGATCAAACCCCGCCAACCATTCCCCTAACTTCCCACCCCTCCGGGTAAATGATCTTTCATAAATAAGAATGAACGAAAACACATCTGTGGTGTATAATAAGATGCAGTAATTAATGTCATCGATTCACATCTGTAAGGATACTGACTGGGTTTTGAAATGTGATAAAAGTAATCACATTTCAAAACTTGGAGTTAGTTTCGGAGCCCGGTAACTCAGTTAGCGTGTGACTGTGGAGAGAGCGGGAGGGATGCTCTTGCTCTGTGATTGATGAGCGCACACCGGGCAGGCTATTAAAAAAGCTGCAGCGTATTCCACAGACAATGGCAATAAACATATTCAGGGTGCTGAATTCAAAATGACTTATTTAGGGAAAGAAAATACTTTTTTTTGCACCAACCATAACCATAAACCTTGGATTAATGGGGAATGCTGTGTGCACATTTAAATACGCTACTACTACACAAACACATAACAAATGCTCAAACATGCCTTTGATCCAGGTTACAGCTCATTTTATTTATTACAATTAGCAAGATTATAGATAATATTTATATGAGAAACTAAGCACTTTGTACAGACACTAACCATCAAAGGAATAGTTTAACCTTCTAGACACTTCGGGGAAATATTATTTTTCACTGTCTTGAGTTATGTCATGTCTTTACGATTCGCCAGCTGGAGCTTAGCTTAGAACAAAGAACCGGGGGAGACTGTCAGCATGGCTCTGTCTTAAGAACAAAATCAACCTACCTAAAGCTCACTAATAACGTGCTCTTTGCTTGATATGTACAAAAAGTGAAGTGTAAAAACAAAACAAAAAGCTAGAAGAGATATTAATTGGTGACATAGGCACATTTTTATGTCTTTGGACAGACTAGCCGTTTCCCCATTTCCAGCTAAGCTAACCACAGCTAAACATTCATATTTACTGGATAGATGCAATACAGCATATATGTATATTTCCCAAAATGTTTAACACATATGTAGCAGTGACTGCAGGTACGCACCTGTGCTGAGAAGGTCAGGATTAAAATAGTGTTCAGAAATGTTCATGTTATGTTCATATGTTTATACTTATATTGTACATATTGTTAAATGTTTATACTACATCTGTTGTTTTTTTGCTGCCCCTTTTATATATATATATTTTTTTCTTGTTTATTGTAAATTTGTGTATGTACATCGAGAGCGAAGTGGAAACCGGAGTCAAATTCCATGTATGCGTACGCACACATGGCCAATAAAGCTGATTCTGATTCTGATTCTGATGAATAATAGCCACTTATTCAAAAAAAAGAAATATCTTTGGAGATAGAGCGGGTGATTAGCAATAATGTACGCTTTGTAAAATGAGGGAGCTGCTCTGGGTGGGGAGAGAAAGACAGAGAGAAATCCACATTGCAACAAATGGATAATGTATAAATGTGCTGTTCACAGTGACATCTCCAGAGATGGCAGAGTACATACATCTGCACATTGTGCTAGATGAGAGTTTAATAGCAAAGTTATGAGTGTTTTGGCTCTAAATATAAAATGTAGCTCAAATAAAGTCGTAACCCTTTGATAAACAATAAACATGTTTATTTGACAGTCTTTGTCCCGGGTTTACATTGTTTCACCCGACACACTGCACGCAGCCACATACACGGGTGGGAATGTGCATGCATGTGTTTGGTGTGCACTGACAGTGGGTACAGGTGCTCCATTATTTAAAGTATCTCCTTGGGCTTTAAAGCTCTGACAGAGAACTGTAGACAAGGTTTCTCCCCCTCTCTCCAACACCCCTCCCAACCGCAAAAAATATTACCAGAGCTTCCCTGGGGAGAAGCAGAGGGGAAACGTGATCTGGAAGAGAGGGGCGAATCCACCACAACAACAGCTGCTTCCAAATCACAACAACCTGGGGAAGGGTTGTGGGTTATATTTTATGGGTGGAGAGGGACCACGGATGTTCATTTATTTATCTCCACAGTCAGCATCAAGGTGTGTGTGCGTGTGCGTGCGTTTGTGTTTGTGACAAGATCTGTCATAGCTCACTTTTTACTTATACAGGAACAAGCCTAAGGTCACTAGTCACTCTGTAGAGTGCTGAGACCTACAACGCCACAACCAGTCGTGTGTGCAAATGATGAATATGTAAAAATAATCAATTTCATGCGTCAAAATATTATAATGAATGTAGGGAACATAGAAAATCTTATTGAGTTGGTCTGATGCCATTTACTTTCCTCTTCACTCGCTTTCATAGACGCTACTTCTCCACGGGTACAATTATGCTGAGAGCAATTTCATATTTCAAGTATGCAAATATCGATACTGTGAGGCCACAAACAGTTCATATACGGAAAATATGTAGGCTGCGGCGCGGTAATCCTTTTGAAGTGTCGTGCTGGCGCGTTGTTTAAAATCCAAATTAGCTTGCATGTACATTTGAACACACGCGTGCACACACACAGGAATCTAAATTAGCCTAATGGTTCTCAGTAGACATAGCACTGATCACACATGCCTCTGGTGAGGTAAATGGTAAATGGTGGGGCATGTGTTGGAGCTGAATACAAACACAACCATTAACAGTTGGAGCAAGCCAATCTATGGCAGTAACCTTGGACCATTGTGTTGTTGCCCACTCTCTTCGCACTACACACCGTTATTAATTTGGTTCTCCTACTTCACATGCTGAAAGAATGATAATAATGAGATATTATTTACCCACAGTGGGCCAAATCACCAGGGATAAACCGCCAGGCTGGAGGAGGTGGAAAAAGCTGCCAACAATCAGCACCTGTACCGGGACACACCTGATACCTAACATTGTGTTTGTATACTACTGAATTGGTTGAGCATATTATATTTTGTTGAAAAAATCTTTTTAACCCTTTTAGATCACATCCCCGGTCAAATTGTGCACTTACTTATACATGCATAAAGTATCTTTATATCAAAGTCCAATTAAATAAAACAAAATGTGAAGTGTGCGCTAGTATCGAAACATTTCAACCAATAATATCTTGACTTCAATTCATCAATCAATCTGCAACTTTTAGCCACAAAGGAGGTGTGTGTGAAGCCAACAGTCCTCTGTAGCTCTGTAGCTTGTCCACTGTTTAGTTATCCAATCAAATGCGAAGGATTTGATTCAAATCTGTCTTGTAACCCAGATATCCATTTCACTGGGGAATGGGTCACAGTACAAGCTAAATATGCTCTAACCTCCTTTCACTGAGACTGATCTGGCAGTTATTGTCAGTACAGAACAAAGCCTATACGAACTCTGTAGAGTCACTTCATGTCTGGTCTTTCACCAAGCTTTTCGCCAGGGAACATCATCCAGACAGCAGTAACATTTCCGCCCAAATGTATCAGAGAAAGAAAATGAATATAGATACATTTTTTAGGTGACAAGGGTTGATCCTAGTTACCAAAATACCTGCAAAAGGTATAGCAAACAATTCTTACAGATGTTAAAGAAAAACAATAAATAGATTTCCTGCTCTAGTCCTGATGTGCTTTACATCAACAAGCACAAGCCAGGTGTGACATGTATCCTATTTCAAAGCATGGTTGTTATTTTAACATCTTTATACGTAGCATTGCTAGCGCTAGTCCCAGTTTGTGCTGTCATGTATTTGTATACAATACATACAATAACCTCTGCATTTACATTTCACAGAGGCATCATCTACATTTAATGCAGCACTTTTTAACAAAAGTATTCCAGATTCATAATAACATGCTGCCTTTTCATTGCACACACATATGGGACTAAATCAATATTCAAATCAGAAGGGCGTTGTTGGGCTTTGGCTCCAGTCTTGAAGGGCTGCTATAAGTTTTGAAAAGCCACCAGATATCCCAATGCTTGTTGCGTGTGAAGCCCTGAGACTTCAGATCTTTTTTTTTTGCACAAAAAGAAAGAGTGCCTTAAGTTTTGCAATATATATTGTTCCAGGTACCATCAACATTTTCTTGTTAAAACTCCGCTTGAAACAAAAAAATAAGCATATCTTCAAAAATGTAACCTCAAATGTTCTTGAGATGTTCTCACTCACCATGCTTTCCAGGAGCATTACGGGGGTGGCAACCAAACACTTCCTGGTGTTATGCTCCTCCTGATGTCATTAATAATGTCACGGCTTATACCAAGTATGGAGGATGGTTATTCGGTTTAATAAGCCACGCCGATTAGTTGATCACTAAATTGTTTTGCTTTGCAATGTTTTTCTTTTCTTGGTAAAATGGTTCGTAATGTTTAAGCCTTGTTTTGTTTGTTTTTATTGTCATTTTCCTGTTTTAGGTATGACACAGACACCCCTGGGAGAAATATGGTTCTGCCTAAACTGATTGTGCTGCAGATTGGAAGGCCTATTTAATGGTGGAGAGACATACGGATGGTTGTGCAGCTAGTTTCATCAGCTCGGCAAAGTTAGCTTTTTTGTTGTTTTGTCTTCTTTACACATTTGTTACAAGTCATCTTTTGTTCAGTCATTGAACACATCTCTGAGTCTTGCATGACTATCACCACACTAGACCCTTTGGCCAGACTTCCTCATTGTCCTACTGATGTACAAGATCAATGCCAGGCAGATCAACATTTTGGTGACAGTGATATCAACTACAAGGTGAGATTCAAGAGAAATGCTGTGCCTGTGACTGCATTACACATCCACTCAAGATATACTTCAAGTGTCTGTAAAAAGGTCTACTTCTCTGTGCTTTAACCACTAGGAGGACACAATAGTTCTTATGTGGGAAAGCTTGTCCTCTGTAGTTTTCTTCTGAAATCTTTATTAAAGACACTTTTTGTTTTCCCCATTGGTTGATTTCATAACGCTCATTTTTAATTGTGAAGCCTCTTGCGTCCCGTGGGTTTCCATGGCATCCTGTTATGGATTCTTAAAAATGTGCTGTGTATCAGGAGGACTATTTATCCTCTTTCCTGTTTTTGAATCACAACTTTTTAAACCCAGTCAGGGGCGCTGACTTTGATTCCGACCGACTGCTAGAGATCAGGATAAATGTTTGTTGCTATTCCTGTTGTATTTGAAGATGTTTTCTGGACGAGAGATCTGAGAACTGTGGTGCACAACAACTTTTCACCAGGGGGATTCTCTGCCATTCTTTCCCTCTGATGTGAGCCTTCTCGCTCTTATTACCTTTTTTGTTGTCTTTTTTTTTTTTAGTTTTGCAGTGTTTTTGTTTCGCTACACCATCTGTCTGTCCTGGGCTTGTTAAATCGGTTAGCCCATTCATGGCGTCCTCTGCCTCGACTTCACCCCTGGCACTTTTCATTTAGTCTCCAAAAAACCACCGAATGATATGCAAGTCTGAGTCAATCCACCCCGAGTTCTTGGATGTTTGTCAAACAATACTAGAACAACAGCATGATTTGTTGTGTGCACACATCTCAACAGTCTATACCCTCTTGGCATTGTTAAGGGAAGGCAGCAAAGGCAGAGACAGATATGGAGAAAATATCCTATCAATCTACAGGATATTAGCTGCAAGACAGCAGTTCATGCTGCCAATGATGTAACCCTCTGTGCCAGTATGAGCAAGTGCCACAATAAATTACTTCACATCAGCCAATGCTTTTCATCTGATGATAGCACTCTGTGTGGGTTGTGTGATTTCAGGCTTAAGATTTTGTTGTTGTGGCAGCGTTAGCACGGTGATTAAGAGTGTGCGTGAGGGGAAGAGGGAATCAGAAAACAAAACTGTGTACAAGACTGTTATTGTACAGGGTTTATGATTTATGCAAAGGATAATGTTTAAAACCTGGAGACCCCAGCCAGTACTCCCCCAACCGTAGTCACATCTTTTTGTACAAACAATGCACTCATTCATGTGACACCCATTTAAATCCAGTTGGCTGTGTTTTGCCTTTTTTTAACTGGGTATACTGTGCTACTTAATAACAAGGGGGGTCAATTTTGCTAATTTGTAATGCAGGGGAAAATGATTATATGTTATTTTTTAAAGGACAATTGTGTTTATCAAACACATATTTTCTTTGTATATTTGCTGTTTTGTACGGGATTAGTAACAATATGTATTCAGACTTCAACCTATCCCAAACAATAGTTTATTGTGCAAATATTGACAATGATTTCCGGCATGAATTTAAGTTATTTGTATTCTGCCAATCGCAACCACCACATTCTTCCCTCATTACAGAAAAGCATCTTTTTACCTTTTTTTTTTTTTTCTCCTTCCAACACCTCCAAGCTTGTATTTGTGAAATAACAGCAGTTTCACTTCGTCCAAGCTGAGTTGGCGATAGATAAGAGGAATGTGTGGGTGGTGGGCACCGTGGCATACCTGTGCTACCCCGCACTTGATGGGCCAGTGGGTAACATTGCCAGACTGAAGACCTATTGGCAAAGACATCATCATGCTCCAGATGAGCTTAGAAAGTGGTTTCCAAGGTGGAGGGAGATCATCTTGTGCAATTGCATGAGAAAACAAAACAGAACCTTTTGATTTGGTTATTTGCAGAAGTAATGCTCAGTATCTAACTACAGAGGCAGAGGAGAGAGACAGAGAGGGGAGGTGGGGGTGGTGGAGGGGTTACTGTATTAATCTGGTTGCTCACTCCTGTCTGGCTGCCAACTTCCAGAAACAACTATTTACCAAAGTGACGTGAATACCAGACAGCACATCCTTCTTTGTCTCCCCACATGAATCTGCAATGCAATCCTCCCACAACATTTAACAATAGCACTAACCTATCCATACACTGGCAAATGTTCTTTTGCCTCATTAACCTTACATACAGTATATCACTAATCTCACATTACAGGCAGATTAATGTGAAATGAAGCTATTTAAACAGATGCTACACTAAATAACTTGATCATTTACTAGCAATTACTGTTCTGTTTACTTGTAATGTAACTGAAATGAGACAGTGAAAAGTGGATACTTGCATTAGAGGCGAGATGGAAGTCGCTGCTGGTATGTTGTTCTGAATCAATGTTGGAAAATTAAAGTATCAATTATTTAGCATGATCTTATTAAATGACAGGACCTACCTCGGTCAGTAACGGTAATGAAAACAATTACGTGGACAACTGTGAAATGTAATGAAATATAGTATAATAATGCTACCATTATTACAGTAGAAGTAAACAAAAATCCAGATATTCCTAAAAATAAATATTGTTTGTGAGGAGCATATATTGGCATATGCTGTTTTTAACAAAATGTAATGTTCTACTACGAGTCCTTTTCGACCCACGAATTGAAAAGTGTAGGTTAATCACCTTTGTATGTAAGAGCTAATGCACGAGTCTGTTTAGCTCAAACAAGAATCCTGAACTTCATGACGACAACTACCAGCCATGCTATTAATACTAACACAGCATCATTTCACTTTGTAATATTACAATATTCCACAAATTCGATATGCGAAGTGTGTTGACATGTGTCGACATGCTTTCAAACGGATTAACTACACTGATATGTTCCCTTAATTTGTGAACGGGTGCATGAATAAAAAGCGAACAGTCAGGAATTCAAGCCTTTATCAACAAGAGAATCTAAATGAAAAAAAGAGCAACTAGACAAACCTTCATCTTTTTAAATGTACGTGGAAAAAAAATCAGCCAAGATAAATCTACTTCTAACCGCAGAATCCAGACCATGGCTAATTTTCGCAATGATTTTTGGTTACATTAGTGATGACCTACAGTAAATGTAATCCACTATTTACAACACCCACACATAGATTCAATCAGAAACATTGGGTGTACATGATTGATGAAAAGAAATCAAAAGCATACATCAAACCTCCAATTTGTTTTCTGCTTGCTGCCGTTTTCGTCTGCACACCAACACCATGTTTACTGACCTGGCAACATGTCATGTTGTGTCAAGTCCTCAGTCCTAAGACGACTCGCTGAACAGAAAGGTCAGAAAAGCATGCTCATAAAGAGATGTCGACAGCTTTTAGCCCGTGGCTTTGCTTAAATCAAAGCCAAATGCAGTTGCAGTCAAAAAACACTTCTGATTAACTCAAGCAACAGTGAGCACTGGCTCTGAGTAAGACCTGTAGGATTTATGGCGTTGAGGGCATTGACTAAGAAATCGCAACATTTCCTCCAGAGGTACGAGGTGTGTGTGTATATATATATATATATATGTGTGTGTGTGTGTTCGTGTGTGTACATGATGTCCTTGTGGCGAGTCCGTGCCCTGGGCTGTTTTTCCCTGACTTTGTCAGAAACATGTGGCGTGAAGCAATACACCTGCAAGTCATGGTGTTAAGTCACTGGTGCTGTGCACTTCACAGTCCTTGGGCCAGTCCATGGTTAACCAGAGCTATTCCTTATCTTGCAGAGAACAGCCTCATAAGAAAAAATAACCTCCAATAAATTCCAAGATGCATTTTCAAAACTCTTACTTTATTCAAAATCACTGCAATAACAACCCGACTAGACTTGTGTACAACTACTATTACCATTTCTTTTGCCTAATTATGCAGATGAAGGCATTTTTCTCTGACTCCGAGTAGAACCGCATCACTGCTTCTATGGCAACAAATACGTGTAGCGCGATTGTATGTTTTGAAGGAGAGCATTGTGGTGTGTGTGAGCGGCAAGAGAGCGCCCATTTGTGAAAGCTCTTCCATCATGATGAGAGACAGCCCACACAGCTCCAAATTGCTGATGAGCTTATTTTTAGTCGAGGGGCTGCCCCAGTGTCTGGCTTACATGTGGGACTGGCAGAAAATGTAGAGCAGATTTCCCACTTAATACTTGTACAGCAAGCCTTCCTGCTCCGTAATTAACCAATTAACAAGCAACATGCCCCACCAACACCATCCCTGATTCAGTTTGCAATCAGGAATGCTCGTCTGCAAAGTTTTAATTGTGCCCGAGGCAATAACTTACTGTTTGTAATCACATTCTCTCTCTCCCTATATTGCACCATGGTGCGTTTGGGAGGAAAAAACTTACTGGCGCAAGCTAATTCGGCAAACCTCCATGTTTGAGGTGAGCACAGTGCACATTACCAGCAGTGCTTAGGGTTTTTGCTGAACAACAGAATGAGACTTAATATGCTCCCCGAATTATTAACACATTGTGCATTTATAGCCTCCGATGAGAGGTGAGAGGCAGGCAGGGGAGCTTTCACTCAACATGTCCCCCCCTTACGGTAGGTTGTGTTGAGACCACAGCATGCGGACACATGCAAAGGCAAAAGTGCCCTGCCTCCATATTTCAAAATTGGATATTAGGTTAATACTTGCTTTGGCGCACAGTGAAGAAGACGGTATCACGCTTTGCTCGCATGAAGGAGGCAAAGCCTTGTGTCAGAGCCAATCATCGTTCAGGAAGCAGACATGGTGCACGGACTAGATGAATCATTAAGCTGTCATGTGTCTGTTTGACATTGCGACTGTGGGATAGCAAATTATAGGTGACCTAATGTTCCCTTTTTTTTTTTGCTTTCTGGTGAAATGCCAGACCATACGCCGAGCTAAAAAGCAGAAATATACGCTCTGTCAGATGGAAGCTGCCACTAATTGTTCAGCTCAAAGCCCTCCGTTTTCTTTAGGAGTCCACAGCCACCTCGCACTTTTATAAATACATGGTTGATGCTATTGGCTATAGACATCAAGCAATTACAAACATCATGCATTCTAATATGATAGACAGAGGAGAGCCTGGGATTAGCTTTGCACTCTTGATGTTACACACACACACACACACACACACCCTCACTGCAAAACACAAACAATCTAGGGCAGCTATTCCAAATCCAATTGTTGTGAACATGAAGCCAGCTAGTTGCAGGCATTGGGGTGAGTTTGGCCCACACATACCAATTAGGCCCGTTTCCAAAGCAATACCGCACAATGCTGCCCAGAGGACTGCAGCAGAACAAGACTTTGATTTCCCTCAATGTGATAGTAATTTCATATTCCTCTGAAAAGCAACATGGCTACTGAGGCTTGAGCCTCGAGATGAGCAATGAAGAGCAATTCACAACAAGATGCTTGTTTGGTCATTTGCATGCAATCTCTCAACACAAATGCGCAAATATGTAGCAACTAGTTTGGTGTGGAGGTATTGGAAGACCCCGCGTGAACACCGCACAGCCTCTGATACATCCGCACACCATCCGCGGAGGCCTCTTTTATTGGACCCCGTAGTGTCCCTGGGTAGCTTCGTTAACCGCTTGCATCAGTTATGGTCTCTCGCTTCCCCCACGCGTCTACGAGTAATCCTTGCATATGGGATCAAAAATCAAGGCCATAACTGAGAAGGCAGCCTGTGGTCTTCACGCGGACTAAACGCTGTTGAGCCCCAGTCCCACCACAGCGCTTCAGACAGATTGAGGAATAGAGAGGGAGGAGGCATAATGAGAGTCAGGAGTATTCCTACACTCTATTTATAGGGAGTGCGGGATTGTTTACCTGCTTTCTTACTTGTTTTGACGGTGGGTGAACTGCTAATGAGAGGAGGAATCTTTGTGTTGCCATATTGTTGTATTACCTTTTACGGTACTTACTGTATGTTGGAAAATTCTCGTGAGAGGCTGAGAGCTGTTTTCACGACACATCTTTGAACTCCGCG
Organism: Leptoclinus maculatus; assembly: GCA_032191485.1. Taxonomy (NCBI): domain Eukaryota; kingdom Metazoa; phylum Chordata; class Actinopteri; order Perciformes; family Stichaeidae; genus Leptoclinus; species Leptoclinus maculatus. The sequence continues at coordinate 9,247,415 of JAVDOI010000013.1, forward strand.
CGTCCTCCTCGTTCGATTTCACCCTCTCTTGCTTTCTGTCGTAAAATAAAATCATATTTTCGGTGTTGGGAGTTGTGGCGGCAGCAAGCAGCAAGACAGTCTATTCAGTCGGGTGATACTTTCTGATTGCGGCTTTCTCTGTGAGACGGTGTGGGAGAGCCTATTGTTGGAATAAATCTTCGCCCTCTCATTTGAATCACCGGGAATGCTTGATGATTTGTCACAGGGGAGGAGAGTAACCAAAGTACCCCAAAGAGAGCAGAGGTGTTACTGCATGGAGGCGGCCATATTAGCCGAGGTATTCTTCAGGATTATGTGCCCCTTCAACCCAGGCCAGGAATTTGTCAGCAGAAGTGCAGATATGGCTCTATCAATAATCCATGGCATTGTGTATTTCCCAACTGATGCCATTATACGGCTGGGGGATGACAGCACTCACCAACTCCATCATCTTATCCGAGGGGACCAGGATCTCATAAAGCGCTCTCAACATAGACATCTCATATAATGGGTAATAACTCTAGCCAGTTAATACAGGGGAATTATCAGGGAGAGGAGCGATGAACCCAGCACAAACCAGGCCGGCCAGCGCTATATTATGGTGGTGGAGCAGAGAGAGAGAGAGAGAGAGAGAGAGAGAGAGGGAAACCAAGGGAAGGTGTCAGAGGAGGGGGAGGGACAGAAAGAGAGGTGGGAAATGGAGAGGGGTAACAGGAAAGCATGTGAGATAAGAGGGGGAGAGTTGATGTAGGATACGAGGCGGAGGAGGAGAAAGAAATACAAAGTGAAAGGGTTGATGTGTGAAGCAGAGGAGCCAAAGTTAGAGAGAGGAGGAAGAGAAATTAGTAAGGGGTAAGGAGGAGTCAGGGAGACAGATGAGGCAATGATTTAACAAAGAGCAATGTGAGGGCTTCAGAAAAGTATTTTTTGTCACTTTCTGAACTTTGCTTCGTTGGAAAAATCATCAGAGTTTGAGGATCCTTCTTTCACACTACCGCAGTGAAATGGATGGTAGAAGACGCTGTAATGAAGAGCTTAAACTAGTAATCTCCCTAATCCAAATTAAAGCTCTCTGTAATTATTTTCATTACAGTATCATTTAGAGACGGCTATAATGTACATTGTGCATATTGGGAAGAAGTCGGTCGAAATGTAACTTCCATGTGTAAACACTGCTGTTAAAAAATCTGTGTGATAATGAACACATTAGATACATGCAGTGATAAAATCTAGATGTTTCTAGCTGAGACTGTTAGCTAAGGTCAAGTCCTTTTTTATCAATTAGTAACTTTGAAAGGGTTATACATGCTTTTATTTTGACCCGGCTTGACTGCTGTAATGCCCTTTCATGTCGGTGATAGCCAGGCCTCCCTCTCACGCTTGCAGTCGGTACTGAATGCTGCAGCGCGTCTTTTGAAAGGAGCATGCAGGCGAGAGCACATTTCCCCCCCGTGCTGGCCTCCCCCCTTCACTGGCACCCTGTATGTTTGAGGATTGATCTTAAGGTTTTATTGTTCACCTGCAATCATTAAATGGGCTAGCTCCAACCTATCCCCCCGGCCTTTCACAGCCATACATGTCCCGTTAGATCAAGGGAGAAGATCAGGGGAACACCAGGCCTTTGCAGCTGTAGCCCCCAAACTGTGGAAGGAGTTGCCTCTGCAGGTTAGGCTGGCCTGTTTTTAAACCCCATCTTAAAACACTATTTTTTTTTTTATCCTCACTATGAGAGTTGCCATTCTTTGCCAGTATTTTAAACATGCCTTTATGTTCTTATTGTGTTGCTTTCATGTTTCTTGCTATATTTGGATTGTACAGCACCTTGGTCAAGTGATGTTGCTTTATACATTAATTTGGATGTTCATTTTTGACAGCCTTCATGAAATATTTTTGAGAAGCCTAACATTGCTTTGGATGAATTGCAAAGCTGCCGTTCTGTCTGAAATATTTCCTTCATTCACAATAGTTTAATCTATAGCGAGGAGTACATTTTGGACAGCTTCACCATCATGTCCAAGAAGTCAATATACTGCACAAGGCAATAGCATTTCTTTTTGCATGTGGAAGCCCAAAATGCACTGCTCAATTATCTAACTGCTTGGACACCCTGGTCATCTTTGTTCTGTGTCACTGCCCATTAAATCTTAAGCAATATTAGCATCTGGCTCCAACCCTTTATCAGGACTTTTAGTCTTAAATGTGGGTGGGTGCCAGCCACCAGCGCTATTAGGGACAGGAGGGAGAAAATAAATATATATTAATGCCACCCACCAAGCAAAGATATTCAGTGTTTGCATTTCAGGGGACAATAAAGAGGGCCATCTGTTCCTGTCATTCGTGCTTTATTGTTTTCCTCGGCGGGCCACTCACTTTGGAACACCACATCAAGCCCTCCCCACCTCACATTCTCTGCAGTCCAGACCCCCGGACGTACACGAACTGCAGTCAAACTGTTTACACAAGATCAACTGCACATGAACACACATAAACACACACAAAGACGCGCTTATCATCCTCACCCTGAGCCTTGTACAGCTGTAAGACAAGGAATGGGCTCAAAGGGGTTTTGCATTTTGGATCTTTGGTAGAAAAATCATGGCAAAAAAAAATGACGAGATGCTGAGGGGGGGCATGGCTTTGAATAAATTCTCTCTCCTTGTCCCTCGTGTTGGCACCAGTGGTTGCATGGCAAACATTGCCAAATGTGTTTCTTTCATTCCTGTAGCAGGATCATGAGCAGAGAAAGGGGGTGGGAAAAAAACACACACTTTTAGTTTCCAGGCTTAAAAGAAAGAAGAAAGTCTGCAATATTGGCTTAGGAAATGAAAGACATCTAGCATATCTGCCGAATTATATGGCAGAAGATTTGATCATATAGCTGAGAAGCTCCATACCTCTCATGTCTGGAGAGTGAATATGTAGAGTAAGCAGCCGGCCAGCAGAGACTCCAGGAAGTTACAGCCAAGAAATAGTTTGGCACATAACCGCACCCTAAAACAGTAAATTGTCACATTTACACTTACAGCACGGATTGAACAGACAAGATATCATAAGTTAGTTGGTGAGCTCTTCAAGTGCTGTATCCCCCCTGTTTTTATGCTGTGCTAAGCTAACCAGACGCTGGCAGTTGCTCCATATTTATCGTACATTCCTCAGAGTAGTATCGATCTTCTCATCTAACTGGGCAAAATGTCAACCCATTCCTTTGACCTTTTGAAGATACAGGGTTTTCAAGTGCCAACTTATAATATGTACTGAAACAGTGTAGAGCATGGGTTTTGTCAGCCAAAACAGATGCAGACTGACAAACGTGTTTTTCTCACCATAGATATAATTACAGCACAACAACAGCATAGCTTATTATTTGTAAAAAGCAACAATAAAGTCGTAATATATAACTCTTAATTATTTATAATGTGTCTTGAATATGAATTTGTAGTACCGGTACACAAATTGATGACATATTCTTAATACTTTTAAGGCAATGGCGTGCCACTTCTATATTGCAAATTATAATGTAGAGCTGGATGTTTAAAATCCCACAGACAGTACAAGGAAGGCAACACACGCAATGTTTTCTCACCGGTGATCTGACTGAATGCAAGATTTGCAGGTGCTTTTCCATCACAGTCAGCAAGGTTAAACTCCAGAGAAATTAAACAAATTGCTCCTCTAATGCAGAGTAAAACAAATGGGAGAACTTTAGTGCACATGTGGAACCCTCTTGGGTTCTAATTATGTAAAACTATAGACATCAGAAGGCACTGAATTCTTTAATGAGCACTTGAGAGAACAAAGGGAATTTAAGTGCATGTTAATAAGAAAGGCGAGACAACAGGAGGAGGCAAAATGCCACAGTAAGAATCGCTACACATTAAATGGGGGCATTCGCTGTCTCACCACCAACGAGCAGCTTCCGACAGTTACGCTGGTTAACACAGAATAGTTGAGAGGAATCTATTTATCACTGTGGTTTGTCGCAGTTAGAACGAGCATGCAGCTTATGTGCTAATAGGTTCTCCATGGAAACCATAATAATAATAAATTGAGATGAATTGAGTGTCGGGGAATTAATGTTTTGCTATTGGTGCGTGAGAGGATGAGCTGCTCTCTCTACAAACTGCAATCAGTGAAGTGACGACTTCCCCCGTGACCAGTGTGCCGGATGTAGGTACACAATCACAGGTTAAACTATCAGATCCTGGGGTTGCTGCTGGTGGCTTCCACAGTGCCACGAGCATAGAACCACTTACATTCAATAACAAACAACGTGATGTGTTTGGGAAGCCGTGTTCCCCTTCGCTTAGTCGGTAGGCCGGCCAATTAGCATTGACAAAGACTCCCGTGTGTGTATGCAGACAGAGCACCTCCCAGATAGCACATTTCTGTTCAGGAGCAAAAATAGATCGCACTGTGGGGGTCCTCTAATCCCCAATGTTCCACTGAATAATGTTTTTTTATCAAGAAACAGTGGTGCAGGATAGCCACCTTCATACCCATGTGCCTGCTGTCTGAGCACACCTTGTTTAACTACGTCTGTTTGTAGTTTGCTATGGTCTGCTGGTATGTGTGCCTTAATGTATAGATATGCTTTGAGTCTGTAGTGCAAACATTTTATATTTTGAGAGAGAATACATGGATTTACAAATTCCTGCTACCAATGGAACAAATCAGGAGTTTGCTCATTGATGATTAGAAAATAGTACTTGAACAGCAGTAATTAAGGATTTTATAGATGATTTCAGTCTGGACACTCGTTTTAACCATTTATTGCAGTAATATGCATGTTTAGTTAGGCATTTCTGAAAGCAGGCAGTAGAGTTGCAGCGAGCAGTTACGCTAAGATAAGGGGGAATATTGGTTCGCACGGAGAGGAGATTCGAAGGTGATTGACCCTCTATTGGACTAGTAATGCACTCACTAATGATGAAATATGTGCGTAGATGTTCAGATAGATTACCCTCATAATTGTCATGCTAGCAACGTAGCCTCATCAAATAATGTTATGCAAGATCACTAAATGCCAGAATGTCCTGGACCTGATGGACTCCTCAGCAAACGACTACTGGCAAAGTAGTCTCCCAGCCGGCGGGGATTCTGAGGAGTGAGGCGGAGGTAGCGAGCTAGCTCATTCTTGTGCTTTGGCCTGAATATGTTAGATAACCACGCCCCGTTTATTTGAACATAACAGCTGTGAAATCAGTGGAGCATTTGGAAATAAAAGTCCCTTGAAATAAATGAATGTAGTCCTTTGAAAATGTCATTTTCGAAAATACAAACCTTTTCATTTATTTATTGAACTATTCATTTAGCCTATTTATATGTGTATGGCCTCATTTATTGATTTAGGATTTATTTCATAGCCTTATTTATTTATTTAATTATTTATTCATTCAGTTATATATTTTCTAGCCACTGATTAATATATATATATATATTTGGTTCACTAATAAGTAAGTATGGCAACAGGGTGGTGCATGTGGGACTGCCTCGAGACACAACAGGACCCCATAGCCCCTGTTGATCGTAATGAAGAAACGCATAACCCAGTGCAACGGTGGGATAACTGATTAGTATTTCATAGTTTCTGACAACCACATCAGGCTTTGGCTTCAACACAGTAGGATCAATTCATTGTCGATTTGAAATTTTTCATGGGATTAAAAAAAAAGAAAAAGAAAACTTGCTCCAGCCACCTGGCTATAATCAACTGAGTTCCTTAAACTATATTTGGGGAGACAGCATGTGTAATTAGGTTTTGGTTAGCACATAAAAAAAACTATGATTTTTTTCCTTCTTATTATAGTTAGAATTTTTGTTCTTTATTAAGAGATGCATCATATTAAGATAACAACTGTTACTTACCATTAACATGCCTGCTCAAGCAAAGTAGCGCATCATCTTATCAGCTTGAGTTCTAACTGTAAATGCACCATTAGTTTATAATTGCCTCGGACCAGAGACTGCAGAAATTAAGAAAAACTCATTATATTCAAAACACATTAACATTGATAGTAACACCCATATGTTGTCGTATTTTCCGAGCTCCCAGTCACTCAGGCATGTGCGTACCTGCAGTGTGATACCAATAAATGCTCTTACATTCTTACATATCACACATATTTGCATATGTATGAGCCTCTCTAGTAAGTGCTTTGAGTAACTGCTGGAGTGAAGGGAGCCATACAATAGCAAAGTGATTCAAGGCATGATCCAAACTTGTGCTCTCTGTGCTGCTGCAGTTCAAGTCAAAAAGAGAGTCTTTGTTTGGCATGAATAGCGGCAGATCAGTACTGTACCTTGCACAAGCTTGAGCACAACTATGGCACTGACAGAACAAGGTTATCACCTAAAGATGCTGAACCCGTGCTAACTCAAAGCAACCCTCAAAAGACAAAATCAAAACAGTTTGTTCGTTTCATGTGACAAATGGAGGATGAACGTATGTTAGTTGTGTTTAGGTCTTGTGAATTATCAATATGTTTACTCCTCTTGTAGCTGCATTTGGAAAACTGTCGCACGACGATTTCTCGCTATTGCTCTTTACTCACATTTCATTTTATTTACTCTCACAAACCTCAAAGACACACTTTCACTATTGAAGTTGCCTGACCTTCGCTCAGCGATTAATCAAATGACTTCATAAAGGTGTGAGCTTTTGTACCTCTCCCCCAACAGTAAAATTAAAACTGGACAAAGAAAAAAGTATTTCATCCTTATTCTATTCAAATTTCATATCACCACCTTTGATTTCCATAGTCCAAAGTAAGGTAAGCCGTAGGGCAGTGACGGACTGTCATCCCTCCCCCGGGGGGCAGGAACTGCGCTCTTCAGCTCCCTAATGATGCGCCTGTCTTTTGAACGAAGAAGCCCATGCCATGGCCCATCACTTAGCAAGCTTAACTAAGCAGGGGGTGGTGGGTTAGACAGACAGACAAGAGAGAGAGAGAGAGAGAGACAAAGACAGAGGGAGACAGGTGGGATTGTGCAGGCCTGGCTCCTGGCAGATGAAAGCTGTCCCTTTCAGAATTTCAAGCAGAAATGTGGCAGATTTAAAAATCATGATTTGACACATACAGTATGAAACCATGACTTGCTGTGGCACACAGGTGAATTCGTTTTTCATTCACAGAAAGTAAGTCAACATCATCTCTCTCATTGAACTGAACAACATATAACAACAGTCCTGAACTGGAACAATCCACAATCTTTCTGCTTCAGCAGCCAGGTTTCACTGTATTGTGCGCCTTCCAAGAATTAGGTAATTGGAGACGTGTACAATGAAATACATATTGCATAAATGACAGGCAGTAATACAGCTGTTGTTGTCCCAGTGTCACAATGTAAATATGAACATTCTCAATCTGGATTTGGCATAATCCCTGTTTATCCATGATATCCTCCTCCTCTCCTGCTAAATGGCAGCGCACACAGTTGAATAGCCCTCAATCATTCAGTAATTGATGCTGTGGCATTTCACGCTTGTATTACCCAAAACAACCCCCCCCACAACCCTCCCTGTCTAGATCTACCTCCTTTCCCTAAATATCCCAACGGCTTCTTTCTCTACAGTTTAAAGTTTAGTGTGATTTAAGCCCTCCTGGAAGACAATTTGATCTGTTTGGATGTGCTCATAATCTCCTGATTTGATTCACCAGGGGGACTGTTGTTAGTTGAACAGGAACAGCCCATACAGCAGAGAAGTAAAGAATGGCATCACACACATTGTGGAGCAAAGGAAGTACAAGTGATAAAAGAGGAGCAGCCGGAGGGTGCGGGGGAGTGGCCACAAGGACTCCCTTTCTTCCCCTGCACTTTTTCCTTTTTTCTCAAATTGTTAAATCGCATAAATGCAAGATCACCTGGGACAGCCCATACCGGAGGAAGAAAGGGGGTAGGACGGGTTGAAGGCCCACCCTAAAAATAACCCTGGTATTTTGAAGAATATATGGATATACCAGGATTCTAGTATAGAGTACGGATTATAAACAGCCCACACTGCCGAACATGGATCAAGCTCTTTTCTTTCCTTTCTGCCCACCGCTAACTGAACTGTGTTCTAAGAATCTAAGGAAAAACAGGGAAAACCGGCGGATCTTTTGATGTAGGACATGTTTTATGGTCCACGTGTGTTATCACCCCTCATCCCTCTGTTCCTGAGCACACGAGGCTTTAAGGAGGCTGGAAGTGACTAAAAGGAACCTGGCTTTCCCTTTCTTTAGCCGGATGAAAGCAGTCGCAAAGAATGCCAGAAATCTGCTGCTGGAGAGGTTTTTTGCTTGTTTTTGCATACATGCGCATATGTCCTCTACATCCATGGGGTTTGACAGCTGTAGACTGCGAGGTGTTTTGCCGCTTTAGTGCACCGAAGCTCAGTCTGGCTGTATCCTCCTCATGCACATTCAGATGAAAGACAGGAAAGGTGGAACCACTTGCCTTCAAACCTCTTTGAAGTAAACCTAAACATTTGTATGTGCAGAGATGGGAAGTGGTGGGGGGGGGGGGGGGGGGGGGGAGAGAAAAGAACGTTGAGGCGGTGGTATCATCTGGTGAACCTGTGGGAGATGGAAAATCAAGAGGTGTAGGGTGGAAGAGGATAAAGAGAGATGGGGATGGGTGGGGGTGGAGACATAGACGCAGAAAGTGTTTTGGGATGTGAATGCACTAGGGGAGTAGAAAAAGCACACCACCTTTGCATTTAAAAACACTCCAAAACTTTGCAATATAAAAGGCAAGGAGTAGGAAGGCAGGACACAAAAGAATATTCACAATGCAAAAAAAAAAAAGACGCCGTTTCTTCTTCTTCCTCGCCTCTCTGCCAGGGTAGAGTCTCTCCACGTTGATCACGGTTTACCGTCTGAAGATGCATTGGCAGTTGTTGACAGAGACAGAGTTTGTGATGGTAGTCACAGTTATTCCATAGAGATAGACGAGGGAGGGGCGACGAGGGGGAGTCGACTCCCCTCTCTTGTTTTCTTGCTGACTCTCTTAACTGTGTTTACTCTTTCAACACTGACATCCAAAGGTATGCAGAGCTGATGAAACTTTCCTGCCAGCTGAAATTCAACACCGGAGCAACATAAGGTTGGAAAATGCATTAATGCACAAAAAACAGTGTTCATTTAGTATTAAATCCAGAAAAAAATGTAAACTCAATTGGATAATTCACTGTTAAAATTAGTCACTCAATGACACACACAATGAGATCATAATTTCCTCCGGTGTTTTTAATTCGTGGGCCAGCTCATCAAATAAGGCAAGATTTAAATTGTCCTGCTTTTTCAAGCTAACTTGTCAGTCACAACTACTCAAGAGAAAAATGAAGTCTTTCTTTATTTCAGAGGAAAATAGAAGAAAAGTAAATGCCACATCAATCAACCGGCTCCTATATAAAGATCTACAAGACCATTAGCCCAACTAATGGTGTCGTAAGATGAATAACATGAAACAGCTTGTGAAAAAGAAATCAAGGCTTTTAAAGACTAACAGATGGTGAAAAAGCCTCTTATTCCAGTGGCACGGAGACCTGACACTTACATTTCCATCCCACTAATCTGAGTCCTATTTAAGGTGAAAGCTAAGAGATCCTCTATTGTACAAGGCCTTATTCCCCCGGAGGACGGCGAGCACTGTGAGGCTCTGGTGGCAATGCAGGGAGAGGCTGTGAGCGTGCCCAAGTTTCATCTGAAGCGTCTGAGCCGTGATTCCAGGGAAACTTCAAGTAAAAAACGCAATAGTAGATGAGAGAAGAGGGGGGGGGGGGGGAAACTGATTTCCATCAAAACAGATTGTCAAACCAGATGGGGACTATTCCAGAACTGGGGCAGAGGGGATGGGGAGGGACTGTGAGTGGGCAAATCTCAACACAAACCAGACACTATAGCACAAAATTGTTCTCCTAAGTACTGCTGTCATGTAATTCTGAATGCTTTTAAATAATTCTGAATTAAGTTTGTATTCAATAAACTGAATATTATAGTATGCAAAATTATGAAATTCGGCATCGAACTCTACTTTGCTTGGCTTGACTTTGTAGCGAGTCGCTTTGTGTGGTGGATTCGGCTCTTGAGTTGCAATCTCAGGGTCAGTCGTGACGGCTGCGTTTAATTTCCTGGACAGAGAAAGTGACTCAGCCCTCTTACCTTTGAGTATGATGTCAGTGCCTTACTAATGGTGAACCTTTGTACTGTGTGTGTGTGTGTGTGTGTGTGTGTGTGTGTGTGTGTGTGTGTGTGTGTGTGTTTGGTGTGTATTTAATGAATTCCTCCTCCTCCTGAGCCATCAGTGCACCTGGAATGATTCTGCATGCTCTGACCATTATCATGGTGCCTCTGGCAACACCTGAGCAAAGCTCATCAGCATGCCAGCATTGCTGCTGCACAAGGTTCTCCCCAAAGTGGATTGGCTCTAACGCATCCTTTAAACATGTTATCTGAGCCAACGCACGCTCGAGCCTCCAACAAGAGGCTCTTTCAGCCATAAGCACACAGAGTAAACACACAAGCTCATTTGCAGGCCAAGGGGAGGAACTCTTAAGAAGTTGTGGGATAATGGTGTTCAAACAACAACTATTTTGTTTTTATTTTGAATCAGTTGCATAGCAAAAAGAAGCACTCAACCACATTGAGAACATGCATATTCTACACAGAAGGTCACCGCTCAGGTGTAAACCCTGTAAATGTATGAATTAAAATAGTTTGACATTGGTGAAATCCGCTTATTCACTCTCTAGCAGAAAGTTAGATGAGAAGATTGACATAACTCTCATGTCTGTATGCTAAATACGTATCTGAAGCAAGCTGCCAGTTAGCTTAGCATGAAAAGTGGTAAGTGGAGGAGTGTTTAGCCTGGCTTTGTCCAAAAGGTAAAAAAAAAACTCCGCCATTCAGCACCTCTACAGCTCACATAATCACACTTTATATCTTCCTTTATATACTTCCTGAAATCTCCGCTGGTTGCCTGGCAACTGCTTCCAGGCAAGAAATATTCTGGCACATGACCCCCTGTATAATGGACTGAATTAAAAATATATAATGTGTTATTTAGTGAACTTGAGAGGTGCTGGTAGTCAGATTTAGCTACCTTTGGATAGAGTCAGCCTCAGCTCCCCCCCCCCCAGGTTTATAGTCTTTATGCTAAGCTAAGGTAGTCAGCCGCTAGCTGTAGCTTCACATGAATGTGGTAGCTTTTCTGTATTTGGTTGCATTATCTGCAATTGCAGCACATTATGTTATGCTGCGTATGCGTTTTCAAACTAGCGAGGATGTTTTCTTCATTTGCTTGTTTGTCTTCTTTGCATGTTTTCTTTTGCTGCAGCGCACTGAGTTCTCTGGGCTACTGTAAAAAAAAAAATGACCTTCCTTTCACTTCATATTCCCTCCTTAAGCTTCTCATGTCAGGTGGGGGAAAATGAAGGTGATTACTGATAGTGAGATGAATTTCCATCCTCACTGTGGTGGACATTATCGCAGGAGGACCTCAACTCTCCAGCCTATCGGAAAAAAAAAAAGGTTCTTGCACTTCTTTTGCCCTTAAACGTGCCTGTAGCATTCCTCAAAATCCCCCGTGATGCCTGGGGCTGTGGAGAAACTCAGATGAATATGAGCTCAATTCAATCCCACCACCAAGCCTCTTCACCCATATGTTTATGATGAGATGAGCTTGACATACTCAAGCTTTTATTTCCGTTCCCGCTGAGACATTGATCTGACCTGCAGCAGCATGCAATTTGTCAATATCGACATTATTAGAAGATGTATAACCACTGAACAGTGACATGAATTCCAGGTCCCATGAAAAGATGTGACACTGACCCTCTTCAAATGTATATTTTCCCTATAAAACATTTCATTGAGAATCACAGGGGCTTCTTGAATCCTTCCTATTTCCTCTGCGTCTTACAATACCTCCGAGTGTCTGTGAAGCTAGATTCAAAATCTGGCAATAAATGCGTCTCTACATGACAAAAGCACTTGTATATTTTAATGAGTTCCAGGACACGATTACATTTCTAGGTTCAGTTGCTACATTTGTAAAGTTATGTCGAAAATCCCCTATGTTTCATAACCTGTCTTACTGTCTAAAATTCCACATGCAGGTGTGACAGACAATGTCTCTGAAAACAATTCTCCAGAAGCAGTTAGAGGTCCATGTATGTGTCATCATTAAACGGCTGCATCATCCAGGAGTCCAGGACAATGGCTTATTAAAGAGAGAAATAATAATGCCTGAGGTTTGCCCACATGATAAGATGCTTTGTGTATGAGGACATCTTGTTTCAGCACCACTCCTTGTCAAAGTACACTATATGTTCAGTACATGATGAGAGACAGTGGGAGCTTGTGGAAGGACTTTAAGTAGCTCCTGTAATTCATTGCCAGCTGACAATACTAGCAATACAAGCTGGACAATATCTCTGCGAGATTGTGCAGCCTGCATGGTCTCGTCAGCATAACAAACAACAAAACATTACACTAACTGTTTGGACAAATGCGGTAGCTTCTGAGCACGAGATTCCCTTTAGTAAACTTCTCAGACCAACTGAGCAGCGTGTTGAAGCTCTGCTCCTATCCCAGCCCGTTCTTCTTCCCAGGGCGTCAAATAGCAGAGCACAGGGCACCCTTTAGTGTCTGTATGAGACGCACACACACAGTGAGTGAGGTGGATGGGTCAAACAAACACGGAGACCGGTGTTCCTATCCCAAAATGTTGAGTTACGACAGTAATGTTTCTGACTTGATTTCAGGTACTTATGTTATGTTAATTGTTTTTGTTTGAATTCACAAAGTGACTACCCAGTGCGTTAGAAAGTGACGCCAAGCGGTCTGACAAAGCGTCAGCATGCAACGAGTTGGAATGAGAATGTGTTGCCTGGCAGTAGGAGGAGCCACAATTACATTAATTGCTGGGCCGGAGCTCTCCTCCTCCTGCTGGAGATCCCACTGCAGGTTAAAGGCAGCAGCAAAAGCCCCATCTGGGTCTGTCGCTGCCAGAGGCCCCGCTGGACTCTGAGCCGACGGAGTTTCTGGTGAACCTGCATGATTTCATCTGATGTCACGTGGAATCCGATGACACTGACAACAAGCATTAAGAATAGCTATATACAAAAGAGACAATGTTCTCACTGATGGTCTCGTTTACTTATGTCGGTCATATGAAGTCATCAGTATTAAAAGTTCCTCACAGTATCTTTAATGGTTAGTACAAAATGTGTACAGCACAGAAGTAGTAACCACAACAGTGCTATAGCTAGGTGTTGTAGCACCAGCTGCTGCTGTAGTTAAACCTCGCTAAGGCCCAGAAATACAAAGGAAAACAACAATACAGCGCTACATTTTATGCTCCAGTAGGTTGGATGGCTTTCAGTATCATGGCGGTCTGTTAGTCAAGATGTTTCACAACTAAAGCCCCACAATGAAAAAAGTTCCATGTCGACAAGGCTATTTTAATTTAGCTTCACATATCTCTCAGAAAACATCAGCTCATGGTTTACGGACTCAATCAAAAATGCACAAACATGCATCACTCAATACAACAATGAACGTTTCCCAAATCTAAACTACATACTGATTCTAAGCAGGTTTTTAGTAAAGAACAGTCGAAGAAGACAGAATACAGTATTTTTCATTTTTTTTGTGCCTTTGTGCTGTTAATGTTCTCTATTCTTCCACAATACAATGCACAAAACAAACGGAGGTCCTCCTCACAGGCAGAAATCTAATTATATATTGAAATGACAATAAATAAAAGGGGCTTCAGAAATTTCATGGAAAAGAAAAAAATAGAATGAAATCTCAGTTAAAAGAAATTCTATTCTTCTATTTGTGAAGTATAATTGGCAGGGATACATTCACAACCAATGTCTCAGATATTGTACCATTCCTGTTGGTATAAAATGGTAAAGTATGTTGATATCTTCGTAAGCAGACTGCTAAAACAGTATACAATGACAATCAGAATGTAGAATATACTGTAAAGAGTATGGATTTATGACACAGCTCCAGGGTTTTTCAACATCTCATATCTCATCTCACATTCACAGGGATCTTTTTTTAAATTAAGTTGTATTCAACACCCATAGATCTGTGACACCTAAATGCTACACCGGGTACATTCTTAAGGTGAGGAAGCTCCTTTGACAGACTGACGATGATGATGATCATGGGAGTAACTTTCCTCTTTGCATACATTTTTGACATTTTCATTTAAAAATAATAAGAAAATGTAACTAATTATTATGTAGGAATGTGACATCAAACGTGAAAAAACAACCAACTATCCAAAGAGTCAAAATCAATATTAAATGTTATACATGTAACTCTAATTCTTTAGCTACTTATTATCCCTGCACCTTTTGTGTTATATTACAAATGAATGACTTTTGTAATGGTCATAGTGTTCAATCTTGAGAGCTGTATTATCTATAAAGCAATACAGATAGTTACAAAGATAGTAGCTACTGTGTCTTTTGCACAATATATTTTCAAAACTACACATTCTTCTTACTACCAATATGACAATTCATGCATATATTAGAGGAAAAACAAACAAACAAAGTGTGTCACCTGATTATTGGTGCCTCTGGTCCAATCTGCTACAAACTGTGGATGAAATACCGCAGCTATTGAGTTATGTATGGGTTTCCATTAGCAATTTAACATATTGGTTTCTTGGCCTGTGGTTGGTGATAGTCTATTTCCATTTTGCTGTGGCAAGAAATCTAACCTTATTAAACCCAGTGTTACACCCCTTCCAAATGATCTATAAAATTACCAAAACCAGAATCCACACCTACACCTGTAAGAAATATTGCTGCTGCAGCGGTGTATGCAATATGCACACGCCACACAAGTGTGTGTGTGTGTGTATTTCTCCGTATGTGTCCCTGATCCAAAAGGATCAACAACTCACAGTGTGTGTTTTGTCATCTTCCCCAGCTATAGTTGTGCTGAGGCACAGTTTTTCACATTCTAATGAATGTAGTTAAACTGGTTATAGATGCTGGGTCCGGGATGCTTTCTCTCAAGGCTTGCTGTGCCTGAATCTAATGTGTAGACCGATGATGTATTGGAACCATCACATCAAGGAGTTGTTCATATGAGCCAGGGTTGCCTGGCTCCGAGTTGCTTACTGTCTGTGTATAGCGGGGGGGGGCTGAGGGGTGGGCTTGGGCGAGGTTGTATTTTCTTTGGGGAATTGCGTGTTTCAGCAGTATGGATATTGCAGGCTGTGGCAGAAGGAATAAACAGACTTTCTCTGTCTATCTCCCTCCCTTTCTTCAGGGATGGAGCCCGTTCACAGAGGCGGTT
This sequence comes from Leptoclinus maculatus, assembly GCA_032191485.1. Classification (NCBI taxonomy): domain Eukaryota; kingdom Metazoa; phylum Chordata; class Actinopteri; order Perciformes; family Stichaeidae; genus Leptoclinus; species Leptoclinus maculatus. Next base: position 9,262,723 of record JAVDOI010000013.1, read on the forward strand.
CTGTGACTGATGTTTGTCTGTGTTATGCGTCTATTTATTTGTTTCGCAAACAAATGCATTATTAACAAGACACTGCCATATGTTATCCTCTCAGCGTATTCTCCGTTTGCATCAGTGTCTTTCCATTCAAGTGCAAATGAGCTGGGTCACTGCATTGACTCAACTGTAATACCAACGTTTTATGGTGAAATTTGACTCAAAGGATATATGACCTAGTCATGTCTTAGTAGTTTTGTGATTAAGAATGAAAATGTTCCAATGTGTGATAAGTGCTTAAGTCTATCTTACTGCCCAGGAGAAGAGGGCACAGATGGTTTTATGTCTTCCTCGAGGTTATGTCTCCATGCTCTGCCGACAAGAACGCCGTCCATTAACCATGGCCCCGTGAAATTAGCAGGGCTCATTTGGAAGGAAGCCTATGGAAAACGGTTTTAAAGATGATATAAAGAGGTCTGGACCATTAAAAGTGGTGATAAATCCTGACATTCAGTATGCATTTCCTTTTAACTCGAAAGCCACAGATATTAGATTGAGCGGGCCCCGAAGCGTCATTTCAGAGCGCAAAAGGAACTGCCTGTAGGTTTGCCCGGAAAAAAAGGCTTGAATAAAAATAATGCTGTGAAAGGCTTATTCGCCCACACAATCACACTTATGGCAATTGCAGCCATAACAGGGACAAGGACTGGGAGAAAACGAGTCTCTGGCAAAAGACACCTTTTCTGAGGATTTTTTCCCCCCCTCATGCATACCAATGTATTTAGCTCATCTGCAATCAAAAGGAAAGGTTGAAAATCTTGTTAGGGTCTCTTTCCTTTGGCAGTGCGTGTCTTGAGAATGAAACCAGTGCACGTCCACACACTGAAAAGAAGAAAGATTCATAGAAATCGAGGAAATATATCCAAACACAAATATTGGATCGAACTTGGCTTCATTAAGTTGAACTGGGCCCGGCTCGTCAAATGGACATTTTAGAGTTAATGACTTTGATAAGTGTTGCTTCTCGTTACGTTGCTTTCTGTGGCTCGGAGTGAAAGCGAGTAAAGCAAAGCGCTCAACTCCTCTGCTCTTAAACTACAGGGTTGGGATTCAAAACGGATCAGGAAACTTTTTGTTAAAGTTCTCACAGTGTGCCAGCAGTATCAACATGTTTTCTTGACCTTGGGTTCTCTGAATGGAAAAAGTAAATATTGGGTCAGAAGGAGACTGCTTCTCACTGCTATAGAAAATAATTGTCTGTAGTTGAGGTCAAGTTTATCCTCGGTGTGCTACATTATTACTGGAGTCTGTGAGGACTGAGCTCTTCAAACAAGTGATGCGATGTTTCAAGGTGAAATTGCCAATTTCTTTATACCAACATCATGAAAAATGAAGACATTTAGATGTCGGGGTGTTTAGCACTGAACCTGAAACTACATATTATACCAAACATTATTGATATGTGGGGAAGAAAATATATAATTGGTGGGAAACTAAATTGTCAATGTGCATAGCAACTAAGCATAGCAAAAAGCAAGATTATGAATAACTATTTAAAAAAGAAATGTTAGAAATTAAACCTTGCTCCTGCTTGAATGCTGAAATAAAGGACTTTGTCATTGACTACAAATAAATAAATGGTGGTGAGGTTTGGATGCGAGAAAGAGGAGGAGAAGGAGGGTGGCATTTGCAAAAATGATAAATACATTTTTGTTGAAGTGTAAAACAACAGAGGAAAGATGACACGTTACCTGCCAACTATCATCCTTGATAAAACTGAACAAAACACCCACTGAAAATATCCAAAAGCAATGTAATTCAATGTCGAGAGACCAAACGAGGAGCTGAAATGAATGTCAAAGCTGTCTTGATCTTCAGAGGACAGCTTTCAAATCCAACACCAATAACAAATTCTTGTTGCAAAAAAATGATTCTAATTGTATTTCATTTTTTTCTGCAGCAAATTAAAGATGTGTTTAGATGTTTCCAAATATGAGCCACTTTGTTCAAAGGCTGAATGAGCTGAAGTTACACTTTGATGAGTGTGCGTTCCATGTACATAATGGTTATAAGTGTAGCCGTGCATCCGTGTTTGAGCCTGCGTGGGTGTGTACACTCTAAAACAACCTCATTAACGAATTAGCTGACATTCTCCGCCAGAGTCTGGAGCCAAAGATGACATCCGTCTGATGAGTCTGTTGCATAATTTAAATCCCAATGCATAGAGCACTGCTGCACCTTCACGCCGCGAGGGGCCCCACTGTGCAGTCGGCCTGTGATCTCCCTTGCATGTGCTGTGTCCTAGAGTCAAACTAAATAAAGGACCAATCCTCAAAAAATCTTAGAAGAGACCAAGGAAGAACAAATAATGTTCTTAAAAAAGCAAAAAAAAAGGCCATATGAGTTCAGGTTTTTTTTAATGACTCCAAGTTGTGTGCGTGTGGCCTACAAAGCACAGTAAAAAGCCATCTGTGCTTCCATAAAAAAATGGAGCCCATATTTGAAGACTAATTGTACTTTGGGGTGGACACATTTAATACTCCTACATGGCTGAAAACTTGTGTAAATCTATATTTACAGCTACCAACTAAAAATACCAGTTGGGCTGAGTAAACTGGAAGAATTAGGGTATCTTTTATAGAGTAATATTGTCTCAAGTTGCACAACAGTCAACAAATGATATTCTTTACATGATGGAATAGATCTGGTGTTACTTGATAGTAAGCGGTAACCAAATTGTTGTTGTTTCCATTTATCCGTGTGCACAGAGTACATGTTTGACGGCTATCTTAATTATCTAAGGGGGTCATTTGGAAACTGACTTTTCATTCCAGTATGGGCACAATTAGCACGTTATAGGCCAGTTGAGCCCCGCTCTCCAAATCACTCTGATTCGCTGGCAGTTTCTGCTGCTTTTGTGCGGTCCAATTGCTGGCATCAGCAGGTCTTTTCTCTTTGTTAGCTGCATTCTGTTACACACAAGATGAAGGTGTGTGTATATGTAAATAAAACCAAGTGGCCACGTAGAAGAAGCAAGCAAACTCAAGTTTCCATATGCTCACATGTATAATATCATCAATTATAAATGCAAATGTTTCCCAGGCCCCAGCAGCTGTTGGATTTAATTCTTACGCTACAGGAACGAACAATCACTTCTATGTCTTCTCATGTTTTTGTTTGACATAGCGCAAGGGTTGAATATGTTTCAACAAGCAACGGATTACCATAAAGTGTTGCAATAAGGCTCTTAAGCTTTAACTCTCCTGGCAGATTGTCTCCTTTACTCCAAAACTAGGTGTTTTTTTCAATGTCATGGTGGCTTGGTTTTAAATGGACATTTCCTCTACAAGATGACTTTCTGTCAGGATTTCCTGATGTTCAACCAATCAAAGAAGGCTTAGTCACTCAATAATCTTGTTGATTTAAAGATCTTAAAGCTTTAGAACCTAAATTATTTAGCCGTTGAAAGCTTGATTGAGAAGAGCGATACATTGTTTTCAAACCAATCTTCAAAGTTTCTGCAGTGCATCTTTTTTGTCTTGCACAAAGTAATTCAGAAGCTAAGTTTTTTTTCTTCCCAAATCTCTTCCTACAGATGCACCTGTCTCATTAATTAAAGACATTTTCAAGCACACCAGCTTCCAATACGGAAAGTTTAAAGGTGTGTCTCTTGTGTCCCCAGAGTTGACGTTTCTAATACAACAGCGCTAAAAAAGATGATAATGAAGTTTGGAATTTTCCAAACTAAGCTGAGGCAACACAGTTTGTCCTTTGACCCAATAGTATCACATCAGAGAGATCAGCTATGGTATGTCACAATTGCATGTTGCCCCGCAAAATTAGACATTCTGACTGCAACTTTTCAGAATTGTAAGTAGGCACGACTTTTTGATATTGAGTTGCAGCAGTGCTTTTGCTTTTTGCTCAGTCCACACTTGCACCAAACTCATCTGTGACTGGTACATATTTAACACAAGATATCAATAAAGGATAAAGGCATTCACCTGAATTAACTTATGTTAAAATATTAAAACTGTTGAATATGTTATTGTTAGTAAATTGCTGTAAATCAACATGTTTCTCTTCAACAGGCTGCTGCATTGTCTGATTACAGGGCAGCTTTTCTTTTTAGCATTTATTAAAAGACCCCTCTCACCTATTTGCTTTGATTCAAATTCAGGGACGCCTAGAATTGTGTTGGGGGGGTAGGGGGGGGTGTATGTGATAGCGTGTGTGAGAGAGAGAGAGAGAGAGAGAGAGAGAGAGAGAGAGAGAGAGAGTGCGTGAGGGAGGAGGAGGAGGGGAGGGTGGTGTGTGTGTGTGCCGGGGGGATTATCAATAAGCGTTGATTTTCAAACAAAATGCCAATTATGTGATGACATCTTTTTTTTTTGCACCACAGGCTGGGGACTCTGCGCTTTTTTAAACTACAGTATAGACGAGTTTGCCTTGTTTTATCGTACGATACTTAAACGCATGTGATTCTCCATCGAAGTGTGTGTTTGCTTATTTCGGGTTTTGTTTGTGCTCCTTAAGAGGAAGCGTTTCTCTATAGTTTCTGTTCACCCTGCGTCGCGTAAAGGCGCTCCAATATATTGTACCTATTGGAACGTAATGCTCAGTGTTTCCATTTAATTTATGTTACTCTATAAACATATGTGCATCTCTTTTTGTTTTTCTCATGAAAAAAACTTCTGTAACAAGTGCTGCGAGACTTTTTTGAATGAGGAGTTCAGCAGTATATTTCAGCACCTCGGACAGAGACTAAAACGAGCTGGTCACACGGTCTGTTTTCCTCCTGAGGCCTTTGGTTTGGTCTAACCTAATTTAGAAAACTCTCACTTCTAATAATCAACCATTTTTCTTCTTCAACCTGTTCCCTTTAACTCCAAAGTCCTGTGAATGAACAGTGATATGCGCTTAGCCTATACAATACAATATATTTTATTAAGCGGGACATATAGGGATTGTTCTATTATTTCCACAATGTACATTTGGTGAGCAACGTCACTGAACATTAAATCAGTCAAAGCTACGCAGATTCCGAAATGTAGAACACAATAATCTGAATATGTACTTTATAAATTATATCATTATTATTTAATAAAAGGGCTCTAAGTCGTCTCCGGTGGCTGAAATATGTCGCCTTTTTTCTCTTTAATAAACTCGTCGGTGGCCTACATTTGGCTTATTTTCAACATGTTCAGCATCCAAACGCAACACCATTGACAGCACAAAACATAAAGTAAAAACTTCCATTCGTGCAAAAAAAATGCCTTGGGCGTGAAAGCACTTCTTCTCTGGTTGTCCATAATTCCATATACTTCACTTGGACGAAAACCATATATTCTTTAAGGCTATACAAACATAAAATAGAGCATAACACACTCGGTCTGTCCAGGACGTCAGTTCTTCCAGTCATCATCTTCGCCCTTGTCCGTTTTTCCCCAGGTACACCCGTTTGTCTGTTGGCAAACTGTGTTTTCCAAGCAAGAAAAAAATCCACATTCCCGACAAGCACACGCCCCTGGCCGATCAATACTTTTAATCATCCAGATTGCGTTAAAGTTGACTGATGGATTTGAATATATGAAACTCCAAGGAAACGTTCATATTTGACTAGATAGTGGACGAGTGTAGGTATACAGATATTCGTCGGCTTCCTTGGCTGACAGTTATTTAAGTGGAAAATAAATGGCATGTTTTTTTTTTCTTTTCTTTTTTCTTTTTGTTCCTCAGCCTAAGCAGAGTCCCGTGCGACGTGGATCATCGCAGATTAGATTATAGAGGAAAGACTAGAAAGCCTGAGAAGGTGGAGTATTTCCATCCGCCCATTAAGGTGCCCCGTTCCAGCTTCAGAGAGACGCGGTCCTCCCGTTCAACCATCAGCAGTACTCCGTTGCTGGCCGCCTCTCTCGTAACGTCCTGGTCACCGGCGAATGCTGATATAACAGGATAATCATTCTGCATCAGGTTCACCTGCAGGAGAGGGGAGAGTTCGGTCTCATGCTTAGTTCTCTATTGAATGCTGACCGCAGACCAACTGCTTAATAATTGCTCACCTGTATGGTTTGTCTGTTGTAGACCTTCACCACGTGAAAGCTGAAACTATATATCCCCCTCCTTGGAGCCAGGAAAACACTTGCTTTGAGATCGAAATGGTTGCCGATGTTCACTAAAACCTGTGACCAAGAAGGGCGCAAAAAGAGACAAGGCTTTATTTATTTTCCACCTGCATGCTTCACTGAACACAACAGCTGGTTTTAGTAATGTAATTGTTTGCTTTTGCCACGCATAGTGACTACAGAGAGACGTATCAGTCTGGTATGCCAAATGTTTTAAGGCTGCGCTTCAGTCGCAGTTTGGGATGGTTCCCATTTTGATGCGTATAACAGGCCGCTGTCCAAAGGCAACTAAGTGGAACATCCCAGCAAAAGCAACACAATGCACACGTCAATCTGGCCGAGGCCTAAAATGCATATGTGATCAATGATCCTGCATAGACGATCATTCGTTTTGACAGCGCATCCATGAATCACACCAATTACGCACAGCATTAAATTAACCATTTTCAAAGGAAACAGCATTGTGCTCGTAAGGTTAAAGATACGCATGGCTCAGACCACACAGAGTGAGTGCAGTAATAGGAAATCAATGAAACATGACCTTAAACAAGTTCTGCTCGCCCACGGCAATATAGCATCTAGCTATATTGTAGTGAGAGGGAAAAAAAGAGAAACTGGTTCTGGAGCGATGCTATTTGCCCATATCTGGTTAATAGTAGACTGCTGTATAACTGTGCTAAATTCAGTGAACATCTGACCTGGTCAAAGTAGATGGTCATAGACGTGTTGCTCATCTCTGACGGCTCATGGTTGGTTCCACGCACGGCGGAGAAAGCCACTTTTGCCCCAGCGGAGCGGACTGATATGCCAAGTGAGGAGGTGACCCCTCCGTCCGAAGAAGGGTTCGAGTCGCACACCACAAGACATTTTCCTTCGAGCACGATGGGCTCCGTGTCATTCTGGCCGAGGCTGAAAACCACGCCGCATCCCAAGAGGAGAACCAGTGCCAGTATGGCACAGGGTCCCGGGCAGCGCGCGGGCACCATGGTTGGATCGCTGATCCCGTGCTCACTGATACAACCAGGCAGCCCCTTGGAGGTTTGTTAGTACTCGATCACCTGGTCCAGACTTGATATCTTCTCGCCCCTTCTCTCTCTCTCTCTCTCTCTCTCTCTCTCTCTCTCTCTCTCTCTTCCTCTATCTGTGATGCTCCCTGGCTTTCTCAAAGAACCTCTGACACACAGACGCACTCCGACTCTCTCCGGCGATAACTCCCCTCCCTCCTGGGCGTCTTAGTTGATTTTGGGAGACTATTCAGACAACTGTTGTTGCAAATCCTGAGATAAATTGAAAATGTTTGTATCAGACAGCAGTAGGAAAACAATTTCAAATAGTTTAGTGATTAAACTTGAGTTTATCCTGGTTGCGTAAAATGGCTATCGTGCGGTAAAAAAAAGGCAATAGCTGTCAGTAAATGACAAAATCTAAAAAATCGCTATTAATACACATTTTCTATTTGTCCGTTATTGACCAAGCCAAGTGTGCTACTGCGGGTTGTTTCCTATAACTGTGCGCCACAACACTTAGTAACAAATTATAGTGTCGAATGAAAATGATGTTAGGTATCTTTTCCTCGTGTTGTAATTGGTAATTATGGTGAAACAAGCACTTTTCGGCCATTTCTATTGAGAAAAAAGGTAAATCACGACCTACCTGTGCAATCCATCCCGCTGGTATGCTCTCTGTCTCTCGCAGACTGTGAACTGAGCGCTCAGATCGGTGGTGCTAAACAAGCAAGAGTCTCTGGGCTCCCTTTCGAGGGACAACTCACGCCCATTCTCTGTGTATAGCCACTGCAACAAGACTCCGCAGAAGTATCCCGCAATTAAGAGCACATGTGTGGACTAACGGGTTTCTTTACATATTAATCAGTTGGATGTTGTGAGCTCAAAGGCCCCTCGGGAAGGCAGAGATCACTTGCTGTCATGTCAATGTCTGTCATTTATATGCTGTGAATGTCTCGTGTCTCTCCCTGATTGATCTGAAACAAATGCGGTTTGTAGCGGATAACCTTGTCGTTGCATGGTACATTTAGCATGCATGTAGGCTGTATGTTACTAATTTGAGACTTAAACAAGTGATTTTATGAGTCCAATAAAGATACTTGTGCGCCATCCAGTGGCGGATGTAACATCTGCAGAAATCTAAGCACTAGTGTGATTAAAATAACAAACGTATGTGGGATCTGGCGTATGGTTCATTTCTCGGTGTGTAGGCTACTTGCATATCAGCAAATCATTTCACATACACATCACGTTTTACAAACACTGCATAAGTTGGTTTTAAAAGAAGGTGACACTTCAGAAAATGCCCACTTCACAGAGAATGTCCTGCACCTCTCTGTACCACCCTTGGCCTTTCTTTTCAGTTCTTGACAAGTCTTCATCCTTTGAAGAGCCGTGTAGAGCAGTGCTCCCCACCTCTGAAGAGTCTAAGAGTGGGCCTCATAAGTGGTGAACCCTCACGTTAGACCTTTTAATGAGCTGTCATTTACTGATGTAAAGATATGCTAACTGGCTATGCATGGAACTCATATCTGCAATAGAAGGCACTGTATATAGACTGTTTTCAGCTTCATCGGCTCAAGAAAATAGTGGGAGTAAAGTCTGCTTTTCTTTTCACATAATTCACCACAGCTGCATAAGCAATTGGATAGGCGGAGAGGAGGACAAAAACCCAATCATTCCTTAAAGGTTTGGATGTCACTATAAATAAGCATTAAACGCCTTGAAACACACAATATGAGGCGCCTATGAAGTACATGCAACATACCTGTTTAATGATACACAACTTGCAGAGACCCAATTTTAGACTTAATTGTGGTGATCCTACCTCCATTTCTCAGCCCCATTTGACGAACATTGCACTGTCAGAGCTGGCTGACAAGCCATGCGGAAGAGTGACATCAGGTATCCAGGAGCCACAACTGGCCCCAGGCCTTCAGAAGGACACATAGCTACAGAAATCATCAAATGTCAAGTACGGGGGACATGCAAGGGAAAGGGATGTGGCCTACATGTACATGGCATTGCCGTACCAGGGGCTGCCGTTGCCCTAAAAGGGTCTTCACTTCCATCAGGCAAGCTGATCGGCTGGACTGACAAGAGTGTTATGGTTATTTTCCCTGACAGCTAGCAAAGCCTACTGGCTTCCAGGAACGGGGAGGTCGATTATGTGGTGGGTCTTAAAGTGAGCCATCTGCTTTTACAAAGAAAACGACTGCAGTAGGTTTTTTTTTTGTGTGTGTTTTTCTTTACAGATCACACATGTATTTATAGCAGCAGAATTCATCTCAGGACTTGGATTTGCAAAGTAATTTGTTAGTGATCTCGCTGTCATAACCTATTACAGTTTGTCCTACTTCTGTTACAAATATTATATATATAAACATATATATAAAACATATATATATTATATATATATATGTGTTTGTGTGTGTGTGTGTGTGTGTGTGTGTGTGTGTGTGTGTGCGCGTGTGTCAATGTACATCTAGTATGCTAACAATATATTCCAATGTCATATGAAACTGAAGTTTTGTTCTTCTCTGAGTATCTATTTTGGTGAGTTTTTTTGGAAACCACATGTTACACTGTTGCTGTTGTGTTGCAACAGGAGGATGACAGTCGAGTCGTTTTCATCTTTAATGTTTTCATATCTTTAAATACCAGAAAATAACCCTAATTATGTCATCAGAGTTATCTGTCATCAGAGTGTATCTCTAAATCTGGCTTTTGCACAACGACAATTGGTAAACTAAGTCCGAGATTATTTCAAATGAATTTGTTTCAATCACACATACTGTATGTAGGCTGCTCCATTACAATATAACAGTATAGTTTATGGTGGGAATATCCCGTTTATCCGCTTTTATTTTGAAGGTAAATATCGCCACTCTCCGCCAGATGATTAATTGTTGCACGTGGAAGGAACTTGACTGGACGTCACCATGGCGACTGGACGCGGACAATCCGGAAATTAGACGTTTCACGTTATTCTTTGGCTACAAAAACGGAGAACAGACGCTCTTTGTTTAGCTAACTTAACGGGGTTTTCACGTTAAGCTAAAACTCTGTCAAACAAAACGGGGCTTCATGGCCTCAACTTCCTACCAAATGTAAATTCTTGTATCTGACTCAAAGAGGTCAAGACCAGTAAAACATATGGCGGCATCAAAAGCAGTTACTTCCAGAATGCGGGCATTGAGGACGTCCAAAAGAGCTGACAAATCGTCTCCAGCGTCCACTCTGAACTTTATGGAAAGGTAATCGATCAAAACATGCTCATATTTTCCACCTGCGTGTCATTCAACACTTCAGCCAGCCGGTGTTCAGAACCTGTGGCAAGTCAAGGCTTTATTGCCCTGCAAGAAAAAGGATTTATTGACCGTGTTTGCACTAAAACACAATCAAAGCACAGAAAAAAATCAATACCGGTGGAAGACACTTCACTGTGTTCAAATTAAGCAATCTGAGTCTTTCTCCATTGAATGTAGTAAATATATAAGGCATGAAACTCACAAGACATTTAGCATAATCACTGCAACTGTGTTTCCTGTAATATGCGTCAAACAAGGGTGTAATGAGATTAAAGCAGAAACATATTCATATTTTAGCAAGTTTGTTGTTTCACCATGGACACTGAAACTATACCTCAATACTTTATTTATGTTTTAATTGGTCACAGTTTGCTGGAACAGTCTAAAGCAATGCAAACACCTGAGTCACCCTAAAAAGGCATGGCACCATAATTGTAAATATGTTTACCTATAGTCTAGATTAGGGGTACAACTAACGATGATTTAAATATTTTTTTTTAGTTAATCGATTAACAGGTTGATTCTACTAAACGGACAAAAACTGTACTTTTGCCTCATAATTGAGTTATCTGTCAATCCCCTAATAGATCAATTGCCAATCTATCAACAGTATGAAGATATATGAGCTTCATGAGCCATTCTCTTCTCCTAGAATTGAGTTTAATCGTAGGTGGCCCGGCTCTGAATATTAGAATTCATTTTTTGACTTGATAGAGATTGCTTTAAGATAAACACAGTGCTGTCTTTATGTCACAACTGACTGGCAAAATTGTGGATACACTGTAACTTGTGATTTGTGGTGCTTGTCATCAACTCTACTACATTTTCACACCATCAGTAATGCTAACAAATATAGTCAAACAAATATCTCTGTGTTGACAGCCATTTGAGGGATTTGTCAAAGCTCCAATACACCAAACATGATTTATTCATGTTGTGTCTCATTTCAGAAATGGTTTCATCTGGTTGTTGTTTGATGTGCAGTGAAATGTCGGTGATTGACCAGGCACGTAATGTGAACACCAATAGACAACTTACTCAAGAGACTGAATTGGACGGCATTGGCATCATTAACCAGGACAGGTGCAACCAATATTTCTCATTAACAGATATGGAAAATGTCTTTTTTTTTTCAAAAGAAACAAATATACACAAACCAAGAAAGATAAAATATCTAACATTGGTCTCTTGTGATTTGAGATTGGATCTCACTCACACTTTAATTCATCACTTCCTGCAGCTTGAGATGGGTCTTTTTCTGATGCCGCCAGAATATTCTGCGAACAAATGTGTTGCACCTACTGGATGTGTAAAGGATATAACACCCTCTTCTGTTGTTTTGTGAGGTGTATTTTATTTCATGAGCACTTTAAATAACAGTGAATTCTGAAGTTGATCTACTGACATGGGTCATTTCATTTTGTTGCCAGAAGTGCGTGATCAGGTTGCCAAGTAGCCTGCCGAGAGCTCGTTCGTCTCATTCACCGAAGCCTCTAAAGAACTGCATGCTGCACAACAGGTGGCATGAAAACACCGGTGTCACTTCCTTGTTGTGACGTCTACTTACCGTTTTTTCCTTAGACTGCCATCTGAGACCCTGATGAAGATTCTGTCATACCTAGATGCCTCCGCTCTTTTCAGCATCAGCCACGTCAATAAGCTCTTCTACCAGCTCACCAATGATGAGTAAGTACCAGCCAGGTCCTGTTAACGCAACATACGCAGTCCATTCAAAACATCACTTAGGAATCCAATCCAACAGAAACCTTTTTTTTTTTTTGTCCTATTTTCTTGAAACATGTGAAAAATCTGCCAGTGCACTAAAACGCAGCACTTAAGGTTTATGTTTTATTAAAGATTATTCTGTTTATCAGTTTCTCGGTTAATTGTTTGGTCTTAAATATTTTACGGCCCAATGTGACCAACAATCCAAACCCCAAGGACATTGAGTTTACTACCATATAAGACTTTAAAAAAATTTAAATATCCACATTTTAGAAGCTAACAACAGACATTACTTGATTAATTGGTTATCAGATGATTTTTTTCAGCTCTGGTGGAGTAATCTTAATTTAACCTTCTTACTCTTCAATAAGGATCGGCTCGTCTAAAGTATTCCATGAAAACAAGTTGCCCTTGATTGTAGTGTTGTGACGTGTATAAAATACACACATTTCTAAAAAATCTTTAAAAACAGAAATCAACTTCACTAGAAATGAATTGAAGAATACTTACTGCATCGGTAGATTATTTCACTTTTTTAATGAATATTTTAAGGACTGAGATTAGACAGAAATGAGTTGATTAGATGGAGATTTGTTTTGCAACGTGACAGCTCTCTTGTCGACCGGAGATCCGGCAACCTGGCGTCCCACATGAATTGACGCCTGGGAAAACTGGATATTATATATTATATACTGTTCAGAGACATCTAGACTTGTTTTTGTAAAGCAGTTTCCATGTCCACCTCAAAACAGACAACTTGGACATGACGTCTCATAAGGAAGAGTGTGATTAGGTATGAGTGACCCCTAACGCTGTGTTGTTTCACTGCACAATGTTAGGCATAAAGTTTGCTATCACATATCAGGCAGTACCAAATATAGTCGTAACTGATGTCTATATGTCCTGACAGGTTGCAATTTGTGCAGCCTGCACAAACACAGTAATTCACCACGATGGGAAATAGAGCCATGCAAACTAAAACCAGTGGAAAAAGAGCCACTACCACCTGCCACTGCACACTGAGCTGTGAGGAAACCAACTTCCTTATGTGATGTCATGTGACGCAACGTTCTTCTGGGCGTTGCTCAAAACGCCTACTTTTCTGTGAATTTCTGCTTTTATGGCTTATAAAACATGCAAAATCATATTTAACTTTTCAAAGCATCGTTTTCATGAAACCTTAATTATACATGTAGTAAGAGTAAAGTATAACAGGAAATTAAACTTTTATCAGAACGTATCATTTTTCTCGACCAAGACACAAACAACAGAAGAACATTTGCATTCAAGAACAAGTCGGAGCAGTCGTCTTAGCACGGCAGACCTGTGACAAAAAAAAGCATATCAGGCATTATTTCATATAAATAAATCTTTATGTGTTTTAACCTTTTTAAGTTGTCCTCACTCACAGCGACCTCTCCCCTTTCTGTACCACCAATGCAGTGCTCTGTGGAACAAGATATACATTGCAGAGCTGAATAAAATGAATACAAAGTGGAAACCTAAGTGCGTGGACGGGCCGCTGCAGAAGATGGCCGCAACGGAGGTGCGTGATCGGCCTGCGGGCTACTGGAAGCGGCTGTACTTCAAAACCGTAGCCGCGTATGACATGAACAAGTGGAAAAGTCATCTTGGTCTCATCAGCCGTCACACTGGGCTGCCCATCCAAACAGAGCTGGTCCTCAGGTAAGGGATGGAGAGAGGCAGACACTGCTCATGAAAACCACTAAGATGAAGTACCTGAGGTGTACGGTTTGTTGTACCAGGCACTTGATTTCACTTACCAGACGCTTGAGTAGCCTGTCAAGCGTTGTTTGTGAATTAAGCTTAAATGAGTGCTTACCGTGTGTTTTCAAGCATTTGAGTCCCTTAGCTACTGAGGTGAGAAAAAAAAAGATCTTGTTATTTCTCAGGCAACCCGTGTCATTTCGTTTCATATTTTCCAGTGTGCTGCTTCACTTTAGTTCAGCCAAAAGGAGTTGTGTTGATCATGCCGTAATCTGCCATCTGTTTGGTACGTCTTGCTGTTTTTGCAAATGGAAGCGGCTCTGTTGAGGTGTCATGGGAACCCCTGGCCTTGTTTGTGGTTATAGCAAACAGTGAAACTTTGGAGAATCCACCCTGTCAAAGACGGTTCTAAGGTAGAGACTAGAGGACAGTTCACGCCGCCAGCTATCAAATACAAAGCGGGGTTTGTTTTTCATATCGCACTTAATGACTCTTTCTTATTGAAGGTGAGAAAGGAGGTCTCTGTCTGAGCGAGATGTCTGCTCGGGGGGGATGCCAGCACGCAGGGGAAAGCTCCCTCATCGCGGTTTCTGCTGTGTTTTTATAACCTCTGATTAGAGGCTGTGCAGCACTCAATTTTGAGTTCTGTGGCAGTCGCTCTGGTACAGAGGGGAAGTAGAAATAATTGTGTTCCTTGTAGATGCTGTCTGAATTGTTGAAATAAATTACCTAGCCCCCCCCCCCCCAAACTCGTCATCCACAACAGACACACACACACACACACACACACGCCACCCACCAACTCAGACAATTCCCTGTGGGGAGTTTGTCTGTTAGAGACACTGAGGAGCATTGCGATTTACCTTGGTAATAATCATTTCACAAGACATCACACACACAGACAATGCAGAGCGAAACTCCCCTGGGTCATCCCAGGCCTCCTGGGCTGCTCCAGTTTTTAGCTTTGTTCCTCCACTTAATTGATATTGGATGGTGCCTAAGCAAAACACCGGCTGCATCGCAGTCGGGGCAGCACTGAATCACATTTCAGACAGAACTGGATCAAGAGATTCATCACAACAGCTGCGCTTTCATTTCATTCGCTGCATATCATTTCATTAAGTGAGTATGCCTGTATTAAGTGAGTTATTCCCCACTTCATGAAGTCAGAAGCCTGCTAATTTCAGATTGCAGGTCTCCCTTACCGTGCTATACTGAATACAGTATAAATAATTGTGCATGCTGTTGTTGTGAAATATCTGTCATCTCTTCTTTGCTATGATCCTGTGTCGTGTTGTCTTATTCTAGAGACTTGCACGTCACCTGGCAGCTGACGGTGTCTGACAAGTCAGGGCATGAGTGCACACATGAACTGAGCCGGTCCCATTTCTGCGAGACTTCTGTGACTCTGTGCTGGAGCGGAGGAAGCTGCTTGCCCAACTACCAGCAGATTTCCACCCTTCAACTCCACGGTGTCAGGAGGATAGCCCTCAACTGCCCCGGCCTGAAGAAGTGAGACAGTCGGCGTCCATTTCTCTGTCTCTCTGTCTCTCTCTCTCTCTCTCTCTCTCTCTCTCTCTCTCACTGAATCCAACTGTTTTCTCTGTCAGGCCTGGCTGGAGGTCCCTCATGGCGAAGTTAGACACGCAGGCTCTAACTGAAGGCGCGCAGGTCATTGGCCAGGACAGACTTGTTGAACTGAAGCTGCTACAGCCCGGCATCATCATCGGTGTCTGGAGGGTAATTGCTTCACAGGCAGCTATGGCATTTTTTAAAATGATTGTTCGTTAGCTTTTAGTAGCTGGAACAATTAGACGGGTTTGTGAATTTACCTGAAATTGAAGTGATGGCTCTCTCTCTTTGCAGGACCAGTCCTCAGTTGCCTTCGTCATGTTCACCCTTCACTTCCACAGGCTGGTGGAAAGAAGCATCCGGGGATCTCCCGTTTGGTAGGCTGCACTTGAACCGGCACCTTTTTATTCACATGCTTACATGGCGTGCAGTGTATCACCATCAGAGAGTTAGGGCGTGAAGCGTCAGCATCACCGGCACCTTGTTAAAACGAAACAATCAAAACAATCCAAAACATGTTTTTCAGATGTTGCTGTCTTTCTTGTGAAATAGTGGATACTATCACCCCTTTAAGGCCTCTAACAATCCTGTAATGAGGAGTCACAAGTGGGCATTATTTGAAAGGGTCATCTATCTAGAAATGGATAAATAATCCAACATATGTGATATCTAGTACTGGAGTTGCTGTATGCTCTTGAAGGTGCTGCATTGGTCATCTGAGAGGAGAGACAAAACATCAGCAAGACCACACAGCATTCTTGACAGTGCTTACACCTCAGCATGGTGTGGACATAGCCCCCTCTCCTGGTTTCATGTGAGAACAAATGTTGCAGCACATCATGATTCCAGTCCACACGAGTAACAAACCCCTGAAACAACCTCCTTTAATGAAATACCTTTTTCTTTAATGTTTCCTTCGTCTCCGCAGTCTTCGTTTCATTTTCCTCTTTCTTTTCGTCCTCCAGCCCCTACGTGGAGCCAATAATTAAATCCCCTTTTGATGACATAGACCCTGAATATGGTCTCCATGGTTACCAACTACACATCGTTCTCCACAACACGGCGTGTGAGATCGTGTCCGGAAGCTTCCCCGAGATGTTCTGCCGGAGAAGTAATTTATTTATACTTGTATTTACTGAATGGGTCATTTAATAACTATTTTTAATTAGAGCAGGTGTGATTCATATGTACAGTCATTTCTAGAGGAATACTAATACTACACAGTACTACATATAGTTATAATGCCTCCATAGCCACAAGTTCTCAGACCATCAGGATAGTGAACTTTGACATCAACATCCTCTGCCTCGTCCAGCTAGCACATTGTCCTCTGTGAATCCTTCGCAGCATCCTGCACAGTTACACATTCACACAGTTTGCCTTTCAACTCTGACATATGTACATTTTTATATACAAATACACACATTGCAGCATGTGACAAATAAAACCTTAGAAATGTAAGATAACCTTTATTAGCTATGTTCATTAATACATTAATTGTATTTGAAGATAATTATATAGCTCATAGATTGAATGACTGAACTTATTAGCCTTCGCTAATCAAGTGACCTAACACTCATTTCTATTGCTTTACATTTACTTGTCACGTGTTGTTGTCTTTCACCAGCTCAGATCTGTGATGGCCTAATCCAGCTGACTGCCATTAGCAGGACAATCTTATCGCAGCACATACCTCTATCCAGCAGAATCAACCTTCCCTGGAGGTGTGAGGCCCTGCAGGGCGCAGTGAAGGTACAACATGTGGTTTATGAAGACAGAAATGCATGCCCAAAACATCTCAAGTATATTACTGACTTAATGGTAAGCGTGCCAAAGAAACAGACCACATGCTGGTTTTATTTTAATGTCCACAGATCTATTGAAAAAGCAGATTTTAGAATAATTCCCTCTTGTCTCCTGGTTAAAGTGAATACAATTCAGGATGTATTTTGACAGTTTTGAACCCCACTGACTTCACAACAATGATAGTCCAGAAAAGAGATCCTGACATTAGTTCATTCTACAACTTCTTGTCAGAATTGCTGCGTCATGAGTTTGACTCTACTGGACGAATTCAGGAAACCTTTCTGGTGTGTCGGCTCTCCTGTTTCCATGGAGCAAGAGAAGACTCCCGTCTCCTACGACTATGACGGTGAGCACTTCCTGATCCACTATCAGGACTCAGACGGTCAGATGAAGATGAAACTTGTATGGATGAAGGAGCAGAAGCAGTTTGTTGTGATCAGTTTAGTTGTCTATGTGACTGTTTGCAAAGTCAACCAGCATTTCAGTAGAAATTACTGAACGTGCAGCATTTCTGGAGCAAGTTGTAAGGTTTGTAACAGTTTGATACTATGAATAAGCTTTTCATATTTCAATTAAACATGTATCTGTACTGCGTGATCTTCTTGTATTATATTATATAAGCATGTCTAGCTTATTTATAGGGATAAAAGAGTGTGCCTCCAGAATAATTTGACGCTCTTAGTGGTCGAGAAAGCAGAAATGTATTTAGTGATATTTTGATATATGCAGAAAATGTTGCAGTTCAAAAGCCGATATGCCAAAGTAATGACACTTCTGTATTACTTTGTCTTTAAATGCTGCATAAATAAATACATTTGGATTGGATTTAGAAAATAAATAATGATTTGCTTTGAAATTGTAATTACCTGTTATTAACTGTTTATAACATCTATTTCTATCTTGTTTTTATCTTTAACATCTGAAAAAGACAACCCCCCATGTTGGATTTTAAGTCGGATATCTTATGCAGATGTGAATCTTTATCATAGTGACAACTGAGTCGACCCTCTTTACATATTCCCTGTGAATTGTTCTAAGGGTAATCTATTCTCTACTTAAAGGTGATATAGGTAATTGCAGTCATTTTGCCCAGCCTGACACTGTATTACACCACTCCACTAGGACATTTAGTGACTCAAAAATCGTTTTTACATGCAGCGTAAGAGGACATTTTACCGCCACACTAAATGTAATGCCTCATTCACATTGAGTCATTTTGTAAATAGAAACCTTGTGTGCATGTTGGAGGAGCGATGGTTGTACCGTAGGAGTAGGTTGTACGGACACTTTCGAAGATTTGCCCCACAACACCTGAAGGAGATTCCATAGTATCTTTATCATCCTCCTTCATTACTTTAATCACTTAGCAGATCTTTACTAACTTAAAGTATCCAAATGACTGATATATGTATTATTATTATCATTCTCAATCATTCTTTTACTGTTCTGTCTGATGTATTTGGTGTATTTTCCATTTTCCTTTGTTCGTACATAGATATGTGTCCACAACCTTGAACAGGCACTAATATTTAAAAGCATCTACTCTTTAAATATAACACTTTTAAGTATATTTTTTGGGAAATTGTCTAAACGAGGTCATCCTTTACATGTTTAAATTGTGTGAAGGTTTTGCTGCTTTTGTAGGATTCACGCAAATTAAGTTAAAGTTTTCTCTTATCCCGGTATTTATACCTGTACACCCACATTACCTCAATTGCATTGTCAGCCATTACGCAATCACTTTTAGATGAAAATTGAGTTTAATGTCCACACCCTGGGCAAGTCTGGCAACAGCGATAGAATTAGTGTAGGAGCAATTGTTGGAAACTGTTGCTGTGCTGCTGATGGGCCAGCACTGCTGATGGCAATGAAACATCTCTGGATAATAGGATTTCAGAGCCTTCCCTTCCTTTTTCTCTGTGAGGGTCATCATCACCTTGAAAAGATGCTTATTTTTTATCCAAACACATCACCGACTGCATTGGCACTGGATCCTAAATCGTTTTCGGGGAAATGAGCCAGAGGGAAAAAGAGGGGCAACAGTGTGATGAATTGTTTTTTTTTTGTCATAATTGAAGACAAATAACTGTGATGGGGAGAGTGACATTGTATGACTCACAAGGACTCCATGTGTTGTCATACTTTGAACATTTTACAGGCCTCGTGCTCTCCAACTCCATCCATATCAGGGCTGTTGAAAGGACAAATGGCTGTTGAATCGCACGCTGTATGGATGAAAGCCATTATAGCAGAACAAGGGATTGCTGACATGACCATTCGAAAGCCCTGACAAATTACATGACATTGGCCATTACTTGGACTGGATGATGTGTACAATGTATGACTTCCAGGTTACAAGTGTGTTACAACACATTTCCATCCCGGTGACCTTCATAGTACTGTTCGCTGTCACATCGGCTGTCGCAAACTGCCAATCCTTCATTTTTCATTTTATTAGAAAAACCAGGAGTCAAGGGTATTGTGGATCAGTTAATGGACTTGCAGGAACATAAAGCTCCTTATTCAAAGGTTTGAGTCTGAGTAATGGCTAAATAAAGACAATGGATATGGGGGGCAAGGACTATGAAACCTTGATTGAAAGTACTATTCTGTCTATCGTGGTGCAGAAAGTATTAACTTAATGCTCCTATAGTGATTTTTCTGTGAAGAAATATTATTGGAAATACAAAAATCTATTTACCCAAGCGTGCTAATGTAAATGTGTTCCAATAGTTCTCCAGTAGATGGCTCTCTTTAGTAAAAAATGAATCCTTAAACAGCACAGGTTTACATGTTCTCCATGTTTTCTTTTTTTTTATCAGCACAGCATTACTGTTTTTTCAGTGAATCATTTCTTTCTCATGTTGTTTTTCTTATTTGTTCTGCTCTTTTGCAAAGTAATTGCAGGCCTGTATGCTAATCACACATGTATAGACCTTAACAATGATTAAAGAAGAAGCCACAGCCAAACCACTGAATGGATACATGTAGTGACATAAAGCTTCATTAAACTCATCTTTCTGAGTTTCCTCACAGGCTAATCTTGGAAGAAAATTGCTTCCATTTTTAGCCTTTAATTCTCTCCCCTGTGAGTGACCAGCTGGGTCCGCAAATGATTCAGCCTTTGAAGCCAATGAAACTGTCCTTTTCTTAGTCTTCTCATTGGGCAAAAACAGTCAACTAATGAAATTCAACAGGGGGGGGGGGGGGGGGGGTGCGTGCTTGAATGCATGCTTTGTCTTGTTTTCATTTACAATGACCTTCTAAACTGATTGTCTTAAAAATAATATTAGAGCTTAATTTACATCCCCCAAAAGACTGGGAGATAATCACGGTCTTGCGCCACACTGATGCGTGCACAGCCTTAAAAATTCCTAACCCCTAACGTTCCGGATGTATCACCCCGTTGGGTAAGTACTTTACGCCAGATAAGTTAATTATGCTTGTAATGATCTGAAAAACATCAACCACAGCAACCCAAAAACACCTATGCCACAAAACAACGGTATAATCCAGGAAAATGTGTTTTGTAGATGCCACAAAATAACAGCTGGTCAGGCATTTACATTCCTGTCAGGGAACCCTGCTACTGCACCACTGACCCTCCTCTCTCTCTCTCATTCACCTTTACTTCCTCCACTTTTTTTGATCCTGGTTGGGCAGTGGAACTGGATAGTGGGGAGAGCTGTGAGGGGTGACAGTATTGTAATAGGCTCATGATGCCCAGTAAGATCCTCGGTTTATTCTCCCCTTTAAATGGTGCATTACGGTCAGACGGCCGTGGAGAAATCCATTTATATCAAAGCCGCAGCTCGTCCTGCGGCTCCGAGCGCTCAATGAGCAATATGACTGCGGTGCCATTCCTGCCGCATCCAGTGTTGCCTCAGTCTGCCATGACAGACAGTCGAACAAATGTAATATTGCTGCATATCACTGAAGCCCAGGTGGTGATGATGACCTGTAGTTCGCCTAGTAGATGTTTATTATTATTAACTTAATATAGCTGTGCTTTACTTATATTTCACATTTTCTATTTACTCTACATTTCAGATGGATTCAGAAATATTCTACATTTTACTACACTGCCTTTACAGCTTTACTTACTTACAGAATCAGATTATATCTACAAAACCTACAACCAACAACTACAATATTACACATTTTAAAGATTAGACTACCCAGGAATATATAAAGTAGCTCCACCTCGATTGGCTACAAATGTTGCTGAAATGGTAATGCATGTATAATACAAATCCAATGATGTCATAAATATTAATAAACTACTCCAGAAGGTGTGATTCTGGATGATACATACCTTTGATTTACTTTAAGAACATTATAATATTTCTCTGCTTAAAAAAAAAGTGTATATCGTGTATTTTTACACTGTTTATTTGTTTCCGCATCGTGGCATTACTTTATCTCTTATATGGAATATGAATACGAAATACACTAGCTGAATTGCTACAAATGTTGCTGAATATGGAATCATATTCCATATAAGAGATAAAGTGAGTTGACCCTGTTATTTTCCACATTTACAGTGCATTTACTTTCGAGCCATTTGATTACAGTCCCTAGCATTCAGTCCCACTGTTGTCCATGTCCTTTACTCATCAGTACATTATCTATGATTTTAGATAACCGGACGGTGAACGTTCTTTGTTTCATAAAATAAATGATCCGCCACTATTTCTCTCTCGCTTCCTCACACAGGTTACTCGATGTGTGTGCGCCAGAGAATGAGAGGGGTGGCATGAGTCAGCACATTATGCAGTATACTGTAAAAGCGCTTTCCACGATTTCACACGGATCACTAGTTTGTATTAGCCTCGCAGTAACGTCCTATGGCTGTCTGGTCTCAGAGCGGATGTTTTGGAAGTCAAGTACAGTCGAAACTGCTCTCTGATCCTGCTGCAGTTGAATGTGTGTTCAAAAAGGGTTGCCTGGTTATTTAAGCACCAACCTACATTGTCTAGGCCAAATTTTAAAGGAGCTGTATTTAACACTCGGAACATTATAGCAGCAAACAACTATTTGCAATGTAAAGATATAGTGGAGTAATGTTTACTTGCCACCATCCTGTTCCCCCTCAGGTAAACTGTTAGCTCTCTTGGCACTTTCACCATTGTTTGCACTGTTAGCGCTAATAGCACCATTAGCATTGATCCGCCGACTTGCCTACACACCATGCGAGAGCTGTTGAGAGGCAATTGAACCGCTCCCAATCTCGTATCTTGCAGCTTTTAAAGTAAAGGTTTCACATTTTTTTCGGAAATAAGCTAAATTGCTGTCTTGCTGGACAGCAGGCAGCCAGTTAGCCAAGCTTAGCATTTAGACTCTCTCACAAGAGTGTTTTGCTGAGACAGACTCAGGTCTCAAACCTTTCTCCTGATTTGTGTGCTCGAAAAAATGCCATTTTGGTGTCGGAGTGTTGCTTGTGGAAAATGGGTCCAATATTTAGTTTGAAGCGAAATTATCTGTCATAATCTGTGTCCACGCTCACTTCTGTGATTGCAGTTAATAGACTCAGACCTGCCAATAGTCTCCTAAAGGAGCAAGGCAGCTGTTTGTGCTGAGCTAAGCTAACCATCCAAAGATTGAATGAAAAACCGAAGTGTCAAATATGACAAGTTGGAGTTTTAATGGCAGTAATGTGTGTGACCGTTTCTTGACTATGCTGTAGTCTGGTATTTACTTTACACACATCAGATTGGTATCAAACTTCTCATCTAACTCTCGTCCAAAAAGTGAGGCTATGTATTTCCCCAAAAGTCGGAACTATTTATATTCATCAACGTGTTAATCCAACTAGTTTGCTGTTATTGTAAACGTTATGTATCCATGACAAGATTATGGCATTACGCAAAACAAACATGTTGTCTTTCTAACTAAAGCAAATGTTAAATCCAGCACATTGTGTTGGATGCACAAATCAGGCAGGCTTCACAGAAAACAGCCCGGGCTGTGCTTGTATACAATTCCTGGAACAATTGGTTTTCAGGCAAAGGTCCTCGCCTGAGGCTAACTCTATTGATCTGAACCACTATTATGAGGGAAAGACGGAGAGAGAGCGAGAGAGGGAGAGAGAGAAAAACAAAAAGAGAGGAACACAGAGGCAGAATTTTGAGACACCCAAATAAAAAGCCTCCCTCATTATGTGTGAACTGGCACACTGATGTGTTCATGGGTATAAACACAAAATGTGATTTGATGGCAAATCTAGTGTAGTGTTGTGTCAGTGATCTTTTCAACCAATTACACCAAACCGTGCACTGTTTAGTTCTACTGTAAACTCTCACTACAATGCTATGAGTTACCCAAAACCCAAGCGGTTAGTTGTATCTGTCATAGCAGTGTGTTGTTTAGACTTTTGACACTGGGAGACTCCCAGGGAACCATTAGTCATCGCTTGTCTCTGACTTGTTACTGTGAAGTGCCACATGGAGTTCTTGATTGCCGGCTTACAGCTCTGACTGAAATGAAAAATGAAACAGAGACTGCTTGTGGTCGTAAGAGGTCACTGCTGAAGATCTGTGTGGCTGTAGTGTTGCTTGGGAAAGCAGAAATGCAGTATCTGGCACTTTGAGTGTCACATTGAAAAACTACATTAAAACCTACATGTAAACACACACAATATCTATTGTCATGCCACAGTTTACCTTTATGGACGATACATTTACTCCTTCTACTTTGGCTATTACACACACATTCAACAGAGCCAGCTTTCTAGTAGGATATGATTGCCTTTTAATCACATCTCTGTTGTGGGCGGGGGGGGGGGGGGGGGGGGGGGGGCATCTGTGTGTGACACCCATTAAAGATGATGAAAGTCACTGTGCCTGGAATAACATTTCCACATACTTGCACCTGTCGTAAAAGCAAATTAAGACAGATATGTGGGCAGTCTGCCACACTGATACTTGGACTTTTCCTCGCAAACCTGCCAAATCATCATAATGTCGCAGAGTGATAACATTGTGATTCAGTTTAACTACTGTACCACGCAGGCTTTCATCGCTGCTTTATTGTACAGTATGAAATACTGTATATGGTATGCACCGTAATATTGCTTTTTGTACTCTGTGTATTTTCTTTTACTGATTCTCTGAGCACCTATCCTCATGCTTTATGTTGCTGCCAGGATTGCGGCTTCATAAAGCATTGATGAGATTCACCTCAGCTTACTATGGCAATGACCCTACTTGACCCTTGAGTATTTCTGAACTCACTGTCCATTGGCTGTCGCACAAGAACGTTGACCTTTTTCAAGGGGAAAATGTGGAGCACACCTGCAGTTCTGTTACGAATAAATTACCAGGGCATAAAAGGTTGTGCATTATGTTCACCATTTGAGGAGAAAGATGCTCAGTTGGTTTTTAGCCATGCTAGCAGAGGTTTGGACATTTCTCGGTTATAAGATGCATCGGGATGCAGACGTGAATGATTCTGCAGTGATGCAGTGACGGAACATAATCGTGCCTTTGGTTTCATTTCAGCTCAGTGTGAGTCTTTACTGCATTTTGCTGTCATGTACTGTCCTTTGCTCTTATTTCTCTCCTCTCCTCTGATCTCTGTGTTTCACTGAGGACGGAGCTTACACACACACACACACACACACAGTGTGTGTGCGCGCAGAGCTCCGGCAATCAGCAGTCTGTAAACTCGTTGCTCTCGCTACCAATATTCGCTGCTCTGCTTCGACAATGTTGGGCTGAAATAAATGGGCATGCAGGCTGAAATTCAATAGTGGTGTTTAAAACCCGGTCGGCAGATGCAGTGACTTAAAGCAGGTAAGAGTAGAAGAGCTACGAGTAAGGAAAAGTCCACTAGCCACTAATTCATGCATTGTAAAATGCCATAGGCATTTAGTGCCCGGTCAGCTATGTGTAGATTACAGCACACTGCAGAAGGATTCATGTTTTGTTTTTGTAATGTTTATGTTCTGACGCGGGTCACACAGATACTGTTTTTAAACTTTTTTTTGTTCATATTATAGACTGTTGAAGTTGGATTTTGAATATGTATCTGACTGCTAGTTTTAATTGAGGAAAAAGTAGCCATGTGCGGTATTATAGAAAATTGAGGATGCGATGCATTGAGATGCTTCAAGAATCATTGCATCATGCATTTTAATCTTTGACAGGTGAATTGTTATCCAATCGTGAGGCCAGTGAAGATTCACACCTCTACTTGTGGGGTGGCAATGTCGATCAGACCTTCATGGTTCCAAGAGGACAAAGCAACAAACCATGTGGTTTTGGTTGAAATATGAAAACTGTTGGATTGATTGGCACTGACTTTTCATAACTTTTCAGTGTCATCTTCAGGATAAAAGTTGAATGTTTGTGCTATTATGCTAAGCTAAGATGCTGGACATGTTAAACGAGATCACCCTGTTTGCACTTGTCATTGAGAGCATGTTAGCATGCAGACATTAGCGTTGAGCTCAAAGCACCACTGGCTGTAGACCAGAAGGATCAAAACCGGTAGTGCAACATGCGAGGAAGCAAAGTCAGCAGTATTTCAGTGTGTAGTTAGAATCGGACACGGTGACCAGATTAATCCAGTCCTGACATGCACTCCACCAAAGTGGCCTGAATGTGAGAGGTCAAATGTGGTGCACCTCGCTTTATTAAGCTGTCATCTTAATCAAATGCAAAGCCTTTACTCACTCACACACTCACACACTCCATGGTTGAATGTGTCAAATCTGCATGGGATCGATGAACGCTACATTACCGGCAGCAACAGTTGACAACGTGCTGTGTTAAATGATGACCAACACATCTAACTAATGAGCGCAGTTAGTAGCAGTTGAGGTGAGAGCTTTGTGTTTGTCTCTCTTACCTTGGGTGGCGTGTGGTGAGAGATTTCCATTTTGCAGGCATGATGATGATTGATACTATCGGGTCCCAAATTATGCGCTGGAGTCTCCACACTTCATGATCACTCACCTCTGGTATTAGTAAGATGAATGATCTTCGCTCGTTTAGAAGCGGAGAGGTAATTGTTTCTTGTGCTCACGTGAAAGCAATAGTAGGGGGGGGGGGGATAGGATAGGAAGGAAACGCAGCTCAACAGTGATTGCTGGAAATGGTAGGGATCATTTTTCATGTTTGCTTTAAACATCCCCTACTGCTCATGAAGCGGTATGGAGACTTTGTGATTACAGATAAAGCCTCTTATCTTAATGCAGAATAAATCATGGGCATTACAGGGGGAAAAAAAATCTATTGATTTGTCTAAAAATAACTTATTTTACATAGTATATCACACGGTATTTAATTGGCAATGTCTTTTGTCGACTGAAAGTGATACACTTGTGAGAAAGAGGAAGAAATGGCAAGTGGCCACAAGAAGGCACTGAAGCGCCTCGTGACTCATGCTTTTCTATCTTACAGAGAAGGCTTTCGAGTAACATCTGGTCTAGTGTTTTGTTTTTTTGTTTTTTTATTAACAGTTGTGTCCACTGTGTATTTTCTGAGTAAAATACCACAAAGACCAAATTATTTACCTTAATCCATGAACTGATAGTCATTAAAGTCATTTCTGAGGATTGCACAGGTCATACTGAAACCCAACTCTTCCGGCAGATATGCAGACAATCTATTGTTCTTGGTCTATGAAAGCTTGCTTTATAATCGGTTTTATTGTTTTCCCTCAAAGCCTCTTTTGAGCGATTTGCCGGTCACGCTCAATAAAACCACCCTGATTTCAAACCAGCGCGTGGGGTGAACCTTCAAACAGCAGTTCAGTCTTTGGGAAGGCAGGGCAACTTTAGGCCAGGGCCAAACAACAATGATTCGCAATGATTCTACTCAGATTTTTGTTATTTGCAAAGAAATCTCAATTTAGTGTGTTATCTGCCAAAAGCTCTTGTCTGTTTCATGTAGCAGACATCAAGTGAAGAGTCAGGCTGTTGCTCTGACATTGCTCGTGTTATAATGCAAATGTGGGGAATAACACTGGTTAATTGTCACTGGTTGTTTTAATCATTCGATAACACCTTACACAATAGATTTGTCAAATTCTGCTTGCGCAAACTCCAAGAAGGCAGGACAAGGAATTGATTAATACAGCAACACTGTTACAAGAATTCATATGAATGCAACCATGCTGTGGAGTATATTGGGCTTGTCTTGTGGTGTGTTGTCTATAGTCAGACAACATCTGTGTTAGGAGATGTGGCACATTAAAAATGCACAAGTATACTTTAAACTATCTGCTCTTCTTTTGTTTACTCATATTCAAATGGGTGGAGCTTGAAGTTCAGTAGAGGAGAACTCCCAAAATAGACCTGCCCAAGGAATAAGAACTGCTTTAGGTGGCTGTATTTCATGTGTGACGTCCAGGTGTGATGGCATAAATCGTTTCTATCACTGCTCTCGTGACTCCTCCACCCCTCCCCCCTGTGGCTTTGCTTTACTGGCCCCCACAACCCTCACGTCATCACTTTTGTTGCTGTTCTCACAACCTTGTGGGCCGGAGCACGCGCTGCATCTCATCAGAGAATATTACCTAACACACTCGGAGGACAACATTCATCAACGTCACAGGGCTTTTGCCAGCAGTGCATTTCTTTCTGTGGGTGCCCCAAGTCCATTTCAGTTGTTCCAGCAGCACCGCAGGGTACCTTGCTGTGACCTGTGCCACTTCAGCGGGGCAGTATCGCTTTCAAGGTTCTTCAGTCTTAAGTTTCTGCTGATATGAACTATTTTGTACATCTCAAATTCCGTGTGTCCTGCTACCAGTTCTGCCTGGCTAATGTTGTCTTACTGTGTTTCCACAGTGTGTATGTTTACTTCAGGCACTTGTCCATTGTTTTGTGTATTTAATGCTTGCTAGTGGAAGTTTATCTCAAGCAAGTCTGTTTAAACCAAGCTCATGTTAAAAGGCATACTATGCAGGAAGTGTTGCTTAAACACAACCGGAGAGGCACTGGGACTTCAATTCATCCCAGGACTTTGAGATGGAGAGGCTTTTCATGCGAGTGCCCAAAAATCTGGCAGTAATTTGAACATAATTACAGATTTTTGGGGTATAAAGAGAATTTGCTGAAGACCTTCGAGACACTTTAGCATGTCTGGCTGACACCTGCCTCCTCAGTCTGTTAGCAAGTCACCAGATCACTGAATCAAAACAAGATGGTCCAGGCAAGCATAGATGAGCTGAAACATTAACCGCAAAATGTATGTTGTTTCACATCATCAGTCCGACAAAATCTGCTTCTAAACAAAATTTGAGGCAAGAAAAAAGAGATCTAATTAAAATGTTTCTTCGGATTTTTATTGCAGCGACAGACTAGTTCAGCAAGCTTTTAATAGCACCGAGGCCGGCAACGGCAGAGAGAGAAGACGGGGTAGAGACATCTAACTCTGTGAATAAAGGCTTTATTTTGACTAAACCAGATCTGTTGATTGTTGGAAGTGCAATGACTAGGCTAACCAACGATGAGTTGTGTTTTGTTTCTTTCATGTTTTCAACCTTTACCAAGGCAGCGATAGTTTTCTAACCTGCTATGCCGCAGGCTGCCTGAACAGATCACATTTGTTTATCATTTTGTTGGCTGTTTTCTGAATGTGGTGCAGCTGTTGACCGTCAAAAATAATGATGACCACAATCCAAAATCCATTAAAACCCATGGCCCCAGATCCTAAAATCTATAAAGTGAAATAGTCCCACAGGCCACGTTGTCCACCATTGCTCAGCAAAATATGCTTCAAACATTCAGAGGTCTTTCTCACAAACAGACTAGAGTGGAGATATCTCCTCCTTCCAGATAGAAAATCTGCATCAAACACACCTTGTTTGTGTTTGAAATATACACACTTTAGACTTGCAATAGTTACGCATGCATAACACAACACCAAAATTGCCTAAATGCAGTTTAGACATTATACTTTCATGAGCAGAGGTACTGTAACATCACCATAATTTTAAGCGGCAAGTGCACTTACTTTACGTGGATTGCATCCCTTACAAAATCAGCAGTCTTGGCATAAGCACAGCTCTGGGGGCTTTGTGTTAGTTAGAGCCTCTTAAGAACAACAGTCGTTCAAAAAACACCCTCGGGAATTTACAACGATTCCACTATCTGAGAGTCACGCAGGAGCTACAGCCAACACACACATATGCAGGGGGAATCACATTAGCTACTAGAAAGCCTTTGATTTAAGAAGTACAAACACGTAAGCCCTATCGAGGAGGATGACATGCATGCGCTAAATCATGACATCTGATTTATTGTTTGAAATGTACAGAGGGAGCTTTGTCCTTGGCATTCTAAAACACTGTAGGTGTACATCTTGAATCTAAGTGTTTTGAACAAAGGGGAAAGAAAGTGTTCGGACCATGATGAAGGGAGGGAGCTTAAGTATGACTAAGATTTTCAAGAAAGCCTCACAGCCTATGCAAATGAGTTTACA
The DNA here is from genome assembly GCA_032191485.1 of Leptoclinus maculatus. Classification (NCBI taxonomy): domain Eukaryota; kingdom Metazoa; phylum Chordata; class Actinopteri; order Perciformes; family Stichaeidae; genus Leptoclinus; species Leptoclinus maculatus. The sequence goes on from JAVDOI010000013.1 coordinate 9,292,398, forward strand.
TGGGGATTATTTTTGAAAGCACAGGAAAGATACAGATGGGAGATTGTAAAATATATAGGCTGTATAAAAAAAGGTCGTATGCAAGGCTGCAGCAACGAAGCAGCTATTAAAATAGTTTGCATGTGGATTCTAAGTTCCTCTGTTCATCTTTATTCACGACATTTATGTTACACTTAATGAACATGACATAATGACTATAGAGTGCTTTATAGTGAACCACCGTGACGAAGCATGTTGTTCTCCTTCTACAAGTCATCTCCCTGTCTGTCCTTTACTACTTTGCCATTTCCTTCAGCTGATATCAGCTAAAGGAAAAGGTCGATGTGGATCCCGGTGAATGCACACAGGTAGAACAAAGCCAATTTCAGATGTGTCAGTGGAACTGATGCTACCAGCCGCCTCTGACAGCTTGAGGGGAACAGCCTCAGCCCTCATCTCAAAAATCACCTCTGCTTACTGAGCGGAAACCGTTCGTCACATTTGCCTGAGACGCTCTGTCAAGCCCTGTCAGCATAGATTTATTATTGTTATTATTATTATTATGCAATACCATGCTCATCCTTCTTTGTAATTTAATTAATCATCTACTAAGCCCTGCCGCAGTTGTCATCCTATCTGTATCTTTTAATGGTGTTTCTTTATTTATATTATCCGTCTGCACCATTCTCGTGAGCGCGATATCTGAGGAACGCCAGGAGCGAAGTTCTTCAATTTTGGCACGAACATCCACCTGGACTCAACGATGAACTGATTCGTTTTTTTGATGGTTAAAGGTCAAGGTCACTGTGAGTTATTGTCGGTCCCACTCGCTTAATACCTGAGAAACGCCTTGAACAAATGTCTTGAAACTTCGCACAAACGTACATTTGAACTCAAGCATGAACTGATTAGAATTTAGTGGTCGTTGTGACCTCGTAGAGTATAGTAAGTAAAAAATTTCACACACATGTCTAATGGATAAAATGATGAAGAGATGAGATTTTGGACAGATATGGATGTAAACCGCAACTTGACTGTTTGGCAGAGGCTTACAATCGCAAGGGGAGTAATCCTCAATTTTCTTTAGATAAATCAACTTCCCACCAGAATCCCTAGTTTTTTTCATGTAAACGAACCCTTCACTTCTAAAATAATGATGTACACAGTCTTGAACATTTGCTTTTTTTTTCCGTTTTCCAATTATTTTTTTTGCTTATGAATCATCTTATAGTAGGTTCAATTACTATATAGCTTTTTTTGTATTTGTGGCTTTCTTAGATGGATGACAACTGATTCATATTGTTCAACTCCTCTACCAAAGCTTAACACTATTTTGCAATCCTGCTTTCCCTCGTTTAATTTCTGCGTTCCGGGATCATTAAGATAAAACTTGTCAATGTAATTGGAGCCTGACAGCACCCCCCAAACGCCAGGCTCAGTTTGTACTATCTGTATTGAAGTTGTTCCCCTGACGCAAAAGAAGCGAGTTAGCGAGACAAGCACAGAGTAAACTTTAAAGCGTGCAGTAATGTATGCGGGCTCCTCCATATTTGATGCTGCTCTGCTGCATTAAGATCCATCCCTCAATGCCCATATTTAATGTGTCGAGTCTGAGCTTTTCTGTGACAGAGGGTTGCTGCAGAGCATGGAGGGTGTCACTGGGGAGCTGCGATCACACAGTCGCACTACAGAAAGCATTCTGCGGTTTGCCCCGAGGAGCTCATTCAGCGTATTCCTGCATAATTACCTCAAAGTGATTAAAGAAATCAATGGAGTACTGTCACTGCCGAGGGCACTTCCCAAAAGCATCGGATAATCACGGTATACATACCTGTCCAGCTTTCCTGCATAACATTTTGTAAACACTCAACAATATGCTCAACACCTACAACAACATCTACAAATCACTCACTTATTTGTACTCCTTCAACCTGTTGCCCTGTGGAAACAGTTATTGGAAGTGTAAGACTGGGAGTGTTTGCAGCTTTTCATGAAACCCTGGAGACAGGTGTCAGGATGCATCACTCCGTTACGCCAACAGCATTTTTTCGCAAGATTTAGTATTGGAGATAATGACCGAGGGCAGTGAGTCGACTAAATCCTCCAATCCTGAGGCCCAGTTGGCAAAAACTGCTTGTGTTCCTTCCTGGGGATTTTCTCAGGAGCATATCAGACAGCAACAAACCAAATAGACCTGATGGTTCTTTAATTTGTTCATGATGTTGACTGTCATCTGAAGTAAATCAAAGAGCAAGGGGAGCGTTTGATAGAATATGTACAATATATGTCCGTGCCTATAAGTCAGATCCTGTCCTCTGTGTTCAAAGCAAATGCCTAGTAGGATTCAGACACTCAACACAAATGTCCTGACCTGTGTGTATGCCTGCAGAGGTAGACACCATAAATGGAATTTAGGAAACTGACAAGACTGGTGTGATACGCTCACCTTGGACCAAAAAACCTGCGACATGCAGGGAAGGAGGTTGGGGGATTACAAAGGTTTTTTATTTCCTTTACGCTCTTACTATTTTATATTTTTAAAACCTAAGATATGAAATAGTAGTTTGTTATTGTTGTTTCTGTTGCTGATTGTTGTCTGAGAGTCCCAGGCCTTTAAAATGTTATATGTTGTTAAAATGTTCAGCCTTAAGCTTTTCATCAAATCAAATCCTGTTTTTGATATTATCAACTAGTATTATATTTCAGCAGTTGCCACTAAATGCATTTAAATTATGTAATTACCTGTACATAGTAGTTGTCATTGTTATCTACGGAGTCAGCAATTCCCGCACTGGTTTCAGATTTCCTTTACATGTCACAGGAAAGTATGTGTGTGTGTGCATTATCCAATGTTGCTCATTGACATTTTTCTAATGTATCTTATTTATATCGGCCTCATTGTTCACTCTCCTAACAATTGCTGCTATTTAACTGCTAATGATAACCAAACATTTCAGACTGCTGTTGCTACACATTAATAGTGTTCAGTTGGCAAAACATGGGGCGGCATGATTGTGAAACAATCACAGGAAATAAAATGTATTTGTCAACAACTGTTATACTTTACATTTGAAATATGTTTTTTTTACAGGGGATCCGTATCTGAGTCATTGAAGAAGGAGCAGCCACAGTGAGTGAGATTAAGACTTTCATGCGACGGACCACAAACCTCCAACTCCTCAGCAAGGTAACCAACTGTTCACATGTTGTGTGGAAACCTTTTTTGCAGTGTCAGATTGTGATTGCCAAATCAAGCACGACCGAAATCCCAGGAAATCTTTTAAAACGTGCGGCTGCACACAAATTTGATCCAGGCACAGAAACGTGGTGACTGTGTGAGCTGAGCAATTGAATTGCAGCTGAGAGTGCAAAAGCCAGGTGTTAGCCTGGATGCTATTGAGAAGCGAGAGTGCCAACGAGCCTCTAATGGCGGCATTGTTGATGAGAACAAATGGAAAGCTCCAACATCCAGAGAAAGGAATCACATCCCAACAGTCCAGTATTGTGCACAGGTGGCTGAAACAAGAGACTATAAACGGGCAAATTCTCTACCGGTTTTAAATTATAGCCAATGAGAGAACTGGAGATCTTAGACCCGACACAAGAGTTATATTCTTGTGCTTTGCTGCTGTCCGTAACTCAAACTCAAAATCTCTTATAGCAGAAAAGTGCAGCTTGTAACAGTGAGACCATATTTAGAGAAAATATTTGGGTTTAAATAATTTCTTGGCATTCCCAGGTTCTTTGTTGACGCTTCATCATTTGTTCTCTCCCGGCAGCTCCTGCTTAAATGCACCGGGGTAAAAGTCGACATAGACTTGACAAACAGCCACTGACATTGCAAAAGCTCACTTTGTCATTTTACATGACACCTTACAAATGCGTGTTGTGTTAAACTGCTGCTGCTCCTACAAAGGTATATTATTCGTACCTATTAATTGTATGCATACAAGTATTTCACTTTGAAATGTCATTGTGGCTCAGCTTTTCTTGAAAGTTAACCTGTTAACAAGATATAGTGTTAATCTATTTGTTCCCCGTTTGGGGAGTATTTTGAGTGAGCTTTGCTGATGGGGTGACTATTACTCTTCCTCCATCCTGTGAGGGCCTGAAGAGCAGGATTACATGATAAAGAGCTTTAACCTTCATAAAGAACATCAGTCAACTGCGTTTGTTTTGCTTCTAATGATGATTTCATGTCATAATAACTCTAATTCTGACAGTGACAGGAAAATGGCACAAAATCAAGAGGAATCAGCCTTGAGAATAGGTAAAATACTACTTTAACTGCATGTATTGCATGGGAACGCTAGATGACTGCTGCAATATCATTTAGAGGTGTTTGGAAGTTTCAAATTGGCTTTCGTCAAACTTCAGAAAGAAAGACAAATGGTTATAAAACTGGAATCCAGTCGAAATAGGCACTAAATGTACATTAGGCTTCAGCACCACACATCTGGAAATAATTCAGAAAAGATAAGCTGCAGAAGACACTGAGTAAATATCCTTAATATGGGAAGAAGAAAAAAGCCCATTTAATTGAAATATCAAACACTGTGCAGTGCCAGTGCTGTCACTCTGAGTACCAGCATGTCAGTCAGGATGATGTCACACAAAGAGCTCATACCGTAGCACCAAATATCATTTTGGACACAAGGTATTATTTTTTGAAGATGAGGTTTAGCACCAGTTGCTTTCTGGCAGTGAGTCGAGCACTCTACAGCTGCTGAAGTGTCCCTGAACCGGTCCTTAATCTCCCTCGAGGAATGGAAGCGAAAATGTCACACCATGGGTAAATAAAAAAGCACGAACATATTCACATTATTACAATTCCATTAAACCCCAAGAGGGAACAGAAGAGAGCACAATTATTTTGGCTTCATTTCCCAAAGCTACCGGATTAGGAACACAATCTCATTTACTGAATATTCTTTCTTTGTTTATCTACTATTTGTATAATCCTCAGGCCAGAGCAAACCAAAGGTCTGGTATGAACATGAACCAGCTTCATTTCACTGTTCCGGTGAAATATGGTCGAAACGTGAACGTTTAATCAAATCAAATACTCTTTGACTTTTTAACCACTTTTCAAAAGTGGTTAACCATCGCTGTAGTTTAAATTTCTTTTGAACTAATTTCAGTATGCATTATTTTGTATCCAGTAGTTCAAGTACTTAGAAAGTATGTAGTTAGCGTGAAGCCTCACGTTTGTTCGCTCAGCTCGTTCACTTCGCTCCGAAAGTCCGGTGCCGAGTCTCCACACCGGTGCTACTATATATATATATGTATATATGTATATATATATATACACAGTCTATATAGTTCCATATTTATGACGTTTTATATGAAACATTAAATGCGTTCAAATCACATCTTTCTGTCGACCTACAACTGAACAAATCATCAAAGTTTTCGAACAAGTTCGTGTTTTGTGACACGTTGATGTTGTAACCGCATGTTAGCCGGCTAAAGAGGAAAATAACTCTTAGAAGTTCAGACCGAATATCACCCAGGTTTCAACTAAATCAACGTTGAAATCCCGTTTGGTGCTCACTGGGCAATGTGTGACAGCATGTCTTTGTACTCTAGCATCTGTTTGTTTTTGTGAGACAATAAAAAAAAAAAAAGTTTTTGGCAACACCTCTCCGACAGCAGCAGGTTGGCAAACGTACGAGAGTTACTGAAATGTAAATCACTACAGAGTCTGAATGTGTCAGCTTCCTCGGGAGGATGCAGACTTGCGAGAGAGCCAAGATATTCAAAGAGCAGAGACAGAGAGACTTTACATTTCACACAAGTTCATTGCAGCATATGCTTAGCAAAGTCCTGAACTTCTGGCAAACTGAACATACAATTTACTATGGCCGCATGAAACCTAGCCGAGTTTATTTGGTATCAAAAGAGGTGTGCTGGCGCTTGACTGACTGATTATCTTTAACGCCTGAGTAAGCTGTATGGCTGCCCACTGCAGGGCTAAACCTTTTCTCAGCACCTCCGGCACTTTCTGTGAATCTTAGATGGCTGACAGTGAAATTGAACTGTTTGAAACATTAACAGGATTAGAGGGTTTTTCTTCTTCAAAAAGAAAGCAAAGATAACGCCCCCCCTCCCCGTCCATTCTCCTCTGCTGGTTGCACAATGATAAAGTGGGATTGATATTGATCGTCTGATTATTTAATAATGTTACCTCGCTGGTATGACATGGTTAATGCAGACTGTGCACTTCACATGCCTTGCATCGTTGATGCAGTAAGAAGAAAGAAAAGGTAGACAAATCTTAAGATGTATGATGATGTATGTAACAGTTGATGTGTGATACGATATAATTAATAATTAGTACTTGATATTTTTATATTCTGTTCATCACAGTTTGATTTGATTTTGATGTAAGCGGTTTTCCCGAAGATACACAGTAATTATAAGATGTGTTATTCATTAATATGACCTTTGTGAATTGTAAGTGGTATTACAAGACATGCCTGGACGGGGCTAGCCAGTTAGCATGCTTATTTTGAGTAGATATCTCTGCAACACATAACATAGACTTCTTTGTGACACAACGTCAACACTGTAACTTCTTCACATTATGTTGATAATGTTCAGATATTTTTTGGAATGTTTTAGACCCAGATTTTGGCCAGAGCCTAAACATTGCACATTTAACGAATCATAAATGTAGGAATGTTATAACTCAGGGTTACTTTATTTGCTAATTTGTATGCCATCAAATTAGCTGGAATCCAGTTACATTTTCTTATCGAGATATTTAAGCTGTTTTTCGCAAACTGGTGGACATGTCGGATGTAAACATCTAAACGTTTCTACACGTCAGTCTTTGTTTATGTCACATTTACAAGCTAGGAGAGTTTTTTTTTTTTCTTCATATATATGTCATTTAAAGAAGTGAGTGTCTAGAAAAGACTCCAAGACCCTCCGGCATGTGATTTGACAAAGGGCCATAAAGGGGTCTACTCATGGGCCATGAGTGACTGACTGAGTAAGACAAATGTTCATCATTGTTTTATAATAAGTTCACACATGGGAACATTTCTTACCAGTTACGTGCTCTACTTGTGTGCCCTAGAGTGAGAACATGTTGTGATACTAATGTGCAAAAGATTACATTCTGACATTCACTAAAATTGAGTATAAATCTATTATGTACTGCTTTCAGAGAGGTCTTTGGTCTGAAATGCCCTTTTTCGATGTGACTAGATTCCAGCTAATTTGGTGGCAAAACGTATATAAAGTAACTGTGAGTTAGCATTAATTAATTGATGATCCATTAAAGATTTATTAATCAAATAAGCTCATATAGTGACTTTCCTTAAACAGCAATTCACGATACAATTCATGAACTCATTCATGAAGCATACCCATGAATCAAGGATGTGGTTTTTTTTACCCCAAATGTAATAAACAAATTATACAATGACAGAGTTATTTTACTTACTTATATTGCACCCTTTCACTCCCAAGAAGAAGAAGAAGAAGAAGAAGGCTAGACGGCAACAAAAAGCTGAGCCTTTTTCGTGGTTCAGTGGAGTTGACTCTCCAGCTGTGGAGAGGCTTCTGTGCTAAAAAGAATAAATGCATACTTTAATACGAGTTCAACATTTGTTCAGATGCCTCATCTTTATTTTATATCAGACTTTATTTGTCATTGACTAAATATTTCCGATGAGTCACTGGCGTTTCCTCGCTTCAGTCTCTGGAAGTTGTTACCTTTTCTATTTTTCCAATAAAGAGTAATGTATTATTATCATTAGGCTAAATGCTATATTCATAGCACATATAGCATTTAGCCTAATGATACTCCTGCATCAACATTTGTATCCGTTCTACATTACCATTACAATGCATGTAAAGAGGCTCCACGTGCATCCTTCCCTATGTTTTAAATCCACTGATCTCTCTCTCTCGTGACCTCCCCTGTTGCATTTTCAATCTTAACTGACAAGCTCAACTGTCTTGCATGCACGGTGGAAACATTAAAGGCTGAGTTAATCCTCTCTTGATTCCCTGCTGCTGTCACTCACACAGTCTGACTGAAAGCCACAAAAATATACACAACACAGCATTACACCTTTGATGTGTGGTGTGTAATTTTAGACTTAAACACGGTAATACAGTCGTTTGAAAGGATTTCTTTTGTTTCTGTGGTAATCGCCTGAGGAAGAGAGAGAAAGGCTGATTAATGTACTGTGGATTTACTGGAGAGATAATGTCTCGACCAGATTTTGAACCAAGGTCCAATATACAGATCATATTTTCATTTACTGTACAGCGTATATATATTTTCATTTACATTTCAAAGTTCCACTTCATTATTGTGTCGGTCATTCATCTGATGATGAATCATTTCAAATCGTTAAAGCAGCAACCTCCAAATGGATCCTGCTAGCAGCAATCTGTTGCAGCTCACAAGCATATCATGTTCCATTCGTTGCCAAATAAACTTGTCCAACTGGAAGATAACAAGCCTGTGTGCATGTCAATACCCCGATGTGGTTTTGGCAACTGTGGAACTGTGATTGAATGAAGTATGTATACTCAACAGGAACTCGACATGGCCTACTTCCAGTTATGCTCTCAAAAAATACATTTAAATTCGCAGTTGCAGTAAAAAAAATCGACACAATTAGGATGAATAAATGCTTTGTTCCACTAATCATAATTCGATTAAACAAATGCGAGATGAAGCTGTGACCGTAAAATAGCTTTCTGGCAACATTGTTCATTGTGAAGTGGATCTGATTTACTGTGAGGAAATAAAGATGTTTCACTAAACACTTCATGTGGAAGAATAAAACACCATATTTATGCTTATTTTTTGCCAGTAGTGTGTGTTTTATGTGCATCCCCGTGCCTGTTGATATGCTCTCTTACTTTATGCAAACAGAATTCCCACACAAGTGGTAGAAACCGAACTTGAACCTGAAATGTAAAAGGTTTTAGGGGTTTTACTTAATCCTCTCCCTTAAGATCAGGGAAATCTGTTCAGACTGCAAAATACCAGTTCTGGAAATCACTGGAATATAAAACATCTTGCACCAGATACACTGCTGTAGACAATGTCTGATGTGCATTGCTATTTTAGTAATATATCTGCTTTTTTTTTTTTTTTTTCTCTCCACCCAGTGATATCATCATTCATTAATCTGTCCAAAACCTGACTGCTGTGTACAAATTCTTCTCAAAGTCATACATTTAATGATCTGTCAGATCAAAAAGCTAACCCAGCATACAGCCTTCACTTGTTTACAAATTGTGTGCTTGATGCGCAAATAAATCAAAGAGAGAGACAACGTCAAAGTGATTGTGTAATGCTTCATATATCTTTTAAACTTGATTTTACAGCATTAGATTAGAAAACGACACGTGGTAGAAAAGCTAAGCGTCTTTATTTTAGTGTGTGTCATTTAAGCATAACAGATGTTCTTTTTTTCCAAAATCCCAGCAGGCTGAATGAACATTTCAGTGACATATGTATTACATTTGCATATGTCATTTATGTTTTACCAAGAGTTAGACAAGAAGATTGAGACAAGATGTCTGTAGTAATGAACCTGCAATCAGTTAGCTTAGCTTAGCATAGTGACTGGAAACAAGTGGGAAACAGTTAGCTGCTAACTTATAACATGATGACCGCCAGGGGTGGCCAACTAAAACCCTCCATTAGAATGCATTGGTTTTCAAGGTACAAGGTTAATTCATGTATTATTCCTCAACACAGGGTTGTATAATGACATGCTATAGTTATGCTACTCACAACAACAGTCACAATCAACCCAGGACACGTCGCTCAGTCCTGAAGCCTCCACACCATCAGACTCTCAATGCATTAGGAGCGTCTAATGTCCAATTTACATTCATTCATCTCTTTTTTGTGTCCATAGTGAAGGTTAGCCTATGACTTATGATGCAGCTTTAACTCACACACACTCCCACTTAAGTCATTTTTCCTTCAAAAGTGAAGTAAATGTACACAGTATGATAACCATTGATTTGAATACCTGGTTGTACATACTGATACCAGTATACTAATACAACCTACTGTATAGACACAAGAGTGGTAACAATATTTTCATCTAACTCTCACCAAGACAGTGAATTAGCTCATTTGCAAACATGTCAAACTATTCCTTTAAGTCAGTAAATATAGGCCTGTTATGGGTAGTTATTAGTATTTAGCTCATTGTGATGTTCTATTCAGTAAGTTTATAAGAAGAACTATTAATCACTTGTTTTGAATTATTCCTAAAAATCCTTTTACTAAACCCGTAGACAGCGATATGTAAACCTTAAAACCAAAAGTGTTCACCTCTGTTTGGCTCTGTAGCGATTTTACTCATCCCTGTAGAAGATAATATATCACATTACTTATATCAGAACCACTGTCGCTGTAAATCAACTTGCATAACCCTGCAGGTGGACTACCTGTCAAAAACGTGTGTCATCCATATGAATAAAGAGACTAATAAAATATTTCACAACTTCTCTAACAACATCAGTGATGGAAAGCGATGGGTGATTCACAGTGACATTCAAAACCAGGAGCAGTAAAGCGCAGGCTCAGTGATTGCACCTGGCATTTGTTTATCTAAGGTCAGATCTGTAATGTAATCACCGTATTTAACTGCCATACCTATTTGGTGAAAGGCCAGTTTTTATGAGGAAAATGACGTGTACAGCACTGTGGACAGGAAACCGCATTACTCTCCTCGCTGTGCTCTATCTCAATTGTGCAAGAAGTCTCATTCCTAAGGATATCCTCCTGAACCGGAGTCAAAGCACCTACAAATATATGCTTGCGGGTACTATTTTATCTTGACCCGTACAATATTTATTAACAATTTATAACTGGCGTATTAACAGTTGATAAGTGATTGTTGACACAGTATGACATAGTAGTACAAATTGCTCACAGGCGGGTGTAAAACTGTTCAGAACTCATACAGAGATGTCAAGTTTGAAGGTGTATTTGTGATCTGGGAAATACAAATACAAATTTTTTTAAAGTCTTAACTCAGTGTTCCCTTACTAGAATCCTACCGAAACTTTCAGCTGCACCTCATGCTCTTCAATCTTTAATTGTCTGTTTTAACGCATCACAGGAGGCCTGGAGTTACAGTTAATACTGTTATACATTACACAAAAATTACATACATTTTAAAGTCTGTATACCAAGATAAAATATTTATGAAATAAATTACATTTGAGGAGAAACTGCAAGTAACTAAAAATATATCGTCACTTTCTAATTTCTTCCACACAATATGTAATGCATTAAAACCACAAGTCAACCACATGTGTTTGTATAACCAAACATTGTATATATTGAATTTAAATAAATCCTTTTTTTGTATTCAATCACTAAAAATAGAAAGACTCAATTTCCAATTTATCAACAATATATGTCATTGGCTGTGAGCTTGAAGGTAAAGTAGGATGTTGCTGGAATAAAGTAAAATAACATGTGGTCGCCATTTCTGTCCACTTCCTGCCTGATTATCTCTCCACACTTCTTCCATAAAGCCCTAAATTCCTCCCAAATCCTGCAAAGTTTGGAGCAACTCTTCTAAATGTCTAAATGTAGTCTCGACTAAGCATGCATCATCTTCATTGACCTTTAAAGACAAATCCCTCTGCATCTCCGATGCCTAGAACTGGTTCAATAGTTCCTCTGAAAGTGTTCTCTTGATGGGCAAAATCAATAACCAGTTTTCACACAACATTCATCTTGGTGTTTACGTTTGCCTAATCAGCAATAGAAAAATCACTGACACTGTTCAACTCTCACAGGCTCCACTCAGTAATAATACTGTTTTCCAATGCTAATCTGCTATCTCATGTGCTCTGGTATTTTCTACTGCAGAGTGCCTGTTAATTGGCTGCGGTGCCCTGATGTTTGCTTATTAAAGGTACATAGCTTCGGTCCTCCGTCTCATCTTCATTTCTTTAAGTCTCACAGACGCTCTAGTACACTCCATAATTAGCATATTCACATCATATCTTGTTCTCTATATTTATTTAAGGCACGGACAATGGGATACCAGAAGTAAGAATAATTACTGGTCTCAGCTTTGTCTTTGTCACTTTACCTTTTTAGTATATTTACACATATGCAGTTTCTGTCTTTCTATTCCTTCACACTGTAGTGAACAAGGCATGTATTTGGTAATTACTTTGTGTAATGTATGAACAACTTTAGATTTAGACATTAAATAAAATTAGCGTATAGCACAGGTAACATGCTCATGATCTCCGTTTTCTCCAGGGGCATGCCTTCCATGAAAAGTGGCTACACGTTGCATTTTAAAGGAGATTGTCAGAGCCTCACCAATGTTGACAACAGTCGAAATTGAACAAGGATGAAAACATGATTGGAAGCATCAATGCTGCAGACAGAAAAACAAAACAAAATACCACTATTGAGAAGGATAGTGCAGAACTGTCTATGCACCCAAGGATGAAAAAACACTTTGAGAAATGATTTGATCAGACAGACTTGCACTGACACTGACATATCTGCGAATATGAATCACATTTTTAATTGCTTTACTCACAAAGATGTGCTATTATATTGATTCCATGTGTGCTAAGCCCAGGTAGAAAACATCATACCTACAGTATCTCCATCTTCCAATGTTTTAGCCTTGGTACCATGTCAGCACAAGTAGCCACTATATTTCAGTTTCTTATCATATAAGTTACCGCTGGACCACTGAGCATCTCTGAATGACTCCTGTGGTCACGGAGCCACACATGATCGATGCCTCCTATACTCTGTTCCCGTCGCAGAGGCTGAGCAAAGGGAATAACCCATGACCCTTCTCAAAGACGTTTCCCTTTGTCTTGAACACCTCCTAATCCTGCAAACATTCAGACCCTTACACAATGACAACCACACGCACACACATACACACTGGAAAGAAAATACAGTGCATTCACAAAACATACACCCCATTCCCCTGCCGAATCAGAGCTGTGAGTCAGCTATTGGAAATGTGGCAACTAAGGCAAGCACTTGAAATGCAGGCATCTGCTTTGTGGCTTATCTCCACTGCTCAACTGTGCAGAGCAATTGCTGCTTGGCTGGCCCCCGTAAAAAGCTTTCTCCTTTCTTTTTCTCTCCTCCTTCTCATTTTGCTTTTCTCTGGTTGCCTATGGCTTCACTGCTCTTAATTGCTATTTTGGAAAGACACTATTAGAATAATTTCCAATTATGTCAATTGCAATCAAATGGATGATTTAACCCTAATGTGGAAGATGGTCCAGTGCCATTCCAAATTATGTTAGCGTCGGGGCAGAGCTGCTGATAGTAAATTGAGGATGGGAGGCATGTAGGGAGGAAAACAAAAATACGTCCTTATCGTACAACAACAGTAAGACCAATACCGCCAAGGAAATAAAAAAACTAGACCGAATATGCATAATCCTCGTTTTGAGATAATCTCCATGTCGTAGTGTTGAAACAAAATGGGTAAGCTTTTCATGTGTTCACAACTATGTGGGGTTTAAAACCTCTTTATACCTAGCCCTATTTTTAGGCCTCTGCTCGAAAATAGTTTACCCATACTCAAAGGGACTTATCTCTCTAACTACAAGGTCTATTTGAATAATTTCAATTGAATAATAACACTAACATTTGTGAGATGTGTTAATATGTGTACATATCAGTGTATATGTTACTGGTTAATGCTGAATGAACATAACACACAGCTTACATTGAAAATGTTCAGGTTCGCCTGAAAAGAATGCAATTATTTTTTATTTGTTTGAAATGATGCAGATACACCCAAATCACCCCTCACAAGTCATAGCACAACAGGTCAGGAGTCTCTCAAAAAAATGGCTTTGATAAAGTGAAGCAGGCCAGTGGTATCGATGTTTTTGTACAGGTCAGCCGAGGTCAGCCGGCGTCAATTTGGTCAATTTGGCTGATTTTGGAAGCAGCACTTCAGCTGTTTTATTGTAATTTCATATACAATATAACTATATATTATATAAACATTTACTTAGAGAGATTACTGAATGTACTTAAATCAAATGGCGATAATAGCGTTGGTTTGACACTTCATATTCAAGTTTTTACGAATGAAGATTTATTCAAAATCGTGAAGCAAGTATTTCACCCGTAGTCTGTAGCTGGCTGGCTCTCCTTCTTAGATTGTAACCATTACATCCGCGGTTCTTTCACCCCATTATGCATGGAGCAGATCTGAAATGTCACTGGGAGTGTAAGGCATGATCGAGCTCAGGCAGTGGCGCAAATGAGATTTTAAAATATTAAAGTGAAGACAAAAAGTTGTAGGTTTCCCCTGCATGGATGAGAAATGCTAAATGCCCGGCATTTATTAAAATCCTCACCAGTTTTTTGAGATGCATTCAATTCGCTAATAATTAAAAGATCATAAGAATTGAATACATGTGAGGACACTGCAGGGCTTTTGTCATGTATAGTGTTCAATCTCTAATATAGGCTTACATCTATCTTATCAAAACCATTATAACTCCACGTAATCAGGCTGCATTGAGCAAGGAATAAAGCACATCTAATTAGGATGGGAAAAAATCACCAAGTAATTGTTATTGCGTATTACTGCATTTGACAGAATGAAAGGAAAGTACAATGTTCATAATCACCCGTTGGCTTGAGGAACAAAAGGTAATGTAGGGAAACCGCAATGAAGTGATGAAGAGCTGTAGACATCTGTGGCGGTCATGGCAAAGTCACAATTTTGAGTTTCTGTGCTGTTGAATAATCTTTGGTTCAATTATTCACCCTGAAAGTGTGTCTGATTTCAAAGTATAATTGAATAATGCGGATTATTATCAATAAATACTTCACTACAGAATTATTTTGTTGCCACTTTCTCATCTTTATTTATCTTAATACTTTTTCCAGTAAACCTCAAAGTGGATTCATTTTTTTCTGCCTGTGTACAGTTTTCTGTATAACCTTTGAATACCTTTCTTTTTTTGTATTCCCAGGCCAGTGTAACAAGGAGAAACTAGCAGACAAATGACAAGGACTATTTCAGTCAGTTATTCCCAGTTCACAGCCATCCTATTACTTTGTATGAGGGCTTCTGACACCTTTCCTGATGCCCACATCTATCACTTAAGTTTTCTTATGCTCCCCAGCAATAATCAGGTTGCTTGCAATGTCTATATTTAGTTCATTCAATGTCATGTAAGGACGGGAGGATGTATCTGTAGTGCATTATGTGGAAGGTGTTGTTGAAGCTAGGGCTCCGATGTAGCTCTAAAAAGAAACTCAAACATGTTGTCAAAACATTGATAGGTTCACGATATACTTCAAATTGTTCTTCCATTGCCATTTCTATCAATTGTAATCAAAGCCCTCTTCCTCTACACTGCCTGGTCTCTCTATCTCTTTCTGTCTGTTGTATGATGTCAGTTATACTTTAAGCCATTATCCGTGCCGCCTCTGATTGCTCATTCTGGCTTCATTATGTATGTTAAATGAACAAATAGATTAGCAGACACCATTAACTTCTCATACAAACCCAAATGTAGCTCTTATAATTGAAATGAGGCCCAAATAAAACTATTTGAGGGGGGGCAATATAGCCCTCTCCAACGTCCTCTCACTGCTTGCTGCTTCTAGAGAACTAGAACAACAGTTATTTACTGACTGTCATACTTAACAGTTGGTCTAGGAAGAGAAGTAACATTGAGTACCTCTCTGGAGTCAGATAGAGTGCCTTGGGTCTAGTATAGTGGCTGGCGGATAAATTGTTTGGTGAGTTACGGTCAATGTAACTGATGCTGTCATACTTAATGGATCGCTGACATTGTCTTTTTAAATGCAAGATAGCAAACACAGATATTTACTTTTTGAAGATGAATAAGACAATAAGCACAGGCTTCCATTGCATATTAATTCACCTGCGTGACATCCATCCCGTTTTGACAATGGTGTGCATGAAATATGAGTATATGGTGGCATGAAATATGAGCGTGGCCCAACAGTGTGTGTGTGATTGATAATTGCCGTACTGTGGCTGCCTGCCTTGCCATCTCGTCCGTGGCCTGCCAATTCATCAGGCATCAGAAGCAGATTGGGCCGATGACTAATGTCTGCATCTGCCTGTGACAAACCTCAGCTGTACGCTTTCTGCTGCAGCCAGACAGCCCGCTTCTTGCAAATCATGGCTTATTAGTGAGGTGACATTCCAACTCTTGAACCTGGCATCAAATAATAATATAAAAGAGAAAGAAATTGTTTGAAGTGCCTTACCCTTCTGACACTTCAAAAGTAAAAGTCGCCCAGAGTCTGAAAGTTTCGGCAACTCTGTTTGCTATTAACATTTTTCAGTCATATAGAGCAATTTCAAACAAAAACTGTATTCCTAAACATTTCATGTATCCATTGCCATAAATGAGCAGGTGCTGCCAGCCTCCCTCTACACACCATCCAGTGTGTTAATGAGGCAAGGATATGCTCGCTCCCTCTGTTCTTTGCTGATTGACTTCCTATTTCCATCCCTCGTTCTCAGATAGGGTCGTTATTAAGCAAATGAGTTGCTGCTCCAGTGGGCTTTACCATCAGATAGCCGTGACTGAAGGTTAATGACAGTGTTGTTGAACAGGAAATAGGGAGCCTCACCAGACATGACGCCCTGCTATGTACATGTGCCCTTTGACCTGCCTTCACCTGTCTCACACTCTGGGTCCTGACTCCCTAGGGTGAACAATCTGTGAGAGCGGGCTGCACCAGATGCTTGATGTCAAAATAAAACAACATCATTAATCAGGGCAAGTAAAGGGATCCTTAATTTACTTTTCAATTTCACTGTATACATGGATAGTTTATTACAGTAGCCAGGCTGGTTGTCATGCTATAATTAGTTAGCAGTCACAGATAATGCACCCAAGAAGCAAAGAAGGAAGACTTGAGGTTGTTTTAAATTGAACATTTTTCCAGATATGTAATTTACCACACAATACACAGCAGGTGAGAACATACCAGGATTTTATTATTTTCTATTATTATGATAGCTGCAATAGTTTTGTCTACATATACTGTACTTTGTGTGAAATACTTTGCAAAATGGTAATCAAGTGATTGCAAAACTCTGTCGTGACAGATGGCATGACCTCAGAGCTTCACTTGAATTATTTTTAATGCAGTTTAAATTAATTGCTTTGCCTGTTTGATTTACTATTACCGCTTTACAAAAATGTCCCTCATGTACTAATGTGTTGCTTAACTTAATTTGAGTCCTCTCTGTTGCATCCCCCCCAGACACACACACACACACACACACACACACACACACACACACACACAGCTCCCGTCAAAGCCAAACCAAGCAGCAGCTAAGAAGTTTAGCTTCTCTTTTTGACAAATCCAAAATCCGCACCTAAAATCTTTTGCCGTAGGTTAATTGCCACGTTGGAAAAGTCGACCTCCTTTCCCAGTCTTGAATGAATCCTTTCTTTGTCTCCTGTGTGCCAAACATAAAAAGAAGAAAAATAAATAGCTAGAATCCTTAGGGCTTGTAGTGCCAACAAACATTGTGCTTGGCTCTGTGCCTGGTTTCAGGAGAGGATTCTTTTGTTTGCAGCAGGCTTTCCTCCCTCAACACGGGGATGAAGGTGGACTTTCCTGTATTACACCAGAAAATCACTCTTTTAATTTGAAATCTGGGTATTTTTTGTCTTCAGTGGAGACATATGGCAGCTATTCTCAGATGAGCCGCAGGATATACCGTATCTTCAATTTGGTATCTCAGCAGTTGCAAGACAATTCCAGTAACGAAGGTTACAATATTGTAACCCTAGTTCTATAAGGCCGCCACAACGGAAAGGACTCAAGCTTTCTCTCACTTTAGATGTGATTTGTAAATGTGCTCCTCCCACAATGTGTAGATGTTGATTGACACTCCTCCCCATGACTGAGCACACCTGTGTCATATCCCTATTTAAAGCCTTTGGAGCTGTGTCTGTCCCTCACTACCCTGCCGAAAACTGTCATGCCAAAATGTTGGTAAATTATTAAACTACTAAGCATTCAGCATTCAGCTAGTGCCTAAGTACAGCCTGTCAACAATTATTTTTTCAATTTCAAAGCTGCTCATGGAAACTACTAGTGGTGCAACGGATCATAAAACTCACGGTTCAGATCGTATCACAGATCAGAATTGGATCAGCACAAAAGAAAAAAGGAGCGAATATAACGTTTAGAGATCCCTGATCTGTTTCTTTTTGCCGCTGATACTAATTGCAGATCATTTATGATCCATATTGGCAGATACAGATTCTCAGTTTCTCACCAACACTACATTTTACGAGACAAGATTTGAACACATCATGATTACGTTATAATTTACCTTCGCCCAATCCTCATTTTCACCGAACAGAGCTTAAACGCATCACGATGTAACTGAACGGAACCTTCGTTTGTTGTCCTTTAGCCACGTTGCTAGCTCTCCTCCGGTCATTTTCAACATAGCTTGGTTGTTTACAATGCAACAGGCAAACGTTAATAGCCGGTCTTTTGACAGGATGATTGCTACACAACCATTTACCATCCCGACCTCCATAACCCCAATTTCTGCCTTGCTACATGAAGACCAGACTTCCTGCTTTGGCATTGGACAGGTGATGTGTTTCTTAAGATACTGGCTTCAACATCTGTTCCAAGTTTGAATTAGCAGAACCGAAACACGTGTACCTGGATTTTAGTTTAACTAAAACCAAAACATTTCAGAGATTTTATTGCATTCACCCAGTACCACAGTATGAATTGCTCATGTTATGAAAGAGTTACACAGAACATGATGGACACACTTTCTGCCTGAGAAAGCAGTAACAAAGAGCGTGATTCTTTGCTCTGCAGGGCGGGGAAGGTCAGTGTGGGAGCGACACTGTCCAGATGCAGGTGGTGCCGCTGACACTAAGGCCCCGGAAATGGCTTCTATGTCAAACTTGCAGTTATTCAAATAGAAGAGGTCAATGTAATCCTTTTTTTCCATTTGGCTAGCTCTGACACTGAGCACGGCTAGCAGACAATGACCATCCCAGCCATTCAAATGACATGGCGTGGTTTTGGCCCTGCAGTTGGAGGCGCGAAACGGGCAAGAACGTCTTACGTTGGTCCTTTAAAATCAACTGCATTGTGTTCGGAGTATACAGTAGATACATTGATTGCCAGGAGGAGATGAGCAGTGAGTCCTCCTCTCCATATCCTTGAAAATATTAACATTTCCAGTGCAATGGGAGCTTTTGCTTATTTCTTGCATTTTGTTGCTGTTTTACTTCTGCAGATCATTGCTTTTATTTGGCCCAGAGAACAGAGTGTGCCAGCCACATTTCTAGCTCGGTGATTAATCACAACAGATTAATAGGTAAATAAAAAACAATTTACAGTGCCTATTTACATGTCACAACCAATAAAGCAGTTAATAAACAAAATTAGCAAAACATTCATTAATTTATCAGTCAATTAATTATGCATTATTCTGTCCTTCTGCACTGAATACATTTCACAATTTCTGAATGGATTTGTAAAATGTTTTTTGGGACCCTGATGTTTTCTCGTATTCCAATTCAGCAATGCACAGCTGGCAGCTGCTTGTTCAAAGTTTCCTTCATTTAATAAATTACAAATGTTCCAAACGCTTCTCTATGGCATTAGGAGTTTTAGGAATGACTGAAGATGAACTGGCGTCACAGTATTTTATTACAGTGTGCACTAAAAAAAGACTCATCACTTCTTCAAACACTTACATACATGTTGGTCTCATGACTGAATAAGTGCCCCGGTCACTTTTCATGAAAGACATGATGCCAATCTTACTAGGACAGACCGGCAAAAGTCAGAATTGATAACTGCTAACTACTAAATCACTACTAATCAATTTCATTGTGTTTTTTGTTGTGAGCGGCGCGGTACGCAGAAAAGTAAGCGAGACCTTAAATCTCTAGAAGCGACACAGCCGATATGTAGCATCATATTAATTTGTTGAAAGTCAGCTAATGATCATTTGATTTAATTCATGATCATTTAAGCATGATATTTGTTAAGGGCAACACAATATAAGCTTTTTGTTAGAATGGTGATGTAGGTTACTGTCACTTTAAGAGAAATACATTAAAAAGCGTTGGTTTGTTCAGTTGATGCTCAAGTTAACAACCGAGCCACACAGTTTTCTTACTGTAGTACAGTTTGCTGGATAAGATAGGAAGACTTCACTTTGAATATTCCTGGAACAAAAACACTTTGTTTTATCCTTTTTTTACATCAGAGTCCTTTGAAAGTTTTTCCTCAAGCAAAATGTACACGAGTTAAGCTAAGGCAATCGTCGAGCTTCAACCCCCATTAATATGGGTGACCATACTATGGGTCTGAGTTTGAAACAGTTTTTCGAAGATACTGACAAACAACCCATTTTATCGTTATGTTTTGAGAACTAATTGCCTCATTCATGAATAGAATCAGGCTGCCAAGTCAGTCTTTGTAAATCAAATACAAATTGCGGCTGTTACAGAAATGAGGCGCCTGGACTCTGGAAATGAGTGCTTTGATTGAAGTTTTCCCGATTGATTCTTACATTATCTATATTACTTTATTTTATTCTCCATTTTGTTATTTTATTACACTCTTTTGACTACTAAATGATACACAAGTGAATACTGCTTCAATTCCATTCACCTTTACTATCAGAACTTAATTATTTAGGAAGCTATCTCAGTTAACTTCCAAACGTTTAATAGAGAGTGTCCGCTGACAGCTGAGTCTGTGATTTAGAAGTGAGCCTTTTGTGAAAGAAAAGCCCTGGGGGTAATGATTATGTCACAATATATTACTCTTCTTTCTTACGTCTTCCCTTTTTTCCAGCTGAACTAAGCTCGCCAGCACAACATCAGTTGGCCAAGAGGTTCAACAATTCCATCTCCCAGTGGGGAAGAGGAGCAGGCAATTAAACACATAAATAAGAGAGAGATGCCCGAAATCAAAAGAGTGCCGGCCAGAATGTTTTTGTCATCGCACTGGGTTCACAATAAGGTTGAGTATTAAATATGGCCCTTCATTAGGAAACAGCAGAATTGTTGTGAGGAACAAATGTCCTGCACATCGTCAGGATACAACACAGCCTGCAAATATCAGAATGATTTATGTATAAGTTCACATAACAGTATGTCTCTTGCTGTTGGAGTTGGCCTATTTATTACGCCCACTGTGGGCAATAAATGATGTCTTTTATTATTAACGCTGTCTCCGAAGGACAAATGGCACCCGTTGTAACCCACCATGGAGCATTGTTCCCAATGCATAATGTATGCTTTGCAATTAAGTGGGATCAAGCAAACTAGATTGGTTTCTCCAAATGTCTGTGATATTTGGGTTTGCGTCCTCCTTGGATATTTATATTCATCAAATATAATACTCTGGGATAAGACCTCACATGTACACGTCCCATTTTCATCCCTGACCAGATTTCCAGTTTAAAAGTGAAAAAAAAATGTCTGTATCTAATTTGAATCTCTAAAGCTGAATTTCTTATATCAAAACCAATTTATTTTACAACTTGCAAGACTAATCAATTCAACCTGTCTTTTGTGATTCTTTTTACAGGTATTCTGAACCAAATGTGTTTCAGTGCTCACAACCCCAGTCACCTGTGTGGCAGAATAAAATGGGATTTATTAAAGACTTAAGAATAAAAGTGAATTGACAAAGAGAGTTGGGGTTCAGTGCACGCTGACGACAGGTATAGCTTCAATTCGGCGTACTTCTGCCTGACGTTTGTTGTACGTCTCTGTTGCAGCTCATGCTTGACTGTGAGCTTCAACAAAGCAAAGACGGTGGCCCTTGGGACACCTGTACAGCATCACGAGGGTCACAGCAGACCAAGAAGAATCCAGCATTTCAGCAAGGACGGACTGGGAGGTCACTCTCGCCACTCCTGCCATCACTCTCTCATTTGCTCTATCCATCCATTACCGGTGGCAGCGGGTGGCTGCAGGTGAGCTTTTTTTAAACCTGCAATATCTGATGTTTTGGTCCATTTGGGGCACAGTGGAAACAAGCGAACACAACACTGACATACTTCCAACTAATAAGATCATCTTGTTAACAAATAGTTGCCTAGTTACATATTCAGCAGAATTTAACATTCATTTGGATTCATAATTGTGTCCACCGGATGAATGTAAGTCCAACAGTCATTCTACTTTTAGCTCTGCTTTTGGTCTCAACCTACTCCTCAGTGAAATGTCTGGCTCTTTAGCTGCTAAATGCTCAACTATGTTCACCAGCTAGTTATTAACATTGACTGTCTGTGTTTTTTCGCTGGGCAGGCATTTTTACTGAAAACATCAGCCATCACTGTGGCTGAAAGCAATGAGATAATGAGAGTGAACTAAAAGAGTAAAGTCTTTGACTGGAAAACCTGAACAAATTATTTAATCTTTAATCTTGTGCCCCTTTGGGCAACATACTGTCCAACAATGCCTACAGTACTCTACATCATCATTTCTGCATTTTTCCAGCTCTAGCACGACACCCAAAAAGAGACATTGTCTTTACTTGCACACTAAGATTAAGGAGACATATTCAGGAGATTGCAAAAACATGTATGGCAATTTCATGGTTTTTGTATTTTATGTGAAGCCACATTTAATTAGAAATCATTCGAGCGTGAACAATATCAACAACAAGCTCGTTACAGGCTTACAAATTACATTTACAGCAGACAACTAATTTAACAAAAAAAAAAAAAAAAAAGACTTACTTGCTTCTTGATTCCAGAATAATTTTTTGACATGGCAACATTAGAAAACTATCATCATTAGTTTTTACGCTTTCACGCTCACATTATTTTTAGCAACCCCAAAAAACAACACGTGTGCCCGGGGACACAGGATTAGTAGGAAAGTAAGAGAGGACTGTGAAGTGTGGTCGAGAGAGAGCATAATGTCGCAAGAAGCTGCTGGTGAGTTGAGTGATGAGTTCTATTAGTTAGCCAATTACAAGAACATCTGAATGAACAGCATTAAAGATATAGAAAGTTATTCATCATTTAGAACTACAACAACTCTGTAGGTAATAATGGAAATACCCATTCATCTTAAAACTCACTGAGGAATGGTAATGTGTGTCCAGCCCATTACATCCTGTAGTCACTGCTCTGCTATCTATAATGTAATAGTGGCTCTAACAAGGGTGGTGGTTACATGATTGATTGAGTTGATAAATAGTATTTAAATCAATCAATCAATCATACTTTATGTCAGACTCAGGGTCCAGATAAGACAAATATCTCTATATGATCTTAATAGAGAAGTGGATTGGGATTCTTTACTAATTATCAGCATCATCCTTCTCTTGAGCTTCTGTGAAACCTATTCATCCGATTGATTTTGCATTAGACATTCAATTACAATGCTGTACAATGTACAATATATTGGTTTTTTTTTCTCTTTAGTTCGCAGTTTGACATTTTTACTTCAAGGTAAAATGTTGACTCACCAGGAAAAGCTTAATATCCACTCATTGATTCAGTTTCACTGCTGACCCTTTTTATTTTTGTGTGTGTGCACTGTGGAGGAAGAAGCTGAAGCTGAAAGAGTAATGACAGGTGAAGAGGTAAGCTCAAATATATACTTTTTAGCCAACATTTATGACTTGTGTTTAGCGGGCAGCTTCATCATCAGCTATGAGTCAGGCATCATAATGACTTCAGACCTTCAAACCGCCATGGCACAGAGGATTTGTGTTTGTAACCTCGTTACCAACAGGGCCGTTGGTATGTCTTTGGTATGACTTTGTGTGTCATTTGTCTAAGACTGCCTGTCCACCAGTTCTATTGAAAAACACAACCTGAGCAAACAAAAACGCATCATATTACAACAGTTTTTATTAAAAATGATTTATCTACCGTTTCAAATGTGGGATAATCTGTTCAATTTAAAATGCCTTTGTAAATGCAATTTACAGTGTGCAATTTGTAATCTGCTTTTGCTGAACTGCATGCCCAGTTAGCATATTAGTAAATCAGACTATTGATATTGTCTTTTCTAATGCAAAATGGAGAAAACTAGCAAGCAATGATCGGATAATCATGAGACGAAACTGAAGTAATATGAGGAATTTGGGATTTATATGGAAAAAAACATGGATTAGGCCTAAAGTAAGGCCTCGGTAAGTCTGACTTTATCAAATGCAACCGCCTTACAATAACATAAGCATGTCACTCACTTAGACAGTTAAGACACAGCAAGTGAACAGAATCACGTCAGGTTACATGGGTTGCATTTGAATTGAACAAATTACATGATAGATCAAACGTGTACAAACTGAATTTGTTTTTTTGTTTTTTAAGTGACAGCCCTAAATCATATTAGAAACAAAGTGAAATGTATATATTACCTTACTGTAGTTCACTCATTATCTTAACAAGTACTGTAGGACTAACACAATGCCTTTATAGGCAGGTTATAGAAAAGCCACTAGTTAAGGACATACTGTAAAAACACACATGGATATTATTGTGCAAATTTGATCCATAATAATTTATCTTTCCAAATTATATGTTAGTTTCTAAAAATAACTTCTGTCTGTAGAACCAGTTTACATGTTTTACCTTTCAAATTACTTTATCTTTATATCACCAAAATATTAGTTTCAATGTGTATTTCCTGCTCAAGGCAGCCACTGGTTTCCATTAATTCTAGTGAAGTATGAAGATTGACTGGCAGACACTTAGCACTGACCGAAGCCACAGTAACACATTACAATATGTACAGAATATGTATTATTTTAGTCAATACTATCTCATAATTATGTGGTGGCAACACTCTTGGAATTGTGGACTCATTTGCAAAGTCTGCTGATAGTTTCTGGTGCATTCATTTGATTGTCAGTTGTCAATGCATCCATGTAGGTTGTGAAATACAACCTGGAAGACTTACAATGAGCAAACAAAGACTTGGTGCGGAGGATTATGTGTATTTAATCCCTCGTTTAATGGAGCTGTTTGGCAGCCAACCGTCATTAAAATGACATTAATTGATACTTTCTTATTGTACTATGTACTTGTATAATGGCTTGAGTACATCAATATAGCAGTCAGTGACAACAAACAAATGATTTCTCTATCACAACAGATATAACTGCAATTGTGACATCTGTGACACCCCTGATATAGTTATATCTATTGTAAAAATGATCATTTATTCAATAAATTACACATGCTGAAGGGACAATGGAGCATAACTGTAGTGGAAATGAATGCTGTAAAGTCCTAAATAACCGTTTTAGCCATATAGCTGCTGTACTGATTGCCACTACTTGGTAGTGTGTGTCAGTTTATAAGAAATAAGTCCAAGTGGCTAGTATGTGTGTGCATGCACGTGTTATATGTACCAACAGGCTTGTAAATTACAAGTGGCCCCAGCTCCAGACCCTTTGGCCCCAATAATTTGAGTTTGATTGTGTGGCTGTTTCACTCAACACGAAGGTCTGCGGAGGTAATAAATATTGGAAGGAAATGTGGATGGGGACTCTCAAACATGAAGGTCTGAAAGAGCAAGTACTCAACAGCTCAATTGCAGCTTTAATTTGTCTCCCACATGGCCATTACTGTAGTGCATACGCCTTTTTTTTTAATCTGTTGTCTCCTACAGCCAAGCACCTGTTAAATGGAAGCTGGTTGTGCCACCTTGTTATTTGAAACACGTCAAGTCAGAAGTGGAGCCTCTTCATTTCCTCTCCATTCTGTTGAGTGCAGTGGCAGACAGTAAAACACAGCTCAGATGGACGCACCTCTGTCATAACTTGACACACCGATTGCACTTTGTGATTGCCGTTTCAGCCGTCGTATCTCTGCTTTCATTTACACAGTCCTCTGTCTCGCTTTTAACACGAGCTATCAGAAGACTTTCTTTCCCTTTGTTCTTTTTTTCTTTTAATCCTACTAAAGTATAATGAGATATAACAATAAAAGGTGAAGGGCTAAAAGAAGAGCCTCTGACTTGTGATTCTGGTTGATAATCACCCCCAGCGCTCTCTGGGTAATATGTGCAACCTTCTGGACATTGACAGTGGCTTATTGGCTGCAAGTGACAGCAGAGTGGTGGGTTTTTTTTTTCAAGGCTGCCGGGTCTGGAGATGCGGAGAGCTGTTTAATATGCATAGACTCTCTAATTACAGCCCTCTTACTCTAATGATGTGGCCTTGAGACCGGCATGCCGAGGAATGGGCACAAATATGCATGCATGCACACACAAATTGTACACTTTACACACACACACACATTCTGTCTTTTTCACTCACACACACACAAGTCACTAAAACGCACAACATCCAGGATACGTTTGAATCAATCTGAGGAACCCCTCGAGCAAATTACGATGTTAGTGGGAATTGGAGATGGTGGTGCGTGGGTTTGCGACAGTACATATGCCATACCAGATAAAATATAACAGCATCCCATAAACAAGAATGAGAAAAATAAGCATTTAATGGCATCAGCAGTCTAATTTGTATGCACCTGTGGCAGCATTAACACAAGAGATATCCATACAGATGAGGCATATTTATGGCCATGAACATGCCCAGAGAAAATTGTAGTGTCAATTGGCCGATCAAATGGTTAATTTGGGTTTTCGGTACATGAGGTTTCTCTTTCTATTACTCCTCCGAAGCTGGCACCGGGACATGGATCTGGGAGGCTGCCTAGCACACCGTCATTCACCGAGTGGACATGTGCATCACACACTTTCTGCACATACACACTTATTTATCTCGCCCCTTTCTCTCCAACATATTTTCATTCACACACAAGCCAGAGCGAGAAAGCTTCCACACCCCCTCCGTACTTTTGTTTCTGTTGCTTTCTCTCACACATACACATGCAGAAATAAACAGACACAGACTCTCTCTCTCTCCAGCACTCCAAAGGCACCGTGAGAGCTCGCTGTGGCGGAGGACATTAAACACATGGAAGCAAACTATCCTGTTTGAGCCAGGGCAAACTGACACAACACTGCAGCTGGACTCTTTGATGAACGCCCCAGCTTAGAAACTAAATTTCAGCAAATAAATACGTTACATTCAGAGGCTGCCCCGTGTCGCGGGAGGTGATTGCATTGTGTTTTGTGAAATACAAAGCCAATAAATAATTCACACGAGTCAGAGATATATTCCACAATTTGCATGACGCCTCTGCATTTCCGTGAATTGTGCTGGATTAGTTAAGTACGGATAAGCTTTCTCATTTTTTTTTTTTTTTTTAAAGGTCTTGTACGGAGATGCATTGGCAATTCCCTTGAGAGAGTTCAGGCTGAAATTGGAAGCGAAGGCCTCCAAATTGTTCCTCAGCCCTCAGCAGGGCTTCTGCTGCTACATGGCAGAAATTCCACAGCTCCGTTGCCACACCGTGGCTAGCAGAGGGGGGCGATTACAGCATTGTGTATGCTTTCTGAAGTCGTATCTTCGCCCTGCTCAGCGGGTGGCTTTCACACCCACAAGATGGATCAATTATCCAGTCACAGACACCCATCCACACCACTCTCACACAATTAACTCGGCCTGACACATGACAAGAGGGACTGGATGATTTGGGGAACAGCTTCCCCAGTTGTAAAACAGATCTAAATGCATACCCTCTCAACCTTCCCCAAAAATAACAAATCTGTTTTTTTTTTGGTTTCTGTTTTACTCCAGCTCCTCTTCAGTCACAACAGAGCCCATCTGCAGTTGCCTCATGTTGTACAAGTCGAGGCGATGCTCCCTTAACCCTGGCATATGTAGGGAATGTGACTACCAAACAGTTTGGACTTAATTAGATGTGAGTAAAGCTCCAAGACTGGGATGCACAGTTGTTTGCACAGCATTGACCCAATCGGCAAAGACATATGCATAACAAAGCGATGTGCTCCGAATGTGTACGCCCCATGTGGTTGTTCTCATGAGGTTGACCGAGAACACGACGTTGCTCTAATTGCTGTTTTGTGAGGACACACTGAGGCAAGCAGGGAGCGATATTATCATAATGTTTGACTTAACGTGTCCTAGTTGTCCTAAATTAAACTGTAATCACATGAGGTTTACTTTCTTCAACAAACGGAAAAAGAATGCGAACAAATGCCTTTTTCTTATAATGCAGTACGTTTCAGAGTAACAAGCACGGCCTTCAGTGTGGGTCGAATCATATAAAACACAAGCAGACACCCACATAAACTGATAAGGATCAGTGTTGGGTAATCATTACTTAGTAATGTGATTACTTACTCCAAAAAATGACAGCTCAGGGGTGCGTTCCTTGCCTCGTGGTAAAGTCTGCCCCTGTTTTTTGTATTTTTTTTATGTTAACCAGACTGTATTTCACTGGTGTTTTTGACCGCGAGTAGCCTCAACTTGGGTGTGTGTGACGCAACTTTGTCATGGCAGATGTATTACTCAGGACTCAAGGAAGCACAATGTTGAGTGTGAAGTTGTTTGTATGAGCGGCTCTCGAGAAAGCGCCAAGCATCAAAACGCCGGGTCAAGCGTTCAGCCAGTTCTGAACAGGCATGTTTTGAACAGGCACTGCACTCATCAACTTTTAAAGTTGATATGTCAATGTTGTTTTTCACAACTTGTTTCATCTGCCACAGAGTTGCCAAAAAGATCAGTTAGTGCGGGTTTATAGCCAGGCCTTTCTTTGGATTAACCTTACTCTTATATTGAATATCAGTAGATCTCTTATGTTTTAAAGAAGTGTAAGAGGTTGCAATTTTAAATTCAGTAATTACATTACAATCAATCACAGTAACACTTTGAAGGTTAGCTTGTTTGTATTGTTTTCCATTCATACATTTATTGAATACAACATATGCGACACCTTTGATGGAGCTCGGTTTGGTAACAAAACTAACGTAATGTAACTAATGTTGCTGTTGAATAATATGTAACGAGTAGTTGATTATATATTTCACGTAACACAAACTAATCGGCACACAAACTCGCATGTCTGATGAATCATTGTACCTTCCAACCCTGAGTTTGCAAGTTACGGTGAAGATCGTGCAGTCTTCCATCGAGCAGCCCACCGTGAACTCGTGTGTGTTTGTAGGGAAATAAACAAGAGGTGTTTGAGGAGAAGGAAACACAGAAAAAGATTTTTAAAAAAGGACTCGGTGAAGGACGAAGCTGGCTCAGCACTCTAGCAACCTCAACAGGTAACCTCATCTCGCTTTGGGGTGATCATCATGCCACAGAAACCGCTTTGCGACATTCAATATGATCCTCATATGAATTCATAAATAACAGACATATTGTGACAGTAACTTTGGGAATAACTTTTCAGAACAACTCACATTTCCATTAGCATATGTTCAGCCAGACATTTTATTGCCTCCCTGGATTTTTTTTTATTGCTCCAGCAGATGTTCTAGTGGCTATCATCAAAGAGATTTATGCAAGCTGATTACAGCCAAAGAGTCTCCAGAACTGAATAAACATATTCAAGCCGGAAATGGACCCAGGCTCCTTCTGTAGCTAAATAAGGTCTTCTCTCCTTTGGTCTTAACCTCCATGTGGAAAGAGACTGACCGTGGTGTGACATTTAGGAAGTAAACATGTCTCAGTGTGCTGTGTTATAAAAGTAATCCATACAATCTTTAATTCATCTATATTATAAAGTGCTAGAAAAGACTTGCTTTCCATCGCATTGTGTGTTTCCTTCTCTCCTCTTTTAGTAGCCATGTTACAGCACCTCCAGACATGTGTTATTATGTCATCTTTGTGCTCAGATTATTTGCAAAAGTTTGTTATTATTTCTGCCAAATATCACCCAATTCAGAACTTCTATAATGAGTCAAATAAAATCAACCGCGACCACAAAAAAAAAAAAAAAATCTACTTCACTACTTCACTCTACAGGGCTTCTCAAGTAGGCTGCTCAGAGAGCGTTTACTTTCTGTGTATAACTCCCAGCACGCACCACCAATTAAGATGTCAGAAAACTAGATGTAACACTATACCAGCTCTCTCAATCTCTAATATATCAGCTAAAACCCCCAATTTCATTTATGGAGCTTATTGGAGGTTGCGTTTGGGATTACCTACCTTGTACTTGAGGCTTAATTCAATTTAGTGCCAAACGAGTTGCTGGACGACTGCTAGCATAACTTATCATTATTAAATACTTTTGTAAGTAAGAGTATATTGTGATCATCTGATTATTTTTCATGCATCTCTCATCATGCAAATTGTACTAATTGTTTTTAGAAAAGCTTTTGTAAAACCAGCCTTAACTGGGCCATAATCATCAGAATATTCTGTGAGGTCATGGTGGGATATTGTGTGTGCGTTCCCCCTTGTCTTGTTATGTGCTTCTTGCACAAACCACACCACTGAAGGAGATGAATTAAGCAGTAAAAAGGTTGTTTGTCTATGTCTAAACATTTAATTAGAAACTTCTGACTGCATGCCTCCAAATAATCACACTATTAGTGCTGAGTCCCCAACGGCCTGCGCTGGGCCATGTGGCTTGACCTATCTATCAACACTCAACTACTGGAAACACTCAGTCTTTAGTGACATCAATTCATCAACTGGGGTCCACCGCTGCTATCTCCTGGGTTCTGAGCTGTCAGTGTGAAGGACAAACAGCCTTCAGACTGGAGAAACGGCAACAGTCAGCCCAAATCAGCAATTAACAAATAACCTTTTACATTAATTCATTGCCACCTCTAAAATCAAATAGTAAACACATTACAATGTATTGCTCTCATGAGTATGAAATGTACTGTTACTTGCAGGGTTAATGAATTATATTCGGAAAATCCAATGATAATCAGTGAGCATACGATATATATTTTTTTTCTGACATCTATAATGTTACTGTGTAAAACTTTCAATACAATTAAAAACACAATTACAAATGTTTTCCACTTAACTGCTCAGATGTTCATTAGTTGTCTGATGTGTGGGTTTTTAAACATTTGTTCTAACATCAGAGTAGCCTCTGAGCACTTAATGCCTTTTATTAGCAAGACACAATCTCATCTGTTACTAACACAGCACTGTACTCCTCCAGTGCGAGGGGGTCCAGCTGCTTTTGTGATGAGCTTTCGTTGAATGCTGAAAAGATTGATTAAAACACCAGAATTATGTGTCTCGCAGCACAATTACAATTATTGATTTTCTAGAGGGCGGCTAAAAGAGATTTCTGTCCTCATTGATTGCTTGTCCATTCCAATTTGTTGATTATTTCAATGGATTTGGAGCTTTCGGGTGATGACACCTCACCAAAGTAAGTGACATTTTTACATTAGACTCGTTATATTTTCAAAGGAAAAAGCTAAATCTTGGATTTCTCCAACGAGACCAAAGCTTATAAGTCAAGCACCATATCATTAGCTAACTACATTTGAACAAATACATTTACTTACTAGGGTTACCGGTTCAACTCAGTGCTATCATGAAGACGTTCTAGTTGGTTGTTGGTTTTTCCTGGCCTACTTCTCTATCCCATCCTCCGGCCCTGTTCACTCCCCCCAGACCTGCCATCCTCAAGCCATCCACTGGTTACCCTTTCTTGCCAGTTCTGGCTCGCCTGACATATCCCCTCCCACCTTCACACCTGTTCTTACTTTACTCATCAGCCCTGCAGTATATAACCGGCCCTTTTCCACACACTGCTTGCCAGTTCGTCAAAGTTGTGATCCTGCCTGTCCTTTCTGGCTGCTGTTCATTGGTAGTTACAGGAAACCTGAAATGTGTTGCCTGCATTGCATTTGGAGTCCCTTGTCAGATTTGCTTGCCTGTTTGGACTGCCAACCGGTTTTTACCCTTTCAGACCTCATGATTCCTGAACCTGCCAGTAAGCCCATATATACACCTTTATCAAATCACTGAACTGACGTATGTCTGCCTGCTTTGTCTGCGTCCGGGTCAAATCTTACATTTGCTGAGTCATGACAAGTGCAGTCTCTCATTCAACATTTCTTCTATCCGTGTTCCTGGGCTAACTAGCGCTGCCCTGCAGTGCTCTTTTAAGTCCCTGTCCTCGACATGGTTAATCAGCGTGTACTTCTCCTGTAGCTTTAGCCTCACTCTTTTACCAAAAGTAGGAAGCTGTCCAGTGCACATTAGGTTCTCATTTCAAAACGAGTCAGCTGGACAAAGCTATATTAAATATATACGAGGGACGATTGTTGTTTCAGTTTTCTTTCTTGATGGTCGCTGGCTAGATTTGAGAAACTTGCCTCCGTCTACCTCTGCCTGAAATCATGGACAATTTGTTTGAAAGATTGTCATTATAAAATGCATATGTATTTGTTCCCAACTGCGCACAAGCTGGAACTGAGTATGCATGTGTGAGACGCCTTCTACTCCCTGTGGTTTGCTGTTGGCTAAGCCTCTGTTAATTTCACTAACCACCTTGGCCATCTTCTCTACAGTCATCATTAATCATCTCCCTCCTCTCTTTCGCTTTCCTCTTCTACCCTTCCCCCACATCCTCTCCTTTATTTTCCTCCTCTACACTATCTTTTTTTTTTTACCCTCTCTTCTGCTGCCTCGTGCTCCAGCATTTGTGTAAGAGCTGCAGTGATGAGATAACGCCAACAGGCCTAATGGAAAGAATGCAATAAAGTTGACAAAGAGCCTAGTACATGCAAATTATACAGATAATGTGATTCTACACTGCTGTGCAACACTGTTAAACCACAAAATCATATTTTTTTTTTTTTTAATTCCCATTTTTATGATTCAAGTCAAAAATAAAATGCTGCTGACTAAAATGTTGACCACTACACATATCCAACCTCTTTCTCATTAGAATGAATGGCGATATACACTGAGATAATGGTTTTCTGTTTTTATATATAAAAAAATCAGCTATTCATACTGAACGAACAGATACAGTAGAGAAAATGTGATACAAAAATCAGTTGATTCAGATCAAAGGAAGATGATGCTTACCAGCATCTCATGAAGTGTACATGTTATGAGATTATGGCAAGATCCGCCTCGGAGATGAATTATTTAACTGCCATATTGCAACATTTGCGCAGGTCGACTAACTCATGGATCCATATGCTACCATGTCCTTTTGTTTTATTTAGATATAAATGCATTTATGCATCTTTGCTGCTTTTTTTATTTGTATAAGAATAAATAATCACCTCCGTTAAATGTCACATTAATATAAACATAGAAGCAAAATAGCCGTCACAAAAGTATCTTTTGTGATTCGGCTATCATTCTTTGGTTCAGTGGGTTCCCTTTTTGCTTCTGGGCTAGCCTTTTGCTACTTAACTGCTCGCTGAGCAGCGGCTCTAATATGTCCGTCTGGTTCCTCTTGTGGTGGGAGAATGTGTGTTCTGAAATAGGAGCTGAAAGTTCCCTCAAAATGGTGTTCTAAGTACAATAATCGTTCAAAGCTCTTGTGGTGAAAACAATGTAAAAAGGGGTCCTTAGAGCTATATGAAAAATCCTTTATATACTCCCCAAATGCACTTCTTGGAGCGTCATCTCTTGCTATAGTTTTAAGTCATCGGTTTACTGTCAACCAAGCTTGCCAGAGTAGATAGTAGCTGCCTTTTTTTAAACTCGGTGCCTTCTGCTGTTCGGGTGCAGATAGTCTTCTCTACAAAATAAAACTTGCAAGATCAAACTTCAAAGTGAAACTTTCTTCTTTCACTCTGACAAATTCCTTCCTTCCATTATAGACATTAACTGCTGCCCTGTGCCCCAGAAAACTCAATTTGTCACACACCAATGACTTGACTTCACATATCAATGAGTAGGTTAGGACTTTTTCACATCACACAGCTTCTAACCTAGCAGTGCCTGTAAGGAAGATGAAGAAAGCTCTCTTGTTGGAAAATCAAGTTATGTTACATAACTGAAAATGTACAGAGTGTAGATTGTAAGTTATGGTGCTGAAAGAAATGAACCCCACTGAATTTTATTCTTCACAACCAAAATCACCTATATAATCTTGACTTACTTCCTCAAAGTGAATATACTCGTCACTGTGACATTTTCAAGAGCCACATCGCTGACTGCAGTTCAACTGACTGAAATGTACCATGAAAAAAAAAACACTGCAGTACCTGACAGTGTGGAAACGGAGTGGGACGTTTAAGGGTGAGAGGATTTTAGCAGCTGAGCTTGTGTCTTCAAACATTTTGGCCAATATTAAAAGGTCATTCTAACCAATACACAGAGCCCACCTGGCATCTCAGCAGAAACGATCTCTATCCAGGCCAGTGTGCAGTGGGGCTCCTTGAACACGGGATGAATGACATCTTTACACTTCCACAGCATACGGAGGGGGTGTGAATTAAAGAAAAACGAAATTATTTTTATTAACAGAATGACCATTAAGTGGGCACATTTTCCACAAAAAAATGAATTGTTTGAAACAGTAGAACTGATTTCACACAAATGTCAACAAAAATGCTTACTTTGCACCAATGACCTGATTTTGTCAGCTGAAATGACGATTTCTATAGCAGATTAGATTACCTCTTTTTTGTCAAACTAATGCTATCGCTAAAACTCTCCTAGCAGGTTGAAAACTCTGTGTCCAAAATACATAATAAAATTATGTTAAAGCTAATACGCCCCAGGTAAAATCAGCATACTCATACCCCCCCCCCCCCAGCAACCAGCAGCGGCACCCTCAGCACTGGTAACTCAAAGTTAAATACAAATTAAACTAAATGTGAGCACTATGAGCGGATTCATGAAACAAAAGCTATGTGCCATTATGTGTCTGTTTGAGTTCAAAAGATCAACAAGCTAAATGAGGAGAAGAAAATAACTCTTCTGTTGGTACCATGGTGTATTGGATGCTGTAAGCAAACAATCAGTGCCGGCTGTGATTCTGGCCTCTCTACCCAAAGTAATCTGTGTTTTGGTGGTGGTATGACATTGGTGACTCGAACTCCTCCATCGAGGGTGTTCTGGCCCACAGATGGAGTCACTCCACAGTGTCTATGGCACCCCTACCAAGTGGCCAATGAGGTCAGATGATGAATTACACGGTCGGTTTAACCCAGGGGCTTGGGACTTCATACACAGAACAGATTGCAGACGGTATGTTAGCTTAAATCCAGGACACCTGTGAAGCAGCAAGTCACTGTTTTCCCAATTATATGGACAGGAGGAAGAAGTGAAAGACATGCAAAGGAAACACGAGGACAAAGGATCTGCTAAACCGTGCTTTAAAAAATGCCATCTCACAGAGTTACTCGCCATACTAGAGCAAAAATGTGCAGACCAGGTGTAGCAATTCAGCAGACGTTTAGGTTCATAGGCAGTGCAGCTGCCCCTCTTGGGCTGAGATTAATTGCTGGATGGATGAAGCCACAGTGATTGACAGATGAGTTGCAGCATTGAGGAGACATGAGAGAGATGAATGTGGAGCAGTTCAAAGTGAAATTAGCATCGAGCACTTTGAATTGCTGAAAGGAATGTATGCTAGAACCAAAATTGGAGTTTATCTTGAAAAATTGGATTTTAGTCATCAACATTAGCAACACTGGGCAACTTATAGACGTAACAAGTGTCCATGTTTTTTTTTTTCTGACTGTGCATTCAAACCAGGAATCCCTGCCTTTAACAAGTATTCTATTGACAGTGTACATTTACATTGTATCGTGTGTTGTGTCCTTGCATTTTAAATTCTCCACTGAAGGTCATGTTGCCTGCATCTGTAAATAAGATGCTGTGCGCGCAGGCAACGGAGCACATTTGACCTTCTGGATGTTTTATAACGTATATATGGACTGTTTGAACTCGGTGAAATCAATGTGTCTTCAAGAGAAGAGAGGAATGAAGCACCAATGTGCACTTATGTACATTACAATTTGTTTAATGTATTATTAATATTTGCATATATCTCCTTCATAAATCTACAGTTTAGAGCTGAAATACTTAGTCGAATAAACAACGAGTCGATCAACAGAAAAACTATTTTGATAATAAACTATTCTTTCTAAATATATTTTTTTTCAAGCAAAGGGGCCAAAAAAATTAAAATGGTCCAACTTTTAGTTGCGTCTTTAGTCCTCTGAGATATTAAATTAAATATATTTAGTTGGTTTTTTTGCTGTTGATCAGACAAAACAAGCGATTTTAAGACAATAAGCAGGATGGGACATTTTGCACAAAAGGAGAGAGCGAGTGTGAGCGAGAGTACAGGCTGATAATGGCATGCTGCATTGCAGACTAAACAAAGGCACCTCAACACAAATGAAGCCACAGGTAGTTTATGGGCCATCTACTGATGGAATTATTTTCCCACTGGCTCCAGATGCAGGGCCGGGGATAAAGGCAGTCTATCACCAGAGACCCAGACAGCTAATGTAGCATAAAGAGCAGCTCAAAATTGAACCACGGTCGGTGCAACCTTTTCTTGTAACTGGGTCCTGCTTAATGAACTACAAGGCGCTTTGAATGACAAATAAATGGTGTTTTTTTTTAGGTCAACAAACTGCTCAATGCATCACTAATAAGGTTAATTTGAGTCCCACTGGGCAGGAGGCATTAGCCTAAGTGTTTATCCGCTTTAGCGCTGTCCTCTGTTAGACTGAGGAAAAGTAACAGTTCTGGCAGTGCTGCTGGAATGACACAGAGGAGGAGGTGAATGCCCAATTTGCTCATCAGGTCTGAGCCAAATGAACAGGGTGCAATCACGAAGTACTTGCTGTTTTGTATATGCTACAGGATAATATACTTGTTTGCAACCGCTCTTTTGCATGCTTAAGTGAAGCTGATGAGGCTTGATGTTTGGGAAAGCAAGGTGGTAATTAAATTGAAGCTTGACAATGAGCCATCAGGAGATGTAACTCAAATAAAACAGAGTAATGCATGTGTAAAGTATTGATGTGTTTACCTGTCCAATGTAGTGGTGTGTGTGCTGCAAACATATGGTTCCCGGCCCGCATTGGATGTCTCATTTCCCCAAACTGATTACAATTACGAATTTAGGTGAGGCTGGAACAGCACAATGGATATCGCCAGCCAAATGATAGACTTCTTTTACTAAAAAATGGC
Organism: Leptoclinus maculatus; assembly: GCA_032191485.1. Lineage (NCBI taxonomy): Eukaryota > Metazoa > Chordata > Actinopteri > Perciformes > Stichaeidae > Leptoclinus > Leptoclinus maculatus. The sequence continues at coordinate 9,329,416 of JAVDOI010000013.1, forward strand.
AGACTTTGAGGCGACTGAATTTATTCTCTGAGATGCTTCCACTGCCTCGGTGCCACTCAGTCAAACAGACAGTTTATACATGGCGGAGAGCTAAACCAGAGGCTGCTGTTGAATTCTCCAGGGCTACTGTTGCATACAGTGGGCCCGATAAGCCTCATTTGAATAATTCCCGTATAGCTCTGCTGTTTTATCTCAGAGTTTACCCATCAGAAACGTGTGGTGTTGTGCTCATAACGTTGTCGGACATCACAGCGCCACTGTTGATCAATAACTTTGGGCACTGCATTCCTATTTTGGCACAGATATTAGTGACGTCCCCACAGACTGTGAGATCTATAATAGGCTTTACAAGAGAAGTTGACATTTTAAATTCTTTTCAGCCCTGTTGTGTTCGAGGAATTTTTGGAGAAACCAGCGTGAGCCGTGCTACACTGTGGGCTTCGAGCTCTATGAGAGTGGATTGTACAGTAGAAAGAAAGTGACTGGCTAAGCTTCTGTTCTTGTGTTGGGGGGGGGTCTAAATCCCAAGTCCATTAAATCACTCTGTATAACAGATTAGCAGGAGCCTATTAGTTGAAAAGACTTCTGAGATTTCCCACTCCCACACGTATTCTGGAAGTCACCATGGCCCCTCTAAAGTCTGCATTACTTGTAAAACCAAGCACTTTAAGAGTAGTGATAACGGGCCAATCTTTGGGACGGGATGTAATTAAGAGGAGGACTTTAGAGACAATAGTGGGTCTTTATCTAAGAAATCTCAAGAGGGTTTATAAAAAAAAACCAAAGAGAAAGTCATTGGAAGTTCAAATTCTGATTCAAATTGTCCAGCGTATACCCTAACCAGTACCATCAGCATACACACATAGGGAACTGAGTCCAAGATTGCCTCTGCAGCAGGAGTATGTGAAGATGGATATTGTCTGCTAGGTGCCAAGACTATTTTGGGAGCCTGAGCCCCTGACTTGTCCCTGGGCACCCTCTGATCAGCTTTGTCATCAGGTGTGAGAGCAGCTACACAATACATACATCCTGATGCTCACACTTCAGGAAAGTAAGTAATGGGTCTTTGTCCCCTTTTTTTCTGAAAAAAAGAAATGCCCTTTTCACTACCTCTCCATTCCTTGTAGAAATTGGAAACATGGAGAGGTAAGGAACATTCTCAACCACGATTACCTTGAAGTGCGTGGCACTTTGGCTACATTTTAGGGTGCATCCCAAATGCAACAAAGAGATAATTATGGGTTTTAACCAGAAACAAAGCTCTGGCTGTGGATGAGCAAACGCAGGATGAAAGACGTGCTTTGATGCTTCTAAAGCTAACAATATTAGCACCACATTATTCCATAACATAACTCTGCAGCCTTTTTTCTTTAATCACGCTGATGGAACTCGTTCTCTGACATGCATGTCCTCGTGCTTCCATTTCGTATCTCATTGCCTTTCTCCGCTTACCTCTCCATGTTCCATTGCGCGGCAGATCTCCACGAACTGAAATTAATTCTGCGGCGCGTGCTTATATTGTTCCAGCACACACTCATACACACACATAAGCGCTCCGTTCTCTACTCTCTCTCTCTCTCTGGTGCTTGTTCGTGTGTGTGTGTGTGTGTGTATGCGTGCGCGCGCGCAGATGAAGTCGTGTCCTGGAGAAGTTTTCAATGCGTGCCTCAGAAGTACGTGGGGACTGTGGCGCATTGGACGGCCGTAGTGTTGAATGAACGGAAGGAGGAGGGAGATCGTACATTAACTCCTGCTGGCTGCGGGGACTCTCTAGTTGACAGAAGACGGGCAGAGGGATGCACTCGGAGCAACACTGACAGCTTTTGGAGCAGAAGCGACACATGGAACTCAAACGAAAACCCACTTAATTGTTTTTTGCCTAGCTGGTGTTTTCCAAGGGATTTTACGCACCGCAAAGGAGTGAAGAAAACGCTGCAGGGATGAGTGTTGCGTGGTGTTACATGCCCCTGAAGGATCCCCTCTCCTGATAAAGGGACCAAAGAGGACAAAACGCTGTCCCTGGTATTTCCCCAAAGAAGATTGCAAAGGTGGAGCGATTAGAGGAGGGCTGATGACGGGACTATTAATCCTTTCAGTGCATCAAAAGCACCAAAGGGTATTAGAAACGCTTGGATGGAAATCGGGCGAGTGTTTAGAAATGTTTTTGGTTTTATATGAAACCGGTGATTAGTTCATCTGCAAGGATATTTTGTTTTCCTCTGAAGATTTTAATTAAGGAGTAGATTTGCTTTTTTTTTTTGTTTCACCGAAATATTGCATGATATGAGCAGTTTCCCGGAGTGAATTTTCAGAAACTCTCATCTCAATCTTTTTTTTCTCTTCAAGTATTCCTGAATCTAAATGGAATTAGTTGAGTCTGAAGCCGTTTGTGAAAGGAACAGACATGGTACATGGGCACAGCTTCCATCACGGTAAGACATCCGTGTTCATCGGCTGAAGCACACTTGCTTCCAAGCTCGCATTGCGTGCTTGTACCCTAACGAAAAAGAAGTGTACTTATCCTTTAATCGGCGTTAAAAGGACGCTGGACACCAGAGCGACAGATTTCACTCAAAATAGGATGCATGGTGTGAAGATATTAAATATCATGAGGTGCTACAGACACACTGTAATCAGCAACCTGTAAACTCAATGTTGAAGGTCACTCTATAAGTTGTTATCTTTCGGGAATTGTAATGTTTTGTTATTTTTTTAATTTATAGTTATACCTTGTGAAGCATTTATTCATATCTTTTGTGATATTCATCATTTTTAATACATTTTGGTAATTGTTTTTTAATTACTTTTTTCGTCAAATTTGAGTCATTTCTTTATATATGTTTTCTTACCCATTATAATCCATTGCTATTGTTGTTTTTTCGGTTACGGTTTATGGCTGACAAAGACTACATATGAGTCATTCAGTTTATGTGTTCACACAGATTCACAGTCAAAATGCATTTGTCTTTCTGTTCTTACAGTTGTTGCAAGTCTTCTCATACTTGGGTTGTCTGGAGCAACAAGGAAGGATACATCAGGTAATCCCCGATCACCGCAGCCACGTGTCTTGACTCCCTAGAAATCCTCTCTTCAAAGCTTTAATCTTTGACTTTTTTTTTTCTTTTCTCCTTGCTGTATGTATCTTTAGTGAAGAACAACTCTGGAGTGAAGCCTGCAGGTCAATGTGGAACGTGGGTGAAAGAACCAGTAGGAGGGCTCTTCACTTCTCCCAATTACCCAAACAAATACCCCCCAGACACAGAGTGTGTTTACATCCTTGAAGGTAAATATTTGTTCTCTAAAGCTAAAGCATTTCTTGGGTTTATCCGTAGAGAGTGATTTGTTGGTTTATTAGACTGTCTGGTATTTGTTTCACATTAGGAGGGGGGGGGTATTTGATTGTTCAGTGCTGATAATCAGGTTAATAAAATCACCAAAGTGAATGTTGAGGCCATTAACTATCACAGATCGGGTGTTTTAGAGATACATTGACTAACAGCCAGGACTTGAGGTATTGAGTGCGTGGGCGTGCTGATAATGAAACAAGTTGAACCTTCATCAATTAAAGCATGACTAATATTTCACTCCCTCCTCTGTGCTAGGTGGTAATTATTTTGTATTGTCTTCCAGCTCCCCCAAGGCAGTGTATTGATCTACACTTTGAGGAGAATTATTCAATCGAGTCCTCTTGGGAATGTAAATTCGACAACATCGAGGTTCGGGATGGACCGTTTGGCTTCTCCCCGATTCTCGGACGGTACTGCGGTCAGCACAGCCCGCCTGATATCAGGAGTAGCGGCCGATATCTGTGGATAAAATTTGTTACGGATGGTGAACTGGAAGCGGTGGGATTTTCAGCAAGTTACAACTTCACTGCAGGTACATGTTTCTGTTTCTGTTTTCGCCTCTTGCTGCTCTTGTCAATTCACTTCTTTCTTTGTGAGCACGTCAATGCTTTTGTGGCCCCAACAGCAGGGCTCCAAATGAGTAACAAACATCATCCAGGAAACTCGCCCTTGTGGGAGCCTCTTGCAGTTTTATTGATTGTCTGTCTGCACACACTAAGTATTTCCATTGGCAATATACTGTCATTGGCGGGGACACTCTTGTGACTGGCAAGGCTGTTATTTCTTCTCTCTATATATATATCTGGACTGATGTGAAGCAGCTCAGATTTTAATTCAGTTCAGCAGCACCACTCCACAGTTGACAGTGCTGGAAGAAGCAGAAGAGAGCAGAGCAAACTAATCAGCATTGTCCAACACAATCGTGGCAATTACGGTTGTGTGTAAAACCTCGGCTTTCTTAATTTGCCTCATCTTCGGTTGAGATCCCATTACTGAAGAAGCGTGAGGGTCGATGACAAGGAATCAGGGCATAACCACGATTTAATGTTCCTTCACCTACATTCGACTGGAACTAATAACACGGTCGACTTAGAGCATTGAAAGGCACAGTGCCAGGAAGCATGAACAGTATATGCCAATTTGTCTCCACATCCACTGCACCTTCATTGGTATTTTATCATCTGAGATTTGAGTGTCATTGTGTCATGATAAACACTTACGCAGTACGTCAACCTTTCACCTGAAAAACATGCTAATAGCGACAGGCTATTGAATAGAGAACTATCGAGATGAAGTGGGACTATAGATTTATCTCTAAAGGCTTTGTGTGTGTGTGTGTGTGTGTGTGTGTGTGTGTGTGTGTGTGTGTGTGTGTGTGTGTGTGTGTGTGTGTGTGTGTGTGTGTGTGTGTGTGTGTGTGTGTGTGTGCGTGCGGTTTTCAAGACATCAGGACCCTGAAGTTCTTCATGGGAACTTAGTGAAGAAGTGCAGTCAATAGGAAGGAAATCTACTGAGGAATAAAGCAGAAATACTGCTAGAAGTTAAATTGCTTATGAAAAACTACTCTAAGGTAAAGCTGCTGTAGCTCCAAGCATTCAAGTGTAAAAGCATTACAGTACTAAACCGTCAGTTACAATATTTCTCATGCACATTTCAGTGAGGAGTTGGGGAAGGGGAAAAAAGCAAAATATATATTGGCACAAAAATCAAGAGAGTGTCAGGCATGGATATGTTCTGTGTCATAGAGATTGTTGTCTGCTGAGTCATGAATCTCCGAACCTGCAGCTGTGTTCTACACATAAGCTTCATCAACGGAAGTGACCAAACCGTATACAACTCTGGTAGCGGTAGCGACCTTCCAATCCCAAGGTAGCCACACCTCAAAGCATACCCTGCTTTATGGTCGATTTGACTCTAAATGGAACCATCATTTACAAAATGGACATCATCATGCTGTATTGAAGAGGACTTGAAACTAGCGATTGGGACCGTAAACTCATGTTTACAATGTTTACTGAGGTAATAAATCAAGCGAGAAGTAGGGTCATTTTCTCATAGACTTCTATACAATCGGACATCTTTTTGCAACCGGAGGAGTCGCCACCTGCTGGTCAGTAGAGGGACTGCAAGTTTAAGGCACTTCCGCATTGGCTTCACTTTTCAGAACCAGAGGTGGTCGCCTGGTCTGTACAGTAAAAAATGAAGCTACTGACAGCAGCTAGTTAGCTTAGCTTAGCACTAAGACTGGAAACAGCTAATCTGCCTACCAGACAGAAAACAAACCAAATTTTCACTTTGCATCATTCAACCTCTTGTGCAGATCGTGTTGATCCCCCCCCCCTAAAGAGCCCATTCATCAGCAACATAGACGTTGGCTAGAAATGAATGCACAGACTGTGTGTATAATGGTGTATGTTATCTGGCTAGCTAACCAGCTGCAGGTGGTGTAGCTTCACATTCACCGTTAACATCGGTATTTTCATCTTACCTTTTAAGATAAGCATATTTTCCAAGATGTTGAACTACTTCTTTAATAAATACAAGCATTTATAATAACTGTATTTTTGTGTTGACATATACATTACATAAGAGATAATCTGCAAAACTGGCTTCTCTAATGGATGTCTTCAATAGACATTTAAGTACAGTAGGCATTTTGCAAGAAACGTCACTACCAAAAATACTTCAAGCGACACAGATGAAAGATAACTTGTTATTTCCAGCCCTTGATAGTCAGAGATAAAGCACCCAGACTACATTTTCTGAAATGTGCAGTTGAAGTATTGTTTCTTCTGCCTGCTTCTCCTGGGAGTCTCATTGAAAATTTGCTGAGAGGAAAGGAAAAAAAAACCTGCCTCTTGACTTGATAGGAAATATCTGTGGCATATGATTTACATAATTAAAGGAGATAAAAGTCCTGAATTCACTTGACTTGATACTCGAATCCTTGAATAGTGTCTCACATCTGCAGCTGCTCTGCAAACCGAGTCACACAGCCCTCCTCTGATGAATGGAAGAGAAAAAAGAGGCAACAAAGGTGACGTGAATCAGCTCCTCTTATTCTCTTTCTCTCTCTCTCTGTCATTTTAGGAGCGGAGAGATAAAAACTCTCATGCCTCTCCTTCACATTTTGTCCTCTCAGAGCCTTGTGCTCCTGGTGACTAATGTGGTTAGTACAGAAACCAGTGAATGAACCAGCAGTGACTAGAATCTCACAATCATATTAAATGTGCAGGTACTTCAGTGAACCACTTGAAGTCTGCAGATGCCACGTATTCAGTTTATTTGAGGCACCAGAGGAAGTGAGCGATGCCGGTCTAGAGATTCACTCAGAACAGTCACTAAATTAACTTGGCTGTCCCAGTGATGTGATGCGCAACTTATATCTGTCAATCAAATTACACCCAGATGCCTCATGCTTGGTGTTTTCTTGCGTCACAGAACTTTTACAGCAGTCTTCTTTTTACGTTGTAGCTTGTTTTTGTCACCATTTCAATATATATATATGTGAAAATTATACGTGCAACTATCTCATATTTGCTTAATTCAGCCACAAAGACACACTTTAAATGATGAGACTATCTACCTGTGGATCAGTACACGAAAGCTCACCAGGCAATGGAGTCCATCCGGCAGGCGGCATGTGTGACTCACAGAAGTAATTAAACACACCCACGTGACTATGTAATGGTCAGAGCTAGTATTTAGCGGTGGGCTGGACAGCAGGTGGAGGGGTCAACACACAGGACTTTCAACCACGAGAGAGACCTGTGTTAGAGGCCGGTGTTCGTGTCCCAAAGTGTTGTTGTCAAGTGACGCGTTTGTGACATTTTTCCTAAACCTTACCTTTTGGTTTGTTACCTTACTGAATGACCGTATTACACTAAAGTGAGGAAATACCTCTGTCCACCAGACACATTAAGGCTCCCAAAGCACCGTTTCTGTGCGGCTTAAACAAACAAGACATAGCATGTTAAGTAGCAAGATCTAACCCATTAACACCTTGCATTACCGTGCACTCTGGATATTTGATCAGGATGAGGACAAACGCATGGTAATGCAAGCTGTAAATGCACACATCTGGATCAGGTTAAGCCTTAAGGTTAAGCCAGCTATAAATGCAATCCATACAGTGCGACCACTATTTTGAGAGGAAACCCCATCCAGCTGTAAAAGCTCACTCAACTCCTCCCCTTCCGGACAGCTCAAGCAACCCTGGTAAAAAGATACGATCGTAGCAGTCGCTAGCAAGTTGTCCCTCACAAAAACAGGAACACTTCTACACGGGTTTGTGCCATGTTTATTTATAAGTCTGCAAGCACTGCCTGACCAAAACTAGTATATTGAGATCTGATCACAATACAGGAAGAATCAAGATAATGAGAGCGCTCAATAATACAGGTTGTAAATGCAAAAGCCTGTGGATTGGATGTCAATATCCAGATACAAATCACATATTAACACCAGGTGTAAATAGCCAGACTTGCTGTGTTGCGTTTCCAGTCTTAGCTTTAAGCTAAGCTAACTTGCTGTTAATATATTCGATCCAGACATGGAAAAGGTATCCAGCTTCTCATCTTGCTCTTGGCACAAAAGTGAATAGGCATTTTAAAAAAATGTCAAACTGTTCCTTTAAGTGCATATTGATGCACCATTAGTGTCTCTTTTAAAATGCACGGATGCAGTACATTTAACCATGACACGTTATCCTAATGGCACTTTGAAGCATCAAGCAGAGCCTACTGGAAGTGTATGGCAGGAGTCATCACGTTCTACTGCTCCATAAGTCCAAATATAAAAGGCAGCTCAATCAATTAAGTGAGGGAAGCTTGGCATAGAAGTAGCAAACCACCCACGAGAGGAGTGGTGTTGGAAAGGGCTGGAAGCCAAAGGCCAAGGATGTGTTTAAATTTGCATAATAAAAGCTGGAATGATTTCTATTGTTTATTGTTTCACCCAGTCTGCCTGTGTCACTATTCTGCCCAAACATATTCAAATTGGAACATTAATTTAGTGTAATAGTTTAAATTGTGTCAACATAAGGGTGTAAGTATGATATAGCCACTGTCTATGTGCTAACAGAACTAAAGCATAATGAGTCAAATTCAGCTGTCTGTCGTTAACTGTATACAAGCTTCATAGCACACGTGAAGGTTCCCTCCGTAGATTCACATCATCTCTGGAGGTTTGGCGACAAAGACAAGGTATTACATTGTGACCGGCAGCCTTATGTTCTCACACATGCTATATAATTGCACGTAGTTGAATACAGCATGTGCAGCAAGGGAAATTACAGAGTGGAGGAAGCACGGTGTGTATATTTCTGTGTGTGCAATTCTGTTTGGGGGATTTGGTCAGCATTTCGCTTTTCAGGTCGTCCTTGGGCGCCGTGACCTTAGAACCCTGTGGACTGGTAGATTAAGTGGTGTTTCAGCACCTCAAGCCAAAGCAAATAAAAGCTGCAGGCTGTCCCCTTCTTGCTTCTGCACTCTGATCACTGGCTGTGTGCAGAGCCAAAACCTGGTGGTGAGGCAGATGCTGGTCTTTGGAGACTAGGGCAGTATATGTGCACTTCCTTGACGCAAGGACTAGTGATACTGTTCCAAATATTGTGAGGCGATTAAAAAATAAATACAGCATGTTGCCCATTAGTTTTTCAGCTGCGTCTTTTGTGTCAATACATTTAAAGAAGAAACAGGAAGACTTTTCTGTGTTGCTTCAAGAAAAATGAAATTTGGATTTGTGTACTTTTGCGTATTTAATGGTTTTTAAAAAAAATCATATTAGTGGTTATCCGGTGCGGACTGTGGAAAATGCTTGATTAAATTCCTTGGAATTTTACTCAATCATTTGTAATTTCAATTGGAATATTATGCTAATTTGTGCCAAACTCATATTCACTATAGTGAAAGAACAAAAACATTAAAGAAAAGCATCCTATTTTTCCCCTTGTGGAAAGAAATAGTCAAATGAAAGCTGGTCAGCATCCCATTCAGTCGCATATGTTGCCTGAGTCACCTTCAGTCGCACTGCCACTGTATGTTTTCTTCTATCAAGAATTCAGGCCATGACTATTTTATTTCTGACCGAGATGACACTGATTGATCTAAGCCGCTTATTGCCCAAACCAAGCTCTAAATGGACTGAGAGTCATTTTGAAATGAAATGAGTCAATTGACATTTAAGATTATTGCTAGAATAGGATATATGAGCCTATCATAAAGGAGACAGGACCATGAGATCGAACCTAGATGGGCTCAAAATGGAAAATGTAACCGTAGAGATTGACCCTTCGCTTTTGGAAAGAACTGACTTCAGCAGCACCGTTGCCGGGGCAGAACAGAAAGTTCAGCAACTTTCTCAGTTTCACATCTGCCTCCAAAGTCATTTCCCAATGGCAACACCCGACATTTAAATGTTTCAGCCCCTCTTTTTTGTTCAAATGCATCTGCTGAACTCCCAGAATGAAGTCCCCTAAAGACCCTGACATTCAACCGATTGGCAGTAGCCATATCATTATTCATGATTGTTATAATTTACTGTAATATAGGACAGAATTGAACCTACCCTCCGACCAACGCATGATGAGACAGAAGTAGCTTTTGGGAATTTGGCCAAAACATACATAGCAGCATGGCCAAGGAGATGATGAGAGTTGGAGCTCTTATTCTGAAGCTTTTGTCTGTCAAGATTTGGGTAAATGAGCAAAAAAAGTCAAACGTATACACTATAATATTTTACTGATTGGGGCGCTGTGACTGGTTTTTGCTTCTGATTTTCAAAAAAAGAAAAACATGTCAAATTTCTTCTAAACTACATGATCTTGATATGTTTTAGGGGAGAAACAAACCATGCAGTTGCAGAATCATGACTCATACAGTCGTCCAAATAGATGTCTCATAGTGAAAACTGAGCATGTGATTTGTGGTCTGACTTTTTCTATTGCGATATCTCTCAACCTAAATCCAATAAGGACTGTGTCCCACACTGCTATAGCACCTAAGGCAGTGGGAGTAAAATGTCATTTTCCATGGCCCAACACTGGATTTAGACTCACAAAGGTGCACAGAGGAAAGGTAGATGAAATTCATGAGATAAATCCTCCTGTGGTGCATTTTTCTCTGTTCTCCCAAGATCTCAGTGAAGAGTGTGTTTGCCTGAATGAGCTGCTTATATTAAGTCACTCCTCATAAATCAACAAAAACAAACATCCCAATATTTTTGCCCAAATGCTTACTTTTATCAGTGCTTCCTGTAGTTCAAACACATTTTCTGGGAGTTTTCTTCCCGATTCTTCTGTGCTGCCGACTGTTTCTCTGATTGTTATGGGTCTGTCTTTTCTCTGCTGGGGAAATGTGTAGGTGTACATTACTCACAGCGTAAGTACTCCCCGTGTGTAACGCAATAAACTGAAGAAATGATGCGGGTCTCTGTGTTTAATCTTTAATCATTTTAAAAACAAAAAAAGTTGATGGTGGTCAGACCTGTGTTTGGAGAACAGTCTATCTCTTTTGGTTTTTCCCGTGGAGCCCCTCACAGCTTAGTGTTTTTGAGTTCTGGCTGCCACATCAATCTCATTTCCCAAAGAATCTCCTGTGCTCCAATGTGAGTGGGGAAGAATGACGGTTGCTACGTTTGAGCTCAGCTGAAGACAACCGTCTCTAGCAAAAGGAGATGGATGGAGTCAGTTAGCATTGCAGGCACACCTCTTGCAGCTGTGGAAGAGGACGGTCTCACCCTCGCTCTCCGAACTCATCTCTCTGTCTCTCTCTTTTCAGCCAACACTACCTCTTTTCTTCTCTCCTGGCCTGTCTCCCGGACATGCATGACTCATGCGCTCTATGTTTTATGCACCAGATCCATGTGAAACAAGGTGTCCCATTCACTCACCTTGGCATACATGTTTAACATGCTTTCTGTGGTGCTTGAGGATATTCATGCAACCCGCATTAAAGGATAGTTCCAGTTTTTAACAACCTGGTTCTTATTTTTCATAGCTTTGGCCTTGATTTCTTTCTGCAATAATTACATTGATCCATCATAAAGATGGATCAAACTTCCCATTTCAACTTTGACAAAACAAATCTCTTAAGTTGTAAGTAACAGGAATTATCCTTTAAAGCATGAACCTGCCATTAGGTTTACTCACTAGCATTTAAAACGGGACAACTTAATTGCAAAATCACACAATTGAAATTAATTTTTCTAAACTTTGAATTAGTGTGGTTTGTTAACAGTTGAGAGGCAGGAGTCAATGATACAGATAAGCTACGTCTTTTGAAACTGTTCATGTTCCTCTTGAGATTGCGACCCTGTGTCTCAATAAGATTACCTGAATAAAGAAAAGTGAAATACGATCTTTTAAAACGGCAACTAAGCTAGCTTGCTAACTGACAACAACAAAGCTCAGCAGGATAACATTAGCTACTGTGGAGATTATTGTGAGTGACTAGCAATAGCATGTTCCCAGCTGGCTATGCTGTTAGCAATTAAATTGCCAGCGACACCGACTACGCTTCCAACTTGTCAGTACATTACCAAGTTTCTAAAACCACAAACGTAACAAAGACGCCTGGATGAATTTCGCTGAACCACTTTCTGGTGTGCCTTCATCTTTTATTCTCTTTTTGCCTTATGTGACTCCACACCTCGATCCATACTGCTCAGCAGAGAAGTCCCGGCACAAAATGTTCACCAGCTTATCAGACTATGAGCCTTCACTCAGGGGACAACCAGTCAGAGTTTATCGCCCCGTGGAACTAAACTCACTATCCAACAGGACGGCTGATATTTACGTCCTTTGGCTGTTTCAGCCGCTCCCAGCCAATTACCCTGCAGATCAATCAGCGGCTCCGCCTGTCTCCTGCTTCCATCCTCTGTGGCAGTTTGTTACCCTGGCATGCTGTTCAGCTACAGATGCTGTGGGGGTCAGGGCGCAGCTCTGTTGTAGCTGGAAGACTGCAGTAATGTAAACCATGCTGGATGTGGGGGTGTATTTGTTTGTTGCCCGGTTTGGGGATTGGAGTAAAGGGGTTGTGTCTGGTATTGACTTACTGCGCACACCATATGTATCAATACCCTTGTGTACCTACAGTATGCTGGAACATGTGTGTGTGTGTTTTCTACACCATGCATCTCTCCAATCTGCAGCACAAATGTTGGCTGCCTTCCTATTCAATCCCCTGTGTCCGTCCTGCGTCCACAATAGAGCGACCTATTGTGTATTCACACCGTGTTTGCTACATTGTACACATGATCCATATGGTCTTTGCTCTCAGAACTGCATTGTAAATTAGCTGGATTGTTCCAAGTGTGTTGTTCCCCCTGTTCCCTTGCTCTGTAGGCATAACAACTCGCCTAGGGCTCTTTTGTTTCATTAGCCTATCACCGTGGTGGATCCTTGGCTGTCACGCTGAGAGCCTGACTCTCTCCATTATGCTGTATTAGGCAGCAGTGAGATTGACCTGTGTGTTTTATCTCTGCACACATTAAGGCCTCAAACGTCTTGGAGAATTATTCTCTTAAGAGTTGATTGAAAAGGTCTTTTCATTTTTGGAAGGTGAATGCTTTGTTCGCTCATCGCTCCTGATTTGTACCTCTGATTTTCGAAGGTTGTCGCAGAGCAGATTGCATTCCATGCTTGATGGGTTTTGCATTTGTTTTCATCTTCATCTTACCAGGATGCTTCCTTTGGGAGTCCCTGTATTAACATATGGGGATAAAAATGGTAATAACTGCCTTAAAGGGAGTTTGAATGATGGTCTGTTTTCTTTACCCACATGTTTCTCCACCATTTTCTTACAACCTTTTTGGCAGTGGATTGGATTTTGCATTCCCAGTTTATCATCTCAGAGCAAATGTCTGATTCCAAAGGGAGCTAAATCACATTTGGCATCAAGGTAATCTAATAGGTAATGGCAAGCTTTTGTATAGCTGCTAGGAGAATTATGTCAACATACAACAACTGAGGAGGGTAAAACCATGATGGGATTATGAAATGTGGAATCTGAGTAATCCTCAAAACATTTCAGAATAATAAAACATTTGTAGATTCAAACAGACGCCGACAACAATATATAATACTCCCATATAGGAAATGACAATAAAATGAGTTGATGGTACATTTCATGAAATGAAAGTGCAGCTTGGGTCATATACTGTTGGGACTGTGGGGATAATGCATATCATTACCATTTGATAGGCTTATAGAAAAACCATGACAAGTGGTTTATGGTTTCAAAACTGACTGTAATTCTCCATCATATTTAATTTATTCTAGGCTTCCCTAGGTTCAACCAAGGAAGGAATATTCACTGTAATGATAATGGAACAAAATATGTTTACAGGGCAGAACAGAATAGTCTGTATCAGTCTGTATCTATGCAGGGTGTAGAGAGGTGGTTAAATTGATGCCTGCTCGTTCATACTCATAATGGCAGAATTTTGAAGCAGGCCAAGGCAAAACTGTATACAGAAAGACCTGCTTGACTCTACTGCTTCCCCCCCCCCGCCCAGTTCTCCACCCGTCTGTTTGAAGGATTGATATTGCACCCAGAGGATCCATTATGTGAGCTTGCGGGCTGCTTAACGGCTCCTACAGGAAAGACCAGGTTAAATTTCAATGTTTACTGTTTGTGGTCCTGAATGTGCATGTGACATTTGGTTTTCTGGGGGTGTGAAACAGATTGCGCGATGTTCTTTGCAGTTGTTTTTCGCTTCGCTTTGCTGAAGGTGCCAAGCATTTGCTTGCCTCCGAAACCTTGAGTCACGCAGAACTGAAAGAACTCTCAGGATGATAGCGCCACAAACATAAACATGTTCTGAGCAAGGTGTTGGTTTCCGTCAGCTTCTCTCGCACATTCTGTCTTCGTTTATCCTTCTCAAAGCTCAAATTGCTCATCCATCTGTGATAATTGAGGTGCAGGAGGGTGCGAGAGAACAATTTTCTTTTCTTCTCAGTACACCAATTGAGCCCAGCAAGTCAATTAAGACCATCGTCTTCTATTGGACGTCATTCTGGTAGATTGCAAAGTGCAAGGACCTGGAAAGGTCAGGAAGTCGATGGTGTGTGTTCATCTCTCTCTTCTCCCTCAAACAAACACTAGCAGCCTTCTGAACAGCATGGCCTTACTGGCATTTCATTTTCCATTTGGCAAGCTCGATTAATCACAGCACCCCTATACAATGCGACGCACATGGCCACCCATCGTTGCTGGCTTTCATTATTCCCCCCACACTGGAAAATGTACAGCTCAAGGAAGCTGATGTGGGGGGAAGAGTATACTGTTGCATGTACGCACTACATACAGTATGTGATCGATGCAAAGAGACAAAGAAAGAAGAATCTGGCGATACAAAGAGAGATTTGGAATGCTGTGAATAGGTTATGGCCACGCTGTGTCCTCGCAAGTCTGATAAAAGATTGGGACTGCTCCATGTCCCCTCAAGGCTCTTCTGCTTCTATCTGAATATTCATTGAGCTGACACTGGCTTTTCTCGCCACCGTCTATAAAAGGATGCCAATTGGCTTTTACCTTGTGGCCACTAATAAGCCTCTGTGCCTAACATGCATACAAACGACTCCTCATGATACACAGACACACATTTCTGCACTTCCTTATAAACAGCCTTGAAGCTGCTTATTGCCCTTACAGTTTATTCTTTTTATGGTTAGATTGTTGTGGCTGAAAAACACAATACTAGAAAACAGTTTTTCTGTGACGGATGCTTTATATCTCCAGGATTAAAATGTTATACACATACTGACTTTATCTTTCATGCATGCACTATCAATTCTATAGAATGAAATATCAGATCTGCAGCAGGGTGATCAAATTGTTTGAGGAAATCCTCCAGGTTTATAGTAACGCAACTCTTATAAGATTGTAATATTGCACAGGACAGAAGTATTCTTAACTGACACGCAATAAAAGCTGAATCTGAATCTATTTTCTGGGAAATCTGCAGATTCAACATATTGCATTGATCACCCTTGATGAGTCTTTTTGTGTAAACAGTTGAGTTAACTTGTGGAAAAAGTATTTTCTTTTGACAACTGCTAACTTGCACATGCAAAATACAAGGCCGCTCTATTTTTGTGTACTTATATGCAATACATTTCAAGTCGAGCTGGATTCTATCTGCGGGAATCTACTCAAATCTGTATGCTTCTCCTAATCCACAAACTGGACCCATGCTGAGCCGCTACATCTGAGCCCTCAACATCTGATCAAAAAATCCTTTTTATTTGGTACTCCGGTTTGTTTGTAGAGGTGATGTTGGAGCTTGGTTTGTACTTGTATGCTGGCTGTAAAAATGGTCATGTCAATAACGTCCGTTTCCCTGCAAATACTTATTCATAACCACCCTTGCCATGTATAGCAATCTTAGAAATCCAGTCATAATCCTTTAGGGCCTCTTCTGGCAAAATGTAGAATTCAAGTGAGATTGAAATCACCATCCCTTCCCTAGATAGCCGTGTGCCACAAGGACATACTTTTCTTTTTCTTAAATTAGAAAAGATTAGGTTAAATCTGTGGGACTTGACTGAGAATTCTGTCGCCCTCTGGGCAACACAGTATTTCTTAGTATTTCAAAAGTCCGCCAACTTTACCTTCTGATTTAGTTGATATTTCACTCTGTCTCTAAAATATGCTGGCTGTACTGGTGATTAATACCAGAGGAAAATAATTTGTCTTTGTGCCAAATGAACTTCACTTATCATTTCAAAGACCTTTAACGTGCTCGACTTGGGTGTTTGCGGTGGAGCAACAATTCTGTACAAATAATTCCATCTAAAATGACGTGCAAAAGGCCATTCTACCACAAGCATGGAGCATATGTTTGTAATAACACATTTGTGAACCAATCTCCACTGCCACAGCATTGTATTTCAACACAGCAAAGAGCAAGGTAAGAGGGCTTGAAACAGAATCCCAGGGTCACTCATCAGACAGAGAAATAAAGAAAAGTGGGGGGTATGAGATGGTGGTGGGATTAGGTTTAAATCCTCATTGTGTGTTTGTAGTTTATAGGAGAGATTGGCTGATCTGGAGGGAAGTCAGAGTCATTGATTTTATCGTTCTCTGCCTCTGAAGAGGCAAGGCTTTGTGGAAATTGTGCTCGAAAGAGCTCAGTGGAAATGCTTAAATTGAGTGTGTGGAGAGCATGGCTTTGCCGTGGCTTAAATATTCATTTGCTCGTGGCACTAGCTCTGGAGTGAGGTTTTAGCTCCTAGCGGTGGATCTCTTGACACGCTACTTGTCAAACATCTGGTGTTTCGCCCTTCCAGGCTGAAACAAAGGTGATTTTAAGAAATCTGGCATTTTAGTGACTGAGTTACAAAAGCATTTACGGTTTTCCTGAGGAAGGCCTCCCTCTTGCCTCGCAAAAGCCTGAAGCTGGCAGGCGTGTTAGTTGTAGTTGAGCATATATACTCAGCTCTGATTGGTTGCACTGAAGTAGTAAATTTCATGTGTTTACAGGGAGTGTAGCTTGGTGAAGCTCTATTCACAATAAAAGAACCCCTTTATTTAATAGCTTATATTTTGAAGCAGCAACATCAGTATAAAAAAAAGTATATTTATCAGCAGTAACTTAACACGACTCAGGCAGCATCTCATCGCCCTCTCTCCCCTTTGCTCTCCCTCGGGAGAGGAACTCCTGTGTGGGGGGGGAAGATTACGCGAGACCTTTCGTTTCATATATTGTACACATCATGTGCCCATATGCTGTGCACACCTCACCTTCAGCCTCTGATAAACACGGATAGATGGTGTATGATGTGTCCGTGTTGTCTGTGCTTTCATCAACAGCTAATGAAGAAGACGAGTACCTGCTCGTCTCTTCGGCTAGCTGTGTTGTCAGATTGCCTGCTAGTTCCTGAACTCGGTCTGCGATAGGTGTTTCTTCACAAACTGACATTTGTAAAAGTCTGTATCTGGTCGGAGCACACCTGCTCACGTACCTTTAAGCCATGCACTGGGCTGTAGCTTTTGTAAATGTATTCTGCTGCGATTGCAGTCTGCCTTTTAATTCTTGGACAATGTTATGTTTTTCTTGGAGGCTAAATATAGCTCCAGTGTTTGGTGTCAAAATGCCGACGTAAATTGTATTCCTTCATCACCGACACTGCCTCATAGCACAGAAGACAGACCGGTTTTTCTCCTTGAAGCACAAACATGTATTCGCTTTCCCATCTTTCATTAAATGTTCTTCCCTCTGCATCAATTTTTCTCTTCGTGGACATTTTGGGATTACTTGTTGATCATTTTCAACTCAATCACTTGTTGGAAAACCGCTTTACGGTTTGTAAAAACGTTGTTGCCTCTCCTGTCCACCTGTTGTGATAGTTTTGATGTCGGCACACAGACAACATGCTCTCTCATCATTTCGACCATGGGGATCATTTTATTTTCAAGTCTATCTTTAAATTGGCGGATTCGCGGGCCACATATAATGACGTGGCGGGCCTTGAGTTTGAGATGTCTGCTCTAGTGTTTAAGTTCGTATATACAGTAAGTAGGTTTACACTAATCATCAAGATACCACCCCCCTTCTACAAGTCGCTATAGTGCAGTGCCAAGTACATGATCCCTAACTGGCTTTCCACAGCGTGATCACAATCAGTTGCGTTTGTTGAAATGTGCAGCCAAACCTAAGCTACGCTGCCAAGAACTGAATCTTCAATGTGCCCCTTATAAAGTTTTATGTGAAGGGTAAATCCATACGTTTTCAAACATTGCTGCCCTCTTCAGCAGGAAGCGCAGTTGCAATGATTGTTAGGATATGATCCACGGCAATGATGCCGATTGTTGAGTTGGCAGTTTAGTTGTTAGGGTTTTGAGTTTTCTGCTGCTTTACTTTAGTAAAAAGACATCGACAGTGAACGTAGTGTTGACTTAAAATCTCTTTTGGGTGTTCTCGGTGCAATCCTGATTAGGATTGGGTTTTTTTTTCCATTTCATTAAATGTGAGAGGGATTTCATCAGCTGGAGGCTGGGGTTCAGATGTGTGAAGCAACATAAATTATAGAATTTCCCTCCTATAAACTAACGGATGGGATTATAAACGAGGCATTAGATACCGAGTGAGTGAAAAGAGTTTACACGAGGGCAGGCTAAGTCCACCATTCAGCCTGTCTTTTGTGCCAAAGGTTTCATTACATGTTCGGTAATGGAGGAACAGTGCAAACTCCATCTTAATCACTTTCCCACCTCTGTCATTGCACCCTTTTTTATTTTTTTGCTTTGAGCAATCTGTGCTGCAACTTGGCCGGAAATGTGATTAGCCGGCTCACCGAGAGCAGCGTTTCATTACACTGGAGTGAGATCTTTATTTGATCCTACTCTTTTAGCACATTTTCCCCCGTTAATACCCCTTCTGATGTCTGATTAAAACTCTCACAGTAATGTGCCTTCAACCCCCCACCCACACTCACACATACTCGCACTCCCTCGATCAGACACAAAAAAAGCCAATTTGAGGAAATTAAAAATCTTTTAAAAGGATGTAGTTATCTTACCCGTTTCCAACGGACATTTTTATGTAACTCAATTGATGCATGACTGCTTCCATTAACTTCTGATCCCTAAGTTGGTATAAATACTCTTTTTAATTTAGATAGTGGCGCGTGGTGAATGGGGCGTTGCGTTGCCGTGCATGTAGAGTACGACCTCCGCCACACTTCTTGACGGATCGCTCATTCTTTTATGATCCAGCTCATGTTCACCCGCTGCAGCTCTGCTGACACATTCAAAGAATCAGCTGTCTCCAGTGATGTGGAGATACACATCCCTCAATCTTTTATGGTGACTAAAGCCTGAAATTGCATATGTAAATCTTTGATAACAAAAACCCTGAGCCACCATCTGATTTTTCTTTCATTCATTCCGAGTCATCTCAATCAATTTGCCTCCTCTTTCTGTCAGCAAATGCCGGTTTATTTATCTTCTTCGTCATCCGCTTCTTGACTCTCTTACTCGGGTTTGTATGCAGTGCCGGAGCAACCTTGTATTTTTGCCCTCACACCCATTCCTCTGAGGCTCATAGTTTGTAAATGTGTGCGAGAAAGTGGGAGAGGGAAGATGTAGCGACACACTAATGGGGTTTATCAAAGTCAACCTGAATACTAATAACAGTCTGGGCCTGAACATCAAAGCGTAGTCTCCACTCCACGGCCGACTACTCTGGACATCCATCAAACACCCAGGCAGGCGAAAGCCTAAATTGACTAAATTGGATGACGGAAATGTTTGCATTGTAAGGACAAAACACTCTGATGAAGGTCTAATCCCAGCGTGTCAATTTGATTGTGATAAAACCTGAAATTTCGGGAAGTTCTCAAAGGTGTGTGTTGCAAGAAGCTCCTCTCTATTTGAAACTGTGTGAAAGAATGAAGAAGCAGTCATCCTTGTCGGTAAATTATGCCGGAATGCTGCGAGCCTTGCTCCGACATACGTTATGACATGCTATCGATTCAAGAGAAGATGAAAGGAAATGCTGTGTGATTTGATTTCTCATTCAGGGGTCTTAATTCCCCCTGACACACATTGAGAAACAGACGGTCCTTTTGATTGCAGTGAATCTGACCAACAGGGTTATTCTCTCTGGGAGATCAGAGTCTTTCTCCCCATTTTATATTAGACTTCAAAGGTTGCATACAGAAATATATGCAGTGTATATACAGTATATATATTCATATTTGTGATAGCCGTGGACACACTTTAGTCCATCATGAATCTGCGTGAGAGTAATGTTTGCATACTTTCCTGGCAGTGATAATTTAAAGTATATTTGTATAATTAATCAATAATATATTGACACTCTGCACAGTATGCCCATGTAAGGGAAGAAAATCCATTATGTGAATTGCACTTTGCTTTCTCCCCTGGTCACAGAAACAGATATTTGCATGCTTGACTTTGAATTGCATAGTTACATATCATCTTCAGCCACATGCTGCCACTCTTAAATGGAGCTTTAGGACTGGGCACCATATAGAAATGGATTTTGGTATTATGCTGCTGTGTGCCGTGAGATTACAGCCCCCCCTTCTTGTTTGTATTTATGGCTGAAATACTGTGAAAGGAGAGGTTACAGATGAGATAAAGGGGACATATTGACCGTGTGCTTCAGTTTATAGCCAAGTCAAGCAGGAAGCAGCACAGTCCTAATGAGAAGCAATGTAAAATGTCTGAATGAATTCAAATTATTTCCTAAAAGTGTTTACAAATCAACATAGTCAAATAATTGGTATGTCAAGGATGCCTCATAATGAAAAAGGAAATACAGTTAATTTAGCTGTGTCGACATAATGTTTTCTATGTACACCATCTTAGTTTAGCATTTGAGTTTGCTAACATTTACTAATGTACTAACTTAACCTGAAACACAAAGGACACTAGGCATATATTTTACAGGATGAGTCTGACCTGATGGTGGCCTTATATAAAATATCAGTGAATCACCAGAGTCATTTGGATTCATCCTCTGGGCACCATGAATATCTGTACCAAATTTCCCGGCAATGCATCCAATGGTTGTCTGGAGATTTGACTAAGAGCCAAAAATGTCAACCTGCTGGTGGAGCCAGAGGAAAAGTCAAAAGCGAAAAATTAGTAGGATACATCTGCTGGGGACTGTGAATGTCTGTAATTATCAATAATACTATTGGCAGATATATATTTTAGTATCAACCCCAAAAATCCCGTAGTGGTCGGGACAAACATGCTCATACACACTTTCACATATCATTATCATACCATATATATTCTATCAAATTACAGCGGTAGATGCAGTGTAAGCAAAGGCCAATGCGCCAGTGACACACATATCCATACACACACATTTTAACTGTATAGTTATTGATTGTCCCTCTATGTTGCTGAGACAGATGCTGTTTCTCCCAGGATGGTACTACACCACTTGGCTGGTGGCCTTTCTTTCTTCCTTTTCGTTTCTCCCTTTCTAGCTAGATGGCTATCCTTCATCAGCAGTCGCATGCGGGCACACACCCAGACACACACACACACACACACACTCACCTCAAGTCATCACATCACTACTAATCACCTGCCTCTCTTACTTGAATTGAGACAGTTTGCAGTCCTTCACATTTGTCTTTTTTTCCCCCATCTCTCTCTCTGCCTCTATCAGCTTCTTTTTTGCCCGTTCTCCATCACTTGCTTTTCACATTTCTCGATTCTGTTTAATGGCGTGTATTCTTTTACTTCCTTCCTTCTCTCCAGCCCCTGCCATTTCTTCACCATCTGCTGTTTCCTTATTCTCTTTCTACTCCGTGTCTCTGTCTCTCTCCTTGTCTCACTTTCTCGACAGCCAAGACCAATTTTTCTCGCCCGGTCTTTGTGTGTCAGCCTGTTATTCCTGCCATTTTGCAGTAGACAGGTTGTACCCTGCCCCCGCCTCTTAGCACCAAGCTGGGCGTCTTGCTGACTTTACCACTCACCCTTGGTTGATGCGGTCTGTGTCTACTGCTGGATGATTCACAAAGCTGCCGCACTTTGTCTTGGTTTTTGCTGCTTCATTGCCAAACTTTACGATAGTTCAGAGCACTGAGAAAAAATATTTCCTACGAATCACGACTGTTTTGTGCTGAATATTTCCTAAATAAGGAGACATCAGTCTAAAATCCAAAGGTATTCAGTTTACAACGATAGCAGGAAATCTCCACTTTTGAGTCATCTGAAGAGAATGTTTGACATTTTTACTTCATAATTGACTGAACAATCAATAACCACAGTTTTTTTTCTTTTTTCTTTTGGCCAGAAGGTTAATGGCATTTCCTCACATTATTTAGAATCTTAAGCTTTCATTTAATTTCTCCATTTCATGTAACTATAAAATAATTGGTGCATATTTGAAGGTTACAAGTCACGGAGTAGCTCCACACATACTGTATGTCTCAGAAGTTCTGGAAGATATCCCACAAGGATGTAAGTTGCTGCTTTTGACAAGCACACGCCGATTCAGGTACAGCTTGGTTCAGCGAGGTGTTACTCAGCGCTACTGTGACATTTTTGTGTTCCGCTCAACTAAAGCTGCACCATGATTTATGACAAACGTATGGAAAGTGTAGATCTCTGTTGGGTTTTTAAATAGACGGCACACAAGCATGTTTCTCGCTCAGGAGCAGTAGACTGCCTTTGGAGAAATAAGCAGTGCAGGAAATGGAGCTTCGTAATGAATTCAAATGAATATTGAACGTAGTACTTTTACAAATTGCAGTTAATGCAAGAAAGCTCCTTAATGCAGCGTAAGTACGATTTTAATGAAGTCACAAACACAACGCACGGGGCTAAATTATGTGACTCCTGAACCATTCCACATGGATAAAACTCCTCGCTAAAAAGTCTCTGTTAAACTTGACCATTGATGGTGCAGTAAATAATGTTTTAGGCCCCCTTAGTTTTCTAACAAGTGAACTTTGACCTGCTGAGTAATTTGGTTGGGGGGAACCACAGTCGGAACAGCTTAACAAGCAGTAATCTCCTCATCTGGCACTATGTGCTGTGTCAAGCACAAGTGGGCTTTATTTCACTTATTCGTTGGAACCCATCAAAAATAGATATAACTATTTTTAACTTGGCACCTGTGAAATAATACATGTGAGGAAAGGATAATGAATGATCATAGCAGGTGTCAGAAGTATTCTGGTTTAAAGCCGGGGGGGGGCTGAGGGAAAATTGGACAGATCTTTCTGTGTTTATTTATTCATGCTCAAATCTGGCAGGCATGTAGCAAAAGCTATGTTGCAGTACTGCTTTCCTGCTGCTTAGAGCCCTACAGCTAGTGCTGAGAGCTAGTGCTTGGCTTGCTTCCTGTTGCCTTCTTATTGTGCTGGTGGCAGACGAGTGTCCCACTGCCAAGTAAGCCTTATCCTTCCTTAAAGCTTCAAGTAGTATTTGGAAAAAAAAAAAGCATCATCACTCCTATAAATGAGGTTGGAGAACATTTTAACTCCTTCAGACTCAAATTGTCGCTAACTGTAAATTTAAAAAACAGTCAGAGTTTCTTCTTACAATATTTTAACAATCAAATTATTTTTACAAATTATCAACTTGTTCAAGCTAGGGCTGGTCATTTTTTCATTCTGGCCAAATGAAAATACTAATTTATTTTTTAATTTTTAAGTTATTTTGAGTATTTGATTTATTGATTGCCGTTGGGCTATTACGAAAATGTCAACAAATGTGACAGAAAGCGTTGTTAAAGAACATTTCCAACCCTAGCTTTAAGTAAATCTTTACTTATCCGTGTTCTCCAAGCTCCGATGAACTCTTTCCTTAAACATTGACTGCTTACCAATTTGAAGTTCCAATGACAGTAAGAGGAAAATAAGCCTAACTTGAAGTTATGAATGTTAATCTAGCAAATGTTCATGGCAGCCTAAGGAGGAACAACACTTGTTGTACTCACCTATTAGCTTTTCTCAACTGGCACTTCTTTTGCTCTGTTGTAGTCGCCTCACAAACAAGCACACGCTGATGCACAATCACACACACACACACCTGCAGTAAAACACACACATGCAGGAAGGAAGGAGAGCCTGTCACAGAAAATCAGAATCTGCACTGACAGAAGGCAGATACTTGCAGATCTTGTGTTAGTAATGATAAAATGAGTCTACCTCTCAGTGGAGGAGACTATAAATGATTTTTAACTTCAAATAGTTTCCCGCGGGATCTTTACAGTGGAGGTCCAGCAATATGCACAACATGTTAGTGTGTGCTTTCAGCAAGCTCGGGGCAGAAACCTTAAACTCCTGCCGATCTCCCCTGAGGAGGCAAAGGAAGCTGGGGATGCATATAATACATACTCACACATACTGTGCAAGGATACTAGTAGAGCAAATGAATAGTCAATGTACTAAACATCTTAAAGCCACAGTGTATGCATAACCGTATGTACTGTAAAATACACACAGATGCTTCTATCGTGAAAATGTGCTTTTAAATGCGCCCTCATTAACGCTCATGATGCCAAATCATAAAGTTGTTCATTTACAGTCTGCGATGAAAATTGTATTCAGTGAAAGAGTCATATATTGTCATATCGATACAGCGGACATGGCGGACTATATTGTTCTGTGAGACACATATGGAGCGATAATGCACATCTGTTTGATCTAAGAGATTGGTAGTACTTACCACAGGAGGAAACTTCAGGCACTTCAGGCAAATTAGCATTCATTTATTTGTTAATTTCTATTATTTGGGAACCTTGTGCAAAACAAGCAGGTTCAGCACATCATACTGTTGTAAATCATATTAAGCTGCCATCTGGTTTTGACAAAAAAAAAGTGTGTGATAGTGCTGCGCTGTAGTTTGCAATAAAATAACATAATCTGTCTACTTTCAGTGTGATATGAGGACATACAGACATGAAGGCAATGTAAAGGAGTCTAAGTGGTTTTGGAGGTCATCCAAAAGCCGTGTTGTTGCTATAATCTACTCGCCAGCTTTAATTCTGCTTTATTGATCGTTATCTTAATTCTGACAGCGATGGGATTTATATCAAATAGATTTAAAATCATTGCAACCATAAAAAAAATAAAAAGAAAATAGGTTTGGGTTGAAAGATATTCTTACACAGATCCATGTAGAGAGCTTGTGAAGGGCCACAGGAGGAATACTGTTAGGAGCACGTTCACTGTGTGGAGAATATGGAGAATGGAGATATCAAATGTGAAAAGATAAACCACGTGCCTTCATTTGAATTTGAATGCACAGAATGTTAATTCTGGGCTTTGGAATTTTTGGGGGATTTATTTCATTTCTGTTGTGTACAGCCTTTTTTATTCTATATGGAAACTGTGCATATAAGCATATAGGCCCAAATGCATTAACATGAGATGTGTGAGTAGAAGTGTGAATGTAAGCATAACTAAACGTTAAAAAGAAATCTGCCATGGCAACCTTTTACATCACGCTGACATTGTTGCCAATCAAGTTGGTTCTCTTGACACAGAAGTCACATTACTAACAAGGCAACGCTCAACATCTCAAAGTGATGCCAGGCATGTGTGTGACATGTCAAAATTATACAAACCTCAGGGTCTGAGTAAAGAGTCTCTGTCGCCACTCTCATGAGTCCAAGGCTAGTGACCGTAGACCCTCACAATGACAGCGGAGCACAGACGCCACAGATCCAGATAGCACACGCTGAAACTCTTTATGTCAAACGCATGAACTCCAGGATGATAGGGCTTGGGTGTTAAACAGTCACCAAGACAATGCTTGTGTCAGGCACTCGATTTGATGGGTGGAAAAGTTGACAGTATGTCATACAATGGTTCAGTGGCGGCCTGTTTGGCGTTTTTCCGACCCAAGAACGATGGTCAGAAGCTGGAAGACGAAGGAGAGGGAGGGAAAGAAAAGCTTTCTGTTCTGCACCATGAGATAGAAAGCACACGCGGGGAGAGTTTGACAGGACAGGAGAGAGAGAGGCTGGCAGGTTGACAGCTTCTCTCTCTGCCTCTCTCTCTACACACACACACACACATATGAGCATATAAAGAGAAGAAGGACTTATTATAATACAAGATTCTGCACCATCTAAGTCCTGTCAGAGGTCAGATACGGCTCTTTTCATCATCATTTATTCAAGAAAACGTAGGTGCCCTGTCCACACCATCACCTTTAACAGGTTAGGTTTTAGGATACAAAGTGTGCCAGGAGCTCCCTGAAGAGCACTGTTAAAATATTGTTGCAGGATAATATTAAAAGTGTACTGCAGGTACTGATAGAGGGCAAAGCCATCAAACACTAGAAGTATGCAGAGCCTGTAGAAAGGATCTGGCAAGAATTATTCTCTTTTTTTTTCATTCTTTTCCAGAATAAAATTAACCAAACCTTTACTGCATGTATGATAAATAAGTAGTTTGTATTGTTTGTGGATGATAGTGACTTTAAAGAAACAAAATAGTCTTTAGTTATAAACACAGGCTTTAGTAAAAACTCTGCAATCTTTAAACAGACAAACAGATCACTCTATTGATTGCCACCTCAACCGTTTTTTTCTCCTTTTATCTGAAAGAAGCAGATATTTCAGTGAGGTGGCGGGAGTTGATTGCAGTGGCTTACGATAGAATTGAAAATAGATTGAGGCTGAAGAAAGGGTGGCTAAAAAAAAAAGGAAAGAAACAGGATATGAATAAGGTCCAAAAGACACAGAGCAACAAATCAGTTACTAGACATTTCCCCCTTGCTCTCACGCCAGTCCTCCAAGTGTCCAGGGTTGGAGTCTCTACATTTCATGGACATCCTAAGCACTAGGGACACATATATAGATTAGCCCTCAAGGACAGTCTCACAGTGAGCCCATTGGTACTGACTGATTATATATATATATGTTCAGTTCACCATGTCCACCGTCTTATTCTATAACAAGAGAAATCCATTGCTAATGGTGAAATAGCTACTCCTGCATTTCGTTGAGGATTGTAGAATCTATTTGAATGCATTGCTCAGTTACTTATTCCAATAAGGTTTTATTCTTCTTTCTCCTCTACATGGGTGTCAGAGTGTTAGGGTCAGCCACAGCACAGTGCAATTTTAAGAAGCATGAATCAAAGCCTTGACAAGTATTTATGCAGACAGACAACTTTAAACCCCAGCATTGTAGCTGTATAGCTAACACCAGCAATATACTAACTTCTTAAGAAATGAAAGGTGACACTGCTTGATTTGTTTTATTTTCTTTTGTATGAGTGCTTTTCCGACCTCGATGTGATTGTCCATCAGCAGTTATACAGTGTTGACTCTGGCAGCGGTCCAGTCTTATTAGAAGGCATTTCAGTGGCCTTGGCTGACTGAAATGATGAGCCTGTCACCAAAGATACGTCCATTTGGGAGCATTTCAGAAAATGTCATAAAAGCATTGACAGCAAGCGGTACGACAAATTGGAACATCTGGACGCTCAAAGCCGAGCATACCATGCAAATGTTACACACATGCAGTGTGGGTACTAATGTACGCACACATACTTTCATACATAGAAACATCAAACTAATAAATGAGGTTCCTGCATGACCCCTGTCTCCGGGAGCTCTTGGACACAATATGATTGACCACAACACCATAACAACCTCATACGTCATCGTCCTCTCAATGAAATCAGTGCTGGAAGTGATCAGTCGTGTGCTGAGATAGGGGTGTACGGAAATGTATTGTGTGACACTGGAGCAGCTTTCTCTTACAGCATGATGCTAATGAGACTGCAAAAGACGGACACGGCGGTGTGGGTGGATTTCAGTTGATAGTTCATCACTTGTGCTCAATGTGCATGCTGATATTTGTTGCTGTGCCAACAGGGACTTAATCAGGTGTCACTGCAGTGAGTGGAGGTGTATTTATGTGTGGAAGCCTATTTGTGTCTGTATGAGAAAGTGGATGGATTTAACATCTTGTTTTGTGGTAGTGAATAAATCTGAAGTCTATTCTCTTTTGAGGGTGTTGATTTAAAGGAACAGTTGGACATTTTAGGAAATATGCTTTCTTGTCTGTACAGTGAATATGAAGCTAGTGCCAGAAGCTGTTTATCTTAGCTTAGCATAAAGTCTGGAAACGGAGGGAAACAGCGTGCCTGGCTCTGTCTAGAGGTAACAAAATTCACCAGCCAGCATAACACTGCAACATGCTGTTTGTAGATTTTGGATTAACCAAACGAGATGCAAGGGGTTAAATGAGTTTTAGAGGTTCTGCTTGGCTGATTTCATTACCTCCAGACAGTCGTGATAGCTGTTTCCCTCCTGTTTTCATGGTGTCTTTAGGCTTTGCTAAGCTATCAGGCTGCTGGCTGTAGTTTCCTACTTAACATACGAGAGTTTCTTTCGGCAAGACAATGTTAATGTTTCCCAAAAGGTCAAAGTGTTTCTTTGAGAGATGCTTGTGTCAATGTAAGCTAGATGTGCTATCTACCTCTCCAACTTGTGGTTCAAATTAATTTACATTTATGTTTTCTATGGCTTGCTAACATGTGTGCACACACTGGCTTTGAGGTGCTGATATCTCAGTATTTTATTTTATTGATTATTTGCTTCCAGTGCCATCGATAAGTGAGATCGCCGTCTTAGATGAAAGCAGAGTAACCAACAGTGTAAAAGTACAGAAGTGCTGAGCTTTTAGAGCTGGATCAGTGTGAAAGAGGGATTGATAGTCAAACATTCTGACCTGCTCTGCTCCGCTGTGAGTCCAGGTAGGAAATGCTTTACTCAGCTTTTTTTTTACACACGGTAGCAGCTGTGGTTGAAGATTTTTTCTCTCTTTGTTTCATTTTCTCCTTGAGAAACACATGTTTTTCAGGTCCTCTTCGGGGTAAAGCAACTGTTAAGAAAGCATGTCAAATGTGGGACTTCTGCAGTTGCTTCTACATTTTATAGTTTCTGTGTTGTGTGAATTGGCTCTCGCAGATATTGAGCACATACAGTATTTATCTCAAGTGAATCTTGCTGGTGCCTACAGGTTCATACGCTCTGTAAAGTAAGGTGAGACATGAAAGCTCCACACCTTTTTTTTGCACAAAAAACGTGATGGTCAAGTCTTTTTTTTGTCAAACTGTCAATACTGGTAATACACATTTTAAAGGAATTAAATACAATTAATACATTAAGAATGTGGGTTTCTAAAGCCACTCCCATTTCAAATCAGTGTTGAGGCATTTCAGCTGTTTCCTTTTTCCCCAAATTGTTGGTGAAATGAAGTTCAACACTGCGGTCACCCTCCATTACCCTCTAGTCTGCTCTGCTGGGAGTTTTTTGGAACAGTAAAACCTGAGGTTGCCAGTGTAAATGCAGTTTTCAGTGTGCAGATAGAAATGTAATTTATATTAGTATGTGACTACAGTATCACCCTGCCCTTCTTCAGCATCCCTCCCCGTCTCTTTCTCTGTTGATTGCATTTACTTATTTGGATATAATGGCCGTGACTCGAAAATACGCTATGCTGCAAGGAAAGCACTCAGCCTGGGTATTTGCCGTCATTATGTTTAACCACTCTGGGGGATTACTTACATGGCAATTTCATGCGATTTCTTATTTATATTGTGACATTTTGACATTCTGATCACAAAAGGAATTTTATTTTTCTTGAAATAACACCCAATGAAATGAGCGTTCCAGTTGGTGTGAAGCCAGATTTGGCAGTTTGCTGCCAGTCACCCTGTCAAACAGTCCAAGAATAATTTGCTGACTTGCGTAAATATGTTCTGCCTGTTGTGGCCTTAATGCACAATCAGGATTGGTTGGCTAAATTTAGCAGGAAAAGTGTTTTTGAAAATAGACTGCAGAGTCGGGGAGGGTGAGAGCAAGAGTTTGAGAAAGGCAATGGCCCCTAGAGCAATGAGTGCAGAATATTACTTTTAGTATGAGCTTATGATTTGGAAGGGGGGAGATGAATCCAACAAATCCAATTCAAACTGATCAAACCTACTTCTATTGGCATGAACAAACAGATGTGTAAAAACACCACATACAGGAAAAGAGAAAATCAATCCAGTTCAGTTTGATCAAATGTGGAATGAATTAACAAGAGGGTCAAAAATGGCCTTATGTGTCTCCATACAGCTGCTGTTTCCAACACTGGTTGAAGAGACACCAGCCCTGCATGGATTATCCTCTGGGCTCAGTGGAGAGAGACGCAGGTAGCCCACCACACTGAATATTCCCATTCTGATTCAGCCAATTTAACAGCTGGTGTGTCCCAACAGACAGTGGTCAAAGTAAAGCAGACAGGAGATCGAAGCTTGTGGGTTTGTGCATGTCAGGGTCCAGCAGCTTCACTTCATCTTTCCCCATGAAGTGCTCCCTTGGCCTGGTTACCTGCAGTGTTAGAGGTCAGAGAGGCCAGCGTCGGGGCGTTAAAAAGAAGCTACATCTCCTTGGTGACGATTGAAAGCAGCAACTTGCTGACATGTGGGAAGAAAGTGTGGTTGTTACTAGTTGTGAACCATCGAAGGAGTTTCTAAAGGAAAAAGGTCTTAACAACTTAACATCTAATCAGGTGGGAGGCAGCCAAAGGGAGACTGATATTATATAATGTAGGACTTTCAACTTTAGTTTAGTTTAGTTTATTTTGCACAATTAAAAAAATTACACAAACATAACAGAGATAAATAATATCACAGTGCAGGAAAAGGCAGAAAGCTTGTTTGAATCCTCCACCTATATAATATTAAAATGTCACAATATTATAGTGAACACAAAATGAATATACATAAGATATGACCACGTAATACTGTATGTTTACAAGATATGATAATAACAATACATTATCAACAACAAAAAGAGAGAAAATGTGATTGTGTCGAGATGTGTATGCGTGTGTGTGCATATGTGTGCATGTGGTTGCGTGCAAACTGAACTGTGAACTGTTAACAGCAGGCTGTAAGTGTGATATAGTGTGATATACAGCAATAGGTCTTGTAGGATTTAGTACTTATATTTGCTACAATAAATATTTTGCAATTGATTACAACTCAGTGTATTCACAGTATAGGGGACGTTTGTAGTGAGGAACTCACATATTCCGCAGCTCCCTTCAGTGTTACAGAGCATTCTAGCATCATTCAGCTCTGGTTTTGGCTGGTCTCTAAAAAGTAAACGCAGAAGAGGATATAGAAGATATCCTGCATTTCAGTCCTGACTGAGAATTGGTAAAGCTCCAAAATCACGGGATCTTATATTTCCCGTAGTGCATCTTTTCCTGCCTGGTCAACATCCAAAGTCTTTCTGGTGACATAACAAGGGTTATTTACTCAGGCTAGACGAAGCTCCTTTCAGAGCCACAGAAGACATGAACTGTTTTCAGAGGCTGAGGAGTACTCCCTACGACTAGTAAACTGACTCTGAATCAGTGAAGTTACAGTTTAAATGTTATAATTGACTGTACAAAGCGGTATGTGTGTTAAAGCGTAATCTGCTCAATGATTACTTTAGGATACACATGGATTCATTCACCACTGGTTGCAATATATTTATAGAAACTCATTACAAATCTGTTTTTAATAGCCATTCAACAAAGCCACTGTCTAATTTAATTATCTTATTCATCATTATACAAACAGGTCAGTAGTTGCTGTTTTCTCACGTGCTCATTGTTCAAAATCTCTCTTAGATTACTCTTGACCGTTGTTATTGTTTCCTTTAGAGCTCTTGTTGTGCTACACAGCTGCACTGGTGTATTCTTAATGCAGCTGTAAATCCCTTTACGGTTCTTTTCAACAATTTGTCCGTCACTTTGGTGATGGGGAAGGGAAAGAAACCGTGGAGTTTTTGAGGCCAAAGTCTCAATCTGCATCTTTCTCCCCGTTTCTTAATCTCTCTCACATAATCTCTCTCTGCCAGTCTTTCCATCTCTCTCCAACCACAGATTTAAACGCCTCTACCCGCACTCTCCTTTATTTTTGCTCTGCTCACTGATTCAGTCTTTTTAAAAGGCTAATGTTCCGCGCACAAATTCACCTTTTAAATCACATTACTTCTAAATCTTAAACAACGTTACCGTAACTGTTACTGCGCTAACGTAGCAAGTAATTTGTTCCGCAATCCTCATTTAAATCCACTTTGTGTTTGTATTGGCCACGAGCTAAAGTGCGTTTGACTGCAGTTTTTCACCCCACTGGGTCAAATTGTAGCCAGTTGTTGGCATAGAAAAGTCTGTGAGCCATTGATTCCCCCCCCCCCCCCCCCCCCTGAGCCCTCTGGAACAGATGCAGAGCGGCAGTGAAAATTGAAACCGGAGTCTGCTACCTCTCATAATTCCATGACAGCGAAATGAAACACTATCTAAAGAAAGCAATCAGACTCTCAAATTACCTTTCTTGGGGGTGCATTGTTTGCAGATCAGCAGAACTGTCTTTGCGCTGTCCCTTTATGTCATTGTATCTCTCTCTTTCTCTCTCTCTCTCTCTCCCTCTGTGCCTTTCAGACACTCTGTGTGCAGTAATGAGTGGTAGAGTGGTAGAGGTGTTGATTTATTGCATGGTTGCCCAAATGGAACCTGGATGGAATGTGTCTTTTCATTGGGGTGTCATTTAGATAGAAACACCTGTGATGCCTAGGGACAGCTAAATTCTCCATCAGGAATGGGTTCCCATCTGAGCCATCACTACGTTGTACACACACGCACACACACACACACACACACACACACACACACACACACACACACACACACACACACACACAAGTAAAAAAGTCATTCGCGGAAATTGATTCGCAATCAGATGTTGCCGCATATACAGTATCCCAGAGGTGGCATTAAAACAGACTTTCAGTCTATTTAGCACTAACGCTCCTACAATATGGCCGGACTCGCAATACACAGTTTGAAAATCTGGTGGCCCCATTACCCACAATGCAGTTCACCTGCTGGACATTTGGGTGTGTTAATGTCGCCTCTAGCCTGGAGCAGTAATGAGGAGCGGGCTGCAGAGGTCTGGTAAGCTCACTTCTTCCTAACTCCACGCCCCCAGGTTTCTTGCATTTGCAAACTTGCAGTCTTCAGACCCAACCGATGCTGACTTAAGGTAATTTCTCATAGTTTGCACTTTTTTTTAAAACTTTTTTTCATATACGCATGTAGCAGTACTCCCTTAAGACCTGACAGACTTTTATGTGTAAAATCAGTATTCTTTTTTTAAAGGCAAGGCTATTGAACGAAGGTTGGGACATGATCTTGAGGTGTATGGCACATGTAGCTGGAGCTGCGAGGTTGGTTGGTTACAACAGACAACACTAGAAATAAAGGAATGGTGTCCGCTCAGGTGACAGAACTTTTTGGTTACGCGTGAACGGATGGCGGCTGATGTACAATAATCTATTTTCAAATAGAAAGCATTTGTTTATGGTATTTTATTGAAGATATTTTCAATAATTGCAGAGTGTGTAATTCTCACCCAGATAGACGACTACGACACCCTCCCTGTGGACGCCTCAGTGAAACAAATCAATCATCCTCATGTTCAATGATCGTGCGCCAGCTAGTGAGTCTTTTGGCAAGTGCAGACCAGATTTGACTGCCCATGCGTTGTACCCCAATGATGTGAAGTGTGACATCTCTTTAACTCTCCTTTTTTAAAGCAGCAGAGATTTTGGTTCCCTACGTTTAACCTTTTAAGGCGGTGCTTCCTTTTGGGTAATGGTTGTACCACCCTTGGTGCGGTGAAGCGCTGTCTTTTTCGGTTAAGCACAAGGAACAAAAGTCCCTTCCCTTGTTATCCTTTCATAACCTGCCAGCTTTGTGGAGGGTTATAAAACACTAGCACGAGTAGCTAGTAAATCCTGCAGATGTACAGCTAAAAAATATGAAGCCAACGCCGCAAAGCACATTATTGAACTTCATCAAAATGAAAGCTTGTCACACCACAACGGTGACAAGCTAGAGGAAAAAGCATCCCCAGATGGAACATTAGCTAATAATGCTATCCCAGCATCCGCTGAACCACAGGGTTTCACAAGTGTTCAATACCATTCATAACTGTACTCCTAACTGTCCATAACTGTTGCCTAAACATCTGCTGAGATTTAAAGATCACTTAACAAGCAAGCTGGTCCTTCCTCTATATTTTGTTCTATTAAAACTCCAGTTATGGAGAATTAAGCTACTCCAAACAAAACATATGATCGCCCTTTTAATTCATTGTCACGAATAAAACTGCCCAACAGTAAGAGAGTTAAAAGTCCTGCAGCATGTAGTGGTGAAGACACCACTACACCACTGCAGTATACTAATGCTCAACCACACATACACACACATTCAGATAGGGTACATTGTTCGCAAGGTGCAGCGTTGCTATGTGCACTCGTCTTTGTTTCCCAGAGGCATTCTGGGAGGAAGGAAGGAGAGAAGGAGAGCAGTTAACAGTTTGGCCAATGGAGGAGATGGAAGAGCACACACACACACACACAACTATGGACAAACAGACACACAGCCACAAACAGATTGGATGGATGAAGGTGCAAGATGAAGTGAAACTCCATCCCAGCGACCAAATTCCCTGCTATCCTCTTCAAGCCAAAACCTTGATGGACACTTTCATTCAATATGGCATATACACTGTGAGTGTATCGGTAACTGCAGTATGTATACAAGCTCCAGTAGTAAATGTTACAGGAACAAAATAGAGGGAGATGTGAGGACAGAGAGATGGATTCGTGGGCAAATGAGCAGATTCATTAACAAACAAGAGGGTTTTTTTCCTACAACGCCAATATGCTTAATGGAATGGAGACAAGAGTGACATTTTAGTCAATGAAATCAAAACTAATTGAGGAAGTAAATGAACAAAACACCCAATTAAAGACATTACACCACATAGCTTTTTAGAATGCAATATATTGTACCCGTACAGAAATCTATTACTGCAATTGTGCATCTATGGAAATGTCATATCATATCAATGATACGTCAATTTACATACATATAGTGGAATACCATAGAAAGAGAGAGAGAGAGAGAGAGAGCTAGTGATAGATAGATGGATAGATGGATAGATTTAACCAAGACACTGTATCCTTCAAGAACTGTCCTACAGCTGCTTCCCTTATGAAGATCAATAATGTATTGCGTGACTCATTAGTTCACACAGAAGGGCAGAGATCGCACAGTTCTTGTAATCTATCTGAAATGCTTTGACAGTTAGTCCTCCAAGCTCCGACAGAAGATCTCTTATTTTTAAACTGATACCATCTGGATACTGCCACTGGGACATACAGTATCGGGGTTAAGTGCCTCAAGGGCAATTGAGCCATTGATGGCTGAGATAAGGGTTGGGGTTACTCAGCAGCTATTTTACACTGAGATTTCCCAGTTACAAGCTCCTCTCACTCAGTCACGCATTATATTTTGCGTTCAGCGTATGATAGTTTTTCGTATGATAGACTGTTGTAATATAAACAGGTCAATGACAGGCCGTATTAATGCCTGTTTGGATGTGAAGCTGAGTTTAGCTAGCCTGAATAAACAACAGGAAAATTGTAATTCACGTCACTTTTGTGCACCTTAAGCACGAGACACACTCCTTTACTTTTTCCTTTGCGAACTAGTTCAGTACAGTTCTTCGCAGGATCGTTGGTGTGTAACTGGTGTTGCACGTTGCGGTGGGCGTTGGGCTACACATCGCTGCTAATCGCTGTTTGGGGCACA
Source organism: Leptoclinus maculatus (assembly GCA_032191485.1). Lineage (NCBI taxonomy): Eukaryota > Metazoa > Chordata > Actinopteri > Perciformes > Stichaeidae > Leptoclinus > Leptoclinus maculatus. Next base: position 9,364,926 of record JAVDOI010000013.1, read on the forward strand.
GACCCAGCTCACTGGCCATGACACCCAGGGTGTGTTGAATCATATCAGTCCCCGACAGATCCTGTGGCCTCCTCTTTTCACAGCTACTGTGCTGTGTAGTTGTCATCCGCACGGTCAACAAAGCCCTTTCGAGTGGGTATTAGCTATATAGCTAATCTTTACAGCACCATTTGATCAAAAAGGGCTTTTCACAATAGCCTTTTGTTTGCTCAGGCAGTGTTTTTGAATAGTCCAGTATGTAGCATGCATGTTTGTTCTGGGAGTTGAAAGCTGGGTGACTTGCTAGAATGAAAACTGCAGACACTCGATACAGGGAACTGTGGAAATATGAGACAATCACCTCTGCCAAAAGTGTGCTTTAGCTGTGATTGAAAGGGATGGAAGTAATCAAACTGGAAAACCTTTTCTTTTCCTTCCACATCTCTCTATACCTCTTCATCTGTCTGTCTTTCCACTTCCATCCACAGCTGTGTCTAGTGTGATTAATGACAGCCATTCAATAGCTTGATCAACCACTTTAGCAGAGATTGTTAATCAGATGCTTATTTAAATGTCACTGCTGAGCAGCTGAGAGGAAATGAGGCCACTGGGAAATTGAGTTTTTCTGTGTGGGCTGGTTATGTGTGTGCACTCTGCATGTTTGAGTCCTTTTGGTTCCTGGAATATTGCCACACATTGATAATCATGAGTCTCCTTCATATGCTGTTTAACACACATTGGGCTTAGCAGCTAATACTGAAGGGATGCAGTGGAGCATGTTCAATTCCGAATGAGCAGTAGTGTGTCTCATTAATAAAACATTGTGCCTGTATTATGAAGAGCAATACATCTGGGATTGTACAGTTACTAGAAATGTACATCTCCTGAGAGTGCTCTGTTTCATTTGTGTGCGTGCGTGTGTGCGTTTTCTCAATAAAGGACGACACCAAACAGAGCCAATCAGGGCCTACTCATCATTTGTTTCAGATTTGTTTTTACTAGAACAAATTCCTAATGATTATTTTAATGTCTGGCTGCCAAACTGAATTACCGTCGCCCCACAGCAAGCATTATAAACATGTTTTTGATGAGAAAATTTAAACTGCCATTCGAAAGCTGCTCGTGGTTTCTTGTGAGGGCATTTGCACATAACTTCTGTAATTTCTGCTCTGTCTCTGTGCAGTTCTCTGACTTTCGCTGGCAGCGCTTTCTTACACAGGTGTATAACTGCTGTACATTGGTGTGAACATTTTTGACAGCGTTTTTGCTCTTTGAGGAGTAATATGTGCATGAACGGTGCTGCGGGGCAACTTAAAGTCTCCGGCTTTAAAGTGAGCATTTTCTGTGTTGCAAAGGGTAAATACAGTAAGCCCCAGAAGATTACGCTCTTAGTCGAGCTTTATGAAGAGAAGAGAGGGTGTGGCCTTGTGTGGATGTGCTCTGAATTCAGCTCAGTCAGGCAAAGCCATTTATACAATGCAGTGGAGAGAGCGACTGCTATCGAGAAGCTGCAGTGTGAATACACTGGAAGCACATATTCCACATGTCAGCACATACAGCATGCTCTAGTGGAATTGTCTGTCCTCGCGTTGGTGTGTTGTTATGGTATTTATTATTCATCGTAGCAACATACGGCGATGCTTTTGAAGTTTCATGTTCGATCAAATATTACATAGTGACCGAGCTTAGCCTAAGGCAAGGTTGAATCCCGTTCTGTGGAAATAGTGCACATTATTTATTTGGTACATCAATCATTTTATCAATCCATGTAATTGATTGAATCGATTAATCAAGGAGGGCAGCGAAGGAGAGAGGGGGTGATTGATGACGGAGGGGATGGAACTCAGCTGATTGAAATTCAGGAGCAAGAGTCTAAAAAGGTCAAGGGTTACATGGGAGGCATTTATAGGCACCGCAGCCCTTTTAGTGGGACCTGTGTTGCCATGTTAAGAATAGCCTTTATCAAAAGTGTGTGTGTGTGTGTGTGTGTGTGTGTGTGTGTGTGAGTGTGTGTGTGTGTGTGTGTGTGTGTGTGTGTGTGTGTGTGTGTGTGTGTGTGTGTGTGTGTGTGTGTGTGTGTGTGCCTTCATACATCTTGCATCTATTCCTCTGAGGTTGCTTGGCCTTGTGTTCATGGTGGGTTAAGTGATGCCAAAGCCCAATAATAAATCTCTGGCGCAACCAGCACAGCTGACCTGAAGGTCACCGTTTCATTAACTGTCTTCCACTTTGATTTTCTCATCCCTCGTTCCTGTCTGCTTCCCTGTCGGCCTACCAGCTCGCTACACACTCTGAAGCATCCCATGGAGGGCAACATGGAAAGACATAGGAGGGAGGCTGTAGTTATGCTAAAAAATAAATGTGCAGGGATAGTTCGATATTTTTGAGGAATACACATAAACATTTATTTATTTATTACTCGCCGACAGATCCAGACTAGCTGTTAACTTTGTTTCCAGTCTTAGTGCTAAACTAGGCTAACCGTCTTCTTGCTCCAGCTTCGATTTATCGTACAAATATTGTGGTATCAATCTTCTCATTTAACTCTCAGTTGAAAAAATACTTTTTCTTAGACATTTCCCAAAATGTCTAACGATTTCTTCAAAAGGTTTAGAGCTGAAATTATTATGTTATGCTTTGAGTCACTGTCCGTGTTAAGTTTACAGCTCGCCACCTCTCCATGTGGAGAATGGTCACGTGGTTGGATCTGTTTGAACTGTACAAGCAAACAATGCTTTTCCCAAAGACGAATGAAATAGCTATTCAGCTTTTTATAGTTCGTATCATTTGAGCCTTAGTTGAAAGCAACAATTAATCGGGAGGGAATTGTACTGCAAGCCTCGGGAGAAGCTCTTGAGTAGATTCCAAGCACCTCCTCTGACCGCCTTTGTGTTCACATGTCTTACTAAGTACCATGTTGGTACTGAAAGCGCCAGGGAGAGAGCAATTTCTGCAGCCTTGCTAGATTTGTTACAGGTATTCAACTGGCTCTTCTTCTTTTCACCTTAAGTGGAGGTTCGCTTCTTCTGATTCCCCACTAAAGCACCGCTGAAATCGGGCCAAGAATCTCTCTCCTTTGATTATAGGTTTCATGCAGCAAGTGCCGTTTCATTCAAAAAATTCTGTCAGCAGGACGTGCAGTGTTGCCAGGTATAGAGGTCTTTGCCCCTCATGTCCTGCGTACACAGTAAAGCTCTGAGTCATGTCTGGACAGAAAAATTTGGGCATACATACAGACAAAAAAACAGTGACATTTAGGCAAGATGTTCACGCTGTGCAATCAGACCTCATTTTCCACACTGAGCTCAGTCAGTGGTAGCCATGTCTCGAATTGGCACGGAACAATCCGATTTAATGTGAAGCCTTTTTTGTGTTTCCTATTTCCGCAGGCCCTGTCCTCAAATGAATGCAGCCCAGAGCTCACAGCTAACGGCATATCTTTTGAAAGCACAACTGCTCTGTCACTATAGGCTGGGAAGAAAATGGAATCAGGCAGGAATGTATTGTCTGCTGAGGGGCGTTTTTTTATGTCAAAGACAATGCTGTATGTCATAGCACGGTGACAGACGTGGCCTGCCGTGCCATTGTATTGGAATACAAGCTCAGAAATTGGTCGAAGAACAATTATCTTAATAGTTTTCATTATTATTTCCTTTTATCGTGTTGAAGGCTGAGGCAGAACTATTAGGTAAAGGTTTTAAATATGTGAGAGGAAGGCTATGAACTAAAAAAATGAAGGTGAACTGTAATCAAAATTCACTTTTACATACACACAATGAATTATGTCAAAGTATTTTTTTTTTGTAGAAGCGGATATATCTGACATTCTGCCAGAGCATGGCTGATAAAAACGCAACGTCCCTGCACAGCACACACAGAACTGATGACGTGAAAGAGCAGGGGAGTTTGTTCAAGAGTCAATTTCTGTCTTGTGTGAAGTCATCTGAGGAGCGATATTGAATCTATGGGGATAAGAGACTAGACTGTGATGTTTCACTAGCAAGACGAGGTAACACACCTCAGCGAGGGCCGGGCCTGTTGATGTAATTTATTGCAACATTATAGAGAAAGAAATGTATAATATATATATTCGCTTCAAGCTGACTTTCAAAATTGTAGCAGAGGCTTCCCTTATCTTGTTTAGCTGACAAAACGTATGGCCTCGGCCTTGTTAAAGTTTCTTTTCTTATACTCAGCGTGTTAAAGTTTGGTTAAGGATTAGATTCGTCGTCCCCAACGACGTCTGCTAAAATTTTCTGAAAACTTTCTTGAGGATATTTCTAATGTTTTTGCTCTTCCATTTATCTCTGTTAAGCTTCAGTTCTGTTTTGTTCTGACAGTGCAAAAGGGGAACAAAGATAAACTCAGAGGAGTTTTTATTCATACTTAGTGTGTCAGTCCAAAAAATATTATCCCTTTGTATTCTTATCGAGAGTTGCAGTGTAATCGTTCCTATAAGTCAACAGTGACTTGACAGTGACCTCATTGTCATGCCCATTGAGTTGGACCGGCTGTTATTCCCCCAGAAAAAAAACACATGGTTTGCACAGCTACTTTGTCTAAGAAAATGTATCTGGTCCTATTATACTAAACCTAATTAAGCCAAATTACTGTCAAAGTCGCTGTAAAATACAGCTGCAAATTCTAGTGATTATCATGTTGAATTAAACCCAAAGAGAACATCTTCTGCACAAGAGTTTGACTTTGATCCTTGAAATTCACTTGCAAAGCCTCTAATGCCAGTAAATGTGGTTGATTCCAGATTTGAACTAATAGCTCTAATGAGGGTATTTTACATAATTTTAGGGGAGTGGGGATACTGTGGGGAGCTTATTCTCTTCATTTGGTTCGCATAAGAGTCATTTAGAGTAGGTTATCTTTGGTCAGAAAACTCCCACAGACTTCACAACTGCCTGGAGTAGACTTTTACACACATATACCTCAATGACTGTAGTTAAACAGTACCGGATTTAATTACTCTATCAAATGCAGACTGTATGCACATGCAACATGTCACGTTGTTGTAACATTTTAGCCACACCAGCGCCATCACTTTGGTCCAGACTGAAATATATCAACAAAAATGATTGTCATTCAATTTGGTATACAGCCCTCGTGATTCTTGACTTCTCATCTAGCACCAGCATCGGGCTAGAATTGGACAGGCAGAAGACAACATGCCAACAGCTTTCTTTAAGGCGACTGCAAACTATAGAGGGTGTAGCAAAGCAACAATAATTTAGGAGTGAGGGCAGCAATTTGTAGTTTTCTCTGGAAGTACCTCTCTGTACATTGTTACACCTGGTTGTATTGCCTCTGTGAGGATCCTGACCTTGTAATCATGTATTAATAATGAATGCCCCCACCCCTCCTCTGCTCTCTCCACAGATCCGGACTTTGCAGACATGGGAGTCCCCCCACCTCTGCCCTGTAGGTATACTCCCTCTCTGTCTCTCTGTCTGCTTCTGTGTCTTCCTCTCTCTCTTTCTGTCTTTATCTCACTTGTTATCACATTCACACTGTCTTTTTTTTTTTATCTCAATAAGCCTATTCATGCTGTGGTTCCTCCACTTATTTGTATTATTTGCGTTCTAGTTTTTTAAAGTATGTCCATGTGTGTGGGCTACCTGTGTGGTATTTGGGAGTCCATGTGTGTTAGCTTGAACTGCACATGCGTACATACAGTATGTGTGCATGTGTGTGTGTGTGTGTTTGTGTGTGTTTATGCATATGCGTTTGTTTCAGCCTGTCAGTATGACATGGTTGGTCCAGAAGGTATCGTTGAGTCCCATCAGATCACCAGAGACGGGAAGGCTGACGCCACCGAGGCCGTCGACTGTAAATGGTACATCCGTGCTCCGCCGCGCTCCAAGGTTAGTGACGCTAAGCCACGCTCCCATCCAACTGTGAATTACATTTACTGCCAAATTTTGAAATGTCTTCAAGTGGAAGTGAAATTGTATTCCCATCAGCTGGGTTTAGGACAGCAGAACGCAGTTACATCAGACAACAAATTAAGAAAAAAAGAAAAAAAACACGCCGCAAGACTGCTGTTCATTTGGCAAATACTGCGTATCTTCATTCATTCATTCCAAACTTTCAGCTTCAACTTCAAGACTTTTGCTCTGTATTCCATATAGCATTCCTTCACACACGCAGTAAGATCGGGGGTTTGCATCAGGAAGCTTTGATATTGCATGTAGGTTTGTGTGCAGCTGTCAGCGGTATCCTAAAGTGAGTGTTTGTGGCTGTGGGGGAACTTGTTCCTCTGCTGGGGTCAGACAGATAGGCAGAAGGGTTTACTTGGGGTCTGGCCCATTTTTTAATCAGCAAGCTGTTGCCAAGAGGAATGGAGAGAGGGAGGGGGGGCGGGGGGGGGGGTTAGACTGGTCAGACAGACAGAGAGTGGGGGGACGGGGACGTAAGTGCTGATGAAATAGTGTTGCTGTGCAGTTTGACCCCGAGGCCTCCGACAGTCTGCATTTGTTTTCTCCGCCAGTATTTTCCACGCAGCCCTGCATGCATATACAAATACTGACATACAAACACACACACATACACACCTTTATTACATCCCCTTACACACACTAGACATGCTGCCTTATCTACCAGAGGTGCCTGTGCTGCATTAATGCTACGGGATTAAAAGTTGCCCGAGGGAAGAGCAGCAGCAGTACAGGAAAAAGACACATTTTCCGAACACTATAACTTCTCATATGGCTTGGTCATATACGCACACACACACACACACCGTTTAGTCCATGACTGCAGTTAATCTACTCCTGAAATAATGTTGGTCTTCTTCTGGGTGCATTAGCAGGGCTTGATTTAATAGAATAAGGCCACCATTTTACTTAGACTTTTATAGAACATTTCAGTCAAGGACAAAGAGTATTATGAGGCTTTAGCATTTTGAGGATTTAAAGGGGCTATGGTCACATTTATAATACTGTCATTTTAAATGGTGAGGTAAAATATACCTTGTGTTCTAATGGCTTCAAGTTACAATCTCGGAGATCTGTGTTTTGTTCTCTTTGGCGGCACCCGTGGGGATAAGCAGTAATTGCAGGTGTGTTTTGGAATCTTACTTCCCAGAGAGCGCCACATGAGATTTTTTCCCACGAATGTTGCCCCAGTTTGTAATACTGCAAGTGCAAGAGCTTTTATCAGAGGGCAACATGAAATTGAGGACATCGATCTATTGCCTCCACACGGCTCTCAACATGGCGACAGCTGAGCCTTTTCGAGGCGGCGTCATCAGCTGTAACTGCCGTATGAGCACAAGGCAGAGTGGCGGCCGTGAGCTAACCAAGGGGGGGCACGCTTACATGCACTAACATGCACTAAAAAGGCACACGCAGCCGGCCTGGCTGCGTCAACAAAGCACAGCGAACCTCAGAGTGACTTCATTCTCTGTTCAGGTCGACATTACTCCACTATATCTTTACATTGCACATAGTTGTCTGCTGCTATATTCATGCTCTGGTTATGGAATACAGAACCTTGAACATTTTATCTCAGACATTTGAGCATATGAGAATGTAAAAATGTAGATGTATAGATGAACTTCATTTACTGCAAGAAACTAAATCAATACATACGAAATAGTGACCAACTATAAAGGATTTTATTAGTGGGGTTAAGTTCTCAGAGTGTGTGTATTCTTCTGTTACTCACAAGAGTGAGATAAAGCAGCTGCCATGTCAGCTTAACCGTCACTACTTGTTTCACTAATTCAGCGCTTGTTAATGTTACAAGATGTTATCACTGGCTGTCATACAGTCCACATTGGGGAAGCTATTAAACTTTGTTCCATCCTTGATGAAAAATATGACTTTTTCGTGCAGGTTTTTCATTCGGTGCTGCAGGCTCTTACTATACACACCCCTACTTATGATATGACTGGCTGATAATATTGGTGTGACTGTGATTCATGGCCACAGCAGTTACTTAGCTCTTATCTGACACATTCTTCGGGGTCGCATATATAAGTCTTGTCTCCCTTCAGAATGTCCTTCGGATTCAGCTTCTTTAGGCCCCAAGGCCACAGGGAACCGTAAGTCTGTGTCATCCATCTATAGAGACATTCTTTTCATCATCAGCACCGATAGAGCCAAACAATACTGTAACTTTGATATTAGGTATTAGGAGGGATCCTGGCCCCCGGTGAAATGTTACAATCTATGCAAAAAGGCAGCATTAATTCTTCAAGTCTCTCTAAGTGGAGTGCGTAATTCAGCCAGGACATTGCAGCTACAGCACCAAAGACGATCATAAGTCTTTGGCTAAGGCCGTGTATGTGCATGAAAGAGCAACAGAGGGATCGAGCCTGGCAGTATGATGTATTTTCCTTGGTCTGAATCAGTGTCATTTTTTTCGCCCTGCAGGAGTGTTTCACAAGGCAAGTTATGGGCCACAGGCTGACAGTCAGTGGCACTGATGGACAAGGCAGCAAATACCTTTTTTAGCACAAATCTATCTTCAGTCACATACAGTCCTGAAGCTCCCACATCCACTGTTCATGCTCAATCACGCACGAAATATATATAACTTACTATACTCTCTTTCTAAAACACACACACACACGCTCACATGTTACCGCAGTGAGGGATGCAAAGGACGCCACCCACCACATCAGTGTATGTGCTGCGTGCTTTCATTTCCCCATGCTGATACAGTACTGCACTGTACCCACTGTGCCAGAAACAGAAGAGAGATAATGACATCCTATACCGGAGGCTCTAATTAGACTGTACCGGAGTGCTCCAGAGAGAAGGGAGGAGAGGGGGACAGGGGAGGAGGAAAAATGGGAAAGTAAGGGATAAGGGATAGATGTACTTAATAATGCATTTTTATCAAATATCTAAATGTATAGGGAGGAAGTTCAGGATCAAGGTGGCAGATGGGATTGCGTTGAAAGGTAACTAAAGGGGAGACTGGCTGAAAGAGATACCTGCAAGTAAGCAATAATAACCATGTGTTGTTGCCAGAAATGACAGCACTGCACCAATTCTAATGCTATAATGTGATTGCTTTACACCACCATGTGTCATTTTAATTTCACCCTATAAATAGATTTCACAGAAACTACCTTGAAGAAACGCACTAATTAGCTATTACTAGCATCTAAACTAACTTAAAAGAAAACCCAACAACATGCAGCTAGTGGCAAGGCTGTGCAATACAAGATCGCACTTTAGATACAGATGCATATACAAAATAACTCAATAATAACTCTCATCAACTATATTCCTAGTATCATTTCATCTTCTTGGTGATTCTGTTTGGACAGCTGTCCGAATTCAGCTGACAGCTGTTAGTTGTAGAGGAATATTTGTACTTGCCTTGTTTTGACTCATAACAGTTACTGCATTTTCCCAACCATCATTTGTGTCTTGTCTGTTTTACACTGTCTGGATTTTTCCACCATGCCAGCCTGCACTGTCTGACACCTTTTGCGTCTTTCCAATGACGGTAATGGCCTAAATATGGTCATTCATTTTGACTGTAATGAACAAGCACGTACACTGTTACAGGCGCCTTTTAGCAACAGTGAGAACATATTCCTTCCCCAGTCAGTGATGGATTTTGCGTCATTATTGGGCGCTGCAGAATCAATGTGGGGGCAGCCTATTTTCCTGCTGGAGCCAATCTCTCGCCTTACAAATTGGTGATTGTATCTATCTGATCCATTACCGTCATTTTGCTTTGTGATGCCATCTGCAGTCTGATTTGTCTTCATCCTCAGCCAGTTGGAAGAGTTCAGCAACAAGAGCTGTATAGAAAAACCGCTTACTTGTTGGTTTGTGCATGTCTCCCTCACATAATGAGGCCTTTCTTGATGATTTCCACTCACATTTAGCGAGCACCGACCACACATTACTAGGCATGAAGAACTGCAGTTATTATTCTTCCAATGCCTAAACATGAGCGAAATGGGAACGGTTGCATTCTGTGGTACCATTTACATTTCATGTCATAAAAATAATACATTCTTGATCGAAGACCATAAGGCTGTCATCTTTTACAACATAAAAGGGTGCATGTGGCAGTATGGGGTAAAGGCTTATTTTTCTTTTATCGCTGTGTTGGCCCTCTCTGGCAAATAACAATAATTGAAAAGACTTTTGTTTCTTGTTTCTTTCAAGTTTAGCCTGAAACTACCAGCACTTACAAAGGTAGCCATGTCCCGAAGCCGCATTTCCATCTGTCCTGCACAAGCGTTTCAGGTTTTTGAAGTTCACACTGTCAGCAGGACAACAGTGCCATAGTTTTAGTGCTGGATTGGTTTACATTGTATTAATACATAAAAAATGGTAATCTCTCTGTCGTACTGCTGCTATTGCACCACAACCCCTATTTGACTTAAACTAGACCTGTGGAGGACGAACCTATTAGCTGCAACATGAGAGATACAGCAAGTATCATCAAGCAATTCATCATTGATGTTAATGCGGAGCTCTTAAAAGCTGTGAAAAGACTTCGGGTCAGATAGACAATGATATACTCAACTCAAATAGAGATTGTTGCACTGGTGCATTAGTGCAACTCTAAAATATGTCCGAGATAATGGCATGGCCAAGAGTCAACAGCCACACTTAACAGCTCTCATCATGCTGCTGCTCACGGTAACAGTGCATGCTGATTATAAGCAGGTATAATGTTCTCATCCTGAGGGGGAAATTAATGTCTGTAAAACCTTTCATGGCAGTTCATTTAGAAATTGTACCCCCTCTTACTCACAGCTTCATGATGATCAACTGATGTCCAGTCAGAGCTCTGGGGAAATGTCAGATGAAAAACAAAACACTCAAAAGAGCACAAAATGTATACATTTGAATATGTATTCCGGTAGCATTAATTATGGAAGTGCTATTGACTTGCTCTTGGACCTGAAGACTGTTTTTTAATCAGTTGTTGTTGGCCCTGTCCGGCCAGCAGGATACAGTGTCTGAACCTTGTATGTCTGTCCAAAATCTTGGGCCAATCAATCCAACAGATGTTTACATATTTCACAGGATCAATGAAAACGTTGAACTGCTGGTGACAGTGGATGAAAATTCAGGGGCTACCAAAGTCAGTAGGATTCGTCCTCTTGGGACAATGGAAGCGTGTACAAAAAAGCAAAAGAAGTCCCTAACACCACCACAAGCCTCATGACTCAGACTAGTACCAGAAACTGTATCATGGTCAAGCTCGGAGATTATGCTGTTTAACAATAGTCGGTTCATCGCTTTAATCAGCCATTACCACCAGATGAAGTCTATTGGAAGAGTTGAGTGTACACTTGATCAACAATGTTTTGTATTTGTAATTAGTCTCCCCTGATGGAATTAGCTTTTATTACTTACAGACTGTTACATTAACTGCATTCTTTGTGCTGTGGGTGGAAAACGTCATGCCTAATTTGGCTGCTACTAGCTGACAATAGAATGATTGGGCCAAGTGACCTAATTAACATGCTTATAGGTACTTTTTTACCGATTACTGGCCTCATGAACCTTGACATTGACTATAACCTTTAGGATGACACATAAAATCAGACTTCTTTGGCAATATGCCACATGGAATTGAGCCATTTTTATCATCGACCCATAACAACTTTGTCCTTCACTCTTTCGTATTGTAAGGGATTGCTTACAGTTCTCTTCATGACCTAAATTCTTCATATTTCTGAAAAAAAAAATTCTTAGCTGCATTTTATGAATGTGATGTCTTTCTGAGTTCATCCACCCTGTTCAAAACCAAATGTTGTCTCCACCATCTCAATATTTCCATCACATTTAAAAGGCACTGTGCTGACAATTCATGCTATATCCTTGGATAGACCACAACAGCACTCTACAGTGACATCTGCTAAGAAATTGTTTTCAGAGCATCTTCTATCTTCCAGTCCTTCCTGCAGGGGTTAAGACATACATTTTAGGAAAGACACATCTCTATTTTATTCCAGTATCACAGCATTGAAGACCAAAATAATGTCCTTAGTCAAAAACCTTAAGAGTTGCTGACTATGACAAATCTTTATTAGATGGAAGATTGTTGAATATGGAATCCAGGGGGAACTGGATAACTTGTTTCCCCCCCTCCAATCCATTTCCAAGGTCCGTTATCCTGCTATATCTGCAGCTTTCATCTTTGGGCATTTGGGCAGCGTCACACTTCCCTGTCACAATTCGGCAGCGATCCACTCGTTAACCGTAATGATGGCATGTGCTGTGCGCAGCCAACCAGAACCATAGCCGGGATTGGGCGATCTCAGCCTTGATGAACGAGTGACAGATGATGCAGAGGCAATAAGGAAGTATTACTTTCACCTAGAATAGCTGTTGTGAAGAGTCAAGGTGGTTACCAAGGTGGATATTTCACTCAATAAAGGATCGTTAAGGTAATAAAATAGTCCATATAGCTGTCATGGTTTTAAAAGCTTCGTTATATACTGTATATGTTTGGTATCCATGAATGTGAAAGAATGGGTCTGAAATGAACTGTGAATGGATGACATGTTCTCTCGTGATAATCTAAAGCTTGTGGCAAAATGTCCAAAGTCTCCTCAAAGTTTAACAAGGTTGTAGGTTTTATGTAATGCTTTATCCCAACAGATAATGAGTCTAAAGCTAATGGACCCTGAGTCCTCCTTTCATATGCGTACGTAATGACTTTGTACAAGCTGCAGTCTGTCAGTCTTATTTCATTACAGAGCCTCTAACTCAGAGGCTCTGGGATAATGAGTAAGATGCACAGGCCATAATAGAAATGAGCTGAAACCTTTTTTTTTCTTTCCACATCTTTAAATTTCCTCATTTGATCTTTGCCTTTCCTCTCTGTGTTTTCCCTCCTCCCTGCCCTCCGTGCATTGGACAGATCTACCTGCGTTTTCTCGACTATGAGATGGCCAACTCCAACGAATGCAAGCGCAACTTTGTGGCAGTGTATGACGGTGGCAGGTGTGACATTTGTAACCTCTCATTTTAATAAATTATACAGAGGCTCAAAGTGGCCATAGTTACTCATTCATTTGAGGCCCTTTATCTTGTGATCACGACTTAATCATCTCCTTATCTTGAGATAACAACTTACCATTGTGCTTTTTCTTTTGAAGACTTTAATATTTAAATATGTGTTACCCTCGGACTGAGCCAGGCTAGCTGTTTCCTCCCGGTGTAATGTCTGCTGGCAGAAGCAATTGAACATTAATAAAGCAAAGTGTGTTTTCTAGAATATCAAACTGTTCCCAACTTCACTTGCGGGACCGAAACTTCTTTTTATCTCAAGATCATGAGATATTTAATTCATGATCAAAGAAAACCATATTCAATGTCTTGAGATAAGGAGTTAATTGAATCATTAACTGCAGTACGCTTTCAACAAATATGAGCTCGCCAACAATCTAATTTGTTATCTTGAGATTACCTGAATATAAAGTCGTGATCACATGATATTGGGCCTTAAAATAATCGGAGCAACCATGGGTGCTGTTAAATAATGTAGATAATTGAGTTTCACATTGAGATTCAGAGTGAATGTCCATGACACTTGATGATAAACTGCAGATATGTTATCTCATCCTGACTCATCTCAGTTCGGTGGAAGACCTGAAGAGCAAGTTCTGCTCCACGGTGGCCAACGACATCATGCTGGTTTCCACGCTGGGCGTCATCCGCATGTGGGCGGACGAGGCCAGCCGCAAAAGCCGCTTCCGCATCCTTTACACGACCTACCAAGAGCGTAAGATTCCTACACTCACACTCGTGCTGTTTATCATAAAGATGTTGACTGCAGCATCACTCTTCTACTGAGGGGAAACTGATTAGCTTTATTAATCAGACTGCTACTCCATGACAGCGACATTGACGCCAAAAAAAACAACCCAGGTCTGGTCTTTATTGGTTAAAGGAAGATGGAGGCAGAGTGACCATGTTCATGGCAATTGGATGCTTTTAATAGAAAAGATGCTGTCGGAGGCTTCCATTTAGTTTCATGACCATTTAAACAGCAGCCAGCAGGAAACCAAGGAATGTGATTTCCATTATAGGGAATATTGCCTGTGGGTTATTACGAATATGACAGTATTGGTGGATTTCAGGTCAGTGCTGCAGCACTACCAGCACCGTTCTTAATAGATAGATACAGAAAGGGAGAGAGAGAGAGAGAGAGAGAGAGACTGAGACAAAGGAATATCTGGGTGAGCAACAGTATGTTCACATTTCCCCATTTTCTTTTAGCCAACACAGCACACAAACTCTTCCTCTTTCTCATTCAGTGGCTCCTCATTGATGGAGCTTGTAGTTTGACAGGGGTTGCAGAGGGCATTCTTTGTACTAGAGAGGTGAATGAAGAGGGTCTCCGGCTTGTGAGTATACAGTACGTCAATGTCATTCAGTGCCTTTTCACTGCCACACACACACACACACACACACACACACACACACACACACACACACACACACTGCACTACTAAACATTGCATCTTTTCATTTTTGGAACTTGAAGAGGTATCTCTCACAGTAAAAGGTTGCTTCATTTTTTTTTCGATGGTTCAAATACAAGAACTACGTTAAATCAATTCAATGAGTTTCAAATCATCTGCGGTTCCACTGAAATTTCAGAGGTGCTGTGCTCTTTCATTTTTATGATGGCAAAAGGAAACACCATGCTTCCTTTGAGATTGCTTTATTGTTGCCTCCGTGCGTCATCTTGAGGTTATGGCTATTGAAAAGAAGAAATAATGCGTCATGGATTAAGAAATCTATTCAAAAGTCAGTGATTATTTAAAAGTGAGCTGAATTAACTTTTTGATCCTACTGCATGGTCGATTGGATTTATTGAATGTCACAAACTAGACTCACACACTTAACGAATCCGTTGTCACTCCTCACATATCTACAACATGTCTATGTTGGTTGTATGTGTATATTGTAGCAATACGATTCGTTTAGCGTCTCGCTTCTATAGAATAAGCGAACAGCGTCAGTATTAGTTGTTTGTGTGTTGTGAAGTCAGTGGTCCCCTTTCGTAAAGGCCTTTTCACCAAGCAGAGCCAGGGATGTGCTGTTGCCAGGGCAACGCCTCTGCTTAAGTCACTCAGGCGATCCCCAGCCAGACCTCAGCCTTTAGAGCAGCATCCACCACAGCTCAGCAGCACTGCACCAACCCTGTCAACAGTAAATGAACAGGTGTACCAGAGAGGTAATACAGTCCAGTGATGCTGTCTGAACTTGCTGCGAGTGCAAGTCAACTTTTTTTTTTTTTTCTTTTTTAAAACAGTAAAACGTACAATAGTATATTGGGAATAGCGGAGTAACGCTGCTTATTTCAACATGCAACGTCATTTCGTCACAGGGTAAGATTTGTTTACAAGATGTAATGACATTTTAATTATATGCACATGGTTTTTGGAAGATTTTTACCTTGTTGATTTCATCATGTAAAAACAAGAGCATGTGTTTTGAAAGGCTACAGTCATCACATTGAAGCACAAACAGTAGAAATAAAATAAGTAGACGATCATTCTACATTGCAGCTCCCTGAGAGGAAAATATCTTAATCACTCGACTAAGTATACAAGATGCCCCCTGACATTTGTAAGATCCACCTTAAACAAATCCATGCTACCCGAAAACATCTGTTCACCAGAGCAAATTTGGAAAACTTAAAAAATACACCATTTTATGATAATACAAAGAGTATGTAGTGCAGGCATTGTTCAATGAAAAGTTTCATTACCATGTGAATAAAAGAATAATGACATTTTTAAAATCATTACTGGGAAAAGATGGAGAGCAGTTGACAGAAGGGACAACGTAAGGTGAGGTACAATGTGCACCATGTACCACAGAAGTTAAATAATGGTGAAAGGAAGACAATGTGTAACTCCTACGAGTGAGCATATGTACTCTTTTATCAGGTGCACTCTCTATTTGCAGGGGCCGTTTTTACAAAAAGCGTTCCCTTGCTACAGTAGATCCCAAGCCTTTATATGTTTGTTCACAGCTGCTGGTTCCCAGTGGGACCAGCAGTTTTTAGAGAACCATTCACAGCTGCTGACTCCCAGCAAGATGCTCCGATGGGGACAACAACGTTCCCAAGGGCAAAAATCCACATTTATTGTCCGTGCTGCGTTCACAACTGCAGATACTACTGATCTTACTCCGTTTCCAGACACACACACACACACACACACACTCTTGCTATGCAGAACTACAGTGTGAGATTACCAATGTGAAGTATAAGTAAGTGAAGCCTAACTTTACCCAAGAAGCAATTATGTCTTAGGTGATAAATATGCTCGTGTGACATCACGTCTGTCAGCATTGTTACGCCTCATCAACAGATACCCGTCTCTGGGGCTGCAGATGGAAATTTGCTCTGGCTTCACTACACACACCGCTTCTCGTTTCGTGCTAAGCTTCTTTGCTGAATGCATGAAAGAGTTTAAGAACAACACAGTATGCTAATGTCTGTTAACATACTGATACTCTGGGTCCTAGGATTATATCATCTCTACGCACTTGTTATCTTGGTTACTTTGGGATTATAAAGAGTAGTGAGGGAATTAGATGAGATTGTAGAATTGTACAGAAATGTACAGTAGGATAGGAAACAGGGATGGATGGAGATGGATGGATGGAAAGAGGAAGGACATCGGAAATCTATGAAGGTGCTTTAAAAACCAATAACATACTTCCTGCAGTATATTTCACTGGTAACCAGTGAAAGGAGGCCGGGTAGATGTGGTCTGTCTTTTTGGTGGGACCAGTGAGGAGCATATGGTAATTAATCAAGGCAGGAAAATAAAAATATATTGTCAACATTACGGGTTAAAAACAAGAATCAGTAACGCATAACCAGTAACTGACAGTAATGTCCCAAATTAGAGCAAGTTAGAGATTATGTCACTGCAGACGTGAGCGCGGAAAAAATGCTGATAAAAGCAACATCAGACAAAATACAGAGACATCATCCTCATATTCTAGAAATAGCCTAACTACACTTGAATGGAACAAAAACACAGCCCTATAATGGTTATTTGATTAGACTCAATCATGATAACCATGTGTTGCTTCTAGCGCTTCACTATAGAAACATCTTCGCTCTCGGAGCCCACCTCTACAGAGACAGACTTTTTTCATCAGCCACTCATTTAGGAGTTAATTTATGCTTCCAGCAGTGACTTGGGATGTTTTCTGTGTGGGCAAAGGGGCACTTTTATTACAGAATGTCTTGAAATTAATTTCGCAAGAGATTAGTGTGGCTCTCACTCTTCATATCGTCTTGTCTCACCCGGTGGTGTGTGGAGGCGACGGGAGGCAAAAGAAGGAGTGGACTCCCTCTGCTGGTTATTAACAAAACAATCTTTGGCATACAATGCATGAAAGAAAAAGAAAATGATGAGAAAGAGGCGATCAGACGTAGGGGGAGAAAATGAAAAGAGGGGTACCGGAACACACACAGAGAGCCTGTATGACTCAGGAAGTGCTGGCAAAGGCCCAGACAGGATGGGATACAGAGGGAGATAGAGATAAGTCACTCTAATTTACTGTGTTATTATTCACTTGGGATGAGTGCTGGGATGAAAACAGCCATACATTACTGAGGTAACACTGTCAAATAGTCCCCAGCTCTGCCATACCACTGGCAAAGCTGCTTTAGTACCCGGTGCCCGTGTTGTGTTTCGAGGGGAGAGAGCACTACACCACAATTATCTAGCAGGTGACAGTAAAAACGGCACTCTACACTGTAGATTAAATAGGACAAACTATCAGCATGTCGTTAGCTTGCCGTGGCACTCTCCCTCACCGTTATTGACCGTAGGACACTGATTTTTACGATCATGTCTCACTGATGGGTACCTCTTATGACGCGAAGGCAGCGCTGTGTCTCGGGCCACACAGAGCAGAGCAGGTGCCATAGATAGACCGTGTGTCTGAGGACAAGCTCGTGTTTATGGCCTGGTTTAAATTTGTGTTGATATGGGCTGTGCACCCGAGGAGAGATAAACAACGTCTTGCGTGAATAGAACTCATTTGTTTTTGGGGGGTTTGTTCTGTGTGCAGATGATTGCGAAATGCCGTGGCTAGCTTTTTGGTCACCACACGCATACAGGACGCTCACATTTCAAGAAATTCATATCCAGAAGTTGTCTCTGCAAATGTTTTGAAGAGGAGGATGAGGATGAAAATTCATGAAGAACAGATGGGTTTATGGGGGGGGGGGGGACAAGTCTGATTTGAGTAATGCCCATCCAAATTTATTTCCTCAAAATCTGGCACACTGGGACATCTCTTCAGCTGTAAATACTGATTTGTGCTGCAGCATATCTAAAGTGTCCTACACATCTGCTGTTGTTAATGAGCGGAAAATCACTAAAAAAGTAGAAGTTTTCACTCAACTGTGTACATGGCTTCTGATTAGATTACAAGTGAGTACAAGTACAGGATAGTGACTCGACTAAGTGAAGGTAGTACTACTTTATAATTCTGTAACTGTTGTTGTAATTTGTTTGTCCTATCCAGCTCCATGTGATGCCGACGCCTTCTTCTGTCACAGCAACATGTGCATAAACAACACCCTGGTGTGTAATGGCATGCAGAACTGTGTCTACCCCTGGGATGAGAACCAATGTAAAGGTGAGATGTTACTTTTTTTTAGCATCAAGAAGAGAGACACCAGGAGAGATCTGTTTGAGTGTTTCAGCACCACGGAGAGCGACAGGAAAACAGAGCGGGTTTGAACATACTGTACTTTTGCTGTAAACACTCTTACAAGTGCTTAATCACGATTGCTATTAGTAGGAATAGTTGAATGCATCGTCCACTGATCCTGTTCTTAGTCCAGGTCTTTGTTTTCATTCGTTGAAGGTGCCCTTATTTTACCTTGTTTCCGTGTCTTACAGCAAGCAAGGTCCTGTGTATTCTCTGACCTTGCGATACTGTCAATTTCTTGATTTCCTCTGTAGTTTGATCCCTCATGCACTCTGAATTTTAAAGCCACCGGATCTATACATTGATCCCCAGTGTCTCGCCACTGGCAGCTCCATAATTGATCTGCACCTCAAACTGAGGTTTTGTTATTGCAGCATCCTCGTATGCTACATGATGCCGTTCCAATAATTCATTGAGATGTGTGAAGACATCTGCATTATACCGCCAATTAATGAAGTCTTCTGTTCCTCAGCTTTTCATGAGCCATCACTGTGTTGGCTCATGAAACTGTGTACATTTGATGAGATATTTACTGTAGCTCCCCCTGAGCCCTCTGGCTTTGAAACTCCCACAACAACAATCGCTTTTGTGCTTCATTTGCATTTAAGTTGTGTTCTAGTTTGTTTTTGCTTCAAACATATACAATGTACACATTCACACTCCCTCCCCTGGAGGCCTAGAAGCTAGAAAAGCTGCACACAGAGATGCTACGGTACTGTAACTCTTTCTTAAGCACGGCAAATGAAAGATTGCCTCAATTAATTAAATCCTACGCTGCCTATTCTTCATTTAAGATACCTTTCCACCCTACAGTCTGAGTTTTAAATTGTGCAGAACTCAGTCTGAAGAGTCCATGTTTTTCAGCCTGTTAATCTGTCTTCCACCTTCTCTCTGCACTAGTAGTAACGCATAGTGGTGCTGCAGTGCCCACATTTGTCCTCATTAGTGGTAAAATGTCAAGTCTTATTCCTTTCTCCTCTACATTCCTAATGTAACCATTTGCTGTCATTGAAGCTCAGTGTGCTGTGCTACATGATCATCCAGCGTTTCAATGCCAGACCTCTCCACACACTGTTAGTCAGTCTTTGTGGTTTCCCTCGTGATGAATACACTATAGTTATGACCCAATGTGACCTTTTTGCCGTCTTTTCAATAGCTAATGGCAGTCATGGCCTTAATCTTGTACATGATGAGGTCCCTGACCCTAGGGTTTGAGGGGCAGCATAATCTGATAGAGCGATATCCCCAATCGAACTGCAAAGTAGCACATCTCAATAGGGAGCACATATCGACAGAACATCTGTAACTTTCTTATATACAATTTTGATTCCAATAAAATAGCTTTGATTAACAAAATGTGAATTCCTTTGCGTGTACATTTTACTACCACTAGCCTCCACTTAATAACGAGCATGATAATAAGTAAACATCTGTCTGTATCAGTCCCGCCCTCACATGCTCAATGGTTCTTCCATTATTGTCCCCGTTATAGGGTTTTTTATTTATTTATCTTTATTTAATTTGGATAAGTCAATAGAGAATCAATTCTCATTTGACGACCTGAGGCAGCGACGAAAGGCAAGTCGATACAAGACATTAAAACCTAGATGCAACTAGTGCAATAAACAAACTTTACACACAATTAAAACATCACTATGTGTACGGTATACATACAACAAAAGAGATATATGTGTTCCAGAGAAGCAAATTTAAAAGCAGGTTCAGTGATCAGAAACTATTGCATGTAATGGGTTATCAAAGGAGGAAGTTGTAGCAAAGAAGTGGAGTTTTAACATCTTTTGCAACTCATTCCAGTCACTAGAAGCGACTGAGTGACGGAATGAGTGACGGCCAAAGGAGGTCAATTTGCTTGAACGTAAATTGTGGTTACTGTTGGAGATATGAAGTAATGAGCAGAGATATGTTTTTTCCTTATACGCGTAGAGCGTCCAACAACAGAGGGTGTCTTTTGTTGTACAGATTATAAATGTGCATGCGCGTGCGTGCATTCTCAACTGTCAGTCAGTTAAAAAAAAGAAACCATCCAAACTCTTTATATACAAACTCTTTATAAACAGAGTGTCTCTCTTACAACAGCCCCTGAGACATCCAAAGCTTGAAAGGCCTGCCGTGCCTAATAAAGGTTGCTAAGCTATGATTGAACAACCACTGTTTGTGTTCGAGGGATTCAGCCAAGGGAATAGAGTTGGTGATCATAGTTCTGTTGTCTCATTGTGATCGTTATCTTCACACGTTTTGCCAAAGCATTTCAAAGGGACGTGTAGTTAATATTCTCATTAAAGTTCCCTTTCTGCTGTGATGTCTTTTCACCCATGTTCAGAGAAGAGGAAAGCCAACATCTTGGACAACCTGAACAACACAAACGGGACCATAATTGGTGTGACTTGCTGCATCGTCCTCATCCTCCTCATCGTCTCTGTCATCGTCCAGATCAAGCAGCCACGTAAAAAGTACATCCTGCGGCGGGAGGATTTTGACCCCACCATGTTCCAGGAGGTCTTTGAGCCGCCCCACTATGAGCTGTGTACTTTACGGAGCGCCACCACAGCTGCGGCGGCCTCAGCCGACTTAGTCGACCTGGCAGAAGACTTTGAGAACTACCACGCCCTTCGCCGCGCCTCCTCTCGCTGCATCCACGATCACCACTGTGGCTCCTTCTCCAACCCCGGCTCCGCCCACATATCCCAGCTGTCCCTCAGCGGTCGCGGAAGTCGCGGGAACCTGAGTGCCCGAGACGCAGCGGCCGCCACTCTGCTCACGGACCTCCCGCAGCCGCCCATGGCAGTGCGGCCCTTGCTGCCGTCCACTGGGAATCGCAGGAGCATCTTGGTCATGAAGCATAGCTACTCGCAAGAGGCAGCGGACAATGGATGCGACCTGGACGACGACCTGGAAGAAGTTCCCACCACCAGCCACCGGCTTTCACGCCACGAAAAGGCAGTACAGCGGTCAGTATCCATAGATTTCTGATGAGGAAAAAACAGCCACCGTAGAGTTAACTATGGGGGGATGTTTGAAATGTGTGTGGGATACTTAGGCCTACATAAATTTATGTTTTCCTCTTATTTTAGCTTTGTTCTTCCTCTTCCTCTCATTATTTTTTTTAAGTATTATATGATAAGCATCTTTTTTTTGCATTGATCCTTGTTCTTTCTCCCCTTTCGATCATTTCCACAAAGGGCTAAATTATGTTAGAAAATGTCCCCCCCCCCTTTACATGTCAAGTGCCCCCTGCTAGTTTTTCAGTGATTTTAGCTTACAACTACTTCACTCTACTGTATTTTGAGGTTTGTTACAGCTCTTTAAGCAAATACAGACCTCATTATAGAAAATATACATTATTTTAGTCCAGTACAGTTTTGACAGTTAACACAAGGGCTTGAATCTGTGCCTCGTAAAGACGACTAACTTCACTGACATGAATGCAAATTATCCTAAAATATGCATTTATATTCCTAACTGTGATACTGAAATGATATGACCTATATTATATATAGCTTAACATATTGGCATGAACAAGATTTTCTATCTAAAAGAACATTTTTATTGTGTACTTGCACCATGACTGCTTGAAAAGTAACTGTATATGTTTACAAAAACACTATATGAAGGTATCGGAGTACATTGTGGGGGGGAAATATACGTCCCTGCATGCACTTTCTATGTGCTCTTTCCAGAGTGGTCTTTACTGTTTATTCATTTTCTACAAGTCTGCATGCGAGGCTCCCAGAGACTAGCAAAGCACTAATGACGTTTTTTTTTTTTTGCTGTTATGTAGCACATTATGCATTCTGACCTCTCTATGCAAAAGGAATTTGATATTAAATGAAAGAGCCATGACATTTCAGGTTCTGCCTCATTGGCTCTTTGAGCAAACATGAATCAGAGTACAACACAACTAGGGTCTAAGAGACAATTTCAAGGTAAGCAACCCTATCCAACAATCAAAATCTCTAAATGTTTTTGTGTAGTTACCATTTGCCCAGTCAGTATATACTTTAATGTGAGTTAGTTTTCCTTTTCTGTGATTTTTGCCCGGGTTTATATTGTTTTTTTATTTGTTCATTTTCACCAAGATGGTTTTCTTGCTTGCAGCCATCTTGCCCTCCGACTGAGTTTGTTTGAAGTATTTTGTGATGCTTAAGTTAACTGTATGTCCTCCCGAGGACATACATTGTATCACTCAGTGGACATTCATTAGCATGGACTTTTTCAATCATCTTTAGTTGAAAATGTTGTCAAATAATATGTCTAACCTCTGCACTTTTCTCCCAGTAGGCCCACAGAAAATAATTCATATCACTCATGTGAAGTCACTTGTTAAGTCCACATAAAAGCACAAATTGGAAAGCGGACGCAATCCCACGTGTTCATGAAATTATTAATGATTTATGCACACACACAAGAAAGCACATAAATACATACAAAACATTACTGATCACACATGTATACTAAAGTTATGCATGGTTTATGTCACTTGCAGTATTTGATTTTTATGTTTGGTTAATTGTGACGCATAGTATTTATGCCTGTGTGTAACAGTTCATGTGTATGCTCCACGGCTGTGCTTTCATGAGGTTGCAATAAGCATAATACGATACGGTAATATAAACATTTTGATGAATACATTTGAGATGTAAATAACCGATGAGAGAAACTTGTTCATTAAAAAGTTACATTTCAATGCAGAGTCGTAGTAGTTCGTGCTTGCAGCTTTATGCTTGCATAACATGGAGCAGTCACATAAAGTGCTACCTATTGTTTTGTCTTTTAATGTGTAAAGTGTGCTGTCGTGTGTGTGTGTGTGTGTGTGTGCGTGTGTGTGTGTGTCTGCTTATGTTCTACATTATGTTACATTGTCTCCATCATGTAGACTTCTTGAGAATAGTGCAATCCTGGATCAGTACGAACGGGCGTCACTCACATATGACAAAGCGGAGCGGAGATTTACACCAGCATGATGATGATGATGATGATGATGATGATGAAGGGACACTTTGACGAAAGGATATTGAAAATGTATTCATGTGCAAAGATGAACACAAAGGACTAGATGAAATGCTGTGAAGCGCATCAGCTCTGTACGTACTGTAGTCGGCCCCGATTTTATGTCTCACTGGAAAGAGATGGACCTTTAGAATGATCATGATTACTGATTATTCATTATTAACCTTTAAATTTGGGATGTTAGTCAGAAAACATATCTGTCATAGTCATTGATTCCTCGTTGATAACTAAATTAATGTGATCAAACATCTTCATGTTTATTTCTAAGCATGTATTTTTCAAATGAATAGCACACACGTTATGATTTTTATGGCAAACTATAGATGCTTGCAGTTTTTCAAATCTCGGAAGACTTATTTTATTAGTGAAAATTTGAATTAATTACTAACCTTAATACATTTAAAGCTGTTGGAATACCCAGAAGCAGTTTAATTTGGATAACAGTTCAAAGCCGAGATGTGTGGCTTGTGCATGCGTCTTTTGTATCCATTAAACATTAACCTACTAACATTAAAATATGAAAAGCCCCCCCATCCACTAATACATAAGTCGTAGGACATAGAGAGTAGTGAATAAAAAAGCATCTTCAAAATGAATTAATTAATTGCACTGCATGCTGTTGCTAATCCAGATCATTGGGTGAAGATAATTGCACAAATGAATTTCACCATTTTCATTTTTCACACTTTAAAACTCTCTTTTAAACACGTTGGCTAACTTTCTGACAGACATTTTTATTTTGACAAAGACATTTTTTTTTCCGGCAAACATATTTACTTCAAGTCTGTTTGTCTTCTAACTCTCTTCTACTGTAGGAGCTTAATATCTTTGTATTAAAAACAGACTTTTATACTAGAACAAATTGAAAGGATGATTTTTACAGTTACTCAAATTATCTTTCAGGGCTGGTTTTACTGATGCTTTGTAAAATAAATGACAATAAAGCTTAAAGCTTCTCCTTTTTTCCTTTTTTTATTGGCTTTTGGTCAACAGTTCCTCTGTCCCTATAGTGTGTCCTCAAACACACGATATTCATGTCTCACCTTCATAAATAGATAGATGTTCGTTTATTTGTTGTGGCTGATTTGCTTTAGAAGAAGACCCAAACCGAAAAGATTTGTTTCACCAAGCAGGACAATAAAATCAGTCCTAGAAGGTTCAAATAGTCACAGATAAGCTACGGGACTTTTTACGTTTGTCCTCATGAGGTGGACCCTATATATTCTGCAGAAGGGACGGATCACCCTCACACTCTAATGACGCTCACTGTTGGCAGGATGCTTTTGTAGGAAACACAACCTTTAATAATATATGGAAGGAGAGAACAGTAGATCAGCTGTGAGCACAATGAGAAACTATAGTCGCACTCACTCACATATGACATCGCTTTTTCTCACACTTTGTCATTGTCTGAGTTCCAATTTTCTTCTTACTGTCTCTGTTTTTATGGTGTTTGCCATCTATGTGTACATTATTTTCCGTATTCGATGTCATGTATGTATTATTTACATCCATGCTCTCCTTTTCCTCCATATACACACACAGCTCCGTATGTCTGCACATACTGAATAAAATGTTTCTTTTCTATACTCGCATCGCTCTCATGTCTGTGTGTTGTCTCTGTGTTTTATTGTTTTGCCCACACGTCTGTCATAGATATTTAAAAAGCGGTCAAAACAGCTCACACAAATACTCATCTCTTCTTTACTCTCTCCTGAACACACACACACAAAGTCACAAACTCATCTTCCCGTATATAGATGGAGGCAGACAGCTGAGTAATTAAGTAAGTCTGAACCAATTTGATCACAGGCAGCCCAAGCAGCAGATGAGAAGAGTGTAGGGCCCAGAACAGACTTAAAGTAATAGTGTTTTTATTTCTCTGCAGATACATCAGACAGATGCAGCATCATTCCTCTGCATCTTGCCAAGTTTGACAGCATTCGAAGCTAAGGTTTAACTCCCTTGCGTCTTGAGTGAACTGTTGCCCTGAGCAACTTTACCAATGTAGAGATCTGTGATGAGAAAAAAAAAATAAAGGTTTGTGGCGTACGCAAGTTTTTCTTCTTTGCTTTGGGACCGCAGAAGTGCATTTTCCCCACACCTGTGCTCCACGAGAGGCTGGGATTGAGGAGCGGTGGAACACTGATGATATCTGATACGGGACTGAAACTTTTTTTTTTTTTTTTTAAATAGAGTTTACATTTACCTTTAATGTAAAGTTGTTCTTGGAGAAAAAAAAACAATCAGGTTTTTTAAAATCAGTTTCATGTTACCATCAAAATATGAAATTGCATATTTCAGCTGCTGATTTCACATTATATTTCTTATTTTGATGTCATTTCTTTACAGTAGAGTATCAGGTTGTTTTTATATCCAAACAAGTAGAGAAAGCCTTGTTGAGAAGACAAAAAACTGAATGTTTAAAATAAAGTGATGTTAAACTTCATTAATTGGTGCAGAGGCCAATACGTGATTCTACTGACCCATCAACTAACATTTATTTATTCCCATTTCACAGATGTCTGAACATCTTTGTCAAACTTAATTTCATTGTGGTGTTTTTTTTTTAACTCGTTGGCATATTCATTTGATAACAGAAAATGCTGGACAGAATGTTTTCAATAAACTGATGTTTACTGATTTTATTGTGATGATTTATTTTGTCAGTAACATGCTTTTCTATTCTATTCTGTTCTGTTCAGGGGCATTGAGGATACTTAGGTCATGAACTCAGTATTTTTTCTGGAAATTCGTAGGTTTTAACAACCAAGTTTATATTAAACAGTTTCAAAGATTCAGAACACAGGGAGTATATTTTATATGCTGATCCCTGTATTTAGATTAGACCAGATTCAGTATACTTTATACTTAAACGTGACTACTTTTAGACCAATAAACTAAGGGTTTAGTATTACATACTTATTTTAACCTAAATCACGATCTTTTGTTAAACCTTTGTAGTTGTGTTGTTAAAACTTAATAAAGTTATTTGAATATACTTACTTCAACCCAAACCAAAATCTTTACCTAAACCTAACAAAGTAGTTTTGTTGCCTCAACGGGTTGTGCACTGCAGGGGCTTGTGCAGATGCACTGATCACTCTTGTTGCTGTATATTCATATGAGAACTGATGAAAAATAACGTTTTGTAAGATATCATACGAAACGTTGTATGCGGATATGTTGAAAAATAGGCATGTTGACAGACTTTCATACCAAGTTAAAATTGTATCATATGTCAATATTATATTCTGATTTAAGAAAAATGTTATCAAATGGAACCAAATTGTATTTATTGTTTTGTTTGTTTTCTGAACAATGTTTCTTTTAAAGAAGCCAGTTTGTATACCTGTCATTATTTTTATGCTACTAACAAGTATTTATAATACCATGACTGTATACTTACCTGCCTGTGAACGTGTGTATATTGTTTTCTGTAAATATAAGGGCGAGCTACATTTGGTGCTACATTAAAAACTCCGTCTCCCATGAATCCGAAGGCGCGTGACGTCATAATTATGCGCATAAGGCACGCGAAGTAGCACGACTGATTTTTGACACAGACCAGCACAGGAGCGTTGTGTCCGAGTCCCCTGAGTAGGTTAGTCAGTGTTGTAAGTTGTGCATTCATGACGCATAATAAGACACTTTATTATTATTTTAGCCTGCAGTAGGTGCATGTTAGTTTTGACAGCTTATTGCTAGCTGTCGACCGCGCTAAAGTAACACACACTCCGCTTGCTAGCTGGCTGTGCTTCTCTTCACAGAGGACGTAATCATGGCTTACCCGCAGATACTGAAAGCCCTGCTGCACCGGAATCTACATCAGACAGCGACACAGTGCTGCGGGCTGAAATGTAAACTCACGCAAGTCAGCTTGCTCATCCACGCGCACAGGACAGTGTCGACGATCTCGAGACTGACCTTCCACAGAAGAGTCGAGGCTCCTTCGTCTGCCGTGCCAGTGGTGGGCGGCTTAATAACTCAAGCGCAGACACGGAGGCGTATCTCGCTCGATTCTACAGCCAGAAACCAAAGCAGCCCCGAAGAGAGAGACAGGTCGGTCTCCAGGTACCAGAGTAGGACCCCAAAGCCTTCAGCGGGACAGAAAGGTAAGCAAGACACGGACACTGCCAAACAGGCATTGCATTTAAGTTTAAAAACAGTGTTTTCATTTTATTGACTGTAGATTATATTTGTATACAAGTTGCCAATGCAATGTGTACAAATTGGTCTAGGGGCCAATTTATTTGTGGAATAAAGCAAGCACCTGTTTCCATTTGTGAAACTATAACCATCAAATGTATTCTACTTTATAAAGTACCAAACTGTTTGTTACAGTTGATACCAAACTGTTGACTGATTGTCTAATAACTCCTACCCTCAATATCCTCCAGTGAAAGACGCTGGCAGAGACTTCACCTACTTGATAATTGTAGTCATTGGGCTCGGGGTGACAGGTGACTACAACCTCAAGATTTAAATCAGAATAATCATCTCATTTTAAGTCAAATAATGCGAATGGGGCAGTAACGTGTGTTGTTCTGTGCTCGTGCTTCAGGTGGGCTGTTGTATGTGGTGTTCCAAGAGCTGTTTTCCTCCTCAAGTCCAAATAAAGTCTATGGGAAGGCCTTCAACAAAGTCAAGTTAGACCCAGAGGTAAGAAAGGGATCACATGTTGCTGAGGCCAAACACTCTGTCTCTTCCTAACAGTTCAATAATCTAACGACAACGTCTCCTCCAAAAGTGCACGACTATACTGTAAATGTTGCACTGAATGCGTGAATTAATCGTGACAATTATTGGATTGTGTGTTGTAGTTTTATGTTACCTATTCTACATTCAATTCAGCGCAAATTTTGAAGTCATCTCCTGTTGAGTGCAAAAAAACATTTTTGTTTTTTGAAAATGTAGGTGATTGGTGCATTTGGGGAGCCAATCAAGGGCTATGGGGAGACTACCCGTAGAGGAAGGAGGCAGCAAGTCAAGTGGGTATTTTGCTACTATGTGTAAGCTGTTTATTATTGTTATAAGAGGGAATGAATAAGTTGCACAGTGCAGAGTTTCAAATAGATTGTGTTATTCATAAGTTAGCTTGTGTGGTAGTAGTGATGAGGGATCCTGTTTGTTTATCTTGTGTGTGTTTGTGTTTCCACATTAAGTCATCTGGAGTTCCTGAAGGATGGACTGAAGCATATGAGACTTAAGTTTTACATTGAGGGCTCCGAGCCCGGCCGCAAAGGAACTGTGCACTCCGAGTCAAAAGAGGTTGGTATTTGTAGAAATGCAGTTTATGAAATGGATGGGACATACCAAAGCGGTAACGTACCGTAATGTTTAATAATTGTAATTCCACATGTGACAGCAGAGACTAAATGTACAGTGGTGATAATTATAATCCTTATATCATCAAATTGAGATTCTGTTTTAACTTCTTTTTTTTTATTTCACAGAATCCTGAAACTGGAAAATATGAGTTCCGTTACATATTTGTGGAAATAGATACCTACCCAAGACGAACCATCATTGTGGAAGATAACCGATAAGGAAGATAATGGACTCATAAGTGTCTCTTCACTGAAAAAGCGTTGTGAAAATGTGACGTTTGTGTTATTGGACAAATAGCTGAAGATTTACTGTAAATGTTACTTTCATTTACTATTAAAAACTTGTGTTGAACATCAACCTTTTTGGCTGACTTTAACTTTGCCACAACAATGGAGCATTTGGTGAAGAGCTTTTCACTAGAAATGACAATAATCTTGTTTGTGTTATTGTTTATTAAATAATACACATGAGCTACAAATCGATTTTTGACTAAAAGACTACAAGTTTACCTGAATTTTGTAATAACATGCAATCAAAGATGCTTTTAAATTGTAATAAAATGTTGTCTGTTATATGCTTGAATATATACTAATTTTTTTTCTCAGTGTTTGATAAAACTATTGATTTAACTATGATCAATCTTTAAGCTTCATTGAATTAAAGTACTATGTGAGATCTGTCATTTTAGATGCCTTAAAAATATTGCAGATTTCTTGTATTCTGCTTAGAAATAACCTCAGTCAATAACACACCCTGTATAGTCTGATAGACCTGCTTTTCTCTTCAATTTACATTTTTCTTTTTTCTTTTCCTAGATAAATATGTATGTGGTATTCCTTTTGAAATTGTAAATTGCGTTACAAAACACTGACCACTAGATGGAGGCAGAGAGTCGCGATATAGGAACAACCTCATATGACCTTTTACTTTATATTTTATAATTCATTTACATTTTACGTCCATTTGAATGAGTGTTTTTAAATAGTTTTTCACTACATATTTGAAGGTATCACGGGGAGACACTGAACCTCTGATTTGACCTATTTTATGGGTGTCGGATTAATTTCGCCTCTGACAATGTATTTTTGATAAATACATATTTGTGTAATATTAAGACATGTTTAATCAAAATATATTTATGATTTGGTCTTATCTTTTTTGTCAGACGAAGTTATGCTACCTTCAATGATCCTCGGAAATATTGTTATTCATGATGGACGTCAATGAAACGCCTCAGATATCTATATAGATAACATCCCTTTGTTTTATCTATTTTTGTGACAGCGCTCCTGGTGAGACCACATACTGTATATAAGAAGATTGAGACATAATCTTCGGGAAGGTATAACTTATTACTATTTTTAGTCCTTTATAAAGTTACCATTTGTACTTTTCTTCTAGGGGCCATACTTTTATAATGTATTGGTCATTTCCATGATCCTCTCACAGCACAAATAAGACCAGTACTGCTAATATAACGGTCACTAAAATAAAAATACATTGTCTTACAGCAACAATGGCACTTGAACGCAAAAACTAACCTAATAAATAGTGGGAGCAGCTTACTGGAAACACTAAAGGCAACACTCCTGTGAACACCGCCCACTGTGAACCCAGCGGACAGGGGTGTGCTAACGTAAGTCAGTAAACGTTACTGCGAGCTAAAACTCTCTACGAGTAGTTTAACGTTAGTTTCTTTGAGATTAAGTTAAAGAGTAGCTTGTCGAGCAACTAGCTAGTAACATTGTATATGATAATAGGAGGTATGTTCATAAAACAGGTCTGTTTTCGTTGTTTTGTTGTAACGTTAACGTAAGATAAAGTATAATTTTAGCCTTTGTTGTTGTTGTGGCCTGCTAGCCTGCCTAGCTAAAGCTAAGCTAGTTAGCTTCAGCTCGATCCTGGAGCTCTACTCGCATCACATCTCCGAGACAACAAGGGGAATGGCACACCGTTTAAGCTAATTCACGAGGCCGAGTTGTCGATATACAGTAAGTTCAACACCCTGTTCCTCTGTTTGCATTCAGCTGAGTTATGTGACGTTAGCAAAGTTAGCAGTCGTGCTAAACGTACCATCTGTTTTAAGTTACAGGAAGTGCTTTAACGTTTAAATTCAACCTAGCTCAAACGGTGAGATGCTCTGAGCTTCTGCTTTTGTAAAAGTGAGCTGGTGTTGATTACAACTATGTATCGGTTGTTTAAATGAAGCAAGGTAATGAACAGGGAAGAAGAACTAAGACTTCTTATTGGTTTCAGGGCTAAGTTGTGGTATTAGCCTGGGATCAGCTATGAGAGCCTCTACTCACTGATTGACATCTCACCAAAATGGAGCTGTACTGGTACATGTGAGTATAACATGTAGTTATTATTGCATTTATTTTTAAAGTTAAAGATGGGAGTATAAAACTGATGTTTACAGTTGCCTATCCCTAACTCATTCACCCTTCTCGCCCTTTCGTTTTCAGAGTTGTTATTGTATTTATCATTATCAAGATATTCTTCTACGTGTGCTGGTACCGATCAAGACAAAGGCAGCTGGCAGCGTACTTGAGCAACCCACGCAATGCTCAGATAGTCATTGTTGGAGGAAGGGCCTACCTTCATCAGATGTGTGAGAGACAGAGTGTAAGTGCAGACACACACACACACATGTCCTACATTTGAAACGTATAATCAAGCTGAAGTGGTTTTGCCTTTATTATGGCTTAGCCTAATCCAAAGTTTAGGTATTAACCAGAGTCTCTACGTTGGCTGAGAGGCTTGAGTATGGTACACTCAGCAAAAAGAGTGAGTAACATAGCAGCAAATGTGTTTCCTGTTTGCAAAAATTGATATTTTGAATGACAAATATGGCTATGACAAAATAGTTGTTTGGGACTGCATGACCCAGCTTGATGTCCTGTTTGCAATGAAGGACTTTTCATATGCTGTAACTTGAAATATTGCTGTTCAACTGAGCTCCAATAGATAACTTTGTTCGAAGTGAACTTAAAGGGTAAATACATCCTCACATTCTGCTTGATTCTTGCATTTTTAGCTTGCAGCATTTTAGCCAACAATGACAATCTACTGTCAGAGTCTCCGTGTCTCTGCTGGAAAGACTTGAAGTCTGGTGGAGCTTTGGACATTCACTGGAAGCACATGTATGGTCCTTTTGAGAGAGTCACTGTTTGGATACCTGTTGTATCTGGCCTTGCAGCTCCACTACGAGAGGCTCTCTGGTGTGTTTTTAAAAAATACGCAATACACCTCGGAGTAGCCTACTGCCTATTTCGTCACGGTTAGGGAGAGCTGAGAGAATTCTGCCGAACTAAATTGTCAAATCCAAGCAGAAAGCATACAAGCTAAATTTGCGGTGAAGAATATTAAGAATCTGTTTGGACTATCTGTGCGGTATGGCGTTCCTCTTTTTAGCGTTGTTGGCCCAGTGGCAGACACGCACTGGAAGTTGTGCATCACAAAGCGATGTCCGGCCCTGTTCTCAGAACTGTGGCTGATTTCATCCAACTGGAGTTTGCTGTAGTGAGAGAAAGTCAAATAAGGTCACAGTTGTGTTACATTTTTGCAGAGGAGTTGTTTGCTCTCTCGTGTGGTTTTCAGTCGGTTGCTTTCACAGGACGGGCTACATTTCACTTTGTGGCATACTGAGCGAATGTGTGGATGGGTATTAATGGGTGCAGGCTTCTGGTTTACATGTACTTTGTATGCTTACATTTTTCTGCTATGTTTGTTTGACTTTGTTGACAACAGAGAGCTGGCTGAGCGGGTCACAGCCTTGACGGTCACTCAGTTAGAAAGTGTAACTGTTTTTTGTAAAAAATTTCAACCATGCATGTGAGATTTTTTCGTGTGCAAATATCAGTAGAGACTTGTGCTTTCCCAACATCTGAAAACATGCATCTGCTTTACTGCCTCTCTAAAACACCTGGAAGCGATCTCCGGGATTCAGAACCTTCCCAAACTATGCTCCGTGAATTTATATAAAACAGATTTCTCTCACTTGTTCTAACTTTTGCCCACTTTGTTGTTGCATGCATGCAAAAGTTATCGGCACACATCTTTAAGAAATTATTCATTTAAATGTCTCCATAAAAAGTTGTTTTAGTCATTTCTTGTTGAGCTTGTTACTGCCCCAGCTTCTGGGGTATTTTATCATTGCAGTACTTCCATCTAAGAGGCAGTAACTGTGATATTTTTAGAGTTGCTTGGAACATTTGTGTAACAGGAAATGCCCCACTTGTTAAAAAAATAAATGAAGCAGTTAAAACTCTGAGATAACTGGACTTTTGGCCCTGGGTTTCTCCAGATCAGTGAACACATCCTGTGTTCTATCTGAAACATTTGTCCGATCTTTAGAGGAAGATCAATCCAGTTTAAGAATCCTTTTCTTTTTCAGACATACAGTTGAGGCCATATAGCTTAAATGCCTGCTAATTACATTTCAAGGAACAACCCCTGAAGTCCTCCTACCTCCTGCTTGCACACACCTTTTGCTTCTTTTACCCCCGACTACTCTTGTTCCTAATCTGTCCTTGTTCCACAGCTCTTCTGCTTGCTTCCATGTCCTCTCCTGCATCCTTTTCTTCCTCTCCCCGTTGTTCCCTCTCTCGTCTGGTGTGTAATGTTCCCTGTTTAGATTTTAATGGAATGTGCAGCAGGGAGGCCCCTCGGTCATCCATAACCCGGCACCCTGAATGCTTTCTGGAGAGACGCCAGGACGACTCGTAGAGGTCCTGGGCTTAAATGAATCAAACATAGTGTGTGTGTGGGGGGGGGGGGTGTCTTTATGTAGTACCACTCACTAAGCATCTTGGACAGTCTAATTCACGACTACATAAAAAGACAAAGTGAACCCAGAAGAGCCATGGGGGGGAAACGTTTGATGCATATAGGCCCGAGAGAGGAGTAGAAGATTCATAGATTATTGAACTTCATCTTATTTCTCAGTTCTGTAGGTCTACAGAAATAGGAGCGACTGTTATAATTATCTTGAACTTGGCGTGGTCTGTTTTGTGCTGCATCTTTCTTCATCACACTCTATCACTCCCACAACAACAGGATGGCAATTTTGAACTAATGAAAACCTTAGTCAAAGCCATCAATCAGCAATAAAAAAAAAAGAAAAAGAGCTGAGAGCTTCCTCACAGCTGATGGAGATAAAATGGCTAACACGTTTGTTATAATGCTCAAACCTTAGAGATACTTACTAACCTCTCTGACTCATCAGTTAATACAGCTCACCATGCTGTGGCTGCTTGCTGCACTAAACCTGTCTGTATTTAAAACGACTGAAATCAAAAATATATGTTTGAAAATGATATAAACACACCAAGTGCCTATTTATGCGATTCACTGTTGGACGTCTCGCGCCTGCATTTTGTGTAAACGACTTCATGGGGTGTTAACACGGTTCATCAGGTTTGGGCTGAAAACGTTCCGTGCTGGTCAGCACGGAATACAGAAAAGAACTGTAACACAGGCAGCCGAGTCACGTACTCTTCTTCTACAATACTGTCTGGCTGTGTGTTTTAGCGCTGCTCGTACTTCAGTGTGTATAAACGTGCTTGTCAATCTAGGCCTGGGGCAAAGAGATTAAAGGAGGATTATAATCATGGCCAGCAGCAGTTGCCTCTCTAGAGATGTGTACAGTAAAACCAGCCTCGTTAGTATCCTGATAGTGTTAGCAGCAGTGTGGACGTTTTGTATTGTTGGCTTTAGCTTTTATGTTCACTGGTGTATGTATCTATGCTTCTGCTTTTATGTGTGTGTGTGTGTCATTAACTCTGTGTGTTTCCTTCCCTCTGCAGCAAACGTCTGTCTGGCCCAGTTGGTATGGTGTTCAGGATGACCTGTCCATAGAAGAGCCCTCCACAGCTCTGCCACCAGCTGCATCCTTCTCCCACTTGGACATGCCACCACCATATGAGGCAGTCTCTGGAGGTAGCGCACGCACACACACACTCTATAACACAGTACCATGTGTCTGCTGCTTGAGTTGGAGGCAGGAAGGTGGATTTTATTTAGATTTGTACCCTTTCTACCACAGTAATGGGGAAAGTCCACCTCGTTTCTTGACTGAATATTCCCTGAACTCGCTGTATCGACATAGTTTCACTTTCTGTGATAGCGAGCCGAGGTAGCAACATTTCCCTTCAAACACTTGCTTCAGTGGAATTTCTAAGGTAGCAAAATTTTGCTGAAAACATATTGTTCACCCCGACCCACACCAAACGTAATCATTGATCAGAGTACTTTGTTTGCTTTTAAAAGGGCAAAGTACACTGTACAATTTTTTTTTTTTTACATTTGGTGAGTTCCTTTATTCTGTGTTACTCAACATGTCATTGCGAGATCATGAATGAGCACACAAGCTGTTGAATCTATGTGTCAAGATTCAGTCTCCTCTTATGCAAACAGCATCTAATTTGATCCAAAGTGCTTGTTCCGTCTGACAGCAGGATGTGGTTATGAGGGTGGCAGTGGTGACATTTCAGCACTAATTCTATTACAAGATCTCATATTCGCCCCCACATATATTTGTTCCTGTCAAAGACACCAGAGGGTGTCTCAGGGCATGCTTTTAATATAGATATTTGAATGTATAATAAGTACTAGGTAGGTCTTGCAGCCTTATAACATTGCTTCTTACACTTTCCAAATTAAAATATCTTTCTGCGCAGATAAAAATGTAGCGTACAATCTGATTCTGCAACCATTTGAGATATCTGATATCAAAAAATATGGTACGCCATCATCTTCACAGACGACTGCTCATGCGTAACCTTTTATCAGTGTTGTCTACTCACTTTAAAAGCAGCGCATTTCACAATATACTATCACCGCATTTTGCTCCTGTGTGTCTCTTACTCGTCAGATTAGCCTCTTACTGTGCAATGACGCCAGTGTAAACGTGGCAGAATCTTTGTTTTGATTGATCGTTTAGCCCCAATATTGAAGGTTATTTTAATGCATATATGATTTTTAGACCGCTGATCAACTGGTTGACCCGTTTTCTCCTTTCCTTTTCAGAGGACGATCTGAAGCCCCCTCCTTACAGCGAGTGTGCTCACGTCGACGAGGCCGACGCCGCTCGTCCCTCCCATCAAGCTGCTTTCATTGCTGAGGCAGACACCATTAGCGTAACCGAAGCCCCGCCCCCCTACACACTGTCTCCCCCCGCACAAGTCGGTCAACAAGACGTCCCCGTAAGCCTCAGCGAGTCCCAGTCCGAGAGCAGGTCCACCTAATCGATCCCTGATAACCAGTTTTGCCTTTTCCATGCACTGCCTTCCTACATTCAACCTCAGTGAACGTAGCCAGCCTAACTCATCACGTGAGAGCAGATGTTTATCTGGAAGTGTGAATGAATGCGTGTGAGCGTTTGGTGGTTTATAGATCCAAGTTCTTTTTTCTACTTTGTATTGTGTGTAAAAAAACAAAGGTCATCTGAGTTTGGCAATAACGGATGCCATCAGCAAGCCTGTGTGCCTCAGGCAGGAATGCAGAACCTGCCTCCCAGCTAAGGAGGAAGATGGTACCCTTCACCTCCAAGCTCACAGGGAGTCCGTGAGACACAGACGAGCAGAGAAAGCGATACCTTCAAGTGTGTTCTGTTTGATGAAGTTGTTCCCTCCTGTCCAAGGCCACTTCCTTCCACACATCTAACCAGTTGACTCTTTCTGCAAGCAGGTTTGGGGAAATGAGCTGTGTTCAGTTCCTGCTACCGGGATGCATAATATTTGAGATATTACTTGACCTTTTTGTTTGCGTCTGTATAGACGTTCTGAGCCCGGTAACTTTGCATTATAGACAATCCAAAGTGCAGACAGACTAATTAGATTTCAGTGCACCTTGCTGCGTAGTCGTGCGTATTAAATAGTATTTCAACTTAAGCAAAATGTTATGACTTTCAATGCTTCATTATACTGCACGCGTGTTAGTTGAAGACAAAGTATGTTGACGGAGAACTATTTGATAATGAATGCACTAATTGTCTTAAATAATGACCTCATTAGATAACTGGTTATGTTTAATATATCGTGGTGATTAAACTGGGACATTAGGCAATTCAAGTGCCTATTACATCTGTGAATGGAAGTGAGCGAGGACAAGCGGAACAAGTTGGTGAAATAAATGAACACTTTATGGAGGTAGACAAGAGATTGTTCTCTACTGCTGGGTTCTGTCTGTTGCTGCTTTTATATTCGCACCTATATGCCAGAAATCTGCGCAAACAAAATAAACATGATTTTTTTTTTTTTTTTTATATTTTCTGTCTTTTAAAGAGTTGTGGACTTTTGGACAAAAGGTCTTCAGAAATCTGCGGGGAAACTGTTGCGCTCTCCCTTAACACATATGAAAACACATGTTCTGTAGTCGTAGATCCAGCTGTAAGATAATCAATCAGTTATGAATTGTATTGTAAAAAATATCAAATAAAAAAAAGGAAAACAATCCTTTAAAAAAAAAATACTCACAGGGCTGTGAACTCAGGCTCAAAACAGCTTTGGAGCTGAAGGCTGAAAAATAATCAACAAAAACTCAGTTATCGCTTTTTTTTTTTCATAATTGTTGCAAAATGAAGACTAACCAAAAAAAATGTTTTTTTCATTAATGGCGCCGTCTGTTTCGTGTAATCGCATGTTAATCTACCACAGGCTGGTAGAGGTCAGCCCACTCTGTGTACTTCCTGTGTTTATATTCTCTGGTATGGCTTTGCTTTGGGAGAAGCTGTTACTGTGCTCTTTGTATCACTGCAATTCAGAAAATCCGGAAATAACACTGTAAGACGATGCACCCAAATGATCCACTTCCTGTTTGTTTCAGCAACAATGTAATCCGTGTACACTATCTGAACATTACAACAACAAAAACACGAGAAAGAAAAACAATATGAACGCTGTATTAATGTATTTGGGGCCTTTGGGAAAGTATAAGGGGGTCTTCATGGAGAATCAGGAGTTAATATGAAATGTGTTTTAATGGTAATCCTTCATATTGTGATGACAAATCGTGGAGCATCCATCACTGATGCCTTTCCTGTGGTTTTAATATCTGTCTGCAACAGAGCAGCTGAAAAGTACAAATCGGAATGTAGCTTTGAGCTCCGTTGACGTCACTTAGATAGCAGCAGCAGCATGATGACGATCAACGAGCTAAACCGTAGTGTTACAGGCTCCCACTGTAATGTGTGTCCTGTTTGATTACTTCATGTTCATTCCCAGGGTGGTTGACTTATCACATCTCTCCACTTAGTAGCTTTTTGTGTTTTGATTTGGGGGGTAATATGTGTTCTGTATTAAACTGTCCATAATGGTGCTAGTGTTGTTTTGCTTTATCTTGTGTGTGTGTGTGAAGTCACTTACAATTTACCTGCGCTGTAGAGGAACAGTTGCTACACTCCGGTTACACACATTTCCTTAATTTCACACTCATAATAGGTCATTTTCTTTCTATTGATGTGAAATTACTGTTTGGGGTATACCACTTTTATTTTTAGCAGATTTGATAAAGTTACATTTCTGTTGGAAAACTTATTTGCGCAAACTTCAAAAAGCTCCCCCAGAGACACTCAATCCATTATATAACGCTTCTCCCCTGCCGAGTAGCAATCCCCGTGACGAGTAAACAGAACTGCACGAGTCAAATCACATGGAACGCCTTTTTAAAATGCTTGTCAAAATAATGTTTTATTTATTTGACAAGTTTCTTCAAAATCCCTCTTTTGTTTTTCATCACAGGCAGGTTTTTTTTTGTCTTTCTTTTTGTTCTGAAAAGACTTAACTTTGAAAGGTACGTCCTTGATTTGTCTAATTTTAGAAAACTCTTAACAACCAGTAATATGGGATAAAATGCTGAGTATTGTTTTTATTGCTTCTATGATGTGCCACTAGAGAGCAGTCTTGCACCAGTGATGGTCTCCCCTCCATGTTTCTGCGCCGCCTGCACCTGTTGCTGAGTGCGACACAAGGCAGTGCTCCTTGTCTCCATCACTTCAGTATCGATTGATGACTTTTATTACATGTTTTTGTGACAGAAAAATGGCATCGAAGATTTGCTCCAAAGTTTTTTTCTTTAGATGGAAAACCAAAATAAATTGGGCTTGATCAAGATCAATAGTACAGCCCTCTTGTGGAATATGTAGCAGAGTGGATACTCAAGGACATTAATTTTTCATATCTTGGCCTCTCAGCTGCCGCATCACTAAGCTGCATACAAATCAGCCGAGCTCGAACAATTCACAATGTGTGTACACATGATTATGAACCGTTTTGGAAAGTGAAATATTGTGTATGAGACAAATCAGATAAATCTGACTGACCACTTGCAAAAACAAGCCACAAAAGAGGAAAACTAAAAATGTGGTCCTCTTTTATTATGATAAAATATCCTCTCATTCTCATTCCTGTAATGGTAAAAAATACATATATTATTATTAGGAATTTAAATGTGCTTGCATGCTTCATCGATTCTATTATTCATTGTTTTGGATCAGTTATTCAGATATCACTTTAAACATCGAAATAGATGTAATCCATCAAGAACGCAGCTTTTCGTTCATTCACGTATTCGGGTGTGACAGTCTATATTGCGTCAGTGTTGAATATAGTTAGATAAGCACTCTGTGTTTGTCACTCCTGTATGCTGTGCACTGGTTTGGCTTTGAGTAATTGATGCTTTCAGGGGAAATATTTGCATTTTGGGAAACGGGCAACAATCCATCATTTAAACCGCTTTACTAATCATTACATCTCAGTACAAACAGCTGTATAATGAATGCAACACGGAGCACTCTCCTCAAGGATGTTCGCCGAAGCCCTTCCAAGATTATTGAGGCCATTTGAGGAACAGAATAGATGGCTCAATTACTCCCCTTTGTCCGTCAAAGATGTATTGTACTTCCAAGCCCGTTGTAGGTGAATTGCCTATGAAATGACGAGCATGCATGCAGCGGCCGTGGAAAAAAAACATCACACCTTTTAAATGCTGCAAGACAGACACTTTCCAGGCATGGGTGAGGCTGGATAAGATGTCAAAAATGTGCCCGTTATTGATTTCCCACCTCAAAGTCATTTCAGGAGGGGATACCCGTCAGTAACCTGACCAACGGTGATATTTTGCACCGTTTAAATTTTTATCTCCCCACAAATTCATATTGCGCCCTTGTGCAAGGACTGTAAAACATCACAACAGAGGGAATGCTAATAGGTTCTGCAGGTCATTTACCTGCTAACAGATTTCTTCCTTTCTTTGTCTGAACACCATCGCTTTGTTCTTCTAGCTTCCTACCTTATTTTGGTTGGGTGTGATGCAGCCAAATATCCAGTTAACTATGGCTTGTAATATGCATTTAAAGTATATAAAACTACTACTTTGATAATATCACTTTGTTTTTCTTCTTCCCCATGAATCATCTCACCACCGATCCGATTTATCTTGTGCTCCTTAGGTTGGGAAGTACCAGACAAAACGACCTAACTAGTTACAAAGCAGATCCAACCAGCAACAGGAACATGCAACTTATTCATTGAAGTATCAGCATTAACAATCTAATAATGTCGTAGATATTTTGATACTTTGATACTACAAGTACTTTAGCTGAAGTATTTCTGTACATTTACTGAAGTAGGATTTAAAATCAGACCCTTTTTACTCCTAAAGTAGTTTTCTATCCTTTTTTTTTTATTGGTAGTTTTTGCTTCAGTAAAGGATCAGAGTACTTCTTCCACCACTGTTGTATAATCCATTCTGAGTTTCCTTGAGGCCATCATCATCCAGCGGTGGACATGCATGAGTTATTATAAGTGAATGTCATTTAAAATGCATTGATTAGTAATGAGGCACAGAATTCAGTGATTGCAAGGGACAACTGGACAAAAGAGTCAAATGATATCAGGGCCCGGAAGATATTAAGAATGTGAATGTGTGAGTGTGTGTGTGTGTGTGTGTGTGTGGTTTGCTTCACATAGTGTTTTTTTTCATAAATACTGCTGTCCATCCCAGCTTCCATCAACATCAAGTGTCAACAGCATGATAAGCAGGTTCATCGTGTCTCCTTGGTCGCCGGTACAGATGTAATCTAGAGGGCAGGGACGGGCCTGCTCCTGTGCCTTTGTGATGACAGGATAAGTGAGGATGTCAGAAGAGGATAGGATGAGCACCTGGTGCAGAGACAGGTATGTGTGTGAGCATAATGAGGTGGCACGTTGTGGAGTTTTAAGAATTTGTTATAACCTGCTGGATATAACCATTGTTAAAGAATCCAGTACTTATTGTAGTCCCACCAAACCGGCAAGAAAGCAGTGTAATATGTTTGTCTCTGGAGTCGGCATGTTTTGCATTTTTAATCTCAGAAAATGTCTCCACATGGAAAGCTGCCATCCACGCTAGTGAGTTTGTGACTTATATCCACCACTGGCGTAATCTGAATGATGAAAAGAGAAAATTAGAAATTCCCTCCTCAGCTGAGAGTTGGTGCCGAAGCAGTTTGGAAATATGTATCTGACTTGCAGAAGTGTTGTAAATTCTTATCTGGAGTTAGTGTTCCAAAGTGTTGCATTTGCCCTTCAGCGTATTGACGTGACGTGCATTTGCTGACTTTTTTTTAAAGTAACTACCACGAGTCGAAGGAGCGTGTCAGCTCCTTTCAAACAATGTCTCTCTCCGCTTGGTGCAGTTTGTAGAAAAGCTTCAAAGGTGCAGGTGCAGACCAGATTGAGTTTTTCTGGGAGCTGTCAATACACCAGACAAAGACCTGCAATACACAGAAGATAGGTGTTTGTGCAGGAAGCAAGAGAAGCGGTGAGGGAAACGGCACAGACAAGACCAGTCTGCAAATCCCTCCGAATGGCCTGAATCCTGCCGACCTCTGACCTCGTGTTCATTTTCCATTTTCCCTGCTTGGGCCTCGCTGCTCACCTGCTGTCCATCACAACAACTTCCAAGTCGCTTTGTAAAAAAAGACGCCTCCTGTCTGGTGCCTGAGAAACTGAGAGGACTGTTGTTTCCCGTTTATCAGCTTAGCGAGAATTTACATTTTAATTGAATCCTGATGTTTTGGCCGAACTGTGCTTGCCGAGTAACTGGAACTCCCTCACAGAAACGACTTACAGGCTTGAAGCGTGAGTCCA
Source organism: Leptoclinus maculatus (assembly GCA_032191485.1). Classification (NCBI taxonomy): domain Eukaryota; kingdom Metazoa; phylum Chordata; class Actinopteri; order Perciformes; family Stichaeidae; genus Leptoclinus; species Leptoclinus maculatus. Next base: position 9,407,098 of record JAVDOI010000013.1, read on the forward strand.
CAGAAGATGACAGGCAGTCAGACCCATTCACATTGACTATGCAGAATTCAACTGCATGTGCCAAGATTTCACATGCTGCCATAACCAGGAATATTCTTGGAGAGTATGTGCGTGTGTTTGTGTGTGTGTAGGAATGTCACAAAACTACAGCCGGGCTTTGTGTGCGTATTTACACATCAGCTTCTATGTATTTTAATGAGTTTGAATGTGCCAAGATTTTTCATGCCTCCATTGCCAGGGACATAGTTGGAACGTGTGTGTACAGACAGCAGGGAATCAGAGTTGTGCTCAGGTGTGTGTGTGTGTGTGTGCACTTGGACACCTATCTTTGTGGGGACCAATTTGAGTTGTAGACCTTCAGAGTGGGGACATTTTGATAAATTGAGGACAGATGAATTTGAGAATCCGGACTTTTGTTTGTGTGTGTGTGTGTGTGAGAGGGAGATAGAGCGCTCTATCATACTAATTAGGATAGACGCGTCCACTCCTACACTCTCTTTGATGTGGCATGTTGGCAAACTCTGCTGATGTTGGAGATTCTGTCTAATAAGATATTGGATGAAAGAAATGATTCGTCAGCACCTGTCTTTGTTTGGTCGACCTTTTACATCTATTTAGAATATTATATCAGACAAGATAGGGGCGCATGCTATTGGCCCCTAGTTGATTTTGCAATGCCTGGTAGATTCGTGGTTTATACATGATTACACTGGTTGTGTATTTACAGAGATCTGGTGAGTTACTGAGATTGAGATCATGTTTAATGTTAATTCATCTGCGGGTTAGTTTCTCAATTAATGAAATAATAAGTTGGTTTATAAAATGTCTCAAGTTCTCAGAGCATAAAGGTCGAATCTTGTTTATGGTGCGTGTGAAAAGTAAGGGAATCAGCAGTCATTATTAAGATTCATCTTCTGTTCCTCCGACCAACAGATCAACATCTACACAGCCATGCTGCTTTGGAAATTATTTAAAGTACACACATTTTTGCCAATTTTCTGATCCACTTATTGATTTATCATCTAGCTTTACTGAGGCTATTACCTTTTATCGCAGGTCCAATTACAAAGGAAAAGTTATCGTTTTATCCTTTTTGTGCTCTCTGCTCTGTCTCTTTATGTCCTCTGGTCTTGCAGGGTATACTAACTGATGTCACACTCTTGAAACAAGTTAATAGTTGGAATAAAGCTGCTGGAAAGACTGTGTACCCTCACTCCTGCAAGATTGAATTAAGACGGAGTGTTCTTTTTTGAAAACTTCTGCTCTTCCCACTTTCTCATTAGACCAGCACCAGTGCTATTTCAAAGGCATTGTTCTGTAGTTTTGCGACACAAAGAGCCAGGTAAAGGACCCGACTTACTCTATGTCTCATTTGCAATGGTACGGACGGAAGTCCAACCCATTACAATGCAATTAAAATGCTTAAAATGCAAATTTCAATTGTTATTATTACATTATTTCCAGACTGTGGCACCTGCAGCTTCCATCCAAGTGCTGTTCATTCCATCGAGATGATGATTAACTTCTGCATTATCGCACTGATGAAGAGCAACTGAAAAGTCAAGAGCGTAAATTGAACGACAGGCTGCCAGCGCCAGTTTCCAAAAGAAGTCATTAGGATACCGACTAATTACATCTAGTCTGACCTTCCAGTCTCATTGCTTCAACCCGAACAAATAGATCTACAGTTCCCCTCTCTCTGCTTGTACCTCGTGCATATGGAAGTAAAAATAAAGTTATGTTAATAAACGGCGACATTATAACTTGTGCCTCGTCGTGTCACAGGAAACCGTTAGTGTTGTAACAGTAAAGCAGATAAGAGTTAATTAACTGATAATGGCACTCTATTCACTGTGAATAGAAATGAAAGGGTGGGGCTCAAGAGAGAAATGGACTTTCTGTAGATCTCAAAGAAAAGCAGATAATTCTATTCCTCTTGATTAAGTTTCACATTGGGGTGGCATGAATGCCAAGAGTCCTGAGTTATCTTCATCACAGCTGCCACAACAATGTCCTAAACCAACGAGTATGAATTTCATCATGTCTATTTCTATACAAATTGCACGACAGGCTTCTTGGAGGAAAACACAACACCTGTTCAATCAGAGCCTTTGATCTCTTGATGATGACCTCTTTTATTCACTCCTACTCTTCTTCTAAAATCCGGAATACGACGGCAGAACAAATCGATAACAACAGCACCAAGAAACCAAAAAGACGCGCGGTTTTGTGGGAAGTAAACTTAAATTAACTAGAGGGCAAAAAACAACAACAACATCTTCCTTCCTGTATGCGCAGCTTTTGATCAACTTTCCAGCTGGGCAAGTCTGGGGCTTTATCGGCTCTATCCTCCTCTCTCACAGAAGAGAAACAATGTGCTTTATTCCATTACACTGTAAATCCAATCTCATGCTTCACGCTCTGTAGAAGAGTAGCAGAAAGAGGGAATGAACGAGATGGCATGGCGAAATGTTGACACAATCCCGCAATCCCTAAGGAGACACTCGGCGGCCATCGGGGTACAGTTGAGGGATACTGAGCAATTAACCAATCAACCAGGGGGCTGATGGGGCCCCATGTAGCTATTATGGTAATACACGTGTCGCTGAAGTGAAAAGCGCTCACTTGGCTCGACAAAGTCAGACTGTTTACTCATTTTGTAGCCTGTTCCAACCAAGACACCACACTTGGAAATCAGCGCCTTTTTTCTGAGGGAAAGCTTGCAAGTGTACAATTAAGAAATAATTAGTATTTTGCTGCTTAAAATGTAGACTTGCACAGATAAGGTCTGCTTTGTTACCACCGTATAATGCAATAGAGCACATCCTGGTCTTCTAAAAGCAAATCAAAATGTCTACATGATGGGCTTTAGAATGAATGCCTCTGTTTCCGCTGTTGACTCTCCCAGACATCCGATGAACACCAGAATTAATAATGGATTAGGAGGAAATAAATATTTAATTCTTTAAATCTGTTGCAAACAGCTTGTAATATTCGTTGATCTATCTCCTGCATGATTCACACAGCAATATATCTTTAAAAAGCCCACAAGCTATTTGTTTCCACCACTCGGCCAGAGCGGCATTCATCTCCTGGCATCAGTTAACAACATGTCTCGCATATGGAGCAGTCTCCGTTAGGTGCTGCGTGCTGAGGAAGTGGATTATTACTAATGCTGTAGACGCTGTTATCGGCGGATAAAAATAAACCTCTTTGAGATCTAATATTGAATATTGCAACATAATCGACATCTTCAATGGCTGATGTCACCTTACTTTTTTAAATATTGTAAACTGTGGGCTGAAATGTCTCTTCAGTGGTCTATCATGTTTTGTAATTACACTGTTGATTTAGTTGCAATAATATAGTTACTACATACATGTGATGACTTGTCCTCTAGCGCCACCATGAGGTTAAAATCTGTGGCTAAAAATTAAATCTCTTAACAACTATTAGATGGATTGTCATTCAATTTGGTTCAGGCATTTGTGCACCATCAGCAGGTTTAAATGTGCTGCCCAAATACTTTTGTTTATGACTAAATACCTGTAAAGCTAATAACATCCAGCCTACTTCTAGTGTTTAGTGATGTTTAGCATGCTGGCATTAGAAAACAGATAATCAAATAATTTATAATACCCACAAACAGGTTTTTACAACTTTTATTGCGACTGCATTTATTCTATTTTTCGTCACAAGGATTGTGAGATAAACAGTGATTGATCAACGCAACGCAACGCCGGATGGCGTCAAGGTTCTATTAAAATGAATGAGAGGAATGTGTGATATTCATGCCCTAGCGTGTCTGTAGACTTGTTAGTTTTTGAGCAAGGCGTTCAAAAGGTGATTGAAATCGAACCAAATTTCCTATATTCTACTCTATCAAATAAAGTTTCGAAAATAAATAGATCTGCAAGTCGGTCTGCATTTCTGACAGACGTGAACCCCTCACATAAGCAGAATAGTTGTTTAATTACCAGTGACACCACCTTTGAGTCTATTACCAATTACCAGAATTAATTAGTTATGTGACTTCATTATTAAGCAGTGCATCATGCCCACTTAACACAGTCAAAACCCTCTGCTCAACAGAGTATGCTTCTTTTAAAAATCGTCCACCATGTGATGAGGCTTTTTAAATTTAGTGCAAAAGCATGCAGTCTGGCCAATACCATTAAACCATTACAAGCTGTCGGTGGTCTCTTGTTCTCCTTTGAATTCTTGCTCTTAGAGGCACTTTACTTCACACGAGATGGCTTCGTATAGTTTGTCTAGCGTATCCTGACTGAAGTGTTCAGACATTTGCTTTCATCTTGTGCAAAGGCATGCCTCAAAGATGGGTAAAGGTGAAAGTGACTCTGGGGGGGGGGGGGGGGGGGTGGAGTGGGGGGAAGGCTTGTTCAAAGCCGAAGCAAAAGAGTTTCTTCAAGAAAAAGAGTTTCTTCCTTTTTGCAGAGTGGCCTAAATTTCCTGAAAACTAGCTGGTGCTTCCATCTTATAATGCCATTTTGACGGTTCCCCGTTCCACTGTGTGGAGAACGCTATAGACTCTCACTCTCTCGTATCAGAAGGCGGAGCAGCTCTTAAGGCGACTGCAGAGAGAAGTGTGTCTGATTATATTCACAGGTAAGTCGTCGCTCAAACGTGCAGTTATTTTTTTCTGATAAATGGAAAAATAAATAACAGACTCTCCCTCCTCCACACAGCCTGGTCCAGCATTGACTTCTAACCTCCAACTGGAGAGCTGTCAGCAATTGAAATTAATTAACTTGTCCAAAGTGAGGCAAAAACAATTACCCAAGCACGAGCGTAAGAACAATGGGCAGGTTATTACAAGTTTCTTGCAGTTGGCCCTTACAGGAGACGTACGGAGATGATGGATGTCTGTATTTCCAGTGGTGCCTTCTTTCTAATGAGTTCCTGTGCCATGTTGTAGCTTCATTATGGAAAAACAGGATCTGCATTACTGAGAATAATAAGAAATGATAATATCCCAGTAATTAGTATGATTTTTTTATCAGTTAATGCAAGTTTTGGTTGCTGTTGTCAGCCTTATTTTCCTTCTTTTTAATGGTCCGGTTTATGAACGTCAGTGTTCTGAAAGGAATATGAAGATTAGCTCTGTGATATACAAAGCCAGCGATGTGTTACATTTACTAAAGGGAATACATATTTTAATGGAAGCTAAACATTCCTGCCAAAGCTTTTCAATTTCTTCCGCCTGTATCCGTTAGACTAGCAAACTGTGAAAGCCCCTCAGGTTTTTTGACATTTTTCGTTTTCCTCTGCAGACCTGAGAAGCACACACACAAATCAGGGTTTCCACAACTCTGGAGATAGAAAGGCAACGTAGCGAGAAGACCAATCTTGATTTCCTGCGCACACCTGCTTAGAGTGCATCACGGTTCACACCAATACAAACTCGCTCTACGTCGGCCGGTCTGAAGGTCTGTAGCTCTGTTGTGTGCTCGCATGTGAGAGGGAGAAAGACGGAAACAAAAGGCACAAAGTATTTCACGCACATTTCTTTAATCTACTCTCTGTGAATGTAATATTGGAGTGTATTATCGGGGACACACTTTGTGCATCGAGAGAACAGACGGCACCGTGCGGAGGGAAGCCAGTGAAGTCACCCTGAAACACAGAACAGTGTTGAAAGAAACTGCTTCTACCGAGTTTGGAATTAGAGGATTTGTTGCTGTTTTCTGAGACAGTTGGCCCAGTGCTGGTATACAATCACTTCGGCCCCCTGCAGACACGAAGAGCAGCGAACAGTTTATTTGTCTGCTTAATCTGGGATATAAATCTACACTGAATATATGGAAGTGGGAAAGTGGCTGTGACTGCAGGGTGATTTTCTGCAGATAAGGTTAAATTTTTAGCTGATAGCATTGCCATAGTAATACAAGATCCTTTTTTTTTCCGAAAATAACACACAATATGGTGGTTCGTATGTTTTGACTGGACAATTCCAAGCTTTATAAATTAAATATGAATTCTTTTAATTGAGTGGTCTGGGTCTGCCTTCAGAAGATTACAATGCACAGGAGATGATGGTAGTTTTCCCCACTGTGGCTTCTCTGGATTATACCCGCCTTGAGTACTTACATAAGTGGCTTTATTTTTCTATCCATTTAGCCATGGGTAGCTTTTGCCTACTTTATCATCACTTAAATTGCTTTTGGCTTCTCAAATTTACTGACTGGGAATAAAATATCTTCTTAACACAGAGGAAAATCAGCAGACGGCACTCTTTACTGTGAATGGCGAACACCATGCCCAGCAGTCACATACATAATTGTCCTCTACAGCCTCACTCTCTCCATTTTGACATTAATTAATCTCAGGCAATCTCCAAACTGCCCATGGGGCCAAGACCTCACGCCTCCAAACCTTCAATTCCCATGATTGAATTTTACAGAGTTCATCTCTCCAGCCCCTAACTTTGCCACTTTGCTAATGGTGAACGAAAAAAAAGAAGAAGAGTAGAAGTAAAAAAAAAAACTCTCACCATCAGCCATATTCTTTTTGTTATCCATCATGGGCCATAGAGGGGAGGACAAAGACAAATACAGCCAGCCAGAATCTGGGCAGAAAGCGAGAAAGATGACCCCACTGGACTCTGGTGCTGCATTTCATTATCTCACGCAGTCCATTCATTCAGTACCTTTGGACGGACCGGGCCCTAAAACACTCGATCACACCTCTACACTGCATTGTAGCGGGCTGATGTGACCTGTGACGCACATAAATAAGATTAAGATGGTGTAAACTTCCATAATGATGTTATAAGTGAGAACAGGGAGTATAAATGTCACCCAGTGAAGTATTTTCTTTTACAACAGACTCTGACCTGGTTTTAAATTTTAAAACAAGATAAAGAGTCTACAGCCATGCTAGCGGCTCTGTGAGGCTGTACTTAGGCACAGTTGAACAACTGAATGCTACAACGCATGCTAACATGATATGCTGATATGTCGTCCAGTGTCCACAAACACTGGACGACTTTCACCCAGGAGGCCGCTGTTTGTGTCCCGTGTGAAACCCAAACTAAAGGCTGACTTTGCGCATGTTGCTTTACTTAAGAAGTATTATTTCACAAAAACTCTGAGGATCAGTTTTCAGGATTCATCATGGGGGAACCATGAATGTCTGTATTACATTTTGTGATAAAATGTTGAGATATTTCACAGGATAGGTGAAAACTTTAATCTGCTGGTGGAGCAACAGAAAAAGTCAATACATCACCAAAGTCATATTTCATTCTGGACCAAAATGGTGGACTACGCCTCAGACCGACATCCTTAGAGCCATGCCACTCTGAGAAAAAGTAAGGGGTCAAGGTATCATCTCAGATCTGATACACTTCAGCCTCTTAATAATCTTGCTGAGTCTGTCACCTCCAGAACTGCTGTCCCTGCTGTCGCAGACATACTTCCACTGACACTGTGACAGTTATGGCATCATTGCCCAATCCTTCCTCCTGTGGAGCGTGGCAGTGAAAGTAGACTTTGTGGAGTCCTGGCTCTACAAGGCCTTGGATGATGCTGCTGCTGCAGGGCCGCAGTAAGGCTGAGTAAGCCTGAGAAATCGCATGGCTTTGGCCCTGCTGCATCGTGGGATGGCTCATTGAGTCTGCAGGTATGGAGCTCAAGAGTGAGGAATGACTGCAGTCTCTCACAGCTGGCCGGTTTTGCACTCTCTCTCTCTCTCTCTCTTTTCATGTTCCTCCCTCTACCCCTGTCTGCCCCTCTCTACCCCCCCCCCCCCCCCGCCCACTTCCTTTGCTGCTGGGAAATGACCCCTTCTCTCTTTCACTCACCTGTCCTCTCACCTCTCTGAGTCACTCATGTACAGTCATTCTTGCACAATCATGCATATGTGAAAGCATCAGAATGTGCTCAAATCTCAACCCCCACATGTGAAAGTTTTGCATTTAGGTGTCAGTGAGAGTGTGTTTCGCATGTCCCAGTGGCTGGCTGGTTGGCTGGTTGGCTGGTTGGCTGGTTCTCTTTGCAAGGTATGAGCTGACCTGGGTCTCGAAAATGGCAGAGAAACTGCACGACAGATGGCATGTTTAGGATTCTGGGGGCACGGCTACTTTCAACCGAGGTTTGGCACCAAAGCATCCCCTTCTTCCTCCTTCCATCACTGTATACAGATACACACAATGCTCACACATGCCATCACAGATAAACAAGAAGCAAACACAACACCAAATACACATGCCAGGGAATATTCTCATCACAGTATTTTGTCCCGTCTGGTGTGGCGTTTTTTTCCGTAACATAAAAGTTGGCCTTCAGCTTCTTTCAGTGTGACATTGCTTTGAAAATAGTGTTTGGTCACTGCACTTTAGTAGACTACAAAGAATATATAACCCTGTTTCTTCAAAAAGCCGAGAGATCAAAAGCTATGCAGACAGGCACAGCGTACACACATACACCAAATACACCCTACTGAGATCTTATACGACCAGGTGAAATATAGGAGGCTTCTTCTGAAACTAAATTTTTTTGTGGTTGCCTGGCAACTTGAGTTGGTTTGCTTGACATCAAAACAGGAATGCTGAGCAACAATGGTGGCCACACACACACACACACACACACACACACACACCCCAGAGGAGACTTGAAAGCCAGTGTCGGTTTGATTCATTCTTTCTCAGGCCTCCCATCATGAACTAATGTACTCCAAACCATCCATCACCGAGTCTGATGGCTCATTCAGAGACACCGCATTATTTTTACTGATGAAACCTGCTCTCTCTCGGTGCAGCTCAGAGCTGAAGCCTCACTCTGAAGCTCAGCGGGTTACTGCTTTTAAAACATCTGTTGTGCGGGAGAGCAAACCATGCAGATTAAAAGAGTCTGCAATCCCTGAAGCGAGGAGAGAAAAGTTCTGGAGGTCATAGCACTTTCAGTGGATGAAATTATATATTTGATGATTTTCAAAGTAGCATTTGAGACTTTAGGTTATTGTTTTGCCGAGCGCTGACACGGCCTTTGGCATGCCATACCTTCATCCAGTCTGTTCAGATATTTTAAGAAAGCTCCCTGAGCAGCAACAGAAAAGAAAAGGTTACCCACGCATTTCCCAGAGTTGCCCCCCCCCCCCGCTCCCCCCTTGTGGGTAGCTACATATTTATGAAAATTACCTGATTTGAATATAGATGTGGGTATACAGGAGCTAGGGCATTCACAGAAGCACGTTCCTGTTGAATGAAGAGGCGTATTAATAGACTGTTGTTGACTCCACTTCGTGTCTGTCAAAAAGACAGACACACGCTCGCTGTCATAGCCCTAAAGCTGTGTACGACACTCTTCGGGCTTTTGGAGCTTGACAGAAGCTGCCTTCATTCACCAGAGGATAAATAGGTAATTGAACTGGGGATGTCGCTATTAAAATACACAAAGGTATAGAAACAGAGTGCTGTCGCTTCTCCACCTCTCCTCACACACTCACACACTCATATCTGACATGACATATTTTTACTTTCTAAAATTTGCTGTTGTGGAAGAATGAATCTCTTTAGTGCTATTGTCTCTGTTAAAGCAGTTACAAAACACTTAATTCACAACACTGGACAGCTGGGTCCCAGTGGTGACAGATATGCATGCCAGGGTTCAAGCTCTACTTTCACTAAGCATCCTTGAAACTGAATCCTTACCAGCTCTGTTACAGAGGATGCAGTTTTCTAGGATTTTCAGGGGAAAAGGCTCTACAAATCTTTTTAGTTGTCTATAAGCAGGGGCTATACGTTCAAATGTAGGCTAATACTCCCAGATTAACATGCAAATGCTCTCGGGGTGATTGCTTTTCTTTGGCTGATGTTGACCCCCTGACCTCCCTGGAAGAGACAACCCACAGGGGAATTTAACTGCTGGAATCAAGAGCGCGTATTGAGGTAAAGATGTCGAAATAGCTCAACTTGTCCAAATGTCAGCCATCCCTCTTGTAGCCCCCGCGGTTTAGTGGGCTGTATTCCTGCCCTCCACCTGCAGGACAGATGTGCGCCGCTGCCACGTTTCTTCCCCGACGCGCGAAGTGGGGGCGCACTCCTCAGCCATCAAAACCTCGCTCGTGAGATGCGCAGCTGGGACTGGGAGCAAAGCATCGGACACGTCGTCCACCTCCACTCCGCTTGGCCTTTTGTGCACAAGCTCCGGCTGTTTCAGTTAAAGGACAGTTTTGTTTTTTTTGCTTTTTGCCACCCGCGTCCCCCCCCCACACCCTCCCTCCCTCCCCAAAGAGCGGAGGCACATTGTCTGTGGCGCAGCGCGACAGTTCGGTGTCCGATTACAAACCGTGCGCCGAGCAGCCACCGGCACACAGAGCGCTTCTCTGTGGAGCACAAATAGCACACCGGGCACTGGAGGGGCGAGAGAAAAGCTCAGAGGAATCTCTGCAGAGAGAGAAGGAGTTTTACCGAGGTCGATTTCTGACAAGAGACGCAGCAGAACGGAGGATATATCTTCTTCAGCGCATCTTTATTTTGTTGTTTCTCCGTACCACTCTCCTGACCGGGACAAGACACGCAGCTTCGCTCCCTACTAGATGAGCGGGAGTTGGGCACCTCACTTGGTAAGACGTAAGCGTATTTTTTGTATATATATATATTGTAATTATTAACAAGATATATCTACGGCTTCTGCAGACATTCCGTTTTTAAACGCGAGGTATTTGTTTTCTCCTGAAAATAAACCTATGACTTTTACTGCTTGTCATATGCTCTCTATTTCCCAGTCAAAAAGTTAAAATAAGTTCAAACATGTTGCAGAGTGGGAATATGCCAGTATGTCACTGAATTAAATGAAATGATCCACAAACACTGAACCCCACAATATAAATAATCAGTTTTAGAAGTTTTGCATTTTGCTTTGCTGTGTCTGCCCACTTGGTGGTGCTGGCAGAGTGCAACCAGCAGGTCCCTGCGAATTCATTTCCCTTTCAATATCTCTTGACAATCGATTAGGCTCTTGTATCATAACCAATAGTCCAAAAAGTCTTCTGCATCAATACAATATGGAAATATGGCCATTATGATTGTAACAAAAAACAGTCTTTGCTGAAATTGTCAGTGCCTAATGCAAGTTGGGAAATGTTCCCACTCAGTTGTTACTTGTGTTAGGATTTCTAAATGTAATAAGTGTTTTCTCAGTGGATGCATATTGATTGTTATGTGACCTTTAAAGTATATTTGCTCTTATGTTTAGTTTAGTCTGAAGATCCTCATTCTATTTGCCTTCGGTGTAGTGACGTCATTGTTAAAGGAGATGGACAGAATGTGTGCCCTTTACGAGACATGCTGATCGCGTACTGTTTAATACTTGCATTTCACATTTAATGAAAGTGAATAGATGTGCCAAGTTTCTTTTATTCTGCACAACCCTTTGTTGAGCTTGAAAGACCTTCTAGTCATAACCCTTAGACATCAGGCTTCCCACTCAATTGTAGAACCAGAGCTGAGTCCTTGAAAGTTTCTAAGGTTTTGTAAAACTATCCAGACACATTATTTCACAAGTAGTTCATTTGAACTTCTCTTATAATCCAAATTAAACCGAGTTTTCCTCTTCTACAAGAGCCATTCTGACACAGCATGTAATGTACTATTTGTCCGTGGGCGGGTTCAAGAAGATGACACAAGGGTAAATATATGGTTTGTGCTGGAGATGAACAACGTGACTGGTTTTGTGAAGGAGATAAGATATGTGGTTCGTGTGCTCTTCAGTTACCCCACGGCTCTGTCCTTGGCTCTTACCCGGTCCTGGAGTGGATTTAGATGAAAGCTAATCTCCAGCCCTGATGGTGCTGATTGGTGTACGATTAACTGGAAATAATTGTTAACTAAGTCACTTATTTGCCATTGTTGTTTGTTTATTTTAAGCCTGAGGCGAGCACCTTTTTAGAGAACATGCAAATTCGTTCTCAGACGTTGTGTCCAGAGTATAAAGCACCCAGAGCCCTCTTTTCCATTTCATTGGAATTCATACGGGTCGCTGGTTGTTTTGGTCGTGCTTGCTTTCGGGACTTGAAAGCTACAGTTCTGATAAACACAGTCAGCTCCCTCTGATCTTATGGCCTTGGACCCACAAGGATGCTGTGGCTCATTCGTCCTGTCACATATGCTTACCAATGGAGAAAAAGGGACCCTCATCCAGATGGTAGAATTACTTTGGACTCACAGCGTCCGGGCCTTTATCAGACGTTGGATGCTAAAATCCCCGAGGAAAAGAGAGGAAAAAGAAATACAAAACGAGAGAGAGAGAGAGAGAGAGAAGGGGGGGGGGGGGGGGGGGGTGAAAATGCTGAATCAAGGAATCATGTGATATGATAAGTAGCCAGTTTATGTTGCAGCTGAACTGTAGAGAAAAACTGCACGGAGGCAAAACATTAGAATTGCAACAATGGATCGGTTTCTGCAACTATGTTGATAATTTATTAATTCCTAACACTGTCTGGTTGCAGCTTCTCCAATGTGATGATTTTCTGCATTTCTCTGCTTTATATTATTGTAAACTGAATATCTAGTGTTTGGACTGTTGGTCAGACCTTTGAAGAAGTCCACTATTAATTGTTTGATTGAGATAATTAAGTGGCAACAATTTTGAAATGATAATGCCAATTTACTAGCTCTATTGCTTCTGAATACTTGCTTTTTTTTACTCTTTTATTGTACTCAATATTTGGGTTTTGGACTGTTGCTTGGATAAAACAAGAAAATGGAATACATCAACTTGGGCTTTGGGAAACTGTGATGGGCATTTCCTGACAGTTTACAGAGAAGAATGAATTGGTTAATTGAGAGAATAATTGGCAGATTAATCAATAACGGAAATAATTATTAGTTGCAGCCAGTGGCGGCTGGTGGAAAATGTTCTTGGTAGGGCTGTGCCACATCCAATCAATTTCAGCAAACATCCCAGAATGATTTAATGCAAACAAATTAAGGTATCAAACGCGCATTACTACTTTGCAGTTAAATATTTAACATTTATTCCAACACGAAAAAAAGCAGTAAATAACACTTTCACAAACACGTCAGGACATCTTATTTTAGTCACCCTCACAGGGAATTCAGTATAATGTAATATATATAACATATAATAATATTCTGTATAATATAATAATATATATATATATATATATATATATATATATATAATAATAGATATATATATATATATAACTATATATCCATTTCTCAGACAGGTGCTTCATGTCCCTCACTCCCTAACTGTCCATGCTGGTTCTGTCCCCGTTGTTTTAAAAAGATAAATAAGTTATTATCATGACGTCATCCAGCGAGTCAAACCTGTCTGGTGTACAGCTAGTAGAGAAGCTTCATGTACTGCTTCTCTTTCCTGCTAGTCTGCTGTCTGATTGTGAGGTCAGGCTGATCTGGGATCAGCTCTTTCAGTAGTTTCTCCTCTCAGTTCTCCTCTCAAACGGGTCTTGGAGGAGTAGTGCTCACACTGGCGCTCTCCTGTAGAGACTTCTCCTGACGAGAACGCGCAGCTTGGGGCAGGAAAAAAACTGCCCCAAGCTGAATCTATTTGAGGACGCTGATTGGCTGAATTGTATGTCACTCATTTATATCTTTACTCAGCATTGGCTAAACTGCTTTATAGACCCGCCTCTTTGGGGCAGTTTTTCCAGCGCCCCAGCCAGCTGAGACGTGCACACACAGAGAGGAAGAGCAGACAGGCAGAGAGGACAAGCAGGAAAAGCATATATTTACCGCAGATATCATATTTTACACATATTACTGGGTGATTCCATGTTTCAAAAACACAAATATTGACAATTTGTATAGTTTATTTTTATTTTAAATTTTATTTTTATTTATATTTTTATTTTTATTTTTATTTTTATTTTTTGTAGCTCTAGGGGGGGCGGCGCCCTAGCGCCCTCTATGGACCAGCCGCCACTGGTTGCAGCCCTAAACAACATTACCACTTACACTCCTGCCCGTAGACAGAGATAAACCGCAGATGCAGATGAGCCTGTAGTAATGGATACCAGCCACACATTCCAGCGCCTACTGAAAAGCAGCATATGATTAGCATGATTGATGTTTGCACTGTGTTGGGAATTTGCCCGAGCACTGATACAGAACACCGGCACAAACACAGCAATTAGTCCTAGCCAGGAGGAATCCATGATGAAAATGACCCTAGTGGCCTCAGCGGGCTGTGGGGTCGCCATGGAAACCGTTTGAATGACAAGCCCTATTGTCGTCGACCTTTGTGATTCGGCGTCCCCTCGGGGGTCGAGCCCTGTTGGGAGTGAAAGTGAAAGGCATTATCGTGCACGTGTAAACCAAACAGCCATTACCCTCTGGCCCCTCGGTGCTCTTTAAGGCCCCTCTGGTTACTTATTTATCTGACACCGGCAAGATGGGGCTTTGGGGTAGTTTGTCCCTGTACACACAGCCTCACAAAAGATCTGGGTTTATTGGCTGTGAATTGCATGGAAGCCCCCCGTTGTACAGATCCTACTCAGTGGATGATTTATTGCTTTTTATGCAAGTAAACTTAGAGACTCAAACAATAGCTGAAGTGGTTTGCTGTTCCTCCCTGCTGTGCTTTGTCCTCTCACCACCACGGGCTATTTATACATCACAACCACTTTGCCATTATCACATCCCTCCCCTCGTACTTGCTGCCACTTCTGATTTCAAGACTGTAACTCCAGAAGAAGCGTCCCCCCATGTGAGAAACCCTAATTCAAAAATATTTATGCTCGTTTTCAGGGCTTATTTGTGCCAGTAGTAGCATATTCAGATACATTTCTGACCTATCCCTACATAACAAAGGAAGTTGCCAGGGCGTGAGTAAACAATTCTTTCATTTCCACCATTCTCAGTTATTTAGTAAGATGGTGTGATGTTGCTATGGCTACTCCAAGGTTCCCCTGCAGTGGATTTGCAGTGCCCCGTGAGTCACACAAAAAAAACCTGAAAATGTTGGCAAAATGAAAGTTTGTCATTCACGGCACTTCTGTTCTTTAAAGGCCAAAGTGTCACAGCAGTTGCCATGGAGAGCGCAAGGAAGCTATCAAGTGGGATGCACAATGCAACCCCATAGCATCTGTTGTTTATCTACAATTAAAGTCTGCATTACGGAGAAAGCACAGTCTCTTTCCATTAAGGTCAGCTCTGAAAGATTTGTTGCTTGTATGGTGGCATTATTTCAAACGCATTGTGACTTTATTTCCTGTGAGGAATATTATAACATAATGCTATAGCAGCTGGAGTCAAGTGAGTTAAAGTGAAAACACAGCACACACACACACACACACACACACACACACACACACACACACACACACACACACACACACACACAGGATGAGGAGAGATTTATGAAAAGAGCAGGACATTAAGTGTTAAAAGTGAATTGTGTATAAACACACACACACACATACAGCACTTCTCTGATGGGACAGCTTCTTGTAAAACAAGGCGGGGGAAGCTGTGATAATTCCACACCGCATGCTAAACAGCACAGGGGCAGGTGGAGGAAATAATTTGAGTTTGCGGTGCGACAGGGAAGCACAAGCAAAGCGATATGTGATCCTGGATGCGCCATTATTTCTGCTGCTGCCAGATCCAAGAATGAATGACTGTGGTCTGAGTAAAACATCCAGTCTCATGTCCACACGTCAAAGGGAATTAGAGCCGCTGAAGCAGCCTTCACTCTCCCAGCACTGTTACACCACATTTAGCTCGGTCCCTCTCTCTGCTACAACCTCAAAGCCCCACTCAAATAGCAGAGGGATCTGTCTTTTAACCACCAGTACAGGAAGAAAAGGGATACTATATTTGGGTCACGATTAAATAATCCCCAAATCCTCTTTTTCACTTGGGGATCAGGCCAAGACGATGTTTGAAAGGTTAAACAGAGATGGAGCCAAAACTTCTGTGACAACAGGAGAAGCGCTTATTGTAAACTTATTTAAGTTTGGAGTTTGTTCTACTAACTTAGGCAACCGAGAGAGCAGTCGAGGAGAGAGTGTGTGTGTGTGTGGCGAGGTGTAATGAATCTGGCGGGCGGAGGGTGAAAAGAGAGAGTTTTTAAAATGAGAACTCGAGGAAGAGAGAGTGAAGAGGCTTTGCTGGTCTTTGTTTATTGACTGAATGAGCGCCACAGGGCCATTTGAAGGGTGAAATGAGTCATGAGTTGTCACCAAACACACACGGAGACAAACACACGCTTTTCTTTTTTTTTTTCCTCTCTGGGCCGTCACCCAGCTGCATTTCTCTGGAAGATGAATGACTTTGAAACGTGAATGAGAGCATCATTTGATAGCGGCGCTCAGCTCGTATATTTCTCTTTTATAGGAGCTGCTGCTTCTTTTCAGGCTGCAGCTTGTACTTCTGAGGTGAGAGGAAAAACTGGACTGCCTCCTGTGAGACTTTGACACCCGCCGCTATGTATAGTCACAGCTAAATTAGCAGCCTCCACCTATTACTAAAGCAGGTGCGGGGACTTTGTGTGTTTATTTTGTGTGTCGTGCATTACCGTGTTCGCCATATGTTTTCCCCATCAGCAGGAGCCGATGAAGCTGAAGTCTTTGGTGGGTTTGAGTTTTTCTACCCCTCATGGGACGCTCAACGCAGCGTCTTATCTTTATGAAGCATATCATTAGACGATAAGAAGCTCTTTTGATGTGATGTGTTTAGAAGTATCAGAGCTTCATCTAACAGCCAGAGAAGCCCTAATTTGATCAATGAGTGGATATAAATGCAGAAAATCCTTTAATCTTCAGCAAATGAAAACATTTATCTCTACTTTGAAATCATTAGGAAGGGCTAATCAGAGAAATATCCTCAAAAAGAACGAGGATGCTTTCCTCAGCAGATGAATGAGAAAAAACGAAATTACAGAGTGCACTTTATTCTTTTTTTCCAACCTTATATGAACGTTGCCGATAACATCTGAAAGATAACTGCTTATAGTTCGGCCACGCAGGGGAAAAAAAAAAGGGGAGCGGAAGAGAGATACAGAGTGAGATTAGGGGAGAAATATAAAGAGAAAAAGTGAGATAGAGGTGAAAAGATAAGAACTTAAGTTTCACAGACACAAAGAGGAGCAGCGCCTGCTTTTTGAATTCAAAAAGAAAAATGTAAAAGAAAAAAGGAAGAGGAATTATGTAGTGATAGAAGGGCCGATACGAGGATTGTCGAGCAGACGGGCAGACTGTGCGGGTTCGAGGGAAATTGTTAAATATACAAGAAGGAGTTCGAGCCGGTCCCCGGTGCATCTGTCTGCTGGATCCATCTGTCAGTGCTAGAGGTCCTTAGAGAGGGACGGAAAGAGAGACGGACGGGAAAGACAGGAAAAGGCAAGAGAGGGAAAAGTAGGCACAGGCAGCAAGAGAAGGGAAGACAGGAGAGAAGGGAGATCTGACAGAAAGAAAAAAACAAGATGAAGAGAAAATGAAGACGCACTTACCACTGGGGAAGAAGGGAACATGTCGTCCTCACTCTTCTGTTTGACTCACTCAAGTCCCAATGTCCTCTTATTCTCAATAAACTAAGATTTACAAAGATTTTTCGACCATAGTAAAAAAAAAAAAACACATAATGAGCTTTAGAAATACGATACAATGTTGAAGATTGAACCTGCGGTTCACAATCTTTTTGCTGGTGAACATACCCCTTGTATAGTTGGGGCTCTCTACAAATTTGTATCACAGAATTTTGCTTCTATCTCCTTTCCCACCCCATTAATCATCTCACATCTCCTCAAATTCATCTTATGGCCCGACTCAGGTTGAAATACCACTGAACTTACATACCAAACTGCTTATAAAGTAGTTAAACCTAACCCCAATACATCAGTCACAGGTGCCATATTTAGCTGATAATGGACTTTCCGCTCGTATTTTTACATTGTTGTATCGACACATTTAATAAGTGATGGATCTCAGCATTGCCACCATTATTGCAGGAGGTTGCTGAGGCGCTACACGGGCAGAAAACAGCTCTCCACCTCCTCTGCATGTTTTTAATACTTTTTTTTTAGTCACAGTTAATATTCTCCTTAAAACTTGCTAGATTTGAACATCAATCAAAAAGAGCAAAAATGCCAAGTCTCTAACAAGGAACCTAAATGTGATATTAAAGTAGATGCCGCATTAATAATGCAGCAATTTACATAGCGATTCATTAAAGGACCTCTGACTTCATTGTGTGCCTGTAACCAAACATATCCGCCTTTTGAAAGGAGAGGAAAAGTGAGAAGTGAGAAGCGAGGAAGGAAACACATTCGTGTGGTTTCTCCTTCACACACACCTACTGTATCGTTTCCAAAAAACACTCCACACACTCCAGACATGAGACCCTCGTGAGTCACGATGCCCTTTTGTGGTCTGTGCAGGGCACGAATGCGAATGTGTAGTCTACCCTGTTTCGTAGACACAATGCTGCCTCAGTTCTGACGCCGAAACCGCACAGAGGACGTGTGGTCTGATCTAAACCACCAGCTGTGAATAGCAGACCACGTATTATTCCTCCCGAATAGCATCTCGTTCTTTCTTGAATAAACTGTCAGGAAGAATGAGCCCTCAGTTAAAAATCTGCCTGGCGGTCTTCCAAGCGGTGCACACCTTATTTTGTTTATTGCACACTGACAGTAGTACTCTAAGCTGACTTGACTTTGGCCTTTTTTTTAAGCTCTTTGCACAAGAGGAAGTGGTCATTTGGAGTTAAATACTATTAAGTGGGAGTTTGGTTTCAAGGGATATTTTTGTTGTGGAACATTAAGTCTGTTAAAAGTCTAGCAAGGTACTGGGTCTCAGTGATAAGGAGATTAGTTGCTGTAAAAGACAATGGGGTAATTCTAGCTGTATTGCCAAGAGTGTACTTTTCTTGAGTCGGTTGGCTCGTACAGTGGTCTGATTATGCTTTTCATGAAACAAGAGATTGTTTCTTTTCTCCCGCTCTGCCTATTGTGTTCCCCCTGAAAAGTTCATTCATGAGTTGTGCTGACTCTCTTCTTCTGCTCTGTTGGGACTCAAAGTGGATTGTTTAAAGATTCTCCGGGATGAGCTGTTGTTGTTTTTTTACCGGCGTCCTTTGTCTGGCATAGAAAACAGGAGACTCAAATACAAACAGACACCAAAGTGTCTGAAAAACACACATCCCAGTGTACACACACACACGTTAAGGTAGTATGCTGTGTGCCGCCGTGTTGCCTTAACAGAAGAGACAAGCTTTAAACCTTGCAGCATCATATAATGTAGACCGAGACACGGAGGAAGAGGTGGTCAGGTAGACAAAAAGATGATATCAATAAATAAACCGCCAAGAATAAGCAATTTGAATAAGTCAAGGCAGTAACGGAAATATCCCTGTGTGTGCAAAGGAATATTAATAGTTCTGCTGCTTATTTCACATGCAGCCCTGCTCTCACGTGCATGAGGTCACGGGGTCGACTGAAAGGAAAGGCTCCAGTTTCACTTTCTCAGAGATGGGACCCCCACCGGTTGACCTTTAGCCCGAGCAGACCCGACCTTCCAACTCCACTGATGCCCTTTTTCAAAGAGATACACATGCAGGTGTGCAAGAAAGGTGCGCCCGTTGCATGGAAAAACACTCTCACCGTCAGCAGCAGACTAAAAAAAGAGAAGACAATTGCCTTAATGTGGCTAAGCCGAGATCATCAGTATAAATTACGGATAAAATGGATTTTGTTGCAGGAAAGCTTCGCGGTTGTTTTGGACTCAAGCTGTTCCAGAACAGGCGCAATGAGGGAGGAACTCCTACGCAGAGGATACATTTCCTCTGGACTTGCCCGTCCACAACACTTTGTTTGAGTGCAGTTCTTGTCATTAAAATCGGACCTCTGCCCTTCCGAAGCATGGGCCCTGTAGCATCCTGATTCATTTTGTGCTCCACGCTGTTCCCCGAAGGCTTTCTTGTTCGAAAAAGCACTCCCTTCTCTGCAGCGGTTAAGGGCAAAAGGGGATTCTATCCTGCAGGGTCAACGTCTTTTTATTGACTTTAGAAAAGCACACAAAAAGGAGTTGTGTCTCACACTGCGAAGAGGAAACTGTTGCTTGAGCCCATCAAGCAGCTGATACTCAGGAGGTAATTGTGCGAGTAAAGATAGTTGATTTGAGTTTTTTGTTTTTTGGGGGTTTCTTTTAATGCCTGAAATGAGCTCCACAAACCATTCCAAATAGTTTTTAGACAAAAGAGGATGTTTTCCCTCCTTTTCCTCAACCCCATTACAGCTCCCACCCACCTTCTCACTCTGCGCTGAATACCATAATATTAATACAATACTTAATTCATCCCCAGAGGGCAATAATCCTTTCACTCGCCCTCCCTCTTGATGTGGGAAGGTCAGAGTTGCCTGGCAGCTGGATCTGTGAGGGAGGCAGTAACTTACCTCAAGGATACTATAAACCCCTCAGTGTTCAGTTGTGTGGCCAGTGTTGTGTCTTAGTACGCATGAAACAACAAGCACTTTCTGCTTCCTGGAACTGGTTCAGTCCCACAGGTGCTGGCAGGTCTATCTATGAACACAATGAGACGCAATGTAACCTATCATTGTCCTCAGCGGAGCTCCACACCCACAGCGCCTCCTTCTCTCACCCTTTGGGCCCCGTATATCATAATTAACACTTTCTCATTGCAAATATATGTTTCGTCTTGGCTTAGTCTCTTGCTTTATAATTGTACGTGTATGTGTGATTTCTCACCCTCTCAGATACCTAGAGTTAATCGGTTCTAGCTGAAGCAATTATAGTAATTGGCAGGTTATAGTCCCTCTGTTTTCAGCTTTGATTTTCAATGTGCCGTGTACAGTCACATGATTTACTGCTATTGTTGTGTAGCAGTGGTAGCAGAACCCACCTAAAGAAACAATTACCCAAATCACATTGTTATTGCTGCCTCAGCAGCTGGACTGCAATTTAGCCGCACGTCTGACTCTGCGTCTGGTCCCGCACATGCTGTCACTCGAAATGACCTATTCCTCTCCTTTATTCTCTCTCTCTATTCTGTTTCTAACACACAGCTGCCATTTTCGCACACTCTCTGTATACACAGGAATGCAACATGTCGGGTTGATTAACGCAGATCATCTGGCTGTATCATTCCCTTGAGAACAGAAAGCTTTCACACAAATATTTCTACACTTGCAGCCAGATGAATACATTTTTAGATGGATATACACAGTGATGGTGGGATACTAAAAGATGGACAAACATAAAAGATGGCTGTCCATGGCGAGTTGGGAGGTTATAACAAGTAACAGAGATGGAGTCTAGCACACCTGGAAGCCACATGTGGATTACCCCGCCTGCCCCCACCGGCGTCCCGGCTTGGAAAACGCCATTGTCATCATTACAGCAAAGGGTGGAGGGGATCATTAAGTCATTATTTATGTGCTTTCTGCTGTTTTATCACCTCCAGACACAGTCTCACAATGCAGACACCCACACTCACAGCCCCAGAAGAATAACATAATTGTATGAGGCAGCCAAGGGGGTCCCGTCTAATAGAAAAAGTGCAGACATTAACAGTCTGGGCCAGCTGTACAAGCGACGAACCCAACTTTTTTTATGTCCCTGTTAGGCTCATTTACACCTAGTGTTGTTTATGTTTATTTACACGCCGCTCACACAATGAACCGCCACTTCCAGGTTTCTTCGGTTTGAGGCAATGAGGTAGCAGAGTGTAAGTTTTTACAAGCAATTTCCCCCTTTTTGCAATAGCAGTAGTTTGCCGCATTAAAAAAAACCGCATCACAAACAGAGCGCTTTAAACTGCCTCTCGCCCCAATTTTGGCTCCTTCGCCTGCAACATGTTCCAGCCTGGAAAAGCAGCGAGGTTGTTATAGGTATTTTTCTGAGAGTTTTGAATACATTTTCACCCGTTCTGTCATCATCTCACACAACAAAAAAGCCTGGTGTGATGGTGAAAACACAGACATATGGGCAAAAAAATAAATAAAGACATGGGGATTTGGAATAGAATAGGATGTTAAAGAGACCTGCGCTGCGTTGCACCTGGAGCTTTGGCGCCTGTGAGAGGCCATGTAGAGTCAGCTCTCTAGACATCGTCGTCCCAGATACTCCCCCCGGTGTTTCCTTTCCCCTTTAGTTTAAAAGGGGGGGTTGCTTTTCCAGCTGTGCCTGACCACCTCACCCTGAGTCTGTTCCCCTGTTGTTTTCATGTCCTTATTCAATTACCTCAGTGGGACCACTCTCCTGACACATGGCATACACACACACACCGGACTGGAGATGTGAGGAATTGCAGTTTTATGGCATGTGTTATTCATGGTGATCCCTTTGCACTCGTCATAGCCAAGCCACACTTTCCAACCTCATTTCTCCTGAAGTGCCTCTAAACTCCTCGCTCCCTTTTCCTTCCTTCCATCTAAACTCATCTTCCATTAATCCTATCCATTCTACTCCTCACTCAGCGCTCCTTTTGTTTCCGCCTAACCTCTTTAACACCCCTCTCCTCTTCCCTCGAACCTCCTCTATCCAAGCCTGTCCCCTTAATTTCATCTCATCCAACCTCTTACTCTTCATCCTCGACTGCATCTCCTCCATCCTTTGTTCCTCTATTCCTCTCATTATTACCGGCCTCTCTCCAGTAATCTACCTCAAGTGACCCTAAACGACTTTCTTGACACCTCTTCCTCTCAAGTCTTTTGCACCTCTCCATGTTTCTGAGGAGCGGGTCAGTGCGAGTCTGAAAGCCATTACCTCGCAAGTCTTTCGGTCTTCCCAGACAGCCGAGCAATGCCTTTGCTCACATGCATGTTCTCATTTTCTCTTGTTCACACGTACTCACTTGAACAGAAATAATATACATGGCAAATATAATATATGCAGGTATCCAGGCTGGACTTGCTGGAGCGTAAATCGCAGCACATCTACACTTCAATTTCTTCTGACTGCACGCAGCTGAACAATACAAGTCAATGTGATAATGCATTTTGGGATTTCTGAAAGCTATAATACTACAGAGCACCGAATAACACAGAAGAGCACAACATTTCTACCATCTTATATGCTTATATTTTAATATGCAACATTATTTGACAGCCCTGTATATGATGCAGATTACAGTATTATATGAGAGTAATCACAGATGCTTAATTGCTGCTAACCTGCAACACATGTTGACATTGGAAGAGGGATTTTGTTAGATTCAAATGTTTTAAGAAAGAGGAAAAAAAGGAATTAGGCGCACAAGATGCAAAATAAGCTTGATTATAATGCCTCCGGTTGGGAAGTTGTCGCCGTATATAATCAATTGAGCTTGAAACAAATGTTATTTTGTTTTAGATTAACGGAGAAATTATGCAGTCAAATCCAAAATAATCACAAAACCCTACTGAGAAATCTTCAGACTTAAGCTGTTATCCCTCTGTGGGGATATACTGTACGTAAACGTCGAGGAGGGTGTTATGGGTTGCTGAGGAGATGATGTGCACACACACACACACCTCAAAAACCTCAACATTGTACAGCACAGATTAGTTGGTCCAACATCCTGTCGGGAAGTTATTGAAAAATGCTCACAAAAACGTCCAAGATCCCAAGGTAATGTCTTCAAATACCCTTACTTTATCTATCAGTCCAAAATACATTTAGTTAACTTTGATATAGAACAGAAAAAAGCAGCTGTCACACTTAAGGAGCTGGGTTCAGTGTGGCACATACCATGACCACACATGAAAGACATGCAAATATCAATAGATACGATCAGATGAGCAGCTGTTCACACTGTTATATAATGTCAAACTAAATATAAGGAGGCACAGATACAAAACACGCACACACAGAGGAACATGCAAGTAAACATAAACTGATACAAGTGGGTCAGGCACACTCGCACTAAAAAGGAGGTATTTCAGTAGTAATAGATACATTTGGGTCAGGTAGACAGCTGTGCACACACATTCTATACACACATGCTTTAAGGTATAGGAGAGAAAACACACACACACACACACACACACACACACACACACACACACACACATGAGGAACATCTGTTTTTGGCCTACAATCAAGCCCAGATGGACCCCAGGGCTGGTGCGTCAACACCAGTGCAGACCACACATTATATACGCCCAGTATTCTTTGCGACTGACTCCGGGGGATTTAGAGCAGTAAAGGGGTATTAACCAGGACCACAACCTGTAATTGCTATCATAATGACACAGGACGTTATTTCCAAAAACATGCCATAATTTTCGAGGAAATGTAGGTCAGTCGACGAGCTTGGTGTCTTTTGTGACTTGAAGAATTAATATGCATTGTGAGGACAAGTTTTTTCTTTCTTTTTTTTTTCAATCTCTGCAGCAATAGCCTACCAGGCAGAACCTAAACATAGAAAGTGAATTAATATATTGGAGTTAAAACTGGTGATATTTAAGCTTTGATGTTGAGCCATCAAAGGCGTCATGAAACTTTGGTTCAGAAGGGTAGCCAGTGTTTGCGCTGTACTGTATTTAGCCGTGAGCTTAAATTAGACCCGTCACAGCTATAGACACATGCCATACCGACTTGTGTTTCTCTTCATCTCCGGGAGGTTGATGTAGCTGTTCCTGCTGATTAGATGGTATTGTGTTTGCTCCCAGGTGGCATTTTGGGTGGAGTTGTGGCGGCATGTATGTATTAAAAGACAGAAGAAAAACAACAAAGAAAGATGGTGTGTGTGTGATTGTGTCAGCTTGCCCTTGTGCCTTCATTTCAGTGAAGTGAGGGCACAAAGCACCTGGCCCATACCTGCCTCATCAAGTTAGTAGAGGAGCCTGCAGCAGTGGAGAGTTAATACTGGCCCAAATAGAGACTACAGAGGCTCACTTTTATCCCGTAAACCTTGGAGTTTCCCCCACAAAACTCATTAAACACCAACATGAAGCCCTAAGCAGCTCAGTGCATTTACACACACACACACACACACACACACACACACACACACACACACACACACACACACCTGCTCTCCCACTGTATACCTGCTTTGCTGACACATGCATTCTTATAACAATTATAGAGCATCCACACCCACCTCCCAGCGAGATGGAGGGCTGGGTTGTTGATAATTCTATCTTTGTAGTTTTACCCAGACGAAAAAATGTTAAAGACATACTGCAATGTGTGATATGTCGCAATTTGCAGCTTTATAAGTCTGTTTGATATGCGATTTGTCCCGTCATTGAACACACGCTCACACGCTCGCAGACAGACAGGATGTATTTTCTCACTCTTTGTAGCCTCTAAATCCCCGTCGCTCTCTCAGTTTTTCTGAAGGCAGTGATGACACATTATCAAAGTGATTTCTATTTGTTACATGGCTCATGCAGGTCAATTAGAGGTTGTTGTGTTGTCTGTGTTTTGGGGGCAACGGTGGCAACGTAACCCCAAAGATGTGCAATTAGTTGTCTGACTGTGACGTCTTCAAATATTCACAAATGTTTGTCATGTGGAGTTTCAAAAGGCTGCGTTGTTGCTGCAAGGCAGTTATGACATGAGCTGAAGAGAGACTTGACTGTGTGTGTGTGTGTGTGTGTGTGTGTGTGTGTGTGTGTGTGTGTAAGCGTGTTTGTGTATATGGGTGTGTGTATATTTGTTCTAAGGTTCTATGTAGCGCCTTTCTTTGTCGGTGAAAATATGGCAAATTGTGCCACACTTGCGCGCGCGCGTGTGTGTGTGTGTCTTTAATTGTGCACACCTGTGACGTGTATCTTTACATTCCCCCCCCCGCCCCTCTTTCCATCTAATGTGGCATGTTGATGATTTAGTAGCTGTCGGAGGTGATTAACTGTGCAGGTCACGCTTTCTGTCTGAAGCTTCATGCTTTTAAAGGAGGGCAGAGTGTCATTGATCAGAGAAAGAGACCGTGTGGAAACATTACAGTGAGACCTGATTAGTAAGAGTGTAGCGTGACGCGCAGAGGGATCAGCATCAATAATGTCACCAGTGGAAAATCTGCTTCAGCCTCAGTTTTCTATTTCCCTCAGAAGTTTGATGTCTCCCCTCCTGTCCTTGTCTACAAAGTGGGGCCGCACCTCAAATGCAAACCCCCCCGCCCCCCCCTCACACACACCTCCGGGCTGTTATGAAAGCGTGTCACATCCTGTGTAAATTCTACATACATTCAACATATGATACCATTTTCTATCACCACGAGCAACTCCTTATATAAGGCCGAAACCCGTATTTAACTATTGTGTCTTCCTCGGCACTCTGTAAAATTGTGCTCAAATTTACTGCTTCTTTTGACCTTCCAATTGGCATTTACAGAGGAAATCTACCTGTACAAAAGGCTTTGTCACAGTGGTTAATGAGCAGATAGTGAAGGACAACCTGATCATTAAGCCTTTGGACCTAAGCATGAAGATAATGGCTCCCATTGATGTGGGTGAGATAATGTTGGGGGCTGTTTGTGGTGTGGTCTTAAGCTTTCTACCCAGTGTGCGAAATACAGGGGGTCGAGGTGGGGTCCGAGATTACTTGACTGACCCTTGAGACCCTTCAACAGCAAAATGTTGTGTGTTTTCTGGATTTTCTTCTTTTTTTTAATTGCCACTTTCAATTGTCAATAACGTTAGAACTTTACCAAGTGCAACCTGAAAAGCAATGGATTTGTTTCTGCTTCGACATAATGGTTACACTCGGCTGTGCATAAGGTGAATAGTTTTACAGCGACAACCAAGTGTGTGTGTGTGTGTCGGGTTAAAGAGAAAGAGGCTAGTGATCCTGTTGCAAGGCATAGTTGCTGCGTGGTTGCGTGGTTGTGTAGTTGTGTAGGTGTGTAGTTGTGTAGTTGTGTAGTTGTGCGAGCGGCCTCATTGTTAACAATATTTGCGCTGGTGACGTGTTTGCAACGCCGGTATAGTTGTTGCCTCGGCTTGCGTCCTTTAAAACTTGTATATTGCTCATTCGGTCTGTGTAAGACTTTATCTGGCATAACACTGGAGCGCTAGACACAGTAGGTGGGACCCCCAGATTACCTCTGGGTATTTTTGCACATTGTTTTTACCTGACAGCAGCACAACTGTTTGGGGGGTAAAATACGGGTTGTTTATGGCTACCACAAGGCAGTTTGCCGAGGTAATGATGAATAAAATGTGTTGTTTGATTGACGTTTTGTAGGCTATCATTGGGGACATAGTTGAAGCAGACTACAGTTATCGTCCTCAAGTGAAAAAAAACGCTACACAGACATCATGAAGCAACTCTGTAACGATGGACGTCTCCTCATCTATTAATATTTGCGATTGTTGGCCCTGCTCTTCCTCACTTTCGCGGTTTCACCCCTCAGAGAGTGTGTTGCAGGATGTGTACGTTGTTGTGCTTCTTCAAAAACAGCCTGGCCTCTCTCATGGGGAAAATACACGCAGAAGGAAATGCAATTACCGCCTCCCAGCAGAATCTTAATCACCGAGCCCTGATGTTGAAAGTTAGCCTCTTTTAATGCATTGCATTTCAAAGACACCGCACAAACCATTTGATTTACTCGCTCCCATCTTCACAGGATGTAAATATGCTTATTAACCAGCCGTTTTTTTAATGTGAGCATTCCATGACCTCAAGAGGAGCCAATGACTTTATTCAAATAGAATCTCTAAAGATACACCAGTGAAATGATTATATTTACACTGTTTATCTAAAACCTGAAGATTTCTGTTAGTGTAGAAAATCTGGACAAAAATATGAATCATCTTTGAACAAAGCACTTAGAAGTAGTTAACTTTAGGTTCAATGTTGACACAACACATATTTCCTGGTGTGCAGGTGCTTGCAATAAGTCACATCTGTTACTGTGCACGATGTATGCACAGTGCATGTAACATACGGTGTATATGAATGCAGAATCAATATGTTTCAAATCCAGTGCCTCCTAATTGTACCACTGACTAATAAAGTCTTCTTCTGGACTCCAACTGGGAATCAAATGCCCAATTAAAGCCTTTACCCTTAGGCCCTGCGCCGGTAGAAGTGGGCAGAAGTGAGGAGGTAGAAGAAGAATCACTGAACTAATAAACTCCGTATTTGAAGTTTTTGTCCGTTTCGTGGCCTTAATAGATCCAGAGACACGAGTTGCCTGGGGCTAAGGTGTGTAGGTGGGATCTGAGAGTGACTTCAAGTCTCAGGTGTCTCTATTTTTGAGGAGGCCAACTGTCGGAGTGGACTAGTCCACTGAACTCTCGCTGAAACGCAAAGCCTTCAGACTCCACACTAGCACACGGAAAAAGAAAAGAGAGGCAGAGACAAAGATGGAGGCCAGACAGAGAGAGATAGATCATCCTACATCTGTTTGCTTGGTCTAGCAGAGACACGATCACATCGGATGCCTGAGGGCTCCGTCTCCGACTGCGCTCCTCCGTTGTTCCAGTTTACCCTTGGGAGACATGTTCGGGGAGACAGAGACTTCAGGCAGGCACGCACACGCACACAAACACACAAAGACCACTTCTGCAGCGTCCTTTCTGGTGTTAAAACAGCTGCTGTTAACCAAACCCATTTCTCCCTCTCATTAAAGCTATAACTTTCTGCTATTGTGCCTGTCTCTGGTGTTAACGGGACAAATTAACAACTTAGGCCAGGCACTCAACAGACACACACAGACACGCACACATGCCCACACTCGGGTAATTAATTGGTTCCAGTGGAGCCAAGAGCTAATTTACTATCCCTCCTGCCACATTTCTTCAGATACTGTAAGACGCCTCATCTCAAGGCAGCTTCCTTATGGCTCCCTCCCCATCTGTAGGTCCTTTATGTGTGTTGAAGTATAAGTGTCTATGTTTTTTTTGTTTTTTTTTGCCAACGAGGTGGTTGTTGTTGTTTTTTAGGCATATAATTACTGAGCTGTAGGAGTTGGCAGCCTGTTAGGCTTGTTATCTTGGTTAGGTCGATTGCAAAAAACACGTGGAGAGATTGATTGAAGTCCACTGTCTCCCTTCGGGTTTGACCAATTGGGACTCATGACAGTGACGGACCAGATTTAAAAGAAAGAAGATGAGGCCCGAAAGTTCACTTAAAGATCCAGGCAGCTGAAACAGTTTTGTAAAGTTAAAGATAGATCATATTGCAGCTGACCTAATTTCTCCATAAAGTATAATCCACTAGTGTTATACACTTAAGAATGGGAAAGAAATAGACACGACGTGTACAAAATACACCAAATTGAAGTTGGCATTAGATAATGCCTCATTTGCATATTTTAGCGTAACATTTCAGAAAACTTGAAGAATTTGCTTAAAATAAGTAATCCGCGAGGGAAGTTACATGGTGACATCGATACGTTTTTTCACCCATTTCATTGTTATTATAAAATGATAGCTGCATCAAAGTAACAGGTCTGTATTACAAACGAGTAAATAGTACAATACCTCTGATATGTGGTGGAGTACAAATATAAAACCTCACATTGAGTACATGTACTGTTAAGCCCTCCACCTCTGCTTATAGAACACCCACCAACAGTACACACAGTTGAACGCTTTGTACATTTACAGCAAATATAACCGAAGAGACTCGACCTCCCTTGCAGCGGAATCTATCTGTATGAGATTTCATCCATCATTCCCCCAGTCATATCCTGTCACCGCTAAAGCTGATATGATTGATTATCATATTAGTAATGGTATGATTCAAAACTGCAGTATTCTGTGCAGAACCCCCCCCCCCCCAGAAGTCTCCCATCACTGATTACACATTCTCAACTGAATGAGAGGAATTTACCCTTGGATGAGTGTAATTTTCTTTTCATTTAGAGTGTGGTTAGCATCAAGGTAGCATTTCGTTGTTGTGTGAGGCGCGTCTGTGCCCTTTTGAAAGGACAGACCTATGAGCTGGTCCTGTAGTTAGTCGTCGCCCTTGATATTGGCAGTAGCAGCGAGTGCAATCACTTTGCTTCTTCACCTCAGGAGGTGCAGAGGGCAGGTGTGTTAGTGTGAATGGCAAGTCTGTGCACAGCTGTAGACTGTGATAGCGTAATTTGGTGCCCGGTGAGACAGTCGACTACCCGTTAACCAAGCATGTAATTAAAGCTTTAAAAAAAAATGTCACCATCCCTCAGTGGTGGGCTTTATGCCCCCCCCTTCGCCGCATGAGTTTAATGTTTGTATTTCCTGCATGTGTGGCGAGTTGTTTTGTTGAACGTCTTCAGGTGTTGTGGCCATTCTCGCACCACTGCCTTGATCAGGCGGCAGATGACACCGCTCCTCTCATGTGTATCGGCGCTGCTGATGCACCGAGAACAAAGGCTTTGAAGTGCAAGACATCTTTTGATGCCGATGCATTACTCAAGCAGTTAAACATTGAGAAAATGACATGAAATTCTTCAAAACAGCCACGAGGGGATTGGTTTGATCATCTCCAGGGTGAAAAAAAAGAACCTGTTATTGTGCTTGCAAATCAGTTGAGGGATTTGGGGGGTCTGTGTTAGTCTTCAGTGCTAGCAGTCAAAGTCATCGATGACATTAGCATGGAAGATGTACCCTGCATCTTTGTAAAAGGGAGCTGGCAACCTAACACTTGCTTTCCTGTCAGAGAGGTGCGTCTTTAGTACATGAGGTCATGGAAATATCAACCATCAGTGAGATGTAGTTTTGGGACAGGGGTGACAAACTCTCGGTTTCTTCTCTGACATTTAATCCTCTGCAAGGTTGTTGTGACAATTTGCTCCCTGTGAACAGCGCTTTCTTGACACTGAGAGCGGCTCAGACAGTAGCCGGAGGGTCTGGGCTCTGTGTCAGAGCCGCTGTCTCAACAGTCGATCGGTGCCTGCGTCCGCCACTGGATTTCTTCACAAGTTGTCACTGTGTTATGCAGACATCTCTCAGAACAGCAGCGGCAGCAGCAGCCTGGCTGTAGAGGTAGAAAGAGGGCTTGTGCAATACTGTTCAGAGTGCGTGCCGTCCACAGATCCTGATGAAGCTGATATATGCATTCCTCGGTCTGTGCTGCAATGTGGCCTCATTTCATTTTTTAATTTCTTCAGGGTCTTTTTCTTGTGAGGAAGGTTTGACATTTCGGAAGCTACGGCCTGAAGTGGGCTAACTTAGCCTAGCGTAAAGACTAAAAATGAACAGCAATTAACATGTTGTATTGCGTTTGTTTTATTGCAAAAAAAACACAATTCACAGTTTTACAGGGTGTTGTGCGTCAGGCTTTTTCTTGGCTCTGAACAGGAACCAGGCAACCAGCCAGGACACCAGAGAGTTACTGGTCCCGACCTAGAAATAATTCAGCGATTTGTTGTTTTCACACTTCCGTTTTTGTACTAATGAAACAAATGATCTATTATGTGTTGATTGGTGAGCTTTAGCATCCCAGTCTGACAAGTTGTAAGACATTCATATTACGCCATGTATTGACTGCAATGTAAACGCATACGCGTGAATAGGCTTCACTCAAAGAAAAGAAAGACTTCGTATGGTGGGCGGGTGTTAGGGGAGGTGGATGGGTCAAACAAACACAGAGACTTTAAACCAGGAGACTGGTGTTCATGTCACAAAGTGTAGTTGGGTTATTTTGCAGTTATTTTCGTGACATGTTTTCTTTTGTTACGTTGTTTACGTGTTTACGAACTTATTTTAAGCCCATCCGCGATGTTTTTTCTAAACCTAGCAGTTTTTTTTCTTGCCAAATCCTAGCTGCAGCTATTTCATGTTAACCATGTGGTGTAAAATGACATGCAAAAAGCCTAAAGCACATAATTATGACACGCGGAATGTCCTTTAAATGTCGTGCTATTTATCTGCTTCCCATGAGATCAGGTTAGCTTTAAAAGTGCTGGTGGGTTTTGTTACCTTTGGACAGAGCCTGGCTCGCTGTTTCTCCCTGTTTCTATTAACTCTCGGCATGGAAGCGAATGAGTACGTACATTTCCCAAAATGTCAAACTTTTCCTTAATAAGAAGAGCTAGGCACAGTTCCTAAGAGAAATGAATACAAATGAAAACTCGGTTATTACTATTTTCATAGTACCCATGTCAGAAGCAGAGAAGAAACCAACCAACCTCTGAAATGATTAATTCTCTGTAATTATGAAGTCGGCTGTGTAGGCCACAAGTCCTGACTCTGCCTTACCTTGACCTACATTTTAAAGCGAACAGTTTTAAAAGCCATGCTCTCTTTTCAAGGGCCATTCAGCCAAGAGCTCTGCAAAGGTTTTAAGTCACAGGTCATATTGAACTACAGTACCTCCAGCAACCAAAGAAGCAGCAAAGATTGGGCCACGTGATGATGGTGATCTAGAGCCTAGTGGCGCGTGAGAGCTTTCACACGGATGTTTGTCTCTTTTCAGGCATGATGTCACTATTCTTGCCACATATTGCATGTTGTTTAAGCCTTTTCCTCGTCTGGAGATGTGTTGTGTAGAAACGCACACCACATTCAGGCGAGTGGTAATGCATCAGCATGAGTGCTAGAGGGTAAACCAGTTGAGTAAAAATAACAGCAGGATTTGGGAAGCTCTGGAGAGTTTTGGGTGGGACTCAGGAAGAAATTGCTGGGTGTGTTTTTGAACAAGTCAGTGGAGAGTCAGTGTGTGCGTGTGTGTGTGTGTGTGTGTAAATGTGAGTGATATACGTCCCAGATTTAGCTGGACCAAAGCTATGGTTGTGGTCAGGCCAGTCATCAGGGCTGGTCAAAAAAGCCTTTCACCTCAGTACAGTACACAGACTTTGGTGTGTTTAAGTTTCATTGTGTTTTTCAGCATGAACCAAAAATAAAAAAAAATGCCAGAGAGGTGTGTGCAACCATTAATCAGGAGCAGAGGAGGTGACATTTTTTTTAAAGACTATTTACTGTAAAAAAAGTTGAAGCAGAAGTTTTGTGTAACAAACTTTGA
Source organism: Leptoclinus maculatus (assembly GCA_032191485.1). Lineage (NCBI taxonomy): Eukaryota > Metazoa > Chordata > Actinopteri > Perciformes > Stichaeidae > Leptoclinus > Leptoclinus maculatus. The sequence continues at coordinate 9,439,948 of JAVDOI010000013.1, forward strand.
ACTTAGTTGAGTACCTGTGATGTTTCAGTCCAACACCAGAGAAGCTCTCTGCACCTGTGTTTCATCAGCTGTATCACGTCCTTCCATATATGCTGAAAGCAGAAAATACACAACAAGTCATAGCTCTGTTTTCCAAATCATCTGCGGCAATTGCAAACCAACAACAGATTGCAATCTCGGAGCATCGTTCTGACAGGGGGAAACGGAGCCAGTATTTGTTTGATTTAATGTTTACTCCAATATAGAGCGGTTTGTGGAACATAGCTGACTCATATCTGATGCATATTTGTGTCTGCAAAATATGCATGCCCAAAAAGTGAATTTTTCAAAGACTAAGGAAACCTTTCTTGGTCACATAATGAAGTTCCCACTGGGCTTTAAAGTTGAACTGGATTTTGAAATCTCACTTTTTGTGCAAGAAAATATAAACTGCAATTATTCTGCTGCATTTAAAAAAAAAAAAAAAAAATGTTTACAAAGCAGATGACATATCTGTGGAAACTCAGCTTCAAGCCTCTTTGTGGGCGTTTCCAAAGCAGCGGCCACAAACAGACGTTCTATCAACTTCTGCTCTGTGGTGCACTACTGCGATATGTACAAAATATGTACTATATATTCATTTTAACGCAAAAAAGGATTCATAACACCACGAGACCATTTTGCGATCGGAGCGCACCAGCCACGAAGCCAAATCGGGCCTGGGGCGTAACGTGTGGGGACCACACCCATCTTCGATGGCGTTAACAGAATCTATCCACAAACATACAAACACCTGGCAAAGTACACAAAGTGTGGTAGTTCTCACTACAGTAGGTGTCTCCAGAACCATACTTTCCCATGACACACACACACACACAATTGAAAACAATACCAGCTACACACTGTCGCAGCTGGCAATAGCATGCTCACACACACGCAAGCAGAATTACTTATTTGATCCAAATGCAGAGAAATATTGGTTCAAAGTAGGAAGCTGAAGTGTGAAATGCATTCTGAGCTGGAGAGAAAACTGGGAGAGCTTTCTACTCAGGTGTGTGTGTGTGTGTGTGTGTGTGTGTGTGTGTGTGTGTGTTTTACAGAGAAAGACAATGAATGTGAAAGACTGAAAAGATAAAATGCACATGTGCACATTTGATTTTGCGCATCAAAAGCAATACTGTGCACCACAGATAAGCTTTTGAAACAAACAAGCCATCTGATCCAAGTGAGCTTTTCAATCTCACTCTTGGAGAGACACAAGCATTTCTTCGCGCGGAATTAACCTGCCCCCCTGATCCGGAGGTCGCGAAGCGGAAAGGGCCCTGCTGTGCGGCAATGAGCCTTTTGATGGCGATATCATCACTCCGTCATTCTCTCTGTCATCCTCCGCCGAGCCCGTGAGACACCCGGTGGACTGAGAGCATAAATAGTGAGGGAAAAGGTCAATGACAGGTAGAAACAGAAAGGGGGGACATGGGATTGATAACGATAGAAGAAATCCGAGAGATGGCAGTGAAAGAAAATCCTCGTGGCAGCCAGAAAAGAAGAAAAGTCAGGCGCCTACTTGGTCTGTCAATCATGTTGTGTTTTGCGCATCGGTCAGTCACTCATTCAGGCGCCTCATCAGTCTCTCCGTCACTTCATCAGATCGTTTGTCATTCAGCCTGACAGTCAGTCAGTCGGTCATCTAGTGTGTCGGGTTACTCAGTTGGTAAGTTGTGGTTAGACTTCATGGCCATCATTTTATTCTTTTATCAATCCATAACGTAGTTCAATCATAAACTAATCAGCTGTCCCTTTCAACCAGACAGACAGCAAAGTAAAGAGCAAACATCTTCGTCATTTCTGTGTGTGCTTTGTGATTTTGGTGTCTTGTGTTTTAGACCAGATACCAATTGGCAGACAAAGACTCAGAACAACAAACAAAAACTGGCAATAACTCGTTTGATAGACAGAGGGATGAACAGACAAACACCCAGTCAATCACATCCAAGCACACACACACACACATATAAGCACTCTGTCTGACAAACATAGAGCTTTATGAAGCAGCTCTGTGGTGTCTTTGTGTGCTCTGGTCTAAGGCAAAGTCTGGGTTGATTTTTACTGATGTGCCCTGTTTGTGAGAGAGAGAGAGAGAGAGAGAGAGAGAGAGAGAGAGAGAAAGAAAGAGAGAGAGAGAGGCATATATCAGCACTGTGTTGTGACCCCAAACTCACCCTCCCCTGACTGTTTTTGGACAGATGGATCATCACTGCACCACTCACATTTGACAAACATGCTTGTATGTGAGCCTGCGTGTGTGTGTGTGTGTGTGTGTGTGTGTGTGTCAGTGTGATGGATCTATAGCCGGCGTTTATTAGGGAGCGTATTCATTATGTATAGTGTAATTTGACTATCATGAAGTCCCCTTCGGACAAAATCAATAGTGGTGTTAATATGATCCTCTCTCCACTCGTTACCGCAGGAAGACTTCAATTGATTAGTTAGCTGACACTTCAACTTCTATAATGCAAAGATGCAGAGGTATGGGTGTGTGTGTGTGTGTGTGTGTGTGTGTAATACTGTCCATACGCAGGTGAACGTGCTATTATATAACTTTCCAAAACTATGCAGCAAACAGCTATTGATTATCTGAGCCAATCCACTATTCAGCTCAAAAACATTTTACTGCAAGTACACTTCACATCTGCATTATTCTTCGTCTATTTTTTTGTGAGTTGGACATATACTATGCCGTCTTTAATTGTGAGTTTTGAGGGGACATTACACCACCATAATTGAACAAGCCGCACAATTATTCAGTGGATTCTAATTGCCGTAAAAACAAGAATAATAACAATAGTAATAATTTCATCATTTGTGATAAAAATGGGTGGATGCTAATATTATGCATTTGTCATTCATTCATCAATTATATTTGAATTACTGAAACTCATAAAAAGATTTCTGCTCGACAGGTTTGGCAGTTGTCTCAAGCTATTTGCGCGTGAGGATTTACACAATGAGAATTCTTAATGAACGGGTCTGAGAGTTCGTATATAGATCATTAGCAGCGCAGTCACCAAGAAGACAATGCTGCCATTTAGGATGGGTGGGTCAAACTAACAAAGGACTTTCTCACAGGAGAGCGCTATTTGTGTGAAACCAAAAGTTGATTGTTGACTGACTTTACATTACATTGACTTTACACTTGTTAAGTGACGTTGCGCAAGAAAGACTGGCAAGGACGGTTGTTATTTATTTGCGCTAGTTACGTTGCGACGTCACGGTGTCACATTATTATTTTATCACAAACTACGATCTTCTTTCTAGCCTTAACCAATCGCAGAAATCTGTTGAGGTTGTAGATTTTCTTATAAACAGGTTAGGGTTATCATAAAGATTTTATGGATACTGTATTTTGTACTGAAAAAATGAGATTAAACCATTTTAACCTGCTAATTATGACTTTTGATGTTTTGTCAGTCTTCTATTTGTGGCAATGTAGTGTATGGATCTAAGAGTCAAATGAATAACTGATATCTCGGATATCACCCCGATGAAGCCAATAAACGAGGCTATTAAAGCACTTTAGACAGTGGACTTGTGTTGCAGCTCACACTGGTCTGTGTCTTCTCGTCGCACTATCCTGACAGGAATACTCTATTGTACCGTCTTATCTGTCCTCCACATGCAAATGACAAAGTGTTTCATTTTTTTGTATGGCTAGGGATCCCTCTGCTAAGTGCACTGGTGTGTTATCCATCACCGGGTCCCAGGGTGATTTCGGAGTGTGTGTGCATGTGTCTAAATGCACTGGCACTGTACGTGTGTTTTTGTGTGTCCTTATTTGTAGAGGTGTGAAAGAGACACAAGAGAGAGAGAAAGAAGTAGAAGTAGGAGGAGGAGGAGGAGGCGGCGGCGGCGGAGGCTTGTACTAATGCCCTGGAGATGATTTAGAGTTTAGACCACCGAACAGCACAGAAAGCCCTTCCAGTTTTTTCCCACAGGAGCAGTCGGTGGCTTGTGGTGAGTTAAAGACAAAATAGGATCCACCTGAGATCACTTTAGGGGGAAATGAAACAATAAAATGGTTTGGTATTGAATCAAGTTACGGCTGTCTGTCTGTGCTCTGGTACTTAAAAGACATGATGCAAATGCATGTGTGGGCATAAATCAGGTCTTTAAAGTGGCATATGCATATTTTTTTTAATTTATAGCTTATGAATATTTACAGTATCTTAGATTTCATAGTTCCTAATTGTTTCACCATGCAATGACAGGTTTTCATTATTCCATGCAAATACAGAGATGGGAGTAGGATTCATTGAATCCAGATGTAAAAAAGGGTTTACTTACATTTTGAGTCTGATATTAATCATGCAACAGGCTCCTCATTGGATTATATCATAAATTATTATCGTATTTTTTTTTTGCATGTTTATTCATTGATTGGAGCAATTTCGTTATGATTGGGTCGCCACCCACATTCCTGTTGCCGTTTTCAAGCTATTCCTTCAATGCACGAAGAGGTGCAGCAATGCGCCAACAAAGGTGAGGAAGAAGAAAACAAGCTGGCAAACATCGACGGAAACACTGCACAATTCAAAAGTGTTTTTGTACGGAGGTAAATGTATTAATATGCATTTGTTTGACCTCAAGGTGCTTTGGTGGCGCTTTTGTTTTTGTTTGCTTTAAATCTCGGAGCACATTTTAATATTAAACGAAACAACTCTACAACTGAAAGGGTTTGAAAACACCCCATGAATCAGTAAAACCAGGAGAAAGCACGAGTGATAAAGAGACTGATAATACAAAATGGTTAGCTAAATGCTTGTTCTTGCAATAGCGTTACATATTGTGCATATATGAGATGGTGGAACTTTTGTTTTCTGAACATGCACACGTGTTGTGTGTATGTACCTGTGGTGCAGACATGATATGAGGTTGCGTGTGATATGAGGTTGCGGCTGCACGGCTTCTGTCGTCCAGCCCTCTGCATGTGTTTGTGTGTTGGGGACAGACACATATGTACAATACTTTTACCACAGCCCTTTATAAACTTGCAAGCACACACACGACTGTAAAAACATCAATAATCTAATTTCTTATGTCAAGTTGCCCCTCTGTGCCAAAGCGGATCAGGTATATATTTCTCCATAGTGAATGCAGACATAAACGTTTATAAGACTGAATAAAAAAATGACAAGAGTAATGTCCCAGCCTACAGACTACCTGGGGGAAATGACTTGCTCGCTTTCGGTTACAACAGGTAAAATGGCTTTTTGGTGAAGGAAAAAAAATGAGTCAGACTGTCAAGGAGACTAGCAGACAAAGAAAAGGGACATTCAAAACGACAGGTTGACTAAAACAAAGCTGCAAAAGAGCACAGAAACGAGAGAGGAAACTGGCACTGGCTGTCACTGACTGGCCCCCGCCATGGATGACAGGTGTTTTACATTACTTCTGTGGGTGAAGGCAAACCGCATCTCCCCGCTACCTGTGCATTTATACACTGGGCTTTGAATGAATTTCATAGTGGCCCCAAGGTCATGGATCCTATTCATGAACACTGAAGGCAGAGTTAACTTTCCATCCATGGGGGAAATGAAATAAAACCACCACACTCACAGCATGAGGGTTTTCATGTGCAAGCAGGTGTAGAGAGGTGCCTTACTGTATGTGTTACCCAATAGCCACTCAGAGCTTCCCTGCACTGAGGGCGATTCATACTTCAGAGGGAGAAGTTTGCCTTTTTTTTGCTCAGTTCAATTTGGTCTTTTATGTTTTATCTTCCTATTACATGTTGCCTTCTCAAAACAAACAGGGTATTAATAGTTTCTGGTTATTTGCAACCCACCATTCACACTAAATCCACTCTGTCATGGAGGGACGATTGTTCTGTTCTTGCTCTACAAAAGCACAATTTTTTTCCCCCGCTGACTGGACAACAGATGAAAATCCTATTTCACATGCAATAAGATAGTAAACGCTCCACAGGTTCGACTGCTGAATGCATTTTTCTGTTATGAAAGCTGAAGCAAAGCAAAGGCTTTGCCATTGCACTTTACAGCCGAGATCCTCAGCTCCTTCACTCACTCTACCACACACGCTGCTCAAACCGTGGCATACAGTCAGGCGGGGGGGGGGGGGGCTTATTCCTTTCTTGCACGCGGCATGAATCATTTCTGGTAATAGCATCACATAAATGATTAACAAGTAATGATGTAGACGGTCTAGACCGCTCATCAATTCACCCCCACGTAGAAACTGCTTTGTTGTTCTTGCAGGGAATGACTTTTCTGGGAAACACAAATCTGCAGTAAGCATTATATAATAATCACATCCAGCAATTTGAGTGCTTGGTTGTGAATACAAACATCAGATTTACAGCAGCTATAGGAGTCAATTGACCCGCAAGGAGTGCTGCGCACTGCAGCTCCGTGCATATATCCTTCACATATTCACACAAACAGACTCCTAATAATGAAAAACTCATGCATGCACACACACGGCGCACATTGAACCATTGCTGCCATTCACCATCAGCTCCTCTGCAGTGGAAACAACAAAGACATGCACACGAATGGCACATCATTTCAGATATTAGGGCACACAGACGCACACACATGAGGTGTTTGAGGTAACGCAGAGCCATGTCTGATTCATGCACTGCGTGTCAGAGGTGTGAAGCACACTGGCTGGTTTTACTCAGCAACCCCCCCCCCCCCCGATCAGTCACACTTTCTCCTCTTTGCACCTTGCACCTCCCTCCCTTGTTCCCCTCTTGTCAGAATTTATTTTTTATGCTTTTCATCTCACGGAGTGAATCCACTGTGCTTGCAGCGAAGTGCTATACCGCATCAAGCTTTTCAGCGCTTTGATTAAAGCGAATGTGAAATAAGTCTTTGTTTTAAACCTAAATCTGTCTCTTTCTGTCCTTTCAGGTGTGTCTCTCCAATGCTCTTGGCCCCTGAGGCCTGAGGAAAAGTGAGCCAAGCCCAGGCCCCCATGGGACGCCCTGTTACCCAGCATGCACTGCTACTGCTGCAGTGCATGCTGGTCCTGTGGCCCGCAGGCGTGGCCAGTAGGAGAGGGCCGGTGCTGCTGCCTGAATCTCCCTGTCACAAGACAGAGCACCCACTCATCCCACACTCAGGTAAACATGCACACACACGCACACCCACCAGGGAGACACCATAATTATGTGAACTGTATGCAATTAAACTGTTATGTTCTAATTATGCCTTCTCCCTACTTTTGTTTCTCACCGTCAACCTTCATCACATTGTTTTCTCCATTGACAGTTCATCAGGATATTTTACTGTTGCTAGGAGACAAAAACACTGTAAGCAAATTGATGACCAAATAAAGAAAAAGTAGAGCACCTTAAAATGTTGTATCTGTAGTTGGCCTTTAGCTCTTTGTCTGAAGAGTTTATGTCTTTTGTCCCTGGCAATGGCTGCAAACAAGATATTCACTGAAATGTTGGGGCTGCATGTAACGGATGACTTTCAGCCAAATGTGTCGCTCAAAGTGACTTATGTGAAAGGTTAACGTAGATCATTAAGACAGATGAGTATGTATTTCAAATTGATTGAAGGCGAAGACACCTATATATATATATATATTCTGTTCATGTTTTCAGTTCACTGCGAGCAACGACGAACGCATTCAGCTGAGGGTCACTAGTTAACGTGGTCACTCCTTAAACCAAAACATTGGCAGCGTCTATGGCTGCAATAGACGTGTTGACTAGTGTTTTTTTTGTCATGGTGTTTGACGTTCTTTACATGACCACAGATAACGTAGTTGTAAGGATCTAGTAACTTGTACTCTTGTCATTTCTCGCCAGTACAACGCTGGTACAGTTTGCTCCACCAAATAAATGCATCTCAACTCATCAACTGACCGACAAAGGGCTCTTATTTACAGTCTCTAAAAATTCCCCTCCTCCCTTCCCCCGCCCCGGATGGCACATTAGACTGCCCAAAAAAAAATAGAAAAGTAAGCTGGAGACTGAGTTTTCAAACCACTTTACGTTAGCTTACTTTGCCAACTACCTACATCTGATGCCTCCCTTTCCTCTTTGCTCCTTCCCTTGAGACACAAAAGCAGACACAACCTTCCTCGTATGCCTCGACTACATGGCTCTGCAGTTTTTAGGTACAGCATGTTCCGCATCAGATTTCATTGTCCTCCCCCTTTATCTCACATTGCTATTGAACAACTAAACTGTAATAAAATGATGTGAAACTTGGTCAAAAGAAAGCATCAGAAGCGATCAATGCAGTTCTGTCTGCCCTGTGCGAAGCAGCAGAATGTCATTGAGCCGTTTTCAGTCCAGCAGCGTCCCAGTCAGATAATCACATAAGATTCTGTCTAAATTGAAATGAACTAGCAGATCAAGGTCACCGAGTGTGTCCAAAGACCCACATGCATGCCTCATATTCAGTAACGCCGCCCAGCACAGATGCAAGGACTCTTCCTGCAACTTTCTCTCTCTCTCTCTCAGCATCTTTCTTCTCTGCCTTTGTCCGTTCATTGTTAGCTGAGGTGGCACTCTTCCCTATGCGCCAATTGAGTGCAATGATGATGACTAACTGCCCAGCTAACATAATACGTTCCTGCCTTGTGCTTACTGCATTAAGGGGGGATCACGCAGCAGCCAGCGGGTCAGCTGTGGTCAACGCGTTTGTGTTCTCTAATGTACAAGAATGGCCCATTAAGCTCTGGTGGCCTAATGCTATGGTTGAAATATAGGAGCGTTAATGAAAAGGGTTGACATTTCAGTTAGTAATCAGACATGGTTCACCAAGACAAAGCCAACTGTACAGAAGAAGAGAATAGAGTGTGAGAGTAACTCAGAGGCTTCACCGTCTATGGGTCAGTGTCTGAATGATCAGCGGTGATGATACAGTGGTTTCCTACTGCAGGAATGATCCGAGGCTTCATTGGAGACATACAATCTGATTACCGCTTAGCTTCTTTTTCCAATAAGGCTACATGTGTAAGGATTACAGATACTCGAACCCAAAAGCACAACTCAGAGACAAAAATACAAGTTTAGTTCTTTTACTTGAGTTCAGGCAGGGTCAAAACCGGGAGGTCAGTCAAACAGGCGAACAAATCCAATAAGGGGGCAGGCAAAAATCCAAGGTCGAAAACAGGCAGATCAGGAACAATACAATGATACGCTGGAGAACTTGGCAATAACACACAAGACAATCCAAGAGCAAGTGAGGGGACCTAAATAGTGAGGGCTAATGAGGGAATGGGCTGCAGGTGAGATGGGTGTGGAGGACCAGGTGAGGGGAATGAGAGGTGATCGGGTGTGAATGGTAGGATCTGAAATGACAGGAGAGTTAATAAACAAGCAGACAGGATGAAAACAAACTAATATGAAGGGGAATTCGTGACAACATGGGAAACCTGAGGCAGTCTACTCAGTCTCACACGCAAGAATTGAATTGCATGCACACACATGCACAGTACATTTCATTGGCTTGTTAATGTGGTTGACCCCTAAAAGTTCAGCCGAAGTTTCTGAGCTTTCTCAGCTTTGTTGCCCTGGTTTCAAAGCTCTAAAGCTCCACAGACTTTCCATGTAGGGTTTTTCTTCTTCTTTTTTTATGCTTTCATGAGGGGACAAAGAACAAAAAGTTTCCCTTTTTAATGCTGGTTGTATCTTTATGCTTTGTTTACTTACATTCCAATCTTATTTATTCTCACTATATGTTAAGAATCAGCACCGTTCGCAGAGCAGCTGCTTATTCCCGTGTTCTCATGAAGGTATCCATTCGTCTTTGCCTTCTCAGTTATATTCAAGCTCAGGTTTTTTAATGACTTTCATTCCGTGGCCTGATGATAGACTTTGTGCTGTTCAAACACATCTCATTGTTCTAAATCAGTATACACACTGCCAAATTACAGCCCTAGCTTTTTTTTGCAATAAACGCAAAAAAAAAAAAAGGCTATGAGTCATTGCAGAATATAGACACATATGCACGCATACGTACACACATAAACAGACAGCGTGTGAGGGAAAAAGAAACCTCTCGTTAAACCTATTATATCCTTCTATCCTTTGTGTGTCATTGTGCTCCGTGTAATGTAGTGTAATCCCAGGTTGTTGAGAATGTGTAGAGCGAGTCTGCCATGTTGGGAGGACTACAAACACATTACATGTTGCCCCTGTGGATCACAACACGCCGGCTCTGCTCAGGCGAAACTTTTCCTTTGAGACATACATTTAGAGATCTGTTTTTGAGTCTTCTAGCAAAGGACATGCAGTTGATGAAAGACATTTTGGTGAATACACTTTGCTTTCTAGTCTAAAGTTAAATGACTTGCCGGGGAGAGAGCGGTATCAATCTTCTCATCATATTCTCAGCAGGAAGCCATATTATCCCTTTGAAAGGAAACGTTTTTTTTGGACAGTTGGTGGGACAAAACAAGCAATTTGACAACATCACGTTGGACTCACATATTTTCACAATTTTCCTGACATTTTAGAGGTCAAACAATTACTTGAAAGAAATGGATTAATCAACTACGGTCAGGTGAATCTATTCTGGCATGTGATAGAAAAGCAGTCTTTTTATATTCAAGGTTGGGCTGACAGTAGAGAGTAGGTGATGGAGATAAAAGATAAAAGAGTGATATTCTGCTTTTGTTTTTTAGCTCTTGGACTGGGTCTGCAGCTAATTCCTTGCTGTTTGTTCACCTTGCTGGTAAAAAAAAAATGTATGTCCAATATACTTTTTGTGGTTGTGACCAGAGAAGCCAAGTTCAAGGATCGTCTGAATGTGTTCCAGTGCCAGCATTTCTTTCTCTCTCAGTGTGATTGTGGCCTGACTGTGGAAGGGCGTGCCTCATATGGGTTCGACCCCACTGGGAATAGTGGTTTTCTGACTTGGCACAACACTTGGCTGACAGACCTGCTACTGTAAAGTGGATGCTATAGTCTAAAAAACACTTTCTGCTTTGTATGGCGGTTTTAGAAATGTGGGGGGGTTCAGAAAGAAAGTACACTGTACAGCTCAGCAGTATACGTTCAGAAGGTTTATACAACATGTACACTCGCTACGCCTTTCGTGAAAACGGGTCTGAATATAGCTTCAACAGAGGTCCAATGTAAGTGTGTGTCATTTATAGAATTATTTTAGGAGGGGTGTTGAAACACTATCCCTATATTCTTGGTAAAGAGCAGTTTTTTTTTTGCGAAGGTTTTCTGACCTAACATTTGTAGTTGTTGTAGCTCAAGGCCCCTGAGATACGTATGCTGTATTAATAAAGTGTTGTATTTAACAAGTGCTCCTGGGTGAAGGCTTGAAGGCTTTTAAAGGTTATAAACTGTGATGTAAACAATGCCTTCACAGGCCAAGTCCAAGTGGAGGGCCACGTCTCTGAGGAGTGGAACCGGCAGACTTGTTTTACAGCCACAGACTGAGCTCAGCTTTTATCATCCCTGAACGGCTAACACATCGTTATAGAGAGGGGAGTGAAAGCAGGGAAATAAACAAATGGCCTCATGGCATTCATAAACGTAACAGGCTACAACTAGTTTCAGAGATCTTTCAATTGGTCATTTGGGGGGGATTCTTTTAAACTGAAAGCCCTCCAAAGGTCTAGGGCGCTTGAATTCCAAAACATTAAGTTTGCTTTATTTTTGTCTGAGGTCAGCTATGTTCTAGCCATGCTTTATTTCAATGATGACAGGCTGTCAATGGCATGAAGAAGGGCCTGTCCATATTTTTGGATTTGTATGTCTTTCATTTACCCGCTGCAATAGAAGTCCCGCATGTCCTTCCCCTACATGTATATTTTCATCCCTTTTTTTTATTTTTAAGTGGCCTAAAGACATTTGGTCATCTTCTTAAAAGGTTGTCTCTTCTCCCACGCCCCCTCGAACCAAACGACTCCTAAATACACTTTAAGATTTAAATATTTTATTGCACACTTATTTGTGGCTGCACGGTGGTTTGTTTTCGGGACCACAGCACAGCCACAGTAGTATAAGTTTTTAAGACTTTTAGCTGTAAAATGTGCTTGTTTTTCTTGCTCTAAATCACATCAAAATAAAACAACCTTCGAAGACAGAGCAGCGTGCGACGGTTTTAACATACCTCGCCTTTTGCTTTGGATTTTGTCAAACTGAGCAGCTGATTGTTTTTTTCGACAGCTCGGCCAAAAAATCGTTTCCTCAAATCAACTTGACGAAATAGTTGCCGTTCTTTTTGCCGCCCATCACCACACTGCTGCATTTAGAGTGAATTGGCCCTTCATGTACGTGAGCGCTCGCTGCCACACTCTATTTGCACCACTCACAGACAAGCCATTCATGTTTCAGAATTGGTTCCACATGTTGCCATTGTTGCTGGCCTTGCAGTACTTGAAGAGCACTAACTTTGAGCACCGGCAGACTGAAGACTGGCGTGGCCACTGATGCTGGGTGTAAATATTTATGCATCCTGTCATTTTGTCTTTGTGTCAACTGCTCCGTGTCAGAGCGGGGGATAACAAACGGGATGTGAGTGATGGGCTGTTCTATTTTGAGGAGGGAGACAGGGGTTAAAGGCATAAGATGGGACCGAGAAAGAGGGGATGGGGTGTGTAAGTATGTGTGTGTGTGTTTGTTGGTTTTGTGTTGGCTGAGAGCCCTGGCTTCTGAATTCTCATCCCAGTCCGTGAGTGTGAGTCTGAACGCGTGTGTGCGATTACGCATTTGTCTCATCGGCATCCAATCCCCTGATTCGGGCAGCTGCTGTACAACAAGCTTGGCTGTGATGTGATTACATTATCACAGGCATTTGGAGTGTAGCGGACATGAACCCATGTAACATGCAGAGCAGGCCGGAAATCTAGGAAGTGAGATTAAAAGTGGGATTCGTTTTTTTTTGTGATAATTAATAGCTGGTTGCCCCTAAAATGAGCTATTTGAGCCCATCCAAAAACAAATAAATATCACAAGATAGATCAGAGTTCACATAAGTGGGCTAAGTCTCTGGTGAAGCTAACCAAATATCCTGCAGTGTAGTTTTTAAAAATCTTTCCAAGTGTGCCACAGTGTTATATCCACATGTAGTAAACCCAAACAATAAGCTGCTAAACCCCCACGCGTTTGAGTTTGTGAAGCTCCGTATATTTAGTTCCACAGCTTTGGTGAGGGCCCATCCATGCTGGATGCTATGAATGTTTATGAATGGTCCTTGGCCCCCGTCACAAAAGGCCATAAATCCTTTGAGTGCTGTTATGTTCAATTAGAACCTTTTGCCCCCTTTTTCACACCACAAAAATATCCTCTCTTCTCTGTTTCTGTCTCTCACACACACGCACACACATCCAGGCACACACATCCAGGCACACACTCTCACACACTCTCACACACTCCATCACCCCGTTAGCGAGCCTCCCCTGGTGAGTCAGGGAGATTTATGGGGAGAAGCTGGGTTCGTCGAGCGGCGTCTTCCCCCGGGGGGGTGTCACTGCTACATTTGTATGCCAGGGATCCTCTCGATGGCGTGAAAAACAAGCCCAGTGGAGCCAAAGGAATGGCACATCCCAAACTTTGTGTCTCCCTCCAGAATGAGCAGAGCACCATTAACCAAAATAAAATCTTCGGGGTGAAGTTGTTTGTGATCTCCCAGATATTTATTTCACCTCTGCTAATGAAAATGTATTGGTGCTATGAAACCTGGAGCCAGACGCGGGATGTTTTTTTCCGCTCGCAGTTCCCTGGTACTCGTCGCTGGAGACTTGAAAGAGAACACGGGAACATGTCTTTGCATACAGTGGTGCTGTCTCGCAGCAGATGATATTGTTTTGTTAAGAGACTTGGAGTTTGGTCCCACTACGTGAGCTGGAAGAGGCAGATGTTCTTTGGAAGCTCCCGGTTTCCTTGTTCTGTTTGTCTTCGTTCTGAATCACCAAGAAATCCCAAGTTTGTCTCCGAAAACCCCCGAAAAGTACCTGCTTTTGATGCAGTCAAGGGAGAGCGTGCTTTCATTTGAAACGCTGTCTGACAGGTGTGCCTGAAGAAGCAGATAATGTGTTGCAGGGAGGATATTCAAGCTGTCCTCTCCCTCTGTACTGGCCCTGATGGAGAGCTCCCTGGTAAATTAAAAAAGTCCCTTTGAAATCTTTCTGGAAATAAATCACAAATGGAGTGATGAATGATTTTACAGTAAATCACTGTAGCAACTGTAGCACTGCTAAAAACTCTGCAGGAGTTCTGGCACCTTACTCAAAACTACTCATTTCTAGCTATCTGGAGGAAGATTTTTGGAAGTGTAACCCGACAGTATGAGACGAATACGTTATTATGACTGCAGATTAAGCATGTGACGAGTAATGGGGATAACACGTCACTATAATGACTGATTGACCACCCTAGACTAGACCTATCGGGTAACCAGGCGCTAGACAGGCCGGCCTCATCGCTCTGCAACCATATGAGGCCTGTGATTCGATTGGTCAGGGGTTAATGGGCTGGGCGCCATGAGCACAGGCATGTTGTGGATAAGATGTCAGTGTCTGTCTGGGATATCTCTATCTCTCTCTCTCTCTCTCTCTCTCTCATTCTATGTATTCACCATACCAAGGTCAATTTCCATAAAAAGTCTGACTCTCATCAGTCTTCATCCTTCATCCGCAGTATACATTTACATGAAAGCAGTCGCTCAACGGTAGTGATGGTTTACAGAAATCAAAGGACTGCCCACTGAGTCGCAAGAAGCTAGATTTCAGTATTTTGAACACATTCACTTATGAATGGAGGTTTCAGGTGTCAGGTTTGTTTTTGTGAGGCTGAGAAGCACTAATGTAAGAGTGCTTTGATTCATGGAAAATTATTTTTTGAATGAATGGATTTTTTTTCTACCAATGACAGCTCTAAGATTTTTTGTTATTTATTCAATCTCCTCTACATTTTCTTTAGTAGGAGAGACAATAATTGCATCATGGCAGATAGTTTTGTTAAAGAATAGTAATTGCACAATGCTAGACTTTGTCATTGTGCCACAACGGAAAATGCTCCTCCTGCCGTGTTCAGAAATATAATGATCTATCACTGAGTCTTTAATTGTGCAAAAGGAAAACTAAATCACCCAAAATTGTCTAGAGGATGTTGCAATGTGTAACAAAGGGATGGAGACATGTTTTATTACTTTAAAGATCATTTTGGTCCCCAGATATTTCACTTAAGTAAGAGCACCGATAACACAATGGAAATTACTCCATCAAGTAAAAGTCCTGCATTCAAAATCTCACTTGAATAACCGAACATTACTATCAGCTGAAAGTACTTAAAGTATTGAAAGTAGATGTACTCATTATGCTTGCTCCTGTGAGTGTATTACTATTATATATTGGATTATTAGATTGTCACTGATGCAATAATGTACAATGTAATGTACAGCATTTTAGAGTTGTAGTTGGTTTGACATGGAGCTCATACTCTATATACTTTTAGGTAGTTTAAACTATAACAAAGCATTGTATGTCACCAACTGATTTTATGTTTTGTATGTCAAATCTGACAAGTAACTAGTAACTAAAATGATTGAATAAATGCAGAGGAGTGGAAGTATTTCAGTAAGTAGCATGAAATGGCAATGCTTTGTTTAACTTTGACAAAGGTTTTGACATCATTGACATACTGTATGTAGCAGGTACACCGACACCCCACGCAGTCCATTATATTAAATCAGCCCCACCTCTTCAGGCCGTAACTGACGGCTTTCCAGAAGTGTTTTCACCTGCTAATAATGCAGCATTACCGCCCTATAACTAAAGGCCATAACGTGTTTTGTCCATGTAAACTAATTGTAATGCAAGATACAAGTGCGATTGCTCAAGTGTTTACATCACAAATGCTTCACAACATCACAAGGTAGGAGGAATGGTAAAAGGCAGAACAAAGGCATGTCATGGAAGGACTTGCTGCTATTATGAACTTGACCTTTAAGGATTAGTCAAGTTACAGCAGCCCCTTTGCACGCACCTCATTCATCGGTACAGCTGTCAGCCGCAGTCATAAACTCTCCGCTCTGATTGGCTCACACTTTTTGTGTCTTGTGATGTCGTTGGCAGAGATGGAGCCGTGGATCTTCAGGTTCAAAGCAGAGGGCACGGTGGATTACTCACAGCTGACCTTCGACCCTGGCCAGAACGAACTGATCGTCGGTGCCAGGTAACCCATATATGAGTGTGTGTTTTTGCTCTTTCTCTTTCTTTTTTTTCTCTCTCTGTTTTGCCTCCAGTCTCTTTCTTTTGTTCTCTGTTGTTTTATTGTCTTTTCTTGATCAGTGATGATCAGTCAATAATACGTTTCTTGATGTCTTCAAAAGACAGAACATTGGCTTTGGAATTGTTTCCAAGCCGATTGTCTTTGTCATGCCCAGCCAAGTGTGTGTGTGTGTGTGTGTGTGTGTGTGTGTGTGTGTGTGTGTGTGTGTGTGTGTGTGTGTGTGTGTGTGTGTGTGTGTGTGTGTGTGTGTGTGTATATACGTTCACGCTGTGTGAGTCTCTGGCTGATTCTAGATGAAGTGCGGTGTGCACTTTTCTTAATGGCTTGGTTGTCAATAGAAAGAAACACTCACCACAATGTGAACAAGAGACAACAAGGGAGCCAGCAGGAAGGTGAGCAGCAAAACAAACAGAATCAAAGTGAGCCCAGGGAATTTACTAATGCACCCCAGGAACTTAGATGGAAAAAAAGGCTAATCAGGGAGAGTGTGTATGTGTGGACAGATGAAGAGCAAAGGTTGAGGAGGCGAGTGGATTCTCACTGAAGCTGCTGGCAAAATTGTGCTAATATAATCTAAAACACATGTGCAATGTCTTTTTTTTTTGCTGCCAATCTTTTCTTCTTAGCTATAATTCAGCCAGTTATATCAACACATGGTATTTGGAGCACTCAAAAAAAGAAAGTCTAATAGGAGATTTAGTTATATTCTCGGTGCCAACTCACCAACCAACTGTGAAAGGCGTTCGTGGCTGGATGGATGGCTGCAGGCTGGGTTAGAAGTATGAGTGATAATGGAAGGAAAGAGGGATCGATGCAAATATCAATAGAGTAAAACAGGGGGCCGCTGCCACGCTGAGACCTGGCTGATAGCCACTCTTCAGGAGATTGATAGATCTCGCTGAAAGTGTTGTATGTGTGTGTGCAAGAGCGTGCACGAACATGCTCAAAGATATGGAATTAGTTATCTACTTTATGAAAAAACAATTCTTGCTCTTTAAAGATGAAATAAGAACACATGATGGGTTGTTGTTAAAGCTATTCCAAAATCTCTGCCTGCAAAATAGATTTTTAAGCAATGCAAAGGAAAAAATCTTTCAGGTCGATCTCTAAAAAGGCTTTTTGCTGTGAAATCCACCAAACTTACCAAATGTTTAAGATTTTCTTTTGCCGACATGGACTGACAAGACAGAAGTCTCAAAAGGGGGGAAGGAAATCACGGTGAATTATGCTTTTAGTCCAAATTGTCAGGTTTCATGTGATCTCATCCTGGTAATGTTGTATAATGGTTTTAGTAGACAGCCCGAGACGTTGTTAGTCAGTATACAGAATATTCCTCTTGAGAGGGCATTCATTAGAACCTCTTGAAAAGTTGTAAATGCCAATGAAACGTTTTTTGTTTGTGCTGTGCAAATGCGAAAGGCTTCAGGCAAAGCAGGATAGACACTTATTAGTGAGGTTTCACCGCCAAGCTTTGATTTTTTTTCAATCTATTTCTTTATCTCTCTGTTTCTCATACACACAAAACTCCAGTAGAGCATTCTGTAAAACTTTTTAGCACTCCTTCATCCAGTCTTTTTTGCCTCCTAATTATGTGTTGAAGAAACCTAGATGTCCATTGTTTGCTGCAGTGGTTGAATCCAGCCATCCACTGCATTCGGTCCCATATGAGAACCCTGATGAAACTCGTACAGCTTCTTATGCCACCAGTGAAAAGGTTTAATTTTAACTTATAAGTGGGGAAAACTTTAGAAGCTTCAGATGCAGCCTTTTTAAACAGGAACTATACCAATGTGACACATGAAGTGTGTTTGCAGGTCTTGGATTGTATTTGTGCAAATGTGAAAGTTGTGTTGTGGGTAATGTAGGCGCCAGGTTTTGACAATGTGTGGAATAAAAAAAGACAATATATCCGGTTCTGCTGCACCAATTTTGATAATTTTTCAAACTGTCCTTCGTCACTTCGACAAGGTTATAGGAGTGAAATGCTAAATCGACTTCCTCTGAACCGTTTTCACCCCCAACTTGCAGTTTAAGCAGTTTAAGTGTGTATGCTCCCTTTTGGGAGGTGGAAATCCCTTAGTGCTGGTCGCACCATAGGGGGGTGGAAATGAAGGAAATAGAGAGATAACACAGATTAAAAACTGTACAGAGCTTTGGCCTTACAGCAGAGATGCTGTAACATCCACACATCCTGGTTTATTTGAAGAAAATGGCTCCATCAACTCACATACTCCTTGTTTTTCTTCTTTTTTTTTTTACAGAAATCACCTCTTCAGGCTCAATCTGGAAGACCTGACACTGATCCAGGTGAGTGCTAATTCTCTCTTGCTCTGTCTCTCTGATTCTCCCTCGGTCTGACTCACTCCGAGTTTTCTGAGCGAGTATGTGCTCACTCTGTCTGCTCTCATACAGTCACGCTGGCGCAGGCAACCCGCCTTCCAAACAAGCGCCGCGCTATAGTCGTAGCGTGCTGCCAGCTCCCACAACTTTAAAGCTGTTACAGTAAAATGGTTTAGCATTTCACATGTCACAACAAGTTCCCATCCAGTGGAGTGACAGTGGGTTCGGGCGACAGCGCTGTGGGTTGATACACAGACCGAAGGGAAGAGTGATGATATAAAGAATAGACAGCATAAATACCCTGCGTGTTTAAATCCAGTTTACAACCGTATATGACACTGCAGCTGTACTTCCCCACATTTTCGAGGGCATTAACATCTTGTGCAATGTCTTTAATACAATTCTACCATTTTGGTTAAACTCTCCTGCTGGTGAATCAAAGGGTCTGAAATATTAAACAGCAATTAAAGAATGCCAACTTCAGGGCTAGAGCTCTGCCTTTGGTGACATGTTGTAAAATGTGCACAAAAATGCTTAAATACAAGTATGCTTAAGGTAGCAATTATTCTTTTTTTCCCCTTCTCCCACATGTTGTCATTCTCATTTCTTTCTGCATCCTCTCATTTTTCATTTTTTTTTTTACTTCACTTGTTATGAGCCCACATTCCCCCCCTGTGGCGCTAAGCATTGTGACCCACTGAGTTACCATACAAACATTGACAGATTGAGGGGTTTATTGCTTGACGGTAGCAACCAGGCTTCTTTAATGCTTTGACAACTCTTGATGTTTGCCATTTACACCCTGGAAAACCAGGGGAGAGGATGAAGAGAGGAGAGACAGAGTATAGCTGGATGGAACAAAAGGGAGACTGGAAGGGAGCGCTGGTGATATAAATCCGCCTGGAAAGGGAAAATGAGAAAAAAAACGGTCCGACGAAATAAGAGGCGAGACTGAAATTGCTTGATAGAAAGGAGTGGAGGTTCAGCATGCACAAAGGAATCAGGGAGCAGTGAGACAGCATACAGACAGAGGGAAGCAACCCCTGATGATTCATGCGGCCTTTTGTGGTCGCTCGCTGGGACACAAATGCTTTTTAAACAAGCTCCGTGCCATCCGTGCATCCAATCATCCCTCCTTCCTTATTTCATCCTGCGCTCGGCTGGCGCTGCAGAATCAGGGAGGAGATTCCACCGACCCAATCAACCGCTCATCTCCAAGACATCTTCTCTTAAGAGAATAGGACCTGGTAATCCCTGCCAAGCCCTGGTGCCAATTTAAGCTGACCTGTGCCCTCGTGCCTGCTTTGCATTTGATTGGACCGGGGGCTGCAGAGTCAAGAGGAAGGCTAAGTTCAACTGCTGAAGTGCTATTCTTCTATTCACCTCCCTCTGAAATCCTTTTCTCTTCTTCCTTCTTTGTCACCCTGGCATAAAGCAGGAGATTAATTGCAAAGAGATTTGGTTGCCTCTGTTCTGTTACTGGGTTGTTATGATATGAAAGACTTTCCCCTTTGGCACCCGTTGCTCCACTCACATTATGCATTGCTGATTGATCAAATATACTTACAAGGGACCAATGGCGCTGAGCGAACAAAGAAAGTTTGAGCACAAACAGTCGTTAGTAGCCCAGCACATTTTCTTTCGGTTGCACCGCTGTTCCAAAGAGTTGCATGAGGCTCTTATTTTTTCCTTCCTTTCCCCGCAGAAGGAAAACAAGCTAAAAGCTACACCTACGCTTTTCTTTGTGATTTCACCCCATCCCCATGCATCAGCCATGTCAGATAATGCCCAGTGGCGGTGATTTGTTCTTGCATGGCTGGCAGCGTTGAAGAGGGAGGCTGTGTGTGGTTTTGACAGAGCACAAGGCTTAGAGCCGGTGTAATACAAACAGCCTATAATACGCTAAAGAGGCGGATATAATTACCATATGATCGATGACGGGCTGATCTCATTTTGTATGTGCATGCATGAAACATTTATGAAAACAACACAGTCAAGGACTTCTGCTGCATGAAGGCAAAATGAATCCCACCCACTTTTCTTGCCCTTGGTTGCAGTAGGATGAGTTGTTTTCAAGCATTGTGCAAGGCGGACAATGAACACTGAATGCTTGGTAGGCTTACCATAGTGTTATGGAGGGTTTAGAGTGTAGTGACACTGAGGGTGGTAGCTAAACACTGCTGGTCTAACCCGCTCTATTGCACATGTCGAGTTGAGACTCACAGATCGATAGGCCTGAGCCCAGCAACCATAATCTCTTTAGTAAACGCCCTCCTAGGTTGGAGGTAATACAAAATTGAACAAGAACATCAGATGTCGGAGAGAGTGGGGACTGGGAACTTTGTTAAAAGAGTTGATGTGAAGCCATCTGAGAACGTTTACGCTTTCATTGCCCAATTTTAAGGCTACCCCTCTAATTTTTCCTTCGGTGAATCCTGGAAGTGGGAAGGGTTCAGTCACTTTACACGTCTATCTGAGGAACTATTGACATGTCAGGAAGACACTTTAAGAATCACAAAGAGAAAATCATCCACATTACGCGAACTTGCTAGCATGTACTCGAACTGCACAGGCAATCAGTTTGAAGTGGGAAGAATCAGACCGTGAAACATAAGCAAGCCCTTTGGCCTTGATTGGAGTTAATATCTGACACTTGAAGTTTGTTTTCTGCAGTGTCTCAACAGTCTGGAGAGGCCTTCCTCTCCCAGTCAACCTCTACCTTCATCCTCACTGATCTGGAAAACAATGTCAGGAACAAAAAGTGGATCATTTTGTCCTTGCTCCCCTTTCAAACCTGTGCAGCTGAAGGGGAAAAAAAGAATACAAGGACTTAACTCTCTGCAGAATGCACCGTGCACAAGACTTTTAAAGCTAACTCGGCCAAAGAATAAGCAATAAAAACGTCAAACCACAAAGCGCAATATCCTTCCTCCATCCAAAGGTGAATCCCACTTTATACCTCACATCTGTTTGGTATTGTCCTTCTTCCCCTTCTGTCTGTCATTCAGCTCCCTGCCCTTGTCTGCTGCCATCTTTGAGCATCCTCACTGTCATAGCCATTATCCACCTTCCGTTTCCCACTGCAGAGAAGGGACAAACACTAATGAACTGGCCCTTCTGCATTTGCATTGTGTTCAATTTCCCATTATGCTGCCAGGGCTGATGAATAGCCAAACCGGCCCCGATGTACCACTCAGCGTTGTGTTTCCGTCTGCCCATGTGTTCCCCAAATAATGTCCTCTGATGTCGTTGAATACCCTAATGCAGTGATTCCCGTTACCTGCTTTTAGCTCCATCTTTACACTTTCACACCTGGTATTACAACAGGCTACACAGGTTCACGCTGTTCCGGAAAGCTAAAGCATCTAATTTTGCAGGCACAATAAGAGCTTGTTGAATTCACAATATCCGCAGCAACGGTGCTAAAGTAAGAAGACATTAAATGAAGAAGATGTAAGAATCCAATATTAGCGCGCTGTTTCCCTGCTAAATCGAAACAGGATGCAGACACTGCGGCCGAGTTCCAACAGAAACACTGTGGCACAGCCTTAGTCAATAAGCACTAGGATGAGGAGGATCAGTCGCATTGTTTGCCATTCGATACAGCAGCAGAGGAGAAAAGTAGTGGATATTCACTCCAGCCTCTCTCTGTTGTCACGAGAACTCTGTCCATAAAAGCTCCTCTTGGCAAACAGTCACTGTATGGTGTTGAGATGTATATTGTGCCTCCATTTGTTCTTCACTGCCCCTCGTATAGTGTGGTTACGACGGAAAGGGGACTCCAAAGCAAACAAAAGGCTCCGATCCAGTCACACATGTTGTATTTCATGGGCATGCCTCTAGCAATTTTAATTCTTCAGGCAGACAATTATCCCTGCTAATCAGCAGCTTACAGAAACTTCCCTCCACAGCTCTGGAAGCATATCTAATTCAATTGCTAGACCCAGTGACTCAGCCATTTACATGCATGGAGTGAAACGCATCAGTGGGATTGGAGATACAAATACCAGCACATTCAGTGGAGATGTTTCATCAAAGTAGTATAAGAGGCCGAGCAGGGGGTCATTACAACTCTGACTTAACTTTTTATGGTGTTATGATGATACGTGTAGTGACGCAGACCTACACATTCGCTGAGAGACATGACATCAAGACCCATTTCATGTGTAAATCTTTCTGCAGCTTACATCAGCAGACATCAGTGTGAATAGTATAGTGAATAATATTGTGCCAGCACATCAAAAGGCAATATCAGCAATTCCATAAAACAGATTAGATTTCCCAGGCAGGATTTGTCCAGCTCTCACTCTCAAAATCGCTGTCCCCTTGTAATGAGGCACACAGCCAGTCGTTTCATAGAGCTAGACAGCTGTCAGCAGCGAGTGTGTTCTCCGGACCCTCTTTATGCTAAATATATTCAGTAACATGTCTGGAAACAGCGCTGTTTTGAAATTCATCTCCTCACTCCCGCCTCTGTCTCTACTACTTCACTCTGCCCACACTGTCTCTCTTGTTCTGGCTGACTCCTAAGTTGGACTCTGTTTTGTCTTTGTTGGTTTTTTTTTTTTTTTTCTTGGTCTGTTATTTTCCGTTATTTTTCTTTTATCTGTCTTCTCCTCTGTCTCCTTCTATCTCCCTCCCTGCCCACTCTGTCCCTTGGTATCTGTCCTGAACGCACCTCGACCACAATAGCCTCTCAGTGTGAGCGCTGACGAGAGCACAATGGTTCATCTCTGAGGATTACAGGGGACAGTAGAGAGGGCGGACACTCGCAGCATCTTAGAAGTCTTATCGTCCCTGAAGCAACAAATGACTGCAACCAACTGGGGCCAAATTCTCTCCGCCTCTCTCTGAATTCATACATCTTAATCACATTCTATTTATGTTTACTTTAGTCTTGACTGTAAATCTTTTGTTAATAAAAATAAAAGTACTTACCAAGTGATTGCTGAGATACCAATGCTTGGTCAGTGGCCTGAACTTCAAACTATGACGCTCTGAGGAACCCCTCTAACGTCAGTTTTGGATGTGTCGGTTTTGGCTAGTTACTACATTCAGTGTCTTTTCAAAGTAAACTTTTCAAAAACTATTTTTCTAAGATGGCACTAAAGATTGCAGCCACTACATCAAAATTGATTCACAGTCCATTATAATATCTGGGGGCTTGCAGTTAACAGACAGACTTTATGGTTCAACTTTGATCCACTGTAGTTCTCGCAGTCACTCGCAGTTTTACATCCAAATGAAATAGGTTTAGACAAGCTGGATAAACTGTTGGCTTGTTTACAGCGAGTCTCATAATCATCCATGGTTTCTTTAGTTTTTTTTGCCCTGGCTGGTGTAGTGATGTCAGTTGTTCCCAAATGTTTCCCTTTTACATGCTGAATGAACGAATACTATGTTATCATACTCAAATGAAATTAATGAAAATAGATGGTTGTAATAAGCTATAATTATCCTCTAACAGCTGTATAGCTCTTCCTTTTCCTCAATATCCGATGGTTGCTTCTCTCCAGACATGATTACAGTGCCATGATGGATATTTCATTTTCTTTTGGGCCTATTCTCCACCATGCTCAACTCACTAAATTGAATCCTGGTCCTCTCTTATTCTCTCATCTTCTTTGTTTCCCCTCTAAGTCTCCATTTCCGTTTCCTATAGGTGACAAAGGCACAAAAAACTGTCTTTGTATTGCAGCTTTCTTTGTTAAAGCCAATTATTATTATTTAGCGACAGTGGATTCCAGACATATTTCTGTTCAAGACATATTCATCTTAGGAGCACAGTGGCTGAACAAAAGCATGTTAATGAGATTTTAATGTTTCTTAATGGTACTGGCATTTGTGATTCTGTTCTTTAGTCTGGACCATCTGAGGCAGGGCAGTGAGATATGGGGGGGCTTTAGTGGTCAATGATGCCAGCATATCCCCCACTTACAGACCTACGGACATCACCCTTTTCAGCAGTCATACAGTTGATTTCTTAAAGTCAAGATGAAATGAAAAATGCCTTTTTAACCCTTTTAAATCATTTAACATATACTATATATATATATAGCCTCTGCCGTCAGTGTATGAATGTGTGCTGACATGTAGTGTAAAGCACTTTAAGCGGTTAAAAGACTATTAAATCCATTAAGTCCATTTACCATTTAAATGCTAAGCCCGCCCGCCCACTTTTTAACAGTGCAAACAAATGCGAAGGATTTACTTTGAATCTGTACACTGCTCAAATATACCGTTTCACAGGGGAATACGTCACAGTACAGTAGCAGAGGACACTCTACTTTCCATTCTACTGGGACTAGAAGATGTAATACTGTACACTACCTGCTTTAAACTAATTCAGGTGATGATGAATCACATCTTTCGCCCCGTAATGATAAAAGCAACCACTTTTACCCCCATTAATGTAATCTCAAGTTTTAATTTTGCATTGTATTATGATTGATTTTTACCCTGAACATGAGTGAGTAAGATTTCAGGCCATTAACAGGTCCACCCTTCCCCCCCCCCCCCCCCCCCCCCCCCTGCGATTAGTGAAAGCACTTTTCAGCCCCGTACATTCGATTCAGCTGGGACACGCTGTGTGTGCAGGCTGTGCTGCTTGTGCTGATGTGTGTGTTTCGTGTCTGTGTTGTCTGCACGGACCCAGAATAGCCAGCTTTGGCCTGGAATGTGAACCGACACACACACACACAGAGAAGAGCGAGAGAGAGAAGCCAGCTCACATTAATACTCCATATCTTATCCTCCCTGAATAGCACCCTTCACCCTGAGCTCCCTTCGCTCTCTAAGCTCCCTCCTGTTACTGCCTATGTGTGCATTTATGTATCGGCGTGCACATACGGGTCGGGTGGCTCTACTCCTCCCAAAGGCCAGTGGGGCGGAAAGCAAAAGCCTTGTCATAAAACACACACAGGAAACTCCGAGCCAGCTCAAAGAGGAAATTAAATAAGTTTTCCTCAGTGCTGAGGGGGGCTCAGCTTTTGTTTTCCCTCTTTTCTTGGCATAAAACAGTCCTGATACCAAGGTGAAATCTAATATTCTCTTTCAGTTCGCGATATTTACTATATTCCCACAGGGAGTGAGTTCCTGAGCCTCTGGCCACTAGCCAGGTTATTACTGCAGGAAGCTCTTGTCTATGTGGCCAAGAAAGAAGTTCAATAGTTTCACTTTTTAGAGATTTTTTCGTGACTTGGCGTTAATTGTATAGTTGCAGAGGCCAATTTTTCTGTTAAGTATTCCTCTGTCTGCCAGTCGGAGCTGGTGACAGTGATGGCTAATTCTGCCTGTCACGAGCGTGAGTGTCTTAGTGTCCCGAGGCCAACACTCATGAATAGAGAACTTTTGTCGATGAGAAAGGCCCCCCCCCCCCCCCCCCCCAGAGGTCACGCTGAAATTAAACGGTAGAAATCGGAGCACGCTGGTGTCTTCACCCCGGGGGAGACGAGTCGAGGTTTTATCTTCTTATTCCTCTCCCTCCTGTAGTAAAATGTAAAAGGCGGCCTGCTGTTTCTTCCTCACATTTAAATCACGTTGACATCCTACTCCAGGGAACTCATCCTACTCACGTGTTACTCCTTCAAGATGTTCCTTTTTTTTCCTCAACCATAAATCAAATCGGGCGTTCGGCTCTGCGCAAACTTGTCACTCGTTTCTTGAGCTCTCTGCTTTGGTATGCGCCATATAATTGGATTTTGCGTCTGTATTTAACCTGGCTTATAAACTTGCGTATACTGTAGTTG
The DNA here is from genome assembly GCA_032191485.1 of Leptoclinus maculatus. NCBI lineage: Eukaryota > Metazoa > Chordata > Actinopteri > Perciformes > Stichaeidae > Leptoclinus > Leptoclinus maculatus. The sequence continues at coordinate 9,466,246 of JAVDOI010000013.1, forward strand.
GGTATTTGTGAGCGTCTATATGTGGGATTGAGACTACAGTGAAGCAGTAATGTCAAATTCATTTCCTGTTAGTTTCTGCTTGAATCCATTCCTCCTACTCAAGTCACAGAATATCAGAAATCAATGCTTCACCAGCATATCTAACTTTTCGCAACATATGGGTTATTGCCCCTGCTATCTCAGACAAAGTCACCAAACATTACACGTACTTCAAAAAGGTGGGAATTGAGAGTTGAGAGCCAGACATTGTTTTCTTTTGGTACCCTTAGTGGTTTTCAAAGTGGTTCATGTTGACATGACACCAAACGTTTCTGATGTTTGCTTCTTCTTGATGGTTTATTGGGAGCCTTATGCTGCTCTTCTTTCTCTCCGCAGGAGGCTGAGTGGCACTGCGATGAGTTCACCAAAGGAGCCTGCTTCAGCCGCGGAAAGTCTGAGGTGAGTTTAAGTGATGTCTGAGCTGTTCAAAACGTCACACTTTTGTATTGCCTTATCTGACACTTTGCCCCATGTTGAGAAAAACAAGTTTGTGTTAAAGTGCTGGAAAAAAAAAGAAAAAAGTCTGTTAAAAGTACACTTCATGAATTTGGTTCATGTTTGCGACTTTGCGGCTCACTGAACCTATTGGTTTTAATAAAGTCAATTAAAGGGCTATTCAAGCAATTTATTATCCCCTTAAGTTTGTTGGTGTGTGAAGGACAAAAAGCCTAGATCCTACACTTCCCATAATACAACTCAATAACATCTCTTTGTTTTGTTGCTCCCTATATGGCTAACAAACTTCAAACTCCACACTGGTGGTAGTGCAAGAGTCTACACACATGTGTTAGTGGCTCTGTCAGGCTGTACTTGAGCTTACCAACATCAGCATGTTACTATAGACAGAAATACCACATGAATGAATGCTGTCTCCCAGTGGAACTGAATGCCCCTGATGTCAAACTTTCCCACCAGCGAATCAATGCTACATAACAGCTACAGAAAATAGATCTTAAAGATAGAAATCACAGATCATCCCTTCATTTTTACAGGCAGTGTTGATCAACTCAGCTCCAGAGAGCACATCAAATAGCTCACTAAAATGTAATAAAATGTCAAGTTATGACGAAACATATTGAAGACTGAAAGGAATGTGGAGCTCTTTATTCAGCTTTAAAATATAGACTCTGTGGGAATTCCTGCTTTGTATGAGAGATCGGCCTCAAAAAGGATCTAAATCAACTTGTCGTGAAGTAAAAAAACTTCCAAAACCTCCGCCACACTCCTATTTATAGGCCTCTTTAAAGGGAGTTCCTATTGTTTTTGTAGTTTCGTTTTGCGCAGAACTGTATGTTTTTGTACGTGGTCAGCTGGCAAACTCCTGTCTACCCAACAGCTGGTTTAGAGCTGAACTTGACTTGTAGGTGAACTGCCCAGCCCTGATCCCTGTATGTGTGTGCGCCGCTGTGTATTTATCCTCCTGTGAAAGGTGGTTAGGGACCCATAATAGGCATGCTCGGGCTGGCCAGCATAAGATAGCTGTTATGTGAATTACAGACCGAAGCTACCTCAGTCCTTGAGAGTCACTGCTGTTGCCCAGAGTCAAATTGTTTTGCTCACTGAGGATCAGGTCCTGTGATGTACACTAAGAATAGCATTAAAAGACTTCATTCTCCGGCAGTTGTCGGGGCTGCCGATGGTTTATTACCTAGCTCAGCGGTCAGCAATATACCATCGCTTAAGCTATTATACAGATACCGTGCCTGTGCATTGAATTTACAAGTGATTGTTTTTGTTTTTTCCCTAATGCACGCATCCGCTCTTCTCTTGTGTATTTGATTTATTTCAACCCGGGAGAAGAAAGGAGAGTTAAATTGACTTGACGGGACTTGATTGCAGACTCTGTTTTGTTTTATAATGCGAGAGCCAAGCACAACAGCCTCTGTATTACAGTACAGACGTGGAACATTTGTCATGAAGTTTTTGTAAACAAGTCAAGACCGTTAGGCTGGGCAAATATTAAATATGCCGTTGTTTACCGCAGAAACAAACTGCAGGGGGAAGAATTTAATTATGCAGACCCCTCACAAACCACCCTCACTCCTGCATCAATGCGCACACATTTACACAAGCGTACAGTGCACAATGAACTGCACAATCAGCACAGATATATAGGCACACCTAACAAGTTTTACGACCCACACAGTGTTTTGAAGAGGCACACACATGAACGCACATACTTAGGCTGTGCTTAGCACCGGGGAAGAGTTGTTTTATGAGTCAACCTTCATCTTGATAGGGGGAGATAAAAGCCCTTCCCCTCGTTTCTCCCTCCACCTCTCCAACGGGTGCCCTCTACTTCTAATGCAGACCCTTGAGAGAGGGGGAGGTGGTGCTGCCCTGGGCACCTCCAGTGGCTCAGACACTAGCAGATTTACAGGGTTCTAAATTTCTACGAGGGTCCCAACCCAGCCGTGGCCCCTTTCAGATGGAGCAGACCCAATGAGTTTATTACCTTGTCCTAGGACCAAAAAAAACAAACGCCGCTCTCTGACATGAATACTACCTGCTGTTGTTTTGTTGATGGAAATCCCCAGTAAACCTGCATGAAAGCCCTTTGGCGACGTTGCAAGTTCATGACGTTCAGCAGCAATCAATCATTCAGTCAATCATTCACCACGTCTGCACCGCTTTATTTGTTGCGTGCTTTAAACCGAGCGCTGAGTGGGTTTGCTAGAAACCCAGGCCAAAACCTCAGAGGAGGAGCGAGCCAGGAAAAGAGTGGTTAACGTGTAGCCTACTTCACCGTGATTTAGAGAAATCTTCTTTGAATTGGTGAATGTCAAGAGCATGCCCAAAATGCTACAAAGCTGTGGCAATGTTTCTAAACCAACCCTGAGTGGTCCTTTCTCACGTCTGCTGCATTTATCTGTTCTCTACCTCAATCAGATCCCTCTCCAGTTCTGGTCCCTGTTGAATTAAGATGTGACGTGGCTAAGCCGTGTGGGCATTAGCCTTGATTTGATTCTGTCGAGCTTGGCCACGTTTTAGAGTAGCCCTCCCGCAGTTGCAGGTGTTTGTCTCATTTATTGGTATAAAGTGTAATTTTGTTTCTCTGCCTAATACTGCTGCTTGTCAATGGATAAATAATGGTGCTGTTGCCCTTTGCCGGTGTGTTTCCACAGGAGGAGTGCCAGAACTACATCAGGGTGCTGCTGGTGAATGGGAACAGGCTGTTCACCTGTGGAACCAACGCCTTCACCCCCATCTGCACCAACCGAACGGTATGAACAACAGCAGCGTTTCTTTTTCGGACTGTTTCCACCATTTTGTTTTGAAGGGTTCATGCAAATGCTAATTATTCTTGACAAAAAAAAAAGAAATAAAACAACGCAGTAATTTAAATTGAATCAGAAGCCTTCATTTGGTTAACGATTATAGTTCAGTTGGAATTTGTCAAGTCTCGTCTTTCTTCTTCATTGTGCTATTTCCTCCTAAGTATTTGAGCTTTTCCAACCCAACACTTAATCTGGTCAGTTAATCAAACAGTGCTAGACCGTTATAGACACATTCTCAAGGAAAATTCATGAGCAATAAAAGGTATTATTTCTCTGTTCAACACAATCATAGGTTTTACTTGGTGTGGTGGGGCTAATTTAACTAATATAACTTATGGTAGCTAATGTTAGCTAGACAGATAATCCTGTAGAAAATGCTTCATTTTACTGACTTGATTACTCATGTCTTCTTTTGCTCCTGTTATTCAAACCATCACCACTATCCCATTATTGTCACATTACGTGGCCTCAATGGTGGCTATTTAGCAAAAGTGGAATTTGAAGGAATGAGGGAAAATTTGGAGATAATAGAATTGTAGAAAGATTGAGGCGTTGATTACTATTAAAACACAGTGATAAGTGGCAGTGCTGTGGCCAAACTAAATAGCAGTGATAAAGGAGCAAGCGGACACGCTAACAAGGCAATAACCGAAAACCACCAATCAGTGACGTGATCCTCGCTTTATGCACTTAACAGTCCCTCGAGACTATAGTCTCAGTGCTTGAGAGTATGAGGTCGCCTCACCAATTGTACACTGGACGTACAAAGATAAAGATTCGCAACAAAAGATTTATCTAACAAGTTTAAAAAAATGTTGTCGGGTTTAATACAGTGCAGGGTGGAAGTTGACAGCAGCCACAGTTGCTCAGTTTTCTTTCTTTTTTTCTTTTATATGCCACGTTCGTTTGTCAGTCACACCTAATACCCCAGGAACACATCTTGATAAATCTTTATCCTTCAACAAGAGTGATATTTCAACCTGGGTAAGCTTGATAGCTTCGCAAATATAAATTGTGTTCAAGTGTTCTTGATCAAACTGACAATGTCAGATAGAAAAGGCCAAGGTTGATCAACAGATTTAATCAAGATGTGACGGAATTGTGATCTTGATATCACAGGATTTAATGTAGTGTGGCTGTTCTCGCTTCCTCTAGTGTGCTGTCAGGTATGTAAACTAATTATAAGATGAATCTTATTTAGCTCGGTTATTTAGGAAGTCGTGTTTCTTCAAAATTGTTAAACATCATAATCAAAATATTGCCTGAAGCTCATTACTCCCGATAATATATCATGGTCTCATCTGTGCTGCTTTGCCCTTCTTCATGAGTCATTGCCGTTAATTAACTTTAATTTTTTTGTATCAAATCATGTTGTCTTTTCTTCTTCTATATCTAATAATTGTAAGGTACCATGATTTCAATCCTCTCATGGTTCTACAAATGCAAGTATCAATACAAGTAACTGAAGTGTCCCACTGAAGTTCAGTAGAGACCAACATTTAAAATGTCAGACTATTGCTTACCTCAGAACATATCAAATACCTATGTTTTCTGTGGGATTTCAGAAGAGGAGGCTGCAGGACTTTACCATTATGATGACATTTGTTTTGGTCCAAAAGCATTGCACCCAAAGGTCATGGGCTCATAATTACTGTTTACCGCTATGAAAATACATATAGTTGAAATGCCATGACATTATTATAGCAGTATTTCATCGCCGGCTGTCATATTTACTCACTGAACGTCGTTAATGTGAAACACAGGTCGAGCACAGCAACAGCAATGGAATCATGCTCAGACAGATTTACTATCGGCTGTGATAGATGGACAGATGAGGAGCAGAATATTGTATTGGTTTAATCAGTGCTACAGATTAAACAGCTGTTCATTTCTCTGACTTTTCGCCATGCTGCCACGGATGATGGTGATGAGGAGAATAACAGCCTGGAGGATGTCCTTTAATAAAAACATTAAACAGCACATTTCCGGCATTTGATCTTCTTATTATTTAAGGAGTAGTTTGGGTCAGTGGACTCTTTGGTTTCATCACAGAGTACTAGATTTACAAGATTTGCAGGAAGAGTTATTTTTGCCAATTCAAATATCACATGAATTCAATACTTTTATTCTTGCTTATTTGTCATTGATGCCACTTAAAAAAACTCCAGTCTTCACATAATTACACTTAAGATATCTTATCATTCAACTGTATAGTATTTCAGAAAGCACCATCAATTGGAACACACTTTCATAACACTTTGTCATTTTGGGAAATACGCTTATTCTCTTTTATTGATGTTTTGAATGAGCAGAAATCTCAATCTCTAAACTCCAGCTGTTTATAAATAATTAAAAAGAATTCATGCGTCACTGACGTATGTATAATTTAAAGAGATTACATCGCCAAACAAAGGACACAAAAGAGAAGGGAAGAGTCAATCATGTTTACATACGTGTTTACTCAGCAGAGATTGGAATTGAGAGAAGTTGATCTCCAGGAGAATAAATATTTGAAAGCAATACAGAATGTCTAAACGCCTTACTGCATTATATTCCATTATATTTTTATGTTTTCACTTGTCATCTGCCGCCTGGATTTTGTGTTTCCCTCTACATAAATACGGACATTTCCATCATAAATTGGGACATAAAAATCACCACAATGCAGGAAATAGTGTTTGACACTCAAATCCCCCCCCCCCCCCCCCCCCCATTAATTAAACTAAACCTCGGGTTGTACTCAATGACAGTGATAATATTTTAACTTATGCTTAGTGATAAGTACGTCAGTATGACAAAATAGTTACGTACAGCAACAGAATCTATTGTTTATTCAAAGTTCAAGAGTTTATTTAACTGTTTAGTCATTCTTTTCACAATCACTTGACAGATAGCTGCTAGGACGTGTTGCATCAACGGTGGAATATCAACAATAATCCTGTTGTAGCCGGTCCAAGGGGAAAAAAAGCTTGTGGCGGGATTTCCTGTCATAGTGTGTCGTTAAAAATTCTCTCAACAACCACAATAGCCTCTCAGTAGCACCACACATAGCACCCAACTGGCTCTCACAGCAGTCTGTGAGTTGTCTCCTTCTAGAAAGTCTCTATTAGAGGGATTCAAAGTCACTTCAGTGTTCTCCCCACACAGCTGCTGGCTGCACCATAGAGACGACTTTCACTCCACTTCCTCAAAATGCAAAGGACGCACTGCAGTCTTTCCATTTATCACTCCTCCTCTTGTTTTTATAAATGACCCAATTGACCTAAAAGTATCTATTCCGACTCACAGAATTCGCCCGTCAATACCAGGCTTTCATCTCAGGCTGGCAGAGCTCAGACAGGGCTGCTCTGTTTCGCTGTGGTTTGGGTGGAGCAGAGGTGGCAACAGTTAACGGAACCCTCGATCCAAATTGACCGGCTCCAGGAAATTGGCTAAAGAAGTCTCGCCCCCCCCAACACTTGCGTCGAATGGCATCTGGCCTCCTGTGTAGAAGTGTTGTCTACCAGTGACTCACTCGAAATGTGTGACCAGAGACTGGGCTGTGAATCTTTCGTTGTGCCGTCACTTTTTGGTCCTCTGCAACCACGGAGGAGTCAAAAATGTGGAGCCCTGATTGATAGAAAAAGTAATTGGAGATAGAATAATTTGAATGATCATTTGCGGATTTTAAAACCTGAGATTAGTGCAATCTTTTTACTCATGCATTTGCCCTCAGAACTTAGATGAACTGGGATGGAAGCGCAAACCATGAGCTAATCCTCGTGTATATGGTGTTTACTTTTGCACCGTAAAATATAATTGCAGCTTGGATTTAAAAAATGTATTACTTCTTTTTGGTATTCAAGGCTGAGTCACTGAGCTATGGCCTGTTTTTTTTAGTTGTTCTTTTTTTTTTAACTAGGAACCAGTGCAGTGTGTCAGGGCTAAGCCGAGGTCATGCAAGTAAAGTATTTTTAAAAAGCGGAGAGTTTGGATTTGGCCTCGTATTCAAATGCAGAATACCAGGGAAGGCATCTCACATCAAGCCACTTTTGGCTTCTCAAAGATGTGGTGCAATAATGTTATAAACAGGCAAACAGCTGGTTGTCCCGTAGAGACACCAACCACACCAAGAAAAACTACTCTTGCAGCCCAGCCAAGAGTAACTGGATATAAGAAGCCTGTTTTAATAATTGTATTGCTTTCTGGACAGGCTGCTTCGTATCATTTCGACTTAAGGCAGCTGCTCTGTTTGTGTGTTTTATGCTGCTAATGATTCTAAATGCGTTCTCTGATTATGTTTGCTGCTTCTGAAGGTTTTCCTCACATGCTGTATATATATATCGTTGTGTGTGTGTGCTTCGCAGTAGATGTAAACTAAACAAGACATAATGAGAAGTATTTTTTTTAGTCTGTCTGCACCATTTGCATATTGGCAGGAACAAACAACATTACCAGACGTCTCCGGTTTGTTTTTAAATTTTGCACTCTGTTCTCTATTTTTCTGCAATGATCCATTATTTAGAAATAAGGAAAAAAAATACATCTTTGTTTATTAACTCAAAGGATCCTCCTGTTACAATCAAAATCATTTCCTGTTAGTGACATCTAGGCATCGCCTGCGTCGATGCTCTTTCCAGTGTAAACACGTTCGCCCCCCCCCCCCCTACCTCAACCTCTTCTTTTTCTTGTGTTGCAGCTGACAAATTTGACAGAGATTCACGATCAGATCAGCGGGATGGCTCGGTGTCCTTACAACCCCCTCCACAACTCCACTGCCCTCATCACCTCCAGCGGGGAGCTTTACGCCGCCACAGCCATGGACTTCTCTGGGCGAGACCCCGCCATCTACCGCAGCCTAGGTGGCCTGCCACCTCTGCGCACGGCCCAATACAACTCCAAGTGGCTGAACGGTACGGGGATGGAGATGTTACTGTTTATGTAAATGTATGTTAACATTGTTGAAAAAAAATGGGCATTTTTTAGGATACTTAAGCATGGTTGATGCTTATCTAACACAGAGTAGGAATATGTCTCTCTTGGTGGAAGTATTCCTCCTCAAATCACCACTGTGTGGGCAAAGTAGTGTAGCAAATGCTGGAAAAGAAGATCCGCTTTTCATAATTGATCTGTTGCATTTTATCAGTAAAAACAATTATTTCTAAAGTTACGAAGCAACTAGAAAATCTTTATATTTATCTCACCCTTTCTTTGAGGAGCATGAAATTGGGAAATTGTCAGAAATCAATGTATTTTTCCCTAAAAGTCCAGACGCACTTCAAGCACAAACCTCCTCGGTGCAGATTGAAGAACTTCAGACAGCTTAAGGTGTCCAGCCTACAGAGGAGCGGGTCAATCAGTATCTTGTCAGCAAGTGACTTTTATCTGATTCACATTTAAGCTAAATTGAAAAAATAAATTAAAAGCCACCACATACATCGCTTTGCAGCAACCTTCTGGGAAAAGGTTTAATAACTAATTTTATGGCGAATTGATTTTGTTTCCCCTCCGTCTCCCCCTGCACTGCCCTACAAAGGTGCAGAGAAGAGGAGGGTTGAAATGAGGAGGAGGAGGGGGGGGGGCACTTTCATTTAAGGGTGAATTAAATCACTGTCAGCGAGAATAAAGTATGCGGTTTAGATCAAATAATGCCATACATAAAAATGAACGCCTTAGCGGTGACAGTGTCGTGGAGGTCGCGTGCTTCAGATGGGGGTGAAAGCTATTACGCTACACCCTGTTTTTGGTCATTTCTCAGCCTAACCTTTAGGTTTAGGGAGTGAAAAATGAGTTTTCTTATTACAGCACAACGCCATTAATAACATGGCCTGTAGTTATTAATCCTGATCACCTGCTGTTGTGTGGGCCTCACAAACCCCGCAAGTCAATCAGTCATAACACATACCCATTCGCTCTCCCACTCACTCTTCCTCCCACCGCCTTGACTATTATTCTTTCGGTATTACTTCTTCCTCTCTCTGCACTGCATCTTTCTTTCAAAGCTCGCTTCATTTGTTTTTCTTTCTGTGTCTTCTTTCTCCCACTCGTTTTTTCTCGTCTCTTGCCACCTTCTCCTTCAACAGAACCGAACTTCGTCTCCTCCTACGACATCGGCAACTTCACCTACTTCTTCTTCCGGGAAAATGCAGTGGAGCATGACTGTGGCCGAACAGTGTTTTCCCGCGCGGGGCGTGTTTGCAAGAACGACATCGGCGGCCGCTTCCTCCTGGAGGACACGTGGACCACCTTCATGAAGGCCAGGCTGAACTGCTCCCGGCCGGGCGAAATACCCTTCAACTACAACGAGTTGCAGGGAACGTTTTACCTGCCTGAGCTGGAGCTGCTCTACGGTATTTTCACGACCAACGTGTGAGTAAAATGAGATTTTACAAAAGTACAATAACCATAATTACCACAAACACCTTCCTCTCTTCATAATGTACTGACAAAATCGATGACAATAGCGTTTTCATCCACAATTGACTGTTCGCTAAACCTAGACCCCCTAAGTTGCTGTTGCTAAACCTTCCTGTTCACACATTAACACATTCAGTTTCTAATAATAAATGTGACAAAAATATGTATTAATTCATTTCAGACATCAGAGAGATTGACAAAAGAAGCTTTTCCTTTCTAGTCGGCGACCGCCTATTTTACTGACTGAACCCAGCAGATTGTATTAGCTGTAGATGGATAGCATATTAAACTGAGGTTAGCTCCATGGGCTCCAGCTGATTTTTCCCAGCTGACGTTTTTGAAACACGTTTTGTTGACAAATTACTTTACCTTTCCACCGTGAGTGATTTTCACAAACTGTCCTGTATTCCCTGAGTCCTTATTCTGTTCGATTTTGTATTGTAATTTGCATACAATAACAGAAATCCAGCCTTTCAATCAGTTTGAGTCAATGATCAACTGTTAGATTCTAACTTTTAAAACTTGAAATCTATTTTCCACAGTCACCCCAGTTCCACTGGTATATTTGATATCTGTATTGTTTGCGTTGTAAAGAATGAACCAAAGTGAGATCCAGCTGGCAGCATCATGATAAACAGATGAAAAAAACGCAGATTCATATCATCTTATTTTTCCCTCATTTGTTCTTTTTAATGCATCTGCGGAATAGCTTCATGTATAATTCAGTGTTTTTGGCATCACATTGTCGTTTTTGTAAACAAACACACTTTGACTGCATTAGCTTGGCATGTGACCTTTTTGTAGCATGCTCACTGGGCATATAAAATTGAGTGATATGACAGTAAGGTTTACATGGCCAAGTGCATCTTAAATTGAATTTCCAGTAGAAATATCCACCTATAAACACTCAAACCAGTTACAAGGATCGCTCATTGCAGTACCATCTGACATTTAAGTCCCATGAAAAAAGCTTATCGTCACTTATTAGAGCGTACACTGTATCATGCACATGGGGGAAGTAAGAGATGGCATGCGTCCATGGATGAAAAGTATTATTTTCGCAAACATTCTTTCCTCTTTTTGTCTCTCCATCTTTATTTATTTATTTTTTACTTTCCCATACTCACACACACACATGCACACGCATGCACACACACGCACAGACCATTATTGCTGTAAAAGCTGAGTAATCTATTCTTTATGGTCAATGCCTTCACATTGCTGAAAAAAGAAGTCTTTTGAAGGGTATTGGAAACATTTCCCCCTGCAGGCACAGAGTCTAATGAACAGCCGCATAGGATTATAATTCACATCGCCCAAGTCTCTCAGTTTAAGTTGAGAGTTAATACTCTCATTCTTTACTCTCTCTTCGGAGAGCAGAGACTGGTACTTGTTGAAAATGACAGCTTAAAAAGTCAAAGCTGTATTTCAGGCCGGAGATCTGTACAGTTAATCAGACAGGCTGAACAGCTTAATTGTGTCCTGTGGCTGGATTTATAATCCAATAATGACGATCACTTACGCCAGCGTCTGCGTCTGTCTGTCTGGTGTGTGATTTGTATTGTTGACTAAGAGCAGTACAAACACACAGCGGTCAGATTCACAAATACTGCACCAACAACATCCGTACAGAGTGTTCGACTTGTGCAATGGTGTCCTTTTTAAAATGCCTTTAATCCAATACTTTCTTCTGTTTCTCCCTCACTCATCCATCATTCCCTCTATCCTCTCACCCCCTTTGTTGGGTCTCTCTTCCCTTTTTTTTTTTTTCTGTTGCTGACATCCAGAAACAGCATTGCTGCATCTGCGGTGTGTGCCTTCAATCTCAGTGCCATATCGCAGGTTTTCAACGGGCCCTTCAAGTACCAGGAGAACTCACGGTCAGCGTGGCTGCCCTACCCCAACCCCAACCCGGACTTTCAGGTAACAAAGCTATACAGAGGAGCCCTGTTTGGTATTTGTTTTGAACAGCAGAGAGGTGCATGCCTAAGGAAATGTATGCATGTGGTGTGTATGTGTGTTCGCTCCTGATGAGCCTGCCTCAGATCTCCAGAAAGCTCTTGACTCATTAATTTCCTCTCTCATTGAATCATCTCTCTCTCTATTCATGGACAGACACATTACGACCGCTCGTTTAATAACCCAGTGGTTTTTACAATGGCACAATCATTCCTTTAAGGTGTTTCATAGCCTCGTTTTGTGAACTGTAGTCCCTTTCTA